>CM076251.1:1835602-2534537 GCA_038380765.1 Odontothrips loti | reverse complement strand
GCGCTGTGCGCACCGGGCTAAAGTTGGCCAACTTTTTTATTGGCCAACTTTTTTTTTTTGGCCAAATTTTGACGATACGATCAAATGCGGGAAAGTCCTTTTATGGGCTGCTGAACAACATATCAAAAGATGGCGATGAAAATTTTTGGGAAATTTCTCACATTTTCGCCAGGACATAGAAACAAAACTGCCACATCTTGACACACGACCACATGCCGAAAAGACGTAGACGCAATATCTACACAAATTGGCCTGTTAAAATTCATGCGGCTGTTACGAACTATAGTTTCAATGCCAAATAATTCGAAAAAGACAGATTTCGAATTTTAACAGGCCATACATTTCATCTGGCGACGTTCAAAACGCCGTTTCCGTGCCATCAGTGTCGTTGTCAGCGATGTTGGGTGTTCAATATCTACACAAATTGGCCTGTTAAAATTCTCGCGGGTGTTAGAAACTGAGCTTCTACTACCAAATAATTGGCCAAAGACAGATTTCGAATTTTAACAGGCCATACTTTTTCTCTAGCGACGTTCGAAATGCCGTTTCCGTGCCATCAGTGTCGTTGACAGCGATGTTGGGTGTTCAATATCTAAACAAATTGGCCTGTTAAAATTCTCTCGGGTGTTAGGAACTGAGCTTTTAGTACCAAATAGTCGGCCAAAGACAGATTTAAAATTTTAACACGCTATACTTTTTTTCTGGCAACGTTCGAAAAGCCCTTCTCCTGACATCACTCTCGTTTCCGTGCCATCAGTGTCGTTGACAGCGATGTTGGGTGTTCAATATCTAAACAAATTGGCCTGTTAAAATTCTCGCGGGTGTTAGGAACTGAGCTTTTAGTACCAAATAGTTGGCCAAAGACAGATTTCGAATTTTAACAGGCTATACTTTTCCTCTGGCGCATTCGAAAAGCCCTTTCCCTGACATCAGTCTCGTGGTCAGTGATGTTGGGTGTTCAATATCTACACAAATTGGCCTGTTAAAATTCATGCGGCTGTTACAAACTATAGTTTCAATGCCAAATAATTCGAAAAAGACAGATTTCGAATTTTAACAGGCCATACTTTTCCTCTGGCGACGTTCGAAAAGCTCTTTTCCTGACATCAGTCTCGTGGTCAGCGATGTTGGCTGTTCAATATCTACACAAATTCGCCTGTTAAAATTTATGCGGCTGTTACGAACTATAGTTAAAATGCCAAATAATTCGAAAAAGACAGATTTCGAATTTTAACAGGCCATACTTTTCCTCTGGCGACGTTCGAAAAGCTCTTTTCCTGACATCAGTCTCGTGGTCAGCGATGTTGGCTGTTCAATATCTACACAAATTCGCCTGTTAAAATTCATGCGGCTGTTACGAACTATAGTTAAAATGCCAAATAATTCGAAAAAGACAAATTTCGAATTTTAACAGGCCATACTTTTCCTCTGGCGACGTTCGAAAAGCCCTTTTCCTGACATCAGTCTCGTGGTCAGCGATGTTGGCTGTTCAATATCTACACAAATTCGCCTGTTAAAATTCATGCGGCTGTTACGAACTATAGTTCCAATACCAAATAGTTCACAAAAGACAGATATTGAATTTTAACAGGCCATACTTTTCCTCTGGCGACGTTCGAAACGCCGTTTCCGTGCCATCAGTGTCGTTGTCAGCGATGTTGGCAGTTCAATATCTGCACAAATTGGCCTGTTAAAATTCTCTCGGGTGTTAGGAACTGAGCTTTTAGTACCAAATAGTTGGCCAAAGACAGATTTCAAATTTTAACAGGCTATACTTTTCTTCTGGCAACGTTCGAAAAGCCCTTCTCTGATATCACTATCGTTTCCGTGCCATCAGTGTTGTTGACAGCGATGTTGGGTGTTCAATATCTAAACAAATTGGCCTGTTAAAATTCAATATCTGTCTTTTTCGAACTATTTGGCATTGGAACTATAGTTCTTGACAGTCGCATGAATTTTAACAGGCTAATTTGTGTAGATATTGAACACCCAACATCGCTGTCAACGACACTGATGGCACGGAAACGGCGTTTTGAACGTCGCCAGAGAAAAGGGATGGCCTGTTAAAATTCGAAATCAGGGTTTGGCCAACTAATTGGTACTAGAAGTTTAGTTCCTAACACTAGCAAGAATTTTAACAGGCCAATTTGTGTAGATATTGAACTGCCAACATCGCTGACAACGACACTGATGGCACGGAAACAGCGTTTCGAACGTCGCCAGAGGAAAAGTATGGCCTGTTAAAATTCGAAATCTGTCTTTTTCGAATTATTTGGCATTGAAACTATAGTTTGTAACACTAGCAAGAATTTTAACAGGCCAATTTGTGTAGATATTGAACTGCCAACATCGCTGACAACGACACTGATGGCACGGAAACGGCGTTTCGAACGTCGCCAGAGGAAAAGTATGGCCTGTTAAAATTCAATATCTGTCTTTGTGAACTATTTGGTATTAGAACTATAGTTCTTGACAGTCGCATGAATTTTAACAGGCTAATTTGTGTAGATATTGAACACCCAACATCGCTGACCACGAGACTGATGTCAGGGAAAGGGCTTTTCGAACGTCGCCAGAGAAAAAGTATGGCCTGTTAAAATTCAAAATCTGTCTTTTTCGAACTATTTAGCATTGGAACTATAGTTCTTGACAATCGCATGAATTTTAACAGGCCAATTTGTGTAGATATTGAACACCTAACATCGCTGACCACGAGACTGATGTCAGGGAAAGGGCTTTTCGAACGTCGCCAGAGAAAAAGTATGGCCTGTTAAAATTCGAAATCTGTCTTTTTCGAATTATTTGGCATTGCAACTTTAGTTCGTAACAGCCGCATGAATTTTAACAGGCCAATTTGTGTAGATATTGAACTGCCAACATCGCTGGCCACGAGACTGATGGCAGGGTAACGGCTTTTTGAACGTCGCTATAGGAAAAGTGTGGCGTGTTAAAATTCGAAATCTGTCTTATTTGAACTATTTGGCATTAGAACTATAGTTCTTCACAGCCGCATAAATTTTAACAGGCCAATTTGTG
The DNA here is from genome assembly GCA_038380765.1 of Odontothrips loti. Taxonomy (NCBI): domain Eukaryota; kingdom Metazoa; phylum Arthropoda; class Insecta; order Thysanoptera; family Thripidae; genus Odontothrips; species Odontothrips loti. Next base: position 2,531,501 of record CM076251.1, on the reverse strand, counting down.
TAGATATTGAACTCCCAACATCGCTGACCCCAAGAATGATGTCAGGGGAAGGGCTTTTCGAACGTCGCCACAGAAAAAGTATGGCCTGTTAAAATTCAAAATCTGTTTTTAGCGAACTATTTGGTACTAGAAGCTCAGTTCCTTACACCCGCGAGAATTTTAACAGGCCAATTTGTGTAGATATTGAACAGCCAACATCGCTGACCACGAGACTGATGGCAGGGTAACGGCTTTTCGAACGTCGCTTTAGGAAAAGTGTGGCCTGTTAAAATTCGAAATCTGTCATTGGCCAATTATTTGGTAGTAGAAGCTCAGTTTCTAACACCCGCGAGAATTTTAACAGGCCAATTTGTGTAGATATTGAACTGCCAACATCGGTGACCCCGAGAGTCATGTCAGTAGAAGGGCTTTTCGAACGTCGCCAGAGGAAAAGTATGGCCTGTTAAAATTCGAAATCTGTCTTTTCTGAACTATTTGGCATTGGAACTATAGGTTTTGACAGTCGCATGAGTTTTAACAGGCCAATTTGTGTAGATATTAAACACCCAACATCGCTGACCACGAGACTGATATCAGGGAAAGGGCTTTTCGAACGTCGCCAGAGGAAAAGTATAGCCTGTTAAAATTCGAAATCTGTCTTTGGCCAACTATTCGGTACTAAAAGCTCAGTTCCAAACACCCGCGAGAATTTTAACAGGCTAATTTGTTTAGATATTGAACACCCAACATCGCTGTCAACGACACTGATGGCACGGAAACGAGAGTGATGTCAGGAGAAGGGCTTTTCGAACGTCGCCAGAAGAAAAGTATAGCCTGTTAAAATTCGAAATCTGCCTTTGGCCAACTATTTGGTACTAAAAGCTCAGTTCCTAACACCCGAGAGAATTTTAACAGGCCAATTTGTTTAGATATTGAACACCCAACATCGCTGACCACGAGACTGATGTCAGGAAAAGGGCTTTTCAAACGTCGCCAGAGGAAAAGTATGGCCTGTTAAAATTCGAAATCTGTCTTTGGCCAATTATTTGGTACTAGAAGCTCAGTTCCTAACACCCGCGAGAATTTTAACAGGCCAATTTGTGTAGATATTGAACACCCAACATCGCTGAGAACGACACTGATGGCACGGAAACGGCGTTTCGAACGTCGCCAGGAAAAAGTATGGCCTGTTAAAATTCGAAATCAGGGTTTGGCCAACTAATTGGTACTAGAAGTTTAGTTCCTAACACTAGCAAGAATTTTAACAGGCTAATTTGTGTAGATATTGAACACCCAACATCGCTGACCACGAGACTGATGTCAGGAAAAGGGCTTTTCGAACGTCGCCAGAGGAAAAGTATATCCTGTTAAAATTCGAAATCTGTCTTTTTCGAATTATTTGGCATTTGAACTATAGTTCGTAACAGCCGTATGAATTTTAACAGGCCAATTTGTGTCGATATTGAACTCCCAACATTGCTGACCACGAGACTGATGGCACGGAAACGGCTTTTCGAACGTCGCCAGAGGAAATGTATGGCCTGTTAAAATTCGAAATCTGTCTTTTTCGAATTATTTGGCATTGAAACTATAGTTTGTAACAGCCGCATGAATTTTAACAGGCCAATTTGTGTAGATATTGAACTGCCAACATCGGTGACCCCGAGAGTCATGTCAGTAGAAGGGCTTTTCGAACGTCGCCAGAGGAAAAGTATGGCCTGTTAAAATTCGAAATCTGTCTTTTCTGAACTATTTGGCATTGGAACTATAGGTTTTGACAGTCGCATGAGTTTTAACAGGCCAATTTGTGTAGATATTAAACACCCAACATCGCTGACCACGAGACTGATATCAGGGAAAGGGCTTTTCGAACGTCGCCAGAGGAAAAGTATAGCCTGTTAAAATTCGAAATCTGTCTTTGGCCAACTATTAGGTACTAAAAGCTCAGTTCCTAACACCCGCGAGAATTTTAACAGGCTAATTTGTTTAGATATTGAACACTCAACATCGCTGTCAACGACACTGATGGCACGGAAACGAGAGTGATGTCAGGAGAAGGGCCTTTCGAACGTCGCCAGAAGAAAAGTATAGCCTGTTAAAATTCGAAATCTGCCTTTGGCCAACTATTTGGTACTAAAAGCTCAGTTCCTAACACCCGCGAGGATTTTAACAGGCCAATTTGTTTAGATATTGAACACCCAACATCGCTGACCACGAGACTGATGTCAGGAAAAGGGCTTTTCAAACGTCGCCAGAGGAAAAGTATGGCCTGTTAAAATTCGAAATCTGTCTTTGGCCAATTATTTGGTACTAGAAGCTCAGTTCCTAACACCCGCGAGAATTCTAACAGGCCAATTTGTGTAGATATTGAACACCCAACATCGCTGAGAACGACACTGATGGCACGGAAACGGCGTTTCGAACGTCGCCAGGGAAAAAGTATGGCCTGTTAAAATTCGAAATCAGGGTTTGGCCAACTAATTGGTACTAGAAGTTTAGTTCCTAACACTAGCAAGAATTTTAACAGGCTAATTTGTGTAGATATTGAACACCCAACATCGCTGACCACGAGACTGATGTCAGGAAAAGGGCTTTTCGAACGTCGCCAGAGGAAAAGTATATCCTGTTAAAATTCGAAATCTGTCTTTTTCGAATTATTTGGCATTTGAACTATAGTTCGTAACAGCCGCATGAATTTTAGCAGGCCAATCTGTGAAGATATTTAACCCGCAACATTTCTGACCACGAGACTGATTGCACGGAAACGGCTTTTCGAGCGTCGCCAGAGGAAATGTATGGCCTGTTAAAATTCGAAATCTGTCTTTTTCGAATTATTTGGCATTGGAACTATAGTTCGTAACAGCCGCGAGAATTCTAACAGGCCAATTTGTGTAGATATTGAACACCCAACATCGCTGAGAACGACACTGATGGCACGGAAACGGCGTTTCGAACGTCGCCAGGGAAAAAGTATGGCCTGTTAAAATTCGAAATCAGGGTTTGGCCAACTAATTGGTACTAGAAGTTTAGTTCCTAACACTAGCAAGAATTTTAACAGGCTAATTTGTGTAGATATTGAACACCCAACATCGCTGACCACGAGACTGATGTCAGGAAAAGGGCTTTTCGAACGTCGCCAGAGGAAAAGTATATCCTGTTAAAATTCGAAATCTGTCTTTTTCGAATTATTTGGCATTTGAACTATAGTTCGTAACAGCCGCATGAATTTTAACAGGCCAATTTGTGTCGATATTGAACTCCCAACATTGCTGACCACGAGACTGATGGCACGGAAACGGCTTTTCGAGCGTCGCCAGAGGAAATGTATGGCCTGTTAAAATTCGAAATCTGTCTTTTTCGAATTATTTGGCATTGGAACTATAGTTCGTAACAGCCGCATGAATTTTAACAGGCCAATTTGTGTAGATATTGAACACCCAACAACGCTGACAACGACACTGATGGCACGGAACCCGCGTTTCGAACGTCGCCAGGGAAAAGTATGGCCTGTTAAAATTCGAAATCAGGGTTTGGCCAACTATTTGGTACTAAAAGCTCAGTTCCTAACACCCGCGAGAATTTTAACAGGCCGTATTTGTTTAGATATTGAACACCCAACATCGCTGACCCCGAGAGTGATGTCAGAAGAAGGGCTTTTCGAACGTCGCCAGAGAAAACGTATGGCCTGTTAAAATTTGAAATCTGTCTTTTTCGAACGATTTGGCATTGGAATTATAGGTTTTGACAGTCGCATGAATTTTAACAGGCCAATTTGTGTAGATATTGAACACCCAACATCGCTGACCACGAGACTGATGTCAGGGAAAGAGCTTGTCGAACGTCGCCAGAGGAAAAGTATGGCCTGTTAAAATTCGAAATCTGTCTTTTTCGATTTATTTGGCATTGAAACTATAGTTTGTAACAGCCGCATGAATTTTAACAGGCCAATTTGTGTAGATATTGAACACCCAACATCACTGACCACGAGACTGATGTCAGGGAAAGGGCTTTTCGAACGTCGCCATAGTAAAAGTATAGCCTGTTAAAATTCGAAATCTGCCTTTGGCCAACTATTTGGTACTAAAAGCTCAGTTCCCAACACCCGCGAGAATTTTAACAGGCCAATTTGTTTAGATATTGAACACCCAACATCGCTGTCAACGACACTGATGGCACGGAAACGAGAGTGATGTCAGGAGAAGGGCTTTTCGAACGTTGCCAGAAGAAAAGTATAGCCTGTTAAAATTTGAAATCTGTCTTTGGCCAACTATTTGGTACTAAAAGCTCAGTTCCTAACACCCGAGAGAATTTTAACAGGCCAATTTGTTTAGATATTGAACACCCAACATCGCTGTCAACGACACTGATGGCACGGAAACGGCATTTCGAACGTCGCCAGAGGAAAAGTATAGCCTGTTAAAATTCGAAATCTGTCTTTGGCCAACTATTTGGTACTAAAAGCTTAGTTCCTAACACCCGCGAGAATTTTAACAGGCCAATTTGTGTAGATATTGAACACCCAACATCGCTGACAACGACACTGATGGCACGGAAACGGCGTTTTGAACGTCGCCAGAGAAAAAGTATGGCCTGTTAAAATTCGAAATCAGGGTTTGGCCAACTAATTGGTACTAGAAGTTTAGTTTCTAACACTAGCAAGAATTTTAACAGGCCAATCTGTGTAGATATTGAACTGCCAACATCGCTGACAACGACACTGATGGCACGGAAACGGCGTTTCGAACGTCGCCAGAGGAAAAGTATGGCCTGTTAAAATTCAATATCTGTCTTTTGTGAAAATTGGTATTGGAACTATAGTTCTTGACAGTCGCATGAATTTTAACAGGCTAATTTGTGTAGATATTGAACACCCAACATCGCTGACCCCGAGAGTGATGTCAGGAGAAGGGCTTTTCGAACGTCGCCAGAGGAAAAGTATGGCCTGTTAAAATTCGAAATCTGTCTTTTTCGAACTATTTGGCATTGAAACTATGGGTTTTGACAGTCGCATGAGTTTTAACAGGCCAATTTGTGTAGATATTGAACACCCAACATCGCTGACCACGAGACTGATGTCAGAGAAAGGGCTTTTCGAACGTCGCCAGAGGAAAAGTATAGCCTGTTAAAATTCGAAATCTGTCTTTGGCCAACTATTTGGTACTAAAAGCTCAGTTCCTAACACCCGAGAGAATTTTAACAGGCCAATTTGTTTAGATATTGAACACCCAACATCGCTGTCAACGACACTGATGGCACGGAAACGGCATTTCGAACGTCGCCAGAGGAAAAGTATGGCCTGTTAAAATTCGAAATCTGTCTTTGGCCAATTATTTGGTACTAGAAGCTTAGTTCCTAACACCCGCGAGAATTTTAACAGGCCAATTTGTGTAGATATTGAACACCCAACATCGCTGACAACGACACTGATGGCACGGAAACGGCGTTTTGAACGTCGCCAGAGAAAAAGTATGGCCTGTTAAAATTCGAAATCAGGGTTTGGCCAACTAATTGGTACTAGAAGTTTAGTTTCTAACACTAGCAAGAATTTTAACAGGCCAATCTGTGTAGATATTGAACTGCCAACATCGCTGACAACGACACTGATGGCACGGAAACGGCGTTTCGAACGTCGCCAGAGGAAAAGTATGGCCTGTTAAAATTCAATATCTGTCTTTTGTGAAAATTGGTATTGGAACTATAGTTCTTGACAGTCGCATGAATTTTAACAGGCTAATTTGTGTAGATATTGAACACCCAACATCGCTGACCCCGAGAGTGATGTCAGGAGAAGGGCTTTTCGAACGTCGCCAGAGGAAAAATATGGCCTGTTAAAATTCGAAATCTGTCTTTTTCGAACTATTTGGCATTGGAACTATAGGTTTTGACAGTCGCATGAGTTTTAACAGGCCAATTTGTGTAGATATTGAACACCCAACATCGCTGACCACGAGACTGATGTCAGAGAAAGGGCTTTTCGAACGTCGCCAGAGGAAAAGTATAGCCTGTTAAAATTCGAAATCTGTCTTTGGCCAACTATTTGGTACTAAAAGCTCAGTTCCTAACACCCGCGAGAATTTTAACAGGCCAATTTGTTTAGATATTGAACACCCAACATCGCTGTCAACGACACTGATGGCACGGAAACGGCATTTCGAACGTCGCCAGAGGAAAAGTATGGCCTGTTAAAATTCGAAATCTGTCTTTGGCCAATTATTTGGTACTAGAAGCTTAGTTCCTAACACCCGCGAGAATTTTAACAGGCCAATTTGAGTAGATATTAAACACCTAACATCGCTGACAACGACACTGATGGCACGGAAACGGCGTTTTGAACGTCGCCAGAGAAAAAGTATGGCCTGTTAAAATTCGAAATCAGGGTTTGGCCAACTAATTGGTACTAGAAGTTTAGTTCCTAACACTAGCAAGAATTGTAACAGGCCAATTTGTGTAGATATTGAACACCCAACATCGCTGACCACGAGACTGATGTCAGGAAAAGGGCTTTTCGAACGTCGCCAGAGGAAAAGTAGGGCCTGTTAAAATTCGAAATCTGTCTTTTTCGAATTATTTGGCATTTTAACTATAGTTCGTAACAGCCGCGTGAATTTTAACAAGATAATTTGTGTAGATATTGAAGTACCAACATTGCTGACCACGAGACTGATGGCACGGAAACGGCTTTTCGAACGTCGCCAGAGGAAAAGTATGGCCTGTTAAAATTCGAAATCTGTCTTTTTCGAATTATTTGGCATTGGAACTATAGTTCGTAACAGCCGCATGAATTTTAACAGGCCAATTTGTGTAGATATTGCGTCTACGTCTTTTCGGCATGTGGTCGTGTGTCAAGATGTTGCAATTTTGTTTCTAAGTCCTGGCGAAAATGTGAGAAATTTCCCAAAAATTTTCATCGCCATCTTTTGATATGTTGTTCAGCAACCCATAAAAGGACTTTCCCGCATTTGATCGTATCGTCAAAATTTGGCCAAAAAAAAAAAGTTGGCCAATAAAAAAGTTGGCCAACTTTAGCCCGGTGCTGTGCGCTGCGGTGGAGTGGGGCCTGGGGCGGGCAGTGGCGCGGGACGGCGCAGCGGGCGTGCGGGCGTCGGCGGGTACTGCCACCGCGGGTGGCGGGGGCGAGGGACGCGGGAACGGGCGGCGCGGCGGGACGGCGGGCGGCGGGTACCGCCACCGCGGGCGGCGGGGCGGGGCGGCGCGGCGGGACGGCGGGCGGCGCGGCGCGGCGGGCGGGCGGCGGCGCGGCGGGCGGGCGGGCGGCGGATTCTGCGTGGGCGTGTCGTGACCCGACGGCGCCGGGGCGGAGACGTGGGTGAGAGGTGAGGTGGTGTCACAGAGGGCGCTGGTGTGCACCGAGCGGCCGAACTGAACAGGTGGAGGGGTATTCGGTGGTGGTGGGGGTACTCGTGTGGGTGCCCGATCGGATGAGACACGAGGATTCAGGTAAGAGGTGAGGCGGTGTCATAGAGGGCGCTCGTGATGCACGGAGCGCCCGAGCGGCCGAACTGTACAGGTGGGGGTACCCCGTGGGTACCAAGAGGGGGGACCGCGCTATAAAAACGCACGCAGCACCGGCAGAGTCATCACTACTCACTCACATCTCCACACGGCAAACAAACTCAGAGACACTGAACAAACAATGGAGTCCACTGACACAGTCCCACAAAAACGGAAGTACACACGAGTACGCAGGAGTTTGGAAGCGAAGCCTTACGAACGCCCAGAACCACCACAAATCGTGAACGAGGACACGAACATGGACGGGGTTTTCCCCTAAACGTACACGACTCTTTTCTCATGACAGAATCACAGAACACCATGCTTGATGATTTGATGAAATCAATTGAAATACCCGAATCGCAGCCAGACTTTGCAGACATTCCAGAAACAACTGAAAATCCTGTTCCTGTTCCAAAACTCAATGAGATCGAGGAGCCGCCCCACGGGGTTTTCATGACACCATTTTCTCTGACAGGGGATTTCAACAAAAGGCTTATTCTGGGATTTGATCTGAAAACCAGTGCGCCATTTGCGTATATCAAGGGTGAGGGCAAGATGGCGGGAAGGGTAAGACTGACGATCGATGAATTGTTTGCTCTTCTGAAAGATGAAGTTTACCACACTATCAACAATTGGTTTTTGGGGAAAGAAAACAGTGTTCTTCCCCTCCACATTGGAGGGCTCATGGTGTCACTTTACACGGCGAACCACGGTGGCAAGTCGATAAAAATCGAACGCAATGGGAATCCCTATCTCAACATTTTTTTCGCACAAAAAACATGGCAGAAAATTTATGAACACAGAGACTGGATCAGATGTGTACACCAAGAAATCTTTGAAAACTCGAATTATATACTGGCCTACACAGAGCAGTTTGTCAAAGAAACCTCCCAAAACCTCACAAAACAGGGTGTCAACTACATGAAACTCGTACAAACAGACCCACAGAAGCAACAGGCCATGATCAAACAAGCCATGAATTCGACATCCACTCACATCACAGCCATGTACTCACAAGACATGTTGATGACACTCAATATTCCTCAACTTCGAGAGCAACTGAAAGTGACAAATTACTATTTCATGAAGGAAAATGTTTTTAAGTTTATGAAAAATATGTGAAGTAGTAGTAAGTAGTGTTGATAACAGAATGTAATATGTATGTGTCTGTTCTATGTACTGTTTTATCTTTTGAACAATGAAATAAAAAAATATATTTTTAAAAGTATGTCTCCTTATTTAAAAAGAAAATGCTCCCCTACAAAACTTCCAGGACAAAAGAAAAAATGACCAAACGCAAAAAATGAAACAAACTGAGATTTTTATTTCAAAATAAAAAAACAAAGGCATAAAAAAATCCAAAAATAAAATGATCACTTCGGGGGTGTTCGCAGTAGCCCCGTACTTCCCGGGCGCCTCCTCCCCTCCCCCAGCCAAATGGTTCCCTAAGAGAAAAATGGTAAATAAGTGTCAGTAAGAAATTAGAAAAATAAAATAGATGGAGTAAAAGACTAGGAAATATTTACCTTGCTCACGCGGGGAGATCGCCTCAATTCCACGTCCGCTTTCTGAAATTAAAAAAGTCAGTCAAAACTTGAGAAAAATGAACAAAGGTGACCCCGTCCCCACTGTCGAATCTCGGCGCCAGTTTCTTCAACTCGGCGCCTCGATTCGACCACGGGACTTGGTCAGTACAGGATCCTGTGAAAAAAACTGTGGAAAAAAAGCTTACCTTCTTTGGGGTCATCCGCAGGTCGATTGGGCCTGCGAGCGGTGACCGCGGGGAGCACGACGGGGAGCGAGGCGGGGGAGGCGCGGCGCCGCCGCGTCCACTATCTGTGAAAAGGCAGTTACACTTGAGAAAAATGAACATAGGTGACCCCGTCCCCGGTGTCAAATCTCGGCGCCAGTTTCTTCAACTCGGCGCCTCGATTCGACAGGGGGGACTTGGTCAGTACAGGATGCGGAGGGAAAACAGTGTTGAAAAAAGCTCACCTTCTTAGGCGTTATCCGCAGGTCCATGGGACCTGCGGGCGGCGACGGCGTCTGCGATGCCAGTCGCTCCGCGAGACGCGGCGAGCGGCGCGGAGATGGGGCCCCCGCCAGACGCGGAGAGCGCCTAGGCGTAAGCCTAGTCGCGTCGGGGGTCACGCACTCCACGCGCCGCGCCTTGGTGCGCGGCGCCCCGTAACTCCGGACCCAAGGGGCCGGGGATTCCGGGGACTGAAATTACAAGAAGAGTTGGTAAAACGACTTGTGAACGAAATACAAAATACGGTTCTCATTATAAGGTAAAAGCAACCCACCGCCGCAAACACCAGTCGTCTCTTTCCCCGCGCTGCCTCAGCCTTGGCGGGCGTCGTGGCGGGGGCAGCGGGGACGGCGGGGGCTGCAGCTACAGCAGGGAGAGAAGGTACGGCGGGGGCGCCGGGGGTGCCAGACAGCTGAAAAGAAAATCATTTCACCAAATTCGAAAAACGTATGCATGTAGACGGAGACGCGTTCACACACACACACACACACACACACACACACACACACACACACACACACACACACGCACGCACGCACGCGCACACGCACGGGGGGGGGGGGGGGGGGGGTCTGAGAAAACCATCGTCGGATGTGTAATTTGCAAGCAAATTGAACATCGCGATGGTTCACAGAAAACGCGGTGCAGTGCAGAGTATAATTTGTGCCAAATTGCAAACTGCACTTCGCACCGCTAAGAGAGGGGGGGGGGATGACTACCTACCAAAGAGGCGCTGCTGCTGCTGCTGCTGCTGCTGCTGCTGCTGCTGCTGCTGCTACTGCTGCTGCTGCTGCTGCTGCTGCTGCTACTACTACTGCTGCTACTACTGCTGCTGCTGCTGCTGCTGCAGCTGCTGCTGCATTTGCAGCAGCAGCTCTTCTTCTCCCTGTAACACTTGCACATGACACAGTCTCCACTCGAAAGCTTGAACACGACTGAGGCCCCAGTCCAGGCCCCAGCACACGCACACGCGTGCTCCCCCGACCCCCGACGTGGTGGCCGTATCACAGGAAAAGGGTTTCTTATTTCTGCCCTTGAGACTGGCCTGAGCGCTGAGTGACTGGCCGCACAGACGCACACTGCCGTTGTTTTGACGACAGAGAAGCATAAAAACAGAAGTGGGTCGGTAGGATTTTTCATTTAGGCGTCGAACGTCGTCGTAGAACGTCAATATGGCGCTTATTCATCTCTGCGCTACTTTTGCGTTAAATTTTATTTTCGTTGAACTCCGGCCAATTTTTAATGACACCGGTCGTAATCAGGCTGAAGTGGTACATGAAAACGGTACGCAGGGGGGCATATCGTTTTTGGACGGCTTGACATTTTTCGTTCTGATTTTCATTGTTCTACCATGCGGAGTAGTGCTGAATTTGAATACAGACGAAAATGAAAATGAAAGCGCTCGATCAGACTCGTCCAGTTTAGATCTCCCCGCCTTCAAAGGAGTGCGACGATATAGGATCAATAATCTGGAGGGAATGACCAAAGTGACGCGGTCACGATCTCTCTCGCTCATACACACACACACACGCACACATGCATAGGGCGATAATGTCAACCACGTGGACCATGCGGGGGAGGGGGGGGGGGGGGCGCTCGCGTCGAGGGGACGCTGGATGCCGGGGGCCCCAGTCGGGTGACGGACTCGTGGGCCTGGCGCATACCCGAAGCGCCGGCCACGTGGTCCCGAGTACCCGAACGCCTGTAAGTGTGGTGGGGGACACTCGGGGGACACACGAGGTGCGTACCGCGGTGCGCGGCGGCGCCACGGCCCGGGGGCATATGGAGAGAGGTGAGGTGAGGGAGTGCGGACCGCGGTCAAGTGTGGTGGGGGCTTCGGTGCGCATGAGCACAGCGGGGGCGGTCTGTACCGCTACCGATACCGCCCGGCGACACACGGAGAGGGGGAGGGGGAGGCGGACGGGCGCTGCCGCCGGCGGCACGGGGCACCCGCAGAAGCCGGGTCAGGAGGGTATAAAACGGGGCGCCGGGGCTGAGAGAGGCATCACTTCACACTCGCAGAACACTCCACCCACAGAAACACCTTCAACACAATCAGACATGACAGAAGAAGACTACGAGGACATTACCTCATACCTGACCACAATCAGTTTCCCCATGGCACTCGGTATGGTACCCCATGGCGATCCATACTTTATGCAATATGCTTTACTAGAAAAGAGAAAGGAAACATTCAAACACTGGCCCTACACGTATAAGACTGTGACACCTGAAACTTTGAGTCTAGACGGGTTTTTTTACATGGAGGCGGAGAATGAAACTCCCAGTAGTGAAAGTCCAGGGCGCTGTCTCTACTTTAGCTGTGGCCTAGGGTTATGCAATTGGGACACTGACGACGATCCATCCGTTGAACACGCAAAATTTGCCCCTTACTGTGGGTATTTACAGCAGAGAAAAGGGAGGGAATTCATTGCCGATGTTCAACAGAAAATGTGGCAAGAGGCCGAAGTGCCGGAAAATTGGCTTAAAATGATACAGACAAGAAACTCACATCACACCCCCAGTACTGATCAGTTTCAGAAACTCGAAAGAGGAGAACAACTTACCGATATTGATGAACAATACATTACATCAGCAATTGCTTCGTTTGACGATACAGATATCGATAATTTCATAGTGGCATTGACGGCGATGGATCCAGAACATGATCACAATACAGACACGGTGGGGATGGGGTCACCAAACACACCAAGGGGCGAAACGGAAGCGAGGATCTCGGAACAGACACAGATACCAGTAAACACACTTACAGAAAAACAAAGTGAAACTTCAAATTCAGGGACGCCTCAGGACACAACCGAGACACAGGAGGGGAGGGGGATTTGTAAAATCTGCTTGGAACGTGAAGTGGCTATTGTCTGCCTACCATGCCAACATCTTTTTGCGTGTACTGAGTGCATGCCAACTCTAGACAAATGTGCTGTATGCCGCAAATTTATTGTATTTACGCTGCGCGTATTCATGTCATAATATTTGTGTATTTTTCTGTTTTTATATTCTTATTATTATACTCTTATGTATGTGTAGTGTTTTATCTGTATTTTTTCTTACTTGTATCGCTTTGTATGAAAATAAAATGCAAAAAACGTTACCTGTGTGTTTTTTCCTTCATGAAACCCCTGATTGATATGCAACCCATACCACGCCGCAGTGAGTTGGGGAGAGAGACCAGCACGGCGCTCACACAACGATAAGCACGCGCAACGAAATGAGTCAGCGCAGAAAAAATAATCCTTGAAAAGTCAAACACAAAAATACTACGCCCCTAGTGGGTAGGCACACGCTGGATGATTAGAAAGCGCTACCTTGATTTTCCTTACCCCTGGAAGGTATGCATGTGATGTCATAGGCGACAGCCCCTGGAAGGTAGATACCGGTACCCCTGGTTACGTGCCCCTGGAAGGTAGTCATACCCGCTACCCTGGTGCTTGCCCCTGGAAGCTAGGCAATACGCCACTGATGGCCTGTTATACTACTTCCGTTACCAAGCCGCCGTGCCCATTTTCCTATTGAAAATCATGAAAATGTGGAGTCGTCTTGTCTACAGCCCGGGGGCTCCCTCCCGCGCTTTTCCTCGACTGTCAGTTTTCGCCACCGGCTTTATTGCGGGAATTCAAAACGCCTGTTCTGCTTTCGATCGTCCTCGGTACTCGGTACGATATTATGCTTGTTATTATGCTTGTTATAGAAAAGCACATTGTTTCGTCGAATGACCGGGTTCTTCATGAGATTTTCAAGAGGCAAGATTTTTTGAAGCTAAAGTTGGCCACAGTGCTGTCCCCCCGCACTCTCCTCACCGCGCGAAAATAAACAGAAGAAGGTGTTCTCTTTCCCTCCTCTGTAGCGTGTGCCGTTCTTTGTTCTTACCCCTCAAAACCTGAGCTCTCCCGGTCCTTACCTTCCAAGTGATTTGTTGTTCGTAGCTAGTTTGAGGTAAGCTTTGCTTAAGAATATATGAAATATATTACATCTCGTTAGCCTGTACAGCCAGGCATTACAAGTTTTGGAGACAAAGCATCTATGTGTACGTAGCCCACCTGCTTGCCAAGTTAGGCTTGCAGATGTGGTTTTATGGGGAGTCTCCGTTTTATTGAATAGCATTCCTTTGTTCTGTATTTATGTGTCGAAAATTTTGTATTGTACTGAAGGGGGTAGGGTGGATCCGACTGACTTTAATAGTTTACACATTGATGCATTGTGTTCAGAACTTGTGACGTCTGCGTCTCAACTCTGAGATCTATCACAAACTACGTACATTGCTGCATCAAATGTCAGATTAAGAAATGGTTCCATGCATTGCAGTATATTTATCTCAGTAGAATCTAGTCATTCATGTCGCACTGTATTTAAAGCTGTCCATATCAATTTCTTACCTATTTCTTCTCTTGTGTTATACATGTAACTACATTTGCATCCAACAGATGTATCCTGGTCGCCGACCTCACTTCCCACCCAGACCCAGGCCTCCTCAACCTGGCTTTCCGTACCCGTACTCACCATTCTATCCTCCATACCCTCCCAGATTTCCTCCTTTCAACAATTTCCCTCCACCAACTCGCCCACCAACAAAACGAATGAATGAGCAGAGACAACCAACCACTAATACATTTGCACCCCAAGCACAACACTCACAACTCACAACACATACTACAACTACAACAACTCATACACCACCAATCACAGTCACACATCTCCCATCACACACACTACCTCTACAACAAACATCACCTCCACATTCACCAAAGAAATCTCCATCGCCAAAGTATTCCTCACCTTCACAACGTAAGTCTCCCTCACAACCAAAGTCTCCCACACCCTCACAACCAAAGTCTCCCACACCCTCACAACCAAAGTCTCCCACACCCTCACAGCCTACGTCTCCCTCACCCTCAGAACAAAAGTCTCCCTCACCCTCACAACCTAAATCCCCACCTACACTATTTGACGAAATAGTGGAGTTGTCTTCAGAAGAGGTGAGCATTGCTTGCTAAGTACTAAAATAAATGTACTTACATTTATTGAAGTAAAAAACAATATCCATATCTTTTGGGGTATGAAATTATTTATCATTCCATTTATCGGGTTGCAGGAATCACTCCCAAAGCGCAGGACACGGCTGCAGTTGAAGCGGCAGAAGCAACACCGGCCAAAGAAACTGAAGCCAGAACCAAAGCCAGAACCGAAGAAGGGAACAAGAACTTCGAGAAAAGCCTCTGGTTAGTACCATTATTTTCATCCTCTTTTTTTACATAATGTGGAGTATAATTTGTATCAGTGAGTGAATCTGAGCTGCTTCATTGGTTTATAAGGTTGTATAATGAGTTATGATTGGGTACGATCCAGCAGAAGTAGATGATGAAGGTCAAAATCATTATGGTAGTAAATCAATTATGGGTCACCTGTATCGGTTGTGGGTGTTGGGATTGTAACCTTTACTTGGACCTGTAAATACTTCTCAATGGGTGACTCATTATCGGCACAGGTCACCAATTTATTGGTTTTCCACCTTTCTACTCACAATTTTGTAATGTACTATTACTGTTAATGTCTCACATCCTTGCATCAAATTAATGGTGATTTTGTCTGTCACAGATCAGAATGACAATGAAGGAGGGGACATTTTCCCCCTCCTTCCAATAACTCGCAGGCCAAGGGTCAGTACAAACATGTCACTTTGCTTTATTGAATGGGCACTTTTTTCAAATGCTCACCTAACCCAAACGTCTGCTTGCTTTTTGATTTGTAAAGCCCGAACTGACTGCAAGGGACCTACAGTCAAAGCGAGACCTGCTGTTGCAGCGGGTGTTATATGAGTGCAGCGAAGGGGTCGATGAGACCCTAGCACGCAAAATTATTAGCCAATGCTTCTACCCAGGAGGGAAAAAGGTTTTGATGATATTGCAGGCCTGAGTGCTGCAAAGAAATACTTAAAGGTGTGTAAGAGTAGATTTTCCAGCAAGTGAGTGCAAGTGTGGTGTTAATTTGTCCTTGTTGCAGGAAATGGTGGTCTGGCCTATTGTTAACCCAGACCTGTTTAAAGGCCTGAGGGACCCGGGAAAGGGCCTCCTTCTGTTCGGTCCTCCCGGGACCGGTAAAACACTTTTAGGTAAGGGAAGTCACCAATAAGTTATGGATGCACAATGCACTTATATATATATATTAATATATGTAAATATCTATGTGTTTATATTTTTTCTTTTGCTTTGCTTGTAGGAAAAGGCATAGCCACGGAGGCAGATGCAAATTTTTTCTCCATTCAATCCTCGTCCATCGGTTCCAGATGGCATGGTGAGAGTGAGGTGGCAGTTAGGACTATATTCCAAATTGCAAGGTAATAAAGGAAATTATGGTTGAAGATCATTATACTGGTTTTGAGAATAATGCTGTGTGCATTGCCTCCTTCAAACAATTCAGTGGACTTCTTTTATGGTTATTTGAAATGTCCCATGTTTCAGGGCAGTGCAACCATCAGTCCTTTTTTTTGATGAGGTGGATAGCCTGCTTTCGAATCGTACGGACTCAGACAATGGCTGTTCCACACGAATCAAAAACGAACTGCTAGCAAACATGGTGAGTACAAACAGTCAATGCAAACACATTCAGTTTCCTGGTCAAAAATTTGTGCAGATGTGAATTGTACATGTTCTGTTGTTGGCAGGATGGCTTTGGCTCATTGGAGTCGGAAAGGGTGGTCATAGTGGGGGCTACCAATTTACCCTATAAATTGGACCCTGCCGCCAGGCGTCGATTTACAAGGAGGCTACACATTCCACTACCGGACAGTGAGGTGCTGAAAATTGCCTAACATTGTGTTGTCATGACAAAATATTATGTTTCATGTCTCATGAAATTTATGATTTCTTTCAGGGACGGAAGGACTTGATTCAAGTCCTTCTTGCATCAGAACGGCACTCTCTCAGTGTCCAAGATGTTGCTGACATAGTCAACCGCACTGAGGGGTATAGTGGTGCTGACCTGAGGTCAGTGGCCAGGGACGCCTCCATGGAGCCTCTGCGGCAGTTGGAAATTCCCGTGTCAGTGGCTAGGCTAGAAGATGTAAGTTCAGTGCAGTGAATGTTGTGTGACCATATAATAAAGGGCAATTTCTCATCTGTAAAATTTTTCCAGGTCCGTCCTATTGAAAAGAAAGACTTTGACGCAAGTTTGATCAAAAATGGACCATCTGTGAGTGCTACCAACATATCGGAGTATGTGAAATTTGATAAAGAATTTGGAAGCAAATAATGTGATACGTCGAAATGTGGTAGGTATCTTCAATACACTGGGAGATGATCAAAGGAAAGGGATTTTGAATTTGTATCATTCAGCAAATGGATAATACATTTTATCTGACCTGCTTATGTGAAGCTGTAGCAGTAACATCCATGGCAGTGGATGTGGCCCTTTTTTCTTCTAGTCTATTTTAAAGTTTCTATTTAGGTGTAAGATTTTATATTAGTCACAATCACCACAAATTTTTGTGTGCTGTCTCTATATGTATTCTTTTTATCTTTGTAACGTATTTTTCTTTAAAGTGTATTTTCATTTGTGTACTTTTTTTTTATGCTGGCCCAAATTGCCTTCAGGTGGCCGAAGCGAGATCTCTGCTTTTGTTCCTTCATTCATTGTTCAAATGTTGCATGTGCCCCATATTTTTATTCTCAAAATATTGATAAAAATATATAAATATTGATTTCTAAAACCCTATTTTCGGTTATTGTGGTTTGACCTACCTAAAAATTGACCTACCTATATTTTTATTAAAAAAGTATTAATATGCATATGAACCGAAAAATCAGTTCACTAATAAGCCTGACACATACATCAAAGCAGTTTATTCAGTTCAAAGACTTGAACTCTGATAAAACACTGTAGTAGCAAGAAATCAGAACATGCAATCCAAACTAGAAAATGTGATGCTCAATGAAGTAAAACAACATTCCTACGCAGCAGCACTAATAACACAACGGCAGGTGTGAACGTTGCAGTAATTCGCATAACAGGGCCCTGTGGCGATACTCCTACAAGGCGCTGCCTCCCCCAGATTTGTTTTCGTTAGGTTATTGCATGAGACTAGCATTCTGTGCATATCTAAAATTCTTGATGTCTTTTTGAAGACCTTTTCTTTTGGAAGTCTTCTTTAACTGCCTTTAATATTCAATCTCAACATAATAACGTCATGCAGCAAAGTCGGTCCGAAAGTGCCTGGCCCCGGAGTCCTCGTGAGTGTGTGTAGCCGTGTCCGCACACCTGAGTTTCCTTAAAAACTCAAATACAGCTCGCCGCACATCTGAGTTTCCGTAAAAACTCAAATACAGCGCCGCACATCTGAGTTTCCGTAAAAACTCAAAATGCAGCTCGCCTTGCATCTGAGTTCCTGTGTAAACTCAAACGATATGGCTTGCCGTGTGTACACGCAAACGCAGCTCGCCGCACGTCTGTATTCCTGTGTAAACACAAATGTGATGGTTCCGCTGGATTCAACTCGCTTAGTACAGCAGGTGTTCTGTTCTTGTGTGTCAAAGAGTTGGGGATTTTGCTTTGAAAGTCACGGAAAAGTCAGTTAAATTCAAAATGAAAAGTTTTTGGCAACCCTGCTAAGATTTTATAATTTCTTGTTGGCGCAGGTGTAAGACGATAACTAGCGTTGCGTGATTAGCACTCACAAGTTGGGATAAAGAGGCCTGGACCGATTGAGTTTGAGAGTTATTTCATCTCCTATCATGGAAGCAGATTATGAGGTAATATGGAATAAATAATTGTAGTAAAATTGAATTTTTTGTGATAGGCACACAGCAATGGAAATGACTGGGAATCCTTCCACTGTTGTTTTAACTCTGTCACAAAGGTTAAAAGGGAACTTTGTACGTGTTTATTTGTTTTAGATGAGAGTCTGTCTTCGCATGTCTTCGCATCAGTTAAACCAACTCTGGCAGTTGGACTTCAAACTCGCCCACGAACTGCTTGGTTTGCCATTGAGGAAGTGCAATGCAGCCCCTGCAGAAAACTGGGGTAATCCCATGGAGGCTGCCAAGTTTGAAAAACTTAAAACGCAGGTGCGCAGGATGTGGCTGAGGGCAGCTGTGCACTTTTCGTGCTTTCAAAATGAACATGGATGGGGCGTCAGAGTAAATGAACAATGTGAAAAAAATCTGTAAGTTGTGCCAAACAGCTCATATGGGTGACATTTATGAATGTAGAAATCCTTAAGTCCTCGTTTATTGTCTTTTGTTTTTATGTAGATCGTTGACTGAGAACAGTTTCACAGTGTTGGGCTGGTTGGCCTTAGCACCTTCACCAGAAGAGTGCCCTACTGGTCACAGGTACCTGCGTTCTCCAATCGGGACCCAGTTATATTTAGGAGGCCCAATTTCACTTTCTAATTGGAGCAGTACCCTGACAGTGAAATGCCGTTCCTCCAAAAATCCATCAAGCCAGGGATGCTTTTATGTAAGCACTGTTAAGCCAATGGCTGTTGGTACTACCATCACTTGGAATTATGGAATGGTGACCAAGAGACCCTCATTTTATCCCGTACATGAGTGGCAACTTGTAAGTTTTCTGCAAATTACCATCTCTTGTCAGATCTTGTTGTCCAAACTTACAACCTTCTTATTCTTTCAGGATAAGTGTTGCAGTGAAATTTCTCCTGATGCCGTTTTGAACCTCCCCTGCTCCAGCTGCACAACTAAGAAAGCGAAAGCTCGACCTGCCTTTAAGAGGGCGCGTATAGTCCAAGCTTATAGATTCTGTGTGTACTGTGGAATTAATCTGGAGAGTTCATGCAGCGGCTACTCCAACCCTGCCACATCGTCTCCTCCAAAAAAAAACATGAAACCCCACTTTGCTCTACATCATACCCTACAGTTATGCCAGGATCAAGGTCTAGAGGTTGATAGTGAAACTGTTGGAGTGTCCCATGCAGCTTTTTTTTCACACTTGCATATTGTTTCCGGAGTTTTCAATTCCCTAGAAAACCACAACTATCGGGTGTTGCCAGCCTGTCACATCTTTGAAGCCTTGTGAGTGAATTATGATCTTTTGCTTGCTAAGTTAAGTATAAAATCTTAAAAGATTTTTTTCCTGTACCTCTTTCAGAGGCCGCAATCAACTTCCTGATGATGCCAGTTCTGATGAAAAAGAACAATTCTTCTGTGATTTTATGTATGAAGCAAAAGAAGCTTTCAGAAAATATAGGGTTGTGTATGTGAGAGGAATAAGTGTTCCATCCTGCTATCACGACTTACTACCCGTCTCTGATACATCGTATGCGGATGTTTCTTGGGAAAACAGTGTAGCTCCCAGGTCAAACGAATTTGCTGTGAAGCGTTTTGTGCCTGAAGAGGAAATGCCTATTCTAGAGCGTGAAATTCAAGTTCACATGGAGAACATTGTAAAAACCTACTCGGACTTGTAGAGTCTTAAGAATATAATTCATGCTTTCTCATTAGGCACTGTATTTTGCACAAACTTTTTGTATGTTTGCCGTCACAAATGTCATGTCAAGGTTTGTGTTACTTAAGATTCAAAGTCTGTCAATAATTAAGTTCATTAAAAGTGTTCTGCATATTCTGTAGCATTGAGCTTGTTAGATTTTCTAAAGGAGTAACTGCTGTAAAAAGTTATTTTTAAGGTGGCACTTTTCCATGAAGCATATTAAAGTAACAAATTTCTTTATTTGCTTTTCTTGACCTTCCCGAACACATCATCAATCCTCCCAATTAAATTGTATTTTTGAACGAGGGGCTTGTGCCTCTTGTGAACATGGTTCAGCATGCGATGCCTTCCGGTTAAAGGATATCTTTGGGGACACATTTGAACAGGACATTTGACTGAAATAGGCTCCCGAGGCTGATTGCTTTCCTTCTTATAATTACTTTCCTCCTTTGCATGCAAAATGATGTTTTCTTCCTTCTTGCAAAGAAAAGAATTGCCACTTTTTGGAACGTCATCCTCAACATTGTTACTATCCTGCAAAAAAAATTAACTATGCATTTCTCCCTTTAAATACAGTATTTTCAAACTGTTTCTGTTACTAGAGCTGAAAATCACCATACCTCTAGAGATTTATGAAGAAATGTAGCCCTGTCAGACATACTTTGGGTGGGAATATATTCTCTCTTCAGATATTTGTCAAGTAAGTCAGGCCTAAAAGCTGCAATCAATTCTGAAAAATCCATGTGAATTTGTCCACTTCTGAAAAAAATTATTAGATTAGATTAGCACAGAAAATGGTGCAAGTAAGGGGAAGTTATTGTGGCAATGAGCTTGCTACTTACATGCAGTTACACTTCGGGGCATTGATTCCCTCTGTCAGCCAAGACACAGTTGCAAAGTTGATAGCTTCACTAACATTATATCCTACAGAAAATCCAAAATGTGCTGCGTTTGGGTAAAGGATTAAAGCTTCTCCTGGTTTTTGGACTACCTGCAACGGTGAAGTTCAGTTCAGTAAGTGTGTGTGTGATAGACTTTCATAAAAATTACTTTTAAAATTACACTCACAATTTTGAAGGGGATTCTACGGTCTCTCAGCCATTGCATAGAAGGGAATACTGTTTTGTGGCCGATACAATTCCAACACATGCTATCTCCAATCGATATGCCACTATGCCGCAGATGGAACATCAAGAGAAGCAAAGCATTTGGTGGAATCACAAACCTAAAAAGAGACCAATATGACAGGGGAAAATGAGCAATTGATAAGAATCAAGACAGAGGAAATACAATTAAAATATAATAACAGCAACTGTTTAAACTGCATATATTTTAAATCCTACATATGACATTGCTTCTATGAAGTATGAATAAATGAAATGAAAGTCAAATGATATAATGCCCTCTGCTATTACAGGAGAATAAAGAACTCACCAAATCCTAAGAAGCCCAAAGTGAAGATAGTTGATGCTCCATAAAGCCATATCTTCAATATGCAAGGCGAAAAAGGCATGCCTTCTTCCAACATACATGTTAGGTGAGGTAAGACCATCATAGCGTATTTTAGATAGTAGCAGTATGTTTTTCAGTCTTGACAGAGAAAGTGTCCTTGTGATAAATACAGGTGCATCATCTTTCTTTAAAGTTATTCCTGCAGCATAAAATATCCCTTGAGGCTTTGGATTATTTTCTTCGTTATCAGACGATTCACTGTCTGTCTCACACTCTGGGCAGGAACAAGTTTTGACACATCGTCTCTTGGCATTTTGAAGAATTTCTCCATTCACAATATCATTGAAGGACTGACGTAGTAACACACCCTTCTGGATCAGCTTGTCCTTGCTCTTCAAACCTGAAGTCATCTTGTGAACAGGGACTGCTTGAGACTTCACAATATCTTCAAAAAAATGATCAAGAAGGCCATCCAAGCCCTCATTTTTAAGTTTTGTAGAGCTGAATAAAAAAAAAGAAGAGAGCACTTTGTATGAAGCCAATCTGGAACAATGAAATAATATAGGTTTTCAAAAAAATCAATTACTTACCAACAAGTTTCCAGGCTGTAGGAAGATACTTTCGAAGCCTCTTCAATGAAACATGCTTTGTCTTTTTTATGAATGGAACGTTTCGTGAATAAATAGATTCCATTGCCCACATTTTTCAGCTCCTGTCGGAAGACGTCCTCCATACTTCCTTCCAAACGATTCAGAAGATCAGGCAAAGACCCGACTCGAATTTTCGGATCAATAATAACCTGCAGAACCATAAGATTCATAATATTACAATCCCCAGAGGACCTTTTCGAAAGACCGCAGGTCCGAACTTGTCTCACAGCAACAGGAATCGAACTCAGGTTTTTATTCTTGAAGAAATTCTCAGTGGAACACCGAACTTCTAATTGTAAATATCATTCGAGGGAGTAAGGTTGTTCGGGGATAAATTCGTGAGCAAACCGACCTAACCTTGAAAACCCCGTCAGCGCATCCAATTTTTTCCTGTTCCATATTTGTTATGAAAGAATGGAAATTGCTCACATCTTCATCAGTTGCAACATAAACTTCGTCAACATTCGTGCAGTTTTCCACGGATACTTTGCGTGACATCTCTCTGAATTTGTTTACTGTTTTCTGAAAACAATTTACCATACTTTAAATGTTTTAATGGCGTAAAGATTCTCATAGTCTGCTGTAGCCTCGCGGCTACCCTGTGGTACCGAGGGGGCCAGATCATCGTCTTCTGCTGCTGCTGAATCTGCTGCTGTCACGTCACCGTTCAAAAGAAACCAATAGTTGCCTTTTCCTTTCTCTTTTTGTGCGCATCATCTCCCATTGTACACTTTCTGAATAGACGATTTCAGCAGTACCGCGCGTCGTCTGTTAGGCCCGATAAGTAATACATTTCCAAAAGTGTAAAGACATGGTTATGGGTGTCTAGTATCTTCGTCTCGTTAAATTTGAATGTTCTAATTTTAAATCGAGACATTAACGTCCAAAAAAACGACACAGCTGCGCGGGCCGGCTGAAATCGTCTATTCTTTTTCCGCATCCAAATCTTTTCGGGATCTGAACTATTTTTGACATATCGACATATCGACGCACGCGAACATAACCTGGATTGCTTCTACCTTATGTTGCAAATTCTCCGGTTTGTGACAACCCAGGCCTCTCGAGCCCCGTGAGCAACCCTCACTGGAACTAGTCGAAATGAGTGGAAATTATTTCAATTTGAATAAAGGAAGGGGTGGGTATCAGCAAAGAGAATATCCTTGTGATGACAACTGCTATGCAAATGTTGAAATTGAATCATTTCATAACTTCTGTGGTGAGAACTTCCAGGAGACAGGAGCGTTATACCCTGTGAAAGGCAACACCTCTCATTCGGATGCAATTGAGGTAATTAGTAACTTGTCTTCCATTGATCTTGCCTTTTACATCATCAAATTTTGTAATGGTTATTCTTTTTCAGATTGTTGAAATGGACCTTAGTACGATAAAAGAAGAATTGGAAGATATCCCAGCTGAAGAGAAGCCGTCACAGAACATAATTTATAATCTGTCTCATTGGAAACGGAAAAAGATGAAGTCTGTGCAGTCTTTCAAACGGTTTATTTTTGACTGTTCAGTCATTTCTCACCAAATGGAAAGAAAATGTTTACGTGGACCAGTGTGGCTTGCTGTGTGTCCAAAGTGTTTAGCTGCTTACAAGAACTATCCTGACCGCTTAATCCGTTTGTACAATCACGTGATTAAGAGACATAGTAAAAACCAGGACCTGTATCTAAAGGATATTATGAAAAGTTGTGATCAACTGATTCGTTTCATGGTTAAGACATGGAAAGTAAAATCCACAAGAAGTCTTGGGGAGCGTTCAATAATTTGAACGCTCTAGGTCTACTTGGAACGAAATGACAGGCTCTGCAAAAAGTGGACCGCTAAATAAGACACCTAGTGTATCTTATGTGCGTGCATTCGTTCCATAAGACCCATTTCTAGGGCGAAAGTTCTTTAAAATGCTAGTTTACTTTTGCACATTAATTGATCTATGATACAGTGTGTTGTAAAATACTTATTATGAACGTTAATCCTCAAACATGTTTTGTATTGTCCCTCCATAATGTTGTAAATATTAATCTTCACATTTTGAAGTTCTGTAAATATGCCCTGTATATATTTGACCGCCCATGTCTGGGTATGAAAATGGAAAGAGACTGGGAATGTTGTACTCTCCTGATCCATCAGGAAGACAATATAAATTCAATTCTTGTTAAGTTCAATCTGAAGGACATAAACAAAAATAGCACTCCAATGGAAAATAGACTTAAAATAGAATATGTAAAGCTTGGACCCAAGAAAAATCTACCATATCAAGAAATTATTGGATGTTTGCTATATCTGAGTGTCTGTACTAGACCAGATATCTCATATGCTGTTAGTTCAATTCAGTAACTGCTGTACTAGAACTCGCTGGCAAATGGCCGTTAGAGTTGTGGCCTTTATAAGCCACTCCAAAATTAGGTTTAAATTATGTAAAATGCAATAATCCTTCATTCTGCCTAATAGGATATGCTGATGCAGATTGGGCTGAAAACCCTGCTGACTATAAGTCATATAGCAGATACTGTTTTACTTTAGATAATAATCTTATTATTTGGGAAAGTAAGAAGCAAAAGCTCATTGCTCAGTCCTCAACAGAATCAGGATATAAGCCATAACTGAAGCAACAAAGGAGTCTATATTTGTTGTATATTTCTAATCTCTTACATTCTAGTACTATAGTCTGGCTATTTTAGGAAGAGCGCTGGCCATCTCAGTGTGCATGGCACTACTGCGCCAGCAACTGCAGCAACACGACCTGCACCTCCACTGGTCCTGGGTCTGGAGAAGAATGGCGGGTGCGAGCAAAGGGACCAGGCAGGCAGAGGGCAGTGACACCGGGGTAGTGGAGCCCAGGGAGCATGGTATAAAATTTTGAACGGGTTTAAATATCAACGCGATTCAAACGGTATTATGTTCGGAGTCTTGAGAAAAGTCACCCCTGCAAATTTCAAGCAAATATCTTGAAAATTACGGCCTACAGGGGCAAAAAATGATTTTGACAATTAGAGCGCACTTACGCATAGAGAAGGTTTTTAATGGAGAATTTTATATGGGAAAGCGTGAAATTTTGTGCAGAATTCAATTGAGGCCTTAGTTGGGTCGAAAGCCGAGGCCAAATGTGAACGCATTGAAAAATTAAAGGTCGCCAGTAGACCCCAATTAAAGCGTGAATAGCACCATTTGTTGGCGCTGACGGGGCCCGACCGGAGCCGGCCGGAGCCCCCTACCCCACCTCCTCCCCGAATGCAACTGCTACCGCTGCAACCCAGCGCTCTTCCCAAAATAGCCAGACTATAGTTTATCTTCAAACTCACTCTTAATCAAATCACTGTCCACATCATGCTCAGGTTTCATCTCTTGTATTAACTCTCTTGACAAGGTTTGGATGCATCTCCTGAAGGACAAGAAAGAAAAATATAAATAAATAAATATTATGAAAAAATTATGTTTAACATTATTTTAAGGCATATTTACCTTCAACATTTCACACATTTTTCTTTTTCTTCCGTCCATTCAGGCCACAGTTCAAGGATTTCACAATTGTGTAAGAGGCCTCTTTCAGGAATGACCGCACAGATATGGCATCCTCCTCCAGAAGAGCAGTTAGTGCCCTCACAGTCTCGTCATTAGCCACTGCTGTTACAGCTCTAGCTCGGCTGGCTTTCCTTCGTCGGATTACATAGAGGTCTTGCTGCGTGCAGTCCTCCATGTCAAGGATACCATCTGAAGAGAGCAAAGCAAATACAATATTATAGTATGGAGAAAACAAGCTATCACATCTAGGCGCCACTTAATCCATGAAACCTCACCCATGAAGTCCCATACATTCGGTCGTGGTTGGCGCACTGAATCTTGAAACATTCTATTGTCAGACTCACAGGCATTGGTGGTTCTATCAGTGCACCCACATACAGACAATACATGTACTTTGGGCAGCCATGTTCTGATCCAATATGTCACAGCAGGTACCATTTTATGAGCAACACTTTTCTTTACTATTTGATCACATAGAACTAAGAACCCCTCCTTGATACGGTCCTGAGGTAGCAGTGGCAGCACACACATCATTCGGCACAAAGTGCGCACCCGGGCATTCTTCCGGATGAGCCTCGCCATTCTGAGTTTCCTGAAATGGCCACCAACTGCCTGAAAAACCAAGAGTATTTGTGTTAATTGTTTTAGCCACATTTCACTCATGATATTTCAGACATACTAATTACTACAAACCTTTGCATAGTGGAACAAGCACCCACTCAGTCTTGCATCAGGGAATTTTCTATGAAGTGCCTTCATCTCAGCAGCCTCATAATCACACATTACCTCCTGAGGTTGAAATCCGGGTGCCAGATGCCTGATAAGGTCCAAGGCAGCCTCATAGGTCTTTGTGGTTCGTCTCCGCATAAGAACTCTTACCAGAGGAAATGCCTGTGAAATTCAAGGGGTAGTTGCATAACTTTTCCTGCATTCATAGGGGCAATCAATGATTTCTCATCATCCATAAGCAGCAGTACAAGAAGATACTCACATGGTGACCTAGAATTGTGCTAATAGTCCACACTTGATGAGCTTTCATGCCCCTTGGAACTGGAGAGAAGGTGGCATCACAATAAATCTTCTTCACTTTCCGTAAATATTTACACATCCTTCGTGTGCAGAAGACAAGGGATAGAGTCTTCTCTGCCGCACTGCCTGCTCGACCAGCATAGACGTTGTCTTTACCATCTAGAGTTCTGGACAATGCTCTGTACTTCTTTCTCCCAAGCACTTTATCTAGGTCCTTCAATGAATGAGGTATGCGAGGACGACTCTCCAGGCGCCCTCTCCTCATGGAGGACCTCAGTTTCACTAGAGGTATGTTGCGTGCAGCCTGCCTTGATATCCTTAACACAGAAGAATAAGGATAGCATAAAAATATTCTGGTTTTCTTTCTAGCTTGATTCAGAATGGTCACATAGCTAACACACCTCAATTTCCGTCTTTCATCATGAAACATAATTTTGAAGCGAGTATTGTCCCCATTACGACATCGCTCCATCAAGGCGTGGCGAAGAGCCTAGTCTGCAGACGACTAAGATCTGGATCATGATTGTGGGCCTGGGTTGCTCTGAAGCTCTGTCCATCATTAGAGACAGAAGCACGCCCTGCGCACCTCTCTAAGTAATAAAGAACGCAACGGAGGCTGAACCTGCCGCCACTCATCACCTTGTTAACGTGATAGTCATGATGATCGGGACCACGCCAGATACGAGTGCCTGCCCTCAATCCAAAGCCTTCGGTCAAGACCATCCTAAACAGAAAAAAATAAGTTCACAACGCACGAGCAACTAATAGGGTGTTTGAAAACTCCTACTAACCTCACCTGAAGTTTGACACAGAAGACCCGTAAAGAAAAGGGCAAGGCAAATTACCAAAAAAAAATCCCTGCGGTAATACAGTATGCGCCTTGAAATTGCTCTCGATGCTGCGGGAGGAACACCGTGCCGCGCACAGGTGAAGTTGAATTGAAAGAGCGACAAAGTGTGCAGACAGCTGGCACACTGCGGCAAAACTCAAACTCAAACACTAGCAGCCAACATCGAGTGACAAACCTTGCAAAATCAAGTTGGCAACCCCAGTTACCCCTCCCCCTTCCTCCGCCTCTCTGGATCCGGCGCCGGCCAAAAAACAAAAGAGTCCTCTCTCTGGATCTGCGAGTGCGACACGTGCGATCACCCCAGTCTGTGCCTGTCCAATCGACATCAAATCAAACAGAAATTCTGGGAAATCTCGAACAGAAGTCCAATTTTCTTCTATAGGCAAGTAGACGGACGACACACTTTTTGACAGATTCATGGATGTATTTTGAGGATCTAGTATTGTTTACTTGCAGCTATGGTGAGGCGAAAGAAAGGGGCCCGTAATGCGCCCTATCCCGATCATTCCTTCCCACCTGAGTACCCATCCTACTCACCTCAGTACCCACCCTACCCAACTCAATACCCGCCTGAGTACCCACCCCACCCAACTCAATACCCGCCTGAGTACCCATCCTATTCACCTCAGTACCCACCCTACCCAACTCAATACCCGCCTGAGTACCCACCGCACTACCCACCCCAGCACTCGGCCCCGTGTCCGCCTCGACACCAACCAAAACATCCTCGACCTACACCTCCCTGCAACCCTACTAGTACGTCTGCTACTCCATCTACCTTTAAACCTACCTCTATACCCACAATTATCCCTAAAACTACCCCTGCACCTAACCCCAAACCAACACTTACCCCTACATTGATACCAACACATACACCTACTCCTACCACTGAAACTGAAACTGAAACTTCCACTATTGCTACCCCTACCAATACCCTTCCTCTTCGCCACCGACAACCCCCGACTTCCTGCGGATGATGATGACATCAGGTGAAGATGAAGATGACATCTGCAATGACAAAGACAAAGAAAAAGAGTGCAAGATAAAAAGAAGAAAGAAGGACAAAATAAAGAAAAAGCTGAAAAGAAAGAAAAGGAAAAGTCAGAAGAGGAAGAAAAGAAGTGCCCTAAGCAGCTCTTCCAGCTCCTCCAGCTCTACCACGAGCGCTTCCAGCAGCTCCTGCTTTCTCTTTGATGGTAGAGGAGTGAAAGCTGGTGTGATATCCTGCACCATTAGTCAAAGTATAAAGATTTGCATAGATTTGCAAGTACTGGTAGTATTTTATCATAGGATTCTTTGTTAAATCTAACTTGTAAGAGTCAGGTGACTTGCCAGACTATTGGGGGTAAAGTTTCCAAAGATTTAATAATGTACCAACTGTAAGACTACCTCTTTTGGTTGGCACTCAATACACTTTATTTATGGTGTTACTGAAGGGTAACTATGAGTGAAAAGTGTGTTTTGCATTGTGTGTGATGGTCGCCATGGAGTTGGTGCAATGATGTCTCTTTTGTTTCAGCTGTTTTGAACGATTGGTTGTGAGAAAAAGTGTCATAAGGATCATTGCTCTTCACCAAGGGACTCAGTGCCTTCTCTCTCCCTCGTGTCTTCTTGCTGGGTAAGTGCTCAACAAGTGAATGGTTCTTTAGTGAAAGACATTTCCAAGGTCTGCTTTTTGTGTTCCACACCATGATCTGGTAAGTGGCAGAGTTTTAGTGGTCCCTTTGTTTCTCTGCTGATTTGCAGGCTGCACCTTCAGTGATCGCAGCCAACATGAGGGAGTCTGTTCCTGATTACTTGGATTTGACTGGGGCTGCATGGGTACAGTCTTGAAGGTGTTGCTGCTTTTTTTGTCACACTGGTGTTGCCTGGAGCTTGTCCATCTACCCTATTGTTTGGTGAGTGTAGTCTTGCCCACTCTACTAGAACGCCAGGATCTGTGTTGGGTGTCTGTGAAAATTGCATCACAAACCAGTTATTTATTTGATTCTGAAACACTATTGGTATCAGGGTGGTCACATTTCTGATTTGATATTTCATTTCTTTGTCATATTTAGTATACTTAATTTGTTTTCAATCAACCTTATCTTATACTGACTTTACAATAACAGTCATTAATCAATTGTGTGTTATGAACTGGAGGGTTGTGTTCTTTTCTTTATTTTCCTCCATTTCAAGTGAATTATTATCTGAAGCATTATAAATTCAATATCTATAATTCAGTATCTTGAGACCTAATGAAATGTAATAATTTCTTTTTCTCTTAAGTATTATCTGGAGTAGTATGAATTGAGTATCCTTAATTTAGTAACTTGAACTCATGTATTGTAACAATTTCAAAGTTTATAACTTGTTTTTTATTTCTTTTGAGTGTGATATATTGATAGCTGTTGTTATTGTTGGGTGGCCACCCTGAGAATACAGTTGGATGTTTCACCTGAAACAACTAGGTTTGATTGCATTTGCTTTCATTTTGTATGATCCTGGTTGGGATGTGACGGAAGTTCTTATGCTTTTCTAAACTTGGTTTACTGAGTCGCCACTGTCAGGAATATGTCTGGACAACTTGGGATATTAGAATTGGTTTATGTCTTAATTGCAGAAGCTCTGTTTGGCTTCAGATTGTTTTTGGCAAACTGTTTAGGGATTTTCCAGGCAGTATATGTATTGTTGGATCAGCTTTAGCTTATTGCATTTCTAAATAGTGCATCATTTAAATTTGCTCACTCGTTTTTTCTATTACTTATTCATTTAAGAAAAGGGTCTGGATTGCATTTTATTCTGCAGAAAGTTCTTAGTCATGTATTTCCAAATAAATAATGATTTTTGTAGTACTTTGTTGTGAGTCCTGTCCATTTATTTGCAAGTTACTGCGCTCTTTGCATAAGTTGATTATATTGGCTTCCAGTGCTGTATTTTTTAATGTTATTTTTCTCTTTCATTTTTGTTTCCATAACAATCTCATAGAAAGTTACTCATAATTGAATGTCTCTTTATACTATATGCTCTAGTTCTCATGCATTGCTTCGAAAATACCCAACAGTTTGGCCTTTTTGTCATGTCTCTTTACATTTTTGCCTTGAGTGTCGCTTATCAAATAAGGTTTTTAATAGTTTATCCTTTCTGTGACACACGTTTAGAGATGTTATTCATTGTTAACAATATCAGTCGAGAGCCGTTCGGTACACGGCCGGCTGGGACCCCAGGTGCGCGCCGTGCCGTGCTCGGCCGCCTGAGATGGTTTACTTTTTTCTACTGATATTTTGCCAGTCGAGAGCCGTTCGGTACACGGCCGACTGGGACCCCAGGTGCGCGCCGTGCCGTGCTCGGCCGCCTGAGATGGTTTACTTTTTTCTACTGATCTTTTGCCAGTCGAGAGCCGTTCGGTACACGGCCGGCTGGGACCCCAGGTGCGCGCCGTGCCGTGCTCGGCCGCCTGAGATGGTGTACTTTTTCTACTGATCTTTTGCCAGTCGAGAGCCGTTCGGTACACGGCCGGCTGGGACCCCAGGTGTGCGCCGTGCCGTGCTCGGCCGCCTGAGATGGTTTTATATCTATATAAAATATCTATAGTCTTATATGTAGATATTGTGTTACAGAATGGCTCCTCATGTTGTTTACATACCTTGACAGATAAAATTTCATTCAGACTATTCCAGAGTCGTACTGATATTATTCCGTGACCTTTCTCAATCATATCAGGAGTTATTTTTATATGATTCTGCTTGTGCCCCTTTGTATCCATGACCGCCTTCTGATTCATTGGACTTTTACATGACTTCTCCGACACATACACCCTGACTGCCCGTTCTTGTCACTTCAAGTACTTGTCTCAATGAATATTTAAATTCCTGTTACCTGTATTTTAACAGCTTCTCTTAGTTCTTGTCCAGTGCTTTGTTCACATATCTCATTGCCACATCAGATCTTTCCTTATTTTTTGTGTGAAATTCAAAGTTTGACTTAAGTTTTCTTTTCCATTATTTTTTATAAATAAACAGCTGAGTGCCTTTCGGGACAGGCCGGCTGTAGCCCCAGGTGAGCGCCGTGCCCTGCTCGGCCGCCTGAGAGGGTTTAGTTTTTCTCCACTAAGAAGGCTGTCTGAAAAGGTCAATGTATTTTTTGTTTTTTTTGTTTTTATACTGCATTTCATTTATTTGGGGATTTTTATAAGACAGTCGCCCTCCCCTTTGCTCCCCTGACAACATTGACTTTGCCATCACTATTGTGAGAACTTCTCGCTGCTTGTTTACTCCCTTTACTGCATAATTTTATTTCTATTTCATGTGCTCGAGTCTCCTCATATCTATGGGCGAGAAAACAAGACGAATTCAAGCATGCTGGTTACCATCTTCCATCAGTTGTCCGCAATGTAAGTACATCATTTCAGTTACGATTATTCGATAGTGTTTCTGGTTTTGCTGTGTCCATCTGTAGGTGTTTTCCAATGTTTTGTTTTTTTTTCGTCGCAGGAAATTTACATACAGAGTGCGGGATCTGAATGGACATAGAGTGGAATATTGATGAACACCTCTCTGGTGATAAACGAGTTTAACACTCATGTGGTCAAATGAGTAGCGTATACGTTCTAAACAGCTCTCACAAGTTGTTAAACAACACCTACTTGTCACGGTGTACTATGCCTTCTGCTTCTCACATCTTAATTGAGTGTAGTGTGGGGTGGAGCCACCCAATTTAATATTAATAAGTTGTTCAGATTTTGAAAGAGTGCAGTCAGAACCATATTAAGAAATGGAAGAACAGAGTCTTGTAAAGGTCTTTTTAAGCAGCTTAGACTATTAACAGTACCAGCCATATATATTTCAATCTGTATTTTACTAGTATTAGAGAGGTGTAATGAACTGAAGAAGAAATGTAACAACAAATTTAATCTTAGGAATCCTTACGATCTACCACTTCAAATCTGCAAGGGAAGATATGCAGAAAAAAATCCATGTTATAGTGGTATCAGATACAATGAATAGAATAGATTAACAAACATTACATTATTATATGTAAAACAAGGACATACTTTGTAAAACTTGAACTATACTCTCTACAGGAGCTTAAGAGGAATAGTAGCTTGTAATATTAAGATTCTGTTTGTACTACCTTGTGTCTCTTTTTCTCCATCTAAATGTTGAATTGTGTATTGAGTGATGTAGCATGTCTCATCCTACTCTATTACTATTTTGTAAAAGCTTTTCTGGTATTTTGTTAGAAACTTTAAGTTTTTTTGTAAGAGCATTCTTTGCATTGGACCACATCTGGATATAATGTGTTAAAGACAATTACAATTTTCTGTTAGGAGGCATGCAACTGTATTTTGTCTCTTGTTTGCGTTTTTGGTGTCATAATGTATATAGTAAAATTTCCACCAGCATAACATCAGCAGCTTTCAATTTTCTTGAACTTTTTTTTAAACTATTGGTGAGATCAGGTTCCCAATTTTTTGGTTGAACAACCTCTGTACTTACAATATGAATAAATTGATAGTTTTCCAATTGCTCTTATTTTCTTATCCTGTGGAACAATCTCACACAATTAAACCTTGAACATGTGGAGTCAGCATTGCAGTGTGTCATTTAGGCATCTTCATAGTGTGCTGATATTGTTAATACATTTCAAACTGGCAGTGATTGGCACACGTATTGCAAGCAGGAGATTATGATGCACAGTACGTAGGGTCAATGGAGGAGTATCTCATTGAAGTATCCTCGTTGGCTGTGGTCACTGCTGTTACAATAATAAGTGTCATTTAGGAACTCCCAACGTAACCACGTCCTAACATACCCTTTCCAAGCTAAAACACAACAGCGTAATCAACGCTCCTAGTTATTGCGAATATTTGAACGACCGCTGTGCTGCTGGGTGTCCAGCAGCGACCGCGGCCCTCTGGTGCTCCTTGCCGTCCCTTGCCTAGTCCAATGCGCAATGACAACCATGTCATGGTCCCCGTCGTATCCCACGGGCTGCACCGCGCCGTGCACGGTACGGTGGTGGTCGCCCAAGCCAGACCTGTGCAGAGCCCGTCAGGGGCTGCCCGCGACTACCCGTGTAGACGTCACGGTGTGATCTGTTGTTAGCGCCTCCCTCTGGAAGGCCCGCACCCCCCGCGGAGTGGACGGTGGTGGTCGTGTACAGTGGATCGGGACCGGGGTGACCGGGGTCGTGGGCTGGCCCAGGCGTTCAGGCTGCTTGGCCGGATGACATGTCACTGTCTCACAGATGCCACGTAAGAACCCGTAGAGAGGGTGGGCGTAACTAGGACGAAGCTTCATGAAGAATGGTGGAACTAATTTTGTAGGGGTGGATATGGTTACACTCGAAGGGTAATGCAGTGTACCCCCTACCTGGCGTTGCGCTCCGAAGCTCCGCGTCTCCCGGAGCGAGTGGTGGTAGTTAGCGCCTGAGGGGTAGGCAACTCATCAGACGCCGCTGGGCGATTCTCCGTGCGACGTTGCCAAGCGGCCATGAGACCAACGGCGGGAACTTCGAATCATACGCTTACGCTCTCAGAGTGCTCGTTCACACTACCCCGACCTTCCGACAGCCATCATTTTCAGTTTTATTAATTTTAATTTTATTAATTTAATTTTTTATTTTATTAATTTAATTTTTTATTTTATTAATTTAATTTTTTATTTTATTAATTTAATTTTTTATTTTATTTATTTTATTTTTATTAAAATAGGTAGGACAAATAAATGGTAGGCAAAGTGGCCTACACCCAACCTCACCCAATTTCGGGTGAGACAGGCATTTTCGCCTAAATGCTGACGAGAAAATGCCATAATCTCACCCAATTT
Organism: Odontothrips loti; assembly: GCA_038380765.1. Classification (NCBI taxonomy): domain Eukaryota; kingdom Metazoa; phylum Arthropoda; class Insecta; order Thysanoptera; family Thripidae; genus Odontothrips; species Odontothrips loti. The sequence goes on along the minus strand of CM076251.1, from coordinate 2,497,202 downwards.
TCGGCAAGAACGCCGTCCTCACCTGAGTTTTTAAAATTTTATGTACCGTTCTGTTGCACCCGAGGAGGAAAGTATCCAAGCCTCTGTTCTGTAACCCTTTGGCGCGTAGTTCAGGGAAATGAGATGAGACCAGGACAACACCCTCTGTGGCTGAGGTCCTGATAATGATGTTTGCAGCTCAGACACAGATGGTGTTGTCCTGTATCAATCACAAGAATAATAGTTCGCAATGTGATTACTTACCAACGATAGAAGTTACAGCGGCTAATAGCACCCTTCTAAATTTCAGGTCGCAGTACCTGACGGAACACCGCTGAAGATTTTTAACATTTTCATTTTTAGGACTTCATGTTTGTATGTTATGTATAAAAATTAAACGTGTATTTTTACACACCAGTATACATATAGTATATGTTAATATGTTATGTACACAATTGTACATATATTTATTCACTTGATATGGTAAATCATACTATTACACAATCATACCAGAATTTTAAACATTTTTTTTTTCCATTTTAATCCTCAAACCGCTCAGAACATTTCATACCTAGTCGATTTGCAAGTTCAGATGGCCTTTTTCGTAACTTCCGGTAGCCGGAAAATATTAAAGACACCGGAAATGAAATTAAACCAACTAGAAACCACTGAAACGACTACCCGCACGACTATATAGGGATGTCTCCTAAATTTGGCCATTTTCAAGCCGCCATTTTCGAAAATGGCGGCCAAATTGCCTCTTCTGGTTCCGGCCGACATTTTTGCACATCACCAATGAGTTTCTAGTGCTCATATTGTCCGAATTCGATACCCACAATGCATATATCCGACATTTTAACTTTTTCCACAGAGGGGGTGGAGGGGGGTAGTTAACCCCCCAAAAAGGGGGGTCTGCACGAGATTTTCATTGAACGTTTCGACTCAAATCCAAGAAACATATTAAAGGAACAAGTGTGCCGAAGCGCTTGCTTGTTAGTCGATTTGCAGGTTAGGTTAGGCCTACCGCCAGCACTACAATACAAAAACACAGCGCGATCAGCTTCACGATCAGCGTCAAAAACTAAATCCACCTTAAATGTTAATTTTTGAGGCTCTGAAGAGTTGAAGAATTCAAACAGGTTGAAGCCACTCTTCAGAAATCATTTATGTCGTCTCTTGTAGAAAGAGCTTATTCTGCACAGGAATGTCATCATGTACTGAGCGGAAACAAATTGTTTGGTTGCAGCAGATCTTTTGTTAAAATAATCTAAAAACGAGTGAATGGAGATCTCATCTTAGTTTAGATGAAGATGACTAAAATCATGTTTTTAAATGTTAAGTTAAAGGTGTTGCTACTTTCGGTAAAGTAGCAACTTCATTTTGTGCAACTGTACAATATATTGAATCGTGTTCTGTGAGATGAAGAAAAGCTTTACCGGTGGTGCTTCCTTTGTGTTTTAAGCAGATGACCTCTGTTTTTATTTCAACACTAAAATAGAAGCTAAAAATCGAAACTAAATTAGTTTGAGGTGTCAGCTAGCTTTTACTCCCGATGAGAAAGCAGAAAAGACGTAGCAAGTGAGGCGAACTAATAATATAAGGTGGGTCGGCACAAGGGAGGACCCGTGCGGCCGCGGTCGGTTGCTGGCCATTGTCGCGCACTGCTCGAAAATTACCCTAAATTGAACCCCCAATATCGCCAGTTTCGGGTTTGGGTAGAAACCCAGCTAGCGTGACGGCGGGTAGCCCCGACCCTTACCTCGATATTCCTTAGCGGAAGAGTCGCTGCGTCAATGGGTCTAATCGTGGGGAGCGTTAAAGTGAGAGCATTGCACTCACCGCACGGTCTGCGCTGCCACCAAAATCGATTTTTTTTTTAAAAAGTTCAAAAACATAATAATAATCTAAGATCAACCTGGACAAAGTAGGACCCTTTAAACTATAAAGTTTAAAAAGAAACACTGTATCTCTTACGGTTTTTAAAATATCGGCGTGTAAAGTGCAAAATTCCGGAAAAAAACTCGTCTTTCGTCTTTTTGATGGTGTGAAATGAAAGTAACATTTGGCTTTGGTAGGAAGCCGAACTGCTGAAGGTCACTTCACACGACGCCAACTTGGTTGCAGGATACGGTGTAGCATAGCATAGCTGGGCACATAGCGGCATAGCGTGGCATATTCCAAGATTGCGGACAATTTTAGTCTGGTCGTGAAATTTCAGTAAAATTGCCGCCTGAAATGACACTATCCCAGCCACTGATTCTCTGGGCATGGGCATTCTAAAGGGTGTTTATTCTCGTTTGGGACAAAAAGATAGGGTGGATAGGACTTGCGGAGGGGATCATTTTTCACCAATGGACTAGTGGGCGCAAACGTCTAACAACGCGGGAATATGCGATTTCGTAATGAGCTTTCGCGCCCGCCCGGTAGGCAACCGAGCGCGCGCTGCTGTGTTGCGGGCTGCCTGCGCCACGGCGCTGCAGCATTCGCACGCTGGGCGGCACTCGGCGGCGGCGGCGTGTCGTCTGCTGGCGCTGTCCGGTGACTGCAGACGGCACACCCGCCTCTGTCCGTTCTGGCTTCTGCTGCATGAGAAGCTCGTTTGGAACACAAACACTTCCAACCTTCCGGTCAGCACGATGGAGAGGTTCACGAGAGCGGAGCTGTCGGACATGCACTTTGTGTATGGCCAGGCGGACGGCGTGGCCAGGAGAGCCCAGAGGATGTACGCGGAGCAGTACCCGCCCAGGGCACATCCAAACCGCCGCATTTTTCCACAATTGCACAACAACCTCCGCGAGCTTAGCTTCCGCGCGCGAGCTACCATCCAAGCGAGCTTCTCGTCAGCCACGTTCATTAACACTAGCATATTTTGACGTTCAGACCGTTAGTCGGCGGATGTATAACATTTCGTCCTTTCGCTTTTTGAACACAATTGTATTATCAGCTGCTCAGGCCGCATGCGGTCAAGCCTGAGTGCAAACCAAGGTAAGTGGTGCGGACCATAGCAAACTCCTGCTCTTGTTGTGGGAGTTATTTGGGCGGAAGACGCTTTTTCCTTTGACCGCACGGGGTTTTGCACCAAAATCTGCTAGTCTTTACGAGTGGCGTCGCCATCGTCTGGGGGGGGGGGCTGATGCGCCCCTTTTTTGGGGCTCCGCCGAGGCCGAGAGGACACCCTGCCAGGGGCGTAAAATTGAACCGAAAAAGGGAGGGGCGATGCTTTATATGTTGCCTTCCTTCAGGGGCAAAGCTTTACGGGTTGCCTACCTTCAGGGGGCAAATGTCCCCTTTGAGGACCAAAAGGGGGGGGGCGATCGCCCCCCCCCCCTTTTACGCCCCTGCAGGCCCCTGCAGGTCTTGCGGGTCCCCTTTGGGGCCCTACAGGGCCTCGGAGCCCCGGCCAGGCCCGGGTTCCTGGCCGGTCTAGACCGCCACCGCCCCCCCCCCCCTTTCCTCCCCCGGCCCTCGGTGCTCTGCTCGCCATGCGGCTGTTAGTTGGAGTGCGGCGAGCGTATTTATCAGTGAAGCGATCGCTTGGACCTATGCGACGCGGCCTCGGAGACGGCGGGCGCCACCAGCAGCGGGAGCAGAAGCAGGAGCAGGGAGCGCATGACGAGGAAGATCGGCACGGCATAGGGTGTGCCATACTTCATTTTTTTCGAAATTCGATGTACGCGTTACCTCAATCGAGGCCATTTTGCATGCTGATTCCGAGGAAAAAAGGTATAAAAATTTGGAGGCCGTTTAGGGGGTTCGACTCGCCTCGGTTGGGGGCCTAAATGCTAGGGTGTGCCATACTTAATTTTTTTTGAAATTCGGTGTATGCGTTACCTCAATCGTAGCCATTTTTCATGCTGATTCCGAGGAAAAAAGGTAAGAAAATTTGAAGGCCGTTTAGGGGGTCCGACTCGCCTCGGATGGGGGCCTAAATGCCCCTCTACAGGGCGAAAAATTAATGTTGTCAAAAAATTTTGAAAAAAAAAATCCCTAACCCAAATCAACGAAAGTAGGGCCCGAAGGGCTGAAATTTCAAGCAAAACGTCGTATCTGTTACGGTTTCGAAGATGTCGGCATTGAAAGTGCAATAATCGATTTTTTCAGTTTTAATGCCGATATCTTCGAAACCGTAAGAGATACGACGTTTTCTTTGAAATTTCAGTTCTTCAGGGCCCTACTTTCGTCGATTTGAGTTAGGCAATTTTTTTTTAATTTTTTGACAACATTAATTTTTCGCCCTGTAGAGGGGCATTTAGGCCCCCAACCGAGGCGAGTCGAACCCCCTAAACGGCCTCCAAATTTTTATACCTTTTTTCCTCGGAATCAGCATGAAAAATGGCCTCGATTGAGGTAACGCGTACATCGAATTTCGAAAAAAATGAAGTATGGCACACCCTAGCGGCTGTGACCATGCCATGACACAACAGCCGGGAGGTAGGCAACTCCTCTGGCACCCCTCTCCCGCCCCGCCCCTCTCGGCGCGGCGAGCAAGCGCGAGCAACAGCCAGCCGGAGCTCAGTTGAGCGAGAACTGTCGGAGAGTCGGTGTCGCACGGGTTCGGAGCGAAGTGGGTACTGCGCCTGCTGCGTAGAGTCGTCGTGAGCGGTTTGGTTCGTCAAATGCAGGGGTGGCTTCGCGACACCGGGCGTTTTTCTCGTCAGGGCACTCAGCCTTAGGATTGAAATGACCGCAGCTGCCCCTGCCTGCACCCTGCCCGCCGCTATCATGAGGTCTCCCGTGGTCCACGCTGGCTTCGGGCCGGACGTCGGCACGTCCGCACCCTGGAGAGGCCCCCGTCAACGACACCATCGTCGCTGTCCCTGGCCTGGCCGGCCATGGTCATGTCCTCCCGCCAGTGTTGTTGTGTGTGCACTCGTGCATTTTTTGACATGCCCTGTTAGGGGCTGGCATTACCGTTACCCTAGTTCGCAGTTTTCGCAGCTCCTTCACAGCCTTAGCCAGCGACCTCATGCGCAGGGGGCCCGTTTTCTGTTTGTGCATATAAAGTGGCGGCGCATTAAGCTAAGGCTAGAGTTCGTGTGCCTTGGCCGTCTGCTGTTAGTAGAACCTTGTCTATGCACTTATGGCCCTGCGGCCGGGCGGCGATGACTGAGCTTTTGTTTACATCTCAGTTTTGCAGCTGTGGTGCGGCGTGGTGTGGCGGCGCTGGAGCTGGCACGCGCTCGTGGCGGGGGTGGTGTGGCGTGCGTAGCGTGGCTTGCTATGCGTCTGGCCAGCGGGAGGGAACTGAGGCGGCCCGTAACGCTGAGTGTGCGAGTGAGACAGAAGGTGCTGCAAAGGCAGTCGGGCCACCTCCGAGTGCGAAAAATTTGACTGTCGCCCGAAAGAACACAGGTGGCCGTGATGAGAGCGGCTCCTTGACCCACCTGTCGCCAGCTGTAGCCGGCTGGGCAGACAGTTAGATCGTGTGACTCGTAGCGCAGAGGCAGCGCGCTTGCTCCGAGATGCATGGGTTCGAGCACGGTGGGTTCGTGGTTCGACTCCCGACTGCGCGTTCAGTTTTGGAGGCCGGATATACGGACGGTCCCCGGACAAGAAATTTAACGACGGGCCGTTTGCAGCACTGACGTCACAAAAACCCTGTGAGATAGGCAAACCCTCAGAAAGCTAAGTGGAAAAGCTGCGTCTGGCTAGGTGACGCCGACCCCTCCTGCCCCCCCCCCCCCCCCCTGCTCTCACATGCATGTGCGTACGGCTCTCCCTCGCCGGCCCTCGCCAAGTTCTCAGGAAGGGAAAAGACACGAATAGCGTAGTTTTGTTTCCCTTGTTTTTTTTTTTTTTTTTTTTTTAACAACCGAATTTGCTTGCCATGAAAATTGTTGCAGGGACTGAGAAGCTTCATCGTTCGCCGAGGGCCGCATCTGGTCTCTGGACACATGTTAGCGGTAAAGCCCGAAGCGCCGGCAAACCTAAGATTACCTAGGTAATGTTAGGTGTACCGGGTCCGCGCTCGGAAATGTTGAAATATTATTATTCCACCTAACATTACCTGGAAAAAAAATGTCAAACTAAGATTGCCGAAATGGCCAACGGCAATCTTAGGTTGGCGAGACAACATTACCGGGAAAGAAAAAAAAAACACTGTGCTCATTTCTACTTGCTACTTGTTCCCGATTGCCCACTTGACTAACTTGACTGACCGATATGGACATCGACATGGACTCACGGACGGACGTTACGGACCAGTTGCCAGACAGGGAGGGAGACGTTTGACCAAAGACTGAAAGAATTACGGGCGACGAAACGTACGGACAACACTAATTTCATGGACAGAGAACAGTACGAGACTTTTATACGAGGACTAAGGAAGCCCGTCGCGCCCATCCCAACACCACCAGGGACTTCCGCCGGCTGAAGCGCTTCGGGGTGGCGGACTTCGACGGCGTGGAGAAGCTGATAGTGCCGCTCTCAGCAGGCGAGAGGCCTATCTTCTACGCCCCGAACGAAGAGCTGTTCGATGTCCTGCTGAAGGGGACCCGAGGAACGTAGTGGGGGTAGTATGCGAGGTCACAGATCGGGAATTGTACCGCATTGGTAACAGCAGAGGTACTTGTGAATAGCTGTTCGCAAGGAACAGTTTCCAGTTGTCCGAGGAAAAATTCCTCGATGTTAGGGAGGTACCGGACAAAAAGGTTACTCTGCGCGCCCTTGCCACCGCGTCGAGCCTATCAGGTGGTCAAGGTTTTACCCGCTGTAACTGCCGCACTGGCCGTAGGCACGGAAAGTGTACTTGCCGGGCAAAAAAACTGAAGTGTACATCCAAGTGCCACGGCTCCACATCATGCTCAAATAAATGACATTGTTCCCTGATTCTTCCCTTTATTCACTTCAGCTCACTTTTTCTTTCCCGGTAATGTCGTCTCGCCAACCTAAGATTGCCGTTGGCCGTTTCGGCAATCTTAGTTTGACATTTTTTTTCCAGGTAATGTTAGGTGAAATAATAATATTTCAACATTTCCGAGCGCGGACCCGGTACACCTAACATTACCTAGGTAATCTTAGGTTTGCCGGCGCTTCGGGCTTTACCGCTAACACACACACCACAAGCCTGACACATGCTCTGTAGGCGCGGAGCGAAGAGTGGCGAAGAGAGCCTACCTTCTGGGACCATCTGTCGATTGTGACCATCAAATGATTTCTGTGATTTTTAAAAACCTTCTTTTCTTTCTCTGAGGCCTGTCTGATATTTTTTAAGATAAATTTAACACTATTAGGTCATTCTCATGCAATCTTTGGACCACTTAATCCTGATAAAAGCAGCTGTTGTGATAATCTTTTAGAGCCCTGGTTCTTGACAAATCATGTGCGTAAACTTGAAATGTGGAGGTCGATGATACTTATGTTATGACCACGAAAGTAAACTTTGGATTCCCTTGACTTTTTCAATGTCTTACAAATTTTGAGCTATTTTTCAGGCAAAGCCACCAAAAATTACGATGTCTGGGAGACTGCCTCCTTAACCAGTCCTTTTATCTTATAGTTCATTTAAGCAATTCTTAAGCACTTTGCAATCTACTAGCTCAGCTGTCTATTAGTAAAAGCAATACAAGTCCTGCATTTAGGTACAAGCTGTCTACTCTAACAATGTTTCCGGTTATATTATTTGCAGGGATAAGCTTCTGTCGTGAGCTGCATGTGTCTGCTGGAGTGTTAGGGCGCCTTGCTGTGCATCGCTGGAGATGACTGTGCGTTGCTGACAATTCATAAGCATTTGAGCCCCTTTTGCAATATTGAGAAATTGCTCAAAGAAAAGTTTCATTCAAATTTCTTAATCAATGTGTGTGATCATTTGTAAAGAACTCTATATCATTATCTGCACAGACTAAGCTGATATATAACTTATCTGTTCATATTGTTATCTGATTTTGGTCAGTGAAATAATGAATCAAGTGTTTTGAGGTTTAAATAACAGTCTTTATTTTATCCTTGTTAGGTCTCATTCTGTGCATTGGAATTTAACATATAATACAACATACTGGGTAAAATGTAACTTCAAATACTGTACTGTGGAAAAGTAAGATGACATAAACTCAGCACATTCTTATACAGAGGAGAAACATTTGACAGTCTATAGAGATACTAAAATTTGCAATCAATTTGACATATAATACAATATACTGGGTAAATGTAACTTCAAATACTGAAAAGAAGAAACTGATCATAGTCAATTCAGATACAAAATTGTGCACCAGTTAAATTTAACAGTAAGAAGAGACTAGAAATCACAAAATTTAAATTGCATCTCAAGCATGTTCCAAAACATTTAAAACTTACAAATCTTATAAAGAAGAGAAACAAGACAAGGTAATGAGACAAGTCATTAAAAAACAACAACATTGCTTTGGTGACATCAGGTCATAACCATAAGATACAGTACAATAAAAATAAATATCATTAGATAAATTGAAATCAGTACATTCTTCCTTACATGGACTAGAATTAACAGAGTTTAAATTTCAAGGTTTGTTTTCTAGAGAAACTCATGATTTATTATTTCTCCTTTTGTAGGCAAAGGTATTGTAAACCATAAATTTGATTTTCTCACACTTCACTTCTTTAAACTGTGGGTTTGCATCTTGAAATTTGTCAACATCTGCCTTTCCTGGGGTTTGCATCCTTTCAATGAACTTTTGAAAGTGCTTGTAGACAACTTCTTTGTCTTCATTAGTGAATCTTTGTCTCTTGTTGACTCGGTTCTTGTGGGACTTGGCTTACCTTTCATTGGCTGCTGCCTCTTTGTTATTCATTTCCTCTTCGATCAAGTCATCAACTTTGATGTCGTCCAGATTTGAACCTTTCATACGATCCACGTCCCCACCTTCTATTGCCAGCAGCAACTTGCTGACTTTTGCCAGCTGCATGGTATCTGTTTGCATCCGGTAATATTGTCTATGGACTCGAATGTCATGGCCCATGTATGCAGCTACAGCATCTAACTCATTCTCTCGCAGGTTCAGGAGTTGAGTCATGGTGGCCACATGCTTACGGAGCTGAGTGGCTCTAAGAGTTTCCGGACACGTTGCCCTGCATGCCTCTGCCATGGTCCTGAGGACCACATCTGCCCGGAAGTACCCAGTGCAGGAGGACATGCAGGGGAACAGGTAAATGTTGTCGTGAGGAACACCCACCCTGGACCTCATTTTGACAAGCAACTCCACCGCCTCTTGAAGGCTTTCCGTTAGAATCACTGGAACCATGCGCCCCTTCTTCCCCCGTATCTCAATACGGTGAAGTGTTTTGACTAAAAAAAATTCTATTTCTGTCAATCCCTCGTAGAGATCCAAGTCAGAAGTGGTGTGATCATGGTCTTTGGAGCGTTCGTAGTCTTTTCGAAGCATGCGCTGTGTCTCTCCAACTCGGCGCCGGTTGAGCAGCAGGACTCTACATAAGACGACATCAGTCAGTCCTTTGAAGTCTTCTGATGTTTCACTCTCCACTAATGCTTCTTTCAGAGCCTTCTCACGTTCCACTAGAAAGTTGTTCAGGTACCTCACATCTTGGGCCACTGGAATGCGCTGAGGTGCATTCCACTTCCGTTCGTACAGGGTCTTATGTGCGTCGCTGGCTATTTCGTCTGACCAGTTCTTCTCAATTCGGTCCTCGAATAGCTGTATTGTAGGCACCATGTGCCAGGTGTCTTCATGGTCCTGACACAGTCCCTTAAAGACAGTGGCACATTTCTTCAGGCTTAGTCCCACCTTCAGAGCCAAACTAGGAATTTTGAATTCGCCAGTTTCCTCGTCATAGCCTGCTGCTCTTCTTGTGGCGGATATGATTAGGTTGAACTTTGTAACATTTATAAGATCTTCCAAGCTTCTTACTTCGGTAGATATCTTCATTGCCTCATGAAGCAATCGCCCCAGCTCCCGCATTCTGTCCTTCACTAATCTTTGCCTCGTGGGCTTCCTTTTCAGTTTTTCATAAAGTTTTTGGCTGAACGCCATAATTAACTTATCCTTTATTATTATTATGTTGTATACTTCATTGTACTTCATGGCCAGAAGTACATCCTTCTTGAATTGGGCGGGGACTTCAGGAGCGCAGGGCAGAAGGAACGCGCATCTGGCCTGCACGCCTCTCAGTGACTTCTTGTCCGTTGGGTGCACGTCGGTGACCTTGACTATATCTTTTGACGAACAAGTGCGCACATGTCGTGCAAGATAAGTGTGTTTGATAAGTCGTCCACAGTGCTCACATGGCAAGTACTTCTCAGCTACGGAATCTTGTGAGTCAGAAGGGATTCTCCTCTTCAGCAACAATTCTCCTTTGGGGTTCTTGGTCCCGTATAGCTTAAAGTTATGTATCCTTTCTCCATCACTGCGCAGAGCGTCAATTAATTTTTTCCTATCCTTAGACTTAATCGGTAGAGCTAAAAATTTTGCCACTTCCATCAACTCTGAATGAGAGTTCTCGAAGTGGCGTGGCAATTTCGGGTACATCTTCCCGCAGAATTTGCAGGGATATCGTTTGTCCCACACTCTCTTGCCTCCTTTTTTTGTAGCTCTTGCCAGCCGCAGCTCTCTCTGGTTTGCTTTATCTTGTGTATCTTCAGCATCGCTCAAGTCAGGCGCATCTGAAGGTTTTGAAGGAGAGTGGGGCTCTTCTTCAGGTTGCTTCAAAATCTCTTCCACGGCCCCCAAGTCCACTTCTTCCACATCTGAATTTTGACTCTCATCTTCATCAGATATATCCACCTCCGGCTTGTACTCATCGCTGCTCTCCACCTCGTAGCAGTCATTCTCATCTTCATCTTCACTATCCTCCTTGTAAGAAATTTTTGCGCGCTTGCGCAACGGGCCTTCCTTTACAGATTCAGCGTCTTCCATAAAATCGAATACGGAAGAACCGCTGCTCTGGGTAACTTCATGCTCTGGAGTGGCCTGGAGCGGAGCACGGTGTCTGGAATCGACGCCGTTGGCTGTACGCTGTCCTCTTGCAGAGTGTTCCGGAGGGAGGTCTCTGGAGTGGCCTGGAGAACGGTGTCTGGAGTCGACGCCGTTGGCTGTATGCTGTCCTCTCGCAGAGTATGCTGGAGGGAGGTCTCTGGAGTGGCCTGGAGAACGGTGTCTGGAGTCAACGCCGTCGGCTGTATGCTGTCCTCTTGCAGAGTATGCTGGAGGGAGGTCTCTGGAGTGGCCTGGAGAACGGTGTCTGGTGTCGACTTGATAGTGGCCACAGGACCGACTGGTAGCGGTTGACCTGAAACCAAATTGAGCGTTTGTTTTAGTAAGGGAAACTTTGGAAGTCAAAAAGTCTGGCACTGTAAGAAGCCTTTTTCACGGAAGGAGGCGTTCTGTGCATCACACAGCCCGCCGACCACTTCCATTCGTCTTAGTAGTGTCTTACGAGACTAGTTGAGCTTACTCCGCAATTTATATAGTGAATTTCGTATATAGCTATTCATTAGTATGCTTTATATTTTAGAAATTCATCTTGCGTTTAATGGAAACTGTACATTTAATCACAATTCATGCATGGATTTTTGTCATATTAAGGTGGCGATAAGGTGCCAAAATAATTAATTTGCTTAGATCTCTGTGCGCGGATTTCAAAGATAAAGATTGCTGTGCGTTAGTGTAATCTTGTTATATCTTACTTTCCAGAACTGCTGAATGCTGGATAGCCAAGGGGGAAACAACTCCTTGGTCTCCGACAGACAGACGTCGGGTAATCCGAATAATCCGGGTAATCTGGGTAATCCAGGTAATCCAGGGTAATCCGGGGTAATCCGGGGTGATCCGGGGTAATCCGGAGTAATCCGGGTAATCCGGAGTAATCCGAGGTAATCCGGGGTAATCCGGGTAATCTGTGGTAATCCGGGTAATCCGAGGTAATCCGGGTAATCCGAGGTAATCCGGGTAATCCGAGGTAATCCGGGGTAATCCGGGGTAATCCGGGCAGTGTGGGTAACATTCGTTCAAGCATTTGTGTTTGCCGCGTCTTGGCCGCGCACTCGGAAGTGCCCGTGGTCGCTCGGCTCGGCTCGGCTCCGTCCCCGTCCCGAGCGAAAAACAGTGTTGCACAGCGTGTCACGCAGCTATTAACACAGAGTAATCCGAAGTATTCCTCAGTAATCCGGGTAATCCGAGGTAATCCGGAGTAATCCGAGGTAATCCGGGGTAATCCGGGTAATCCGAGTAATCCAGGAAATCCGGGGTAATCCGGGTAATCCGAAGTAATCCGGGTAATCCGGGGTAATCCGAGGTAATCCGGAGTAATCCGGGGTAATCCGGGGTAATCCGGGTAATCCGGGTAATGGTAATCCGACAGACACCGATTTTTCGAGTTGTTTCCCCCTTGTGGATAGCACACCCGTCTGGCAGACCACAGCCGACTTGCGGAGTGTCCTGGCGAGTGTCTGGCGACGTAGCAAGTTGGTCGCGGCCCTCCGGCGGATTGTCAAGGAGAGCAGTCTCTGCAGTAGCCGCTTGCTGTTCGCGGACGTGGAGTGTGGCCTCTGGGTTTGGTGGTAGCGGGTGAGCTCCATTCTTCATTGATGCGAGAACGGCTTCCAACTCGGTTTTTACTGAAAGCAGATGTTAAGCAATTTGAAATTTGAGGTAGAATGTACACCAGACAATGTCTCGCATCACAGGTTTTGTGGTGGCTCTCAAAACCTATTACTTGGTGACACGTCAAAGATGTTTGCGATGTTTAAATGGGGGGCGTAACCGAATTCTGAAATATCGGAGAGAATATACTTACAGCCCCGTTTTAGCACTTCCACTTCGTACCAGCGGAAATTTGGCAGCCATAGCGAAATGAACTTCCCGGACGCCGTATTCCGTAAATTCGAATCCTTGCAAACCACCAGTGTGTTGTCTCGCACAAATCGTACTTGGTGGTAAACTTCGGGAACTGCACAAAGACATAAAAAAAGATTAGAACACACAGACGAATTCAAATTGATAAAAGCTAAAAAAAAACGTTAACGCTAACGCTAACGTGAAAGCAGATGATGTGAACTGATATTCGTGGACAGTGTGGACAGCGTGTAACATAGCAGTTAATGTTGACAGGAAAGGAGCACCGTTGGTGTATGCAACCCATCTAAACGATATGTGTTCGGTTTGCATGTCTTTCTCCTTCGGCTCGCAACCACACCAATCTTTGCAAGCAATTAGTGGCATATATCGCTTTCCTCCAGCCCGTCCCAAATCCTGCCTCAGCGGCGCGGTGCATGATGTGAGTGGTGTGGGTCACACTGTAATAGGAATTATTAAACATGAATAGTGTGTCGCATAGGCCGTTTTTAATTCGGTTGCGAAGGGCGCCGCATGGAGTCTCGCGGGGCGCCTGCATTGGCACTTCACGCTCACAGAGCGGATGTGGAAGAGAGAGAGAGAGAGAGAGAGAGAGAGAGAGAGAGAGAGAGAGAGAGAGAGAGAGAGAGAGAGAGAGAGAGAGAGAGAGAGAGAGACACGCAGCGGAGGCGCGGCTCGGCACGACGAAGAGAGAACACGTTAGCGCGCGCGCACACACACACACACACACACACACACTCTTGTAGGCGGCACTTCTGACAATTGATTTATGGCAATGCACTTGTGGCTCTGCGTCTCTTGAAGGGAAAAACTTGTTACAAAGCATCACCCAGCGAGTAATAATTGTGGCAATGCATGATTTAGGGGACGTTCATAAACTACGTGACCGATTTTAGGCCACTTTTTGGCCTTTCCCCTCCCCCCTATCGTGACCTGGCTAACCAAACCTTATACCATGCATTAAGGATAGGATGGTGACCGCAGGCTGCCCCCCCCCCCCCCTAGATCGGTCACGTAGTTTATGAATGTCCCCCTATGACAACTAACATGTTTTAGTATGGCAGCTGCCATACCTGCCCCTACTTCTTCTCTGTGGGGGCCGACTCGGGACTCGGACTCTGCAGGCTAGGTTCACTCCGTGCGCCTGCTGCTCGTGCGCTGTACGGGGCCACCACCGTTCACCCCCTACCCCCGCCCCCTGATTCCGATTTCTCCCTGCTGGCTAAGGAGATCCGTGCGAAAGAGATCCGTCACTGAATAAATGAGATTTAAATCAACAATCTGTAGTTATTGTCCGCTCATTGCATCATTTACAGCATTATACATTAAAATATATGTAGACAAGAGGGGGGGGGGAAATATGGGGTAAATGGGTGCCTTGCATAGTCCCTGCCGCATACCTACTTTAAAAGAGATGGGCGCCCCTTGGACAACATCTTACACTGCTGGACACCGAGCCCGGGCCGATAGCGGCTTTGCCCGGGTGCACCGAAGAAAGGTAAGGTCTCCAAGCGCTCTCTTCTCAGACACAGTAAGAGCGTATGATTGTGCAATATACCAGGTGGCACGAATATCCCCGTACATTCTCGTACGTAAGTAGGCTTCCCGCCTGCACGGGGGAATTCGAGTTGCCTGTCTACAAGGGGACACATGGCGCCGTGTCAATAGAACCATACGCACGCACAAGTACGGTGTCCGCGGCAGCACTGCCATCGACACCAGAATTCCTGAAAGATTACAGTCACAATCAAGGGGCCAAAGCAAGGGGCCCCTCACTCGACATACTCTGGGTTCTCCGTCCTGTAACACTCCCGCAAAACTTCTGCTGCAGTGCTCACGCATACTCGTGCCGATATGAAAAATCAACCCTGCGGCCGCCTCTGCGCATTCGCACAGCGCCTTTCTTCTTCTCTCCTTCTTCCCGGCCAGCTCCGGAATACACTATTGAGCTTCACTCGCGCTGAGCCTAAAAGGAGAAGGCTATCTGCCGTCCAACAAACGGTGCGGACACCGTGTAAAACAATAATAGTGCGCCATTTACAGAGGAAAAAGTGAGGCCAGCCAAGTGCGCTCCCCAAGCATACAGGTACGCTGACCGTCCGATTCCGGAATAGAACGCGCGCCCCCGACCACCTGAGGCTAGTAAGCTGACCACTCGGCTACCCGGGCCTCTGGGGGCTGCCGGGGCGTAGCATTGTAGTCTTTCGACCGAGCTCAGGTGCCAGGGGCCCAAGGGTCTCCGCCGTCTCCGCGCCCCGCAGCCCGTATCGCAACATGTCGACGTGGTCGACAGGCAGCCTGGGCAACCGGGACTTATACACGTCACGAGAACAAGGGGAATGCCGGGTTAGAAAGTGATTTTGGACAGTTTTAGCGCCTGCCGGGTAGGCAGCATCGGCTCCCGTATGCATGCGTGCCGTGCGGGCTGCCTACCCGGGTGGTTTTCTCCGGGTATATGATTCGCGCCAGTGCGTACGGCTTCTCCAATGCGCAACACGTTCACTCGTATGGCTCTATCCAAGTGTGATATGATTCGCGCCAGTGCGTACGGCGTCTCCAATGCACAACACGTTCACTCGTATGGCTCTCTCCAAGTGTGATATGATGTACGGCTTTCTCCAGTGCGCAACACGTTCACTCGTATGGCTCTCTCCAAGTGTGAAATGATGTACGGCTTTCTCCAGTGCGCAACACGTTCACTCGTATGGCTCTCTCCAAGTGTGATATGATGTACGGCTTATTCAGTGAGCAACACGTTCACTCGTATGGCTCTCTCCAAGTGTGATATGATGTACGGCTTTCTCCAGTGCGCAACACGTTCACTCGTATGGCTCTCTCCAAGTGTGATATGATGTACGGCTTATTCAGTGAGCAACACGCTCACTCGTATGGGGACGTTCATCATAAACTAGGTGACCGATTGAAGGCTACTTTTGGATCCCGTGATATGGCTCACCTAACCTTATACCATTCATTAAGGATAGGATCGTGGTCATAGGCTGACTCCCCCGCCTCTTAAATCGGGCACGTAGTTTATGAACGTCCCCTATGTCCTCCACCAGGTGTTCTACACTAGCCCGCAATGTGACGGGGCCGATCGCTTCAGAATCATCGGGTCGGTTTGCTGTACATATTATTTGAAAGAGAGTGTGTACTACAATCGGCCCGCTTACTTCACCCGTCTAAAATGAACGGCTGAGGAGCTGTGTATGGGGCGTCCACATATTGCGTAACGTCATCTTTCTCTCTCACTCCACACACGTTCCATAAGGTTTGACAAGGACAAAGCGATGAAAACGCGTTACGTAATATCTGGACGGCCCCTACTGCGCAGGCACAAGCCTGGGTGGTAGACAACCGCCCGCTGACTCCCAACAGCCAGCCGGGGCGCCGCGGTAGGCAGCGCGGAGTTTTCTGTCCAGTAAACCTATCTATAGGTTTAGTGGCAGACGAACGTACAGAGCCGGGAGGCCTCAGGCCCTCATCCGCAGTGTTCAGAGTAACCAGGCAACGGTACTGCAACGGTGCCACTGTCCATGCCTGTGCGCCCGTTCCAATCGGTTTTTCGGTTTATCGCGAAGACAAGACAAGCTATGAGTGCTATGAGCAAACCCCCGGAAAACATCGTGCCGGCATCTGCGGGACCGTCTGTCTCGTCCACCTCCGCCGCGCCTCCAGGATATCCGGCAGCGTCAGCGGCCTGCACGGCGCTGCCGGTCATATCCTCAGCACCGACACCGGGGGCGGCCGCTCGGTTCCGCACTACCATGAGCCTCAGGTGAGTCAAAGCCTTAGCTTCTTTTTTTTTTTAAATAAAAAAAAAAGCACCGGTTAGAGCCGCTCTCCGGAGCTCCGCATTTTCGGCTGCTGTGCCCGGGCTCCGGCTCGTGCGTCGAGCGCCTGCAAGGGTAGGCCAGCCCGCACGGCACGCGTGCATGCAATGGCCGTGGTTGCCTACCACGACCCCTGCATGCACCATGCACGCGTGTTGTGCGGGCTGGCCTACCCCAGCACTTGCTAGCAAGTTCGCTATGAGAAATTACGCGCAACGCCGGCCTGCTCTGCCGCGGCGCAGCAGAAGGTGAACGCTGCGCGTAATTTTTCATAGCGGCGCCGGGGACGCGTCTCTCTCTCTCTCTCCTTTCTTCCAGTCGGAAGCTCTGGACCGATCAGATGCGAGTGACCAGTGGCCACAGGGGCGCGTTGTGGAACGCACCGTTGTTTTGACTGCTGGAGAGAGGAGGGTGTTAGGTTATGTTTTCTGTGTTCTGCTAGCTAAATGGGAGATTTTTAAAAAGCGTGTAGTGCGGTTTTTTTCTCCCTTCTTGATTATGGCATCGGGCTTGCGCCCGTGTTGGCCAGGGTTTTGTTGTTGGGTTATGGGGTGAAGCGGCGGGAACTTTAAAGGGGTCGGGGGCGCTGTTACTGCGCCCTCGCCCGCGCCCGAGTGGTGTCCACCTCACCGGACCAGGGCCAGCGAGCGAGTCTGCTGCGTTTTGTGGACGTGAGAAGATAATTGCCAGTGGAGGCTGGGAGGCGGCGACGGCTAGAGCGGAGGGCGGAGGTCTCCGCCAGCCTCTTGTTCAGGTGGCGGCGGGCCAGGGCCACAGGGTGGGAGGTCAGCTGGTGCGCGAGGGCCTCAGTCAGGCGGTTCACTCTCCCAGGCACCTTGGCGAAGAGGACCTCTCCCCTGTGTATGGGCGCCCGGTGGCGGGCCTGAGGGGGGGGGGGGCGACGATGTCCCTCTCCATGACGCTGATGTGGTGCGCGGGGGCATACGGCGCGGCCGCACTCGCTCGCAGGCGGGAGCGGCTGGGTTAGGACGCCGACACGGGTGGGCACGCGCAAAGATGAGCAACGGGCGGTCCTGTCGGGTCTGGAGTGAGATGGAGCGATGCAGCACGACGGAGTGCGAGTGCGACAGAAAGAAGTCGGGTCCGGGCCAGAACCGCCCATTGCGCATTTTTGGGCACGCGGCCCGATGGGCTGCCACCGAGAGCACACGCGGCGCGGACGCGCGCGCTTGCACTCGGGTTAGAGGGCAGCCGGCCTCCCTCGGCAGGGGCGGCAGGACCAGGACGCCGACGCGGATGGATACGGCTCGGACCAGGACGGACTACGAGGCAGGTGGGCGGTTTGTGTCCAGGGTTGGTGGGGCTCTGATTTTGCGTTGTGCCGACGTGTGCACTTTGGGGGTGACACGGCAAAGACTCGGTGGAAATAGCGGTTGTCTATGGGCGGAGAGTAGGCAACACATCGGGCTAACTACGCTATGTTGTTGCATGCTATGGGCACGCAGGAAGCATTACCAGCCCAGTCATAGCATTGAAATCAGTTTTGTCTCCTTGCTCCAGGGATTTCCTATGTTGCTGGCCGTCTCCAGAGACGACTGCAACGACTCCAGAAACGACTGCAACAGACTTCGTTGCCATCGGAGAGGCGGTGGACCGCCTTCAGGAGTCGCAGGCCGATCATGGTCGTATCATGGCCAACGTCCAGGAACGGCTACGTGTGTTGGAGCTGGCTATTGCCCACAAGGAGCAAGAAGATAAGAAGTTCCAGGAGGAAGTGTTGCGGTCGTTAAGGGCTATCACGGCGCACCCGCCGCAGAGGGTAAATGTCGCATATCCGCTCAAATTTTGAATCATCAACCAGGCGTGCAAGCGTGAGATTAATGCTATATCTTTCATTTTGTTGCAGAGTTTTTCCGAACCGAGCCTGCGGACGAAGAGTTAAACTTATATTGGCTTTGTACTGAACTATCTGATTTACTTGTGTAGTTGTTTTGAAAGAGGCGAGTTCTTATGTACAAGTTGTACAAGTTCCCGTCTCACCTACCCATTTAATGGGTAATACCTAGACAACATTACTCCTTCCCCTGGTACCAGTGTGGAACCTCTATAATCATTAAA
The DNA here is from genome assembly GCA_038380765.1 of Odontothrips loti. NCBI lineage: Eukaryota > Metazoa > Arthropoda > Insecta > Thysanoptera > Thripidae > Odontothrips > Odontothrips loti. Next base: position 2,478,529 of record CM076251.1, on the reverse strand, counting down.
TGGATCAGGAGAGCTATTTCCCTGAGTGTTTTCGGCTAGTGAGCGATAAAGGAAGCTGTTAGTTCATACACATTTAATAACTACTTCAATAAAACTTGAAAAGACTTCAAAAAGAATGAGGTAAATAAAAAATATTCACCTTTTAAACCTTGTGAAAGAAATTTACATAAGCACATACCTATTGCTATACAAACTATGTATAGTAACCCAAGCATTGTTATGGCTCAGCAGGAAAAGAATTCCTCTCCAAATTTTCAGTCTATATGTTTTATTTGTAATGGAAGACAGAAGACAAAAGTGGGGGAATCTAAATCCAATTCATAACTTGAAGCTTGATGCAGTCTCTCCTCTACTGCTTCACCATTGAATAAAATCTAGAAAGACAGAAAAAAAGTCTTATCAGTAATTCAGTATTTTTGGTTCGGATTTGCAATGACAACACAGAAATGATCTGTCTGAATTATCAGTGTCTTCATATGGATATATCACATATCACAGCCACAGTTAAGGTGCATTCAGACTCGTTTCGTTGCAAACGTAATCCATAAGCCATGAGCCATCAGCCATGAAAATCAAAACAAACGACGTTCGTCGCAATCCTTGTCTAGCCGCACAGAGGGGTCTTGAAACGCGGAAAACGCTTGGGAAACGCCGACTGCTAAGATAGAAAGTGATCCGTTGAGTCCCCCAGTGAAAATCTTTTGATTTTTACATTTGGCCATGTTTGTGCAAACTTTGTTAGGTTATGAGCGTCGTGATCCATCAGCCGAGTTCGTCTGCTGGTGATGGCTGACGGCTGATGGAGATGGATCACGACGATCATAACCTTGCTAAGTCTGCACAAACACGGCCAAATGTAAAAATCGGACGATTTTCACTGGGGGACTCAACGGATCACTTTCTATCTCCGCATTTGGCGTTTCCCAAGCGTTTTCCGCATTTCAAGTGCCGTCTTCGCGGCTATACAAGGATTGCGACGAATGTTGTTTATTTTGATTTTCATGGCTGATGGCTCATGGCTTATGGATTACGTTTGCAACGAAACGAGTCTGAATGCACCTTTACTTACAATGGATTTCAATGTCGTTGTTGGTAAACAGATTCCAGTCGCAAAAAGATCCAAAGATGACAATCAGTATTCGATTATGAAGAATTCATTCCTGAAATGAAAATATCAAAATGAGTCTGAGCAGGGCTGTACTGTATGGGCATATAGGCAGAAATTTCAGAAAACAATGAGAAGCTGAAGCTGATATATTTGCGTCATGGCTCAGATACACACTATAAAATGTTTTGCACTAAATGGGCATCATTTGTCTTTTCTGACAAATCAACTAAACATTTACCTTGCATTAACCTTGCAAGCTGGTATAATGACTCTGCTTTTGTTAAATCTCCATATTTGTCTATGGTCTTGGTGAAACCCAAACATTCCAGATGTCCACAAAAAGTGGAATGCGTTTTAAAACTTATCCTCCTGCGATTTAGTGTCATCTGAAATAACACTGCTATTTAAAATAAACAGAAACAGATCTACAAACAAACTAAAAATAGAATCCCTCTTTAGAGGCTTACCTTGCAAACTTATAAAATTTGAGCTAGCCTCTGGCCAGAACCACAGGACAGAGAAATGCAGTATTTGTAAAAGTATTTGAAGCAACAGAGATATCTCATGGTACACTGCATCACACCAAACAGATTGTCTGGAACGATAAATTTCAAACAATTAGACTTGTTTTCACATTCACTTCAGGAAGCTAAAATACGATTAATAGGAAACTCGTATAATGCTGTTTGCACAAATACCGTGGCAAGAAAGTTAAGTAACTACTTCCCTACCTCAAGTATGGGTAAGGGCGTATAGGAAATCAGAAATGGACATGATTCGAACGAAAAGACAATAAAGTAGAGCAAATACCATGTCAAATATGTTGCAATTTGTAGAACAATGTTTTGATTGAACTGTTAGGGGCTAACCTCAACACAGCTGATAAAAGACACACATTTTTCGTAATAATAAGACTAAATCAGGGCTGCGATAGGTTTCAGGAGATAAAAAGTAGATTTCAAAACGACATGTGCGTTAGATTAAAGGTAGTCAACGAATATTTACTGCTAAATTATGTTTCTATTCGAATCAAAACAAACAACGCAAAAGGGGGCGGGGGAGGTCGAGACAGAAGCAGACGATGACAAATTTAGCGCTGACAACTCACCAATTGAGATTGAAGGAAAATCCTCGAGAAACAGGAATACTTCTTGTAAAAATTTTCTAGAAAAGGACAGGGATAGCATACAAGATTACTCGAAAAACACAATACAATGCACGTCGAGGGTGGCGAAGGCCCAGCTGGCCCCATGGGCAGTGCAGCTAGCGAGCGAGAGAGAGAGAGAGTCTCATACAGCAATGGCTTGAGGTCACTAGTGGCCCTGGCACCAGGCGGAGAATGGCTCAGGGGTTGTAACAAGTATTTTTTTTTTTTTTTTTTGTAAGATCAGCTTCAACCTGCGTTGTGAACAGTTGAGGTTGGTTGTCCCAAGCTGAACAACAAAATTAAGGTGACATCAAGAGGACCTTTCTGTAAAAGGGTTTTAGTAATCTTTTTGACCATTTTGAAGTCGCAGCTGATAACATTTGGTGTCATGTCATTATTGCTTTCTACCTAGGATCGTTGCCTGCTGTGTGCATGGGAGAATAAGGTCTACTTATTTGACTCAAAACACTGGAACCATGGAATCAAATGAATATATTTAGTAGTATTACGACTTCTTATTGGTTCTAAGGCTAGATAAATAATTACAATAATAAATCACAAGTTGAGGAATAGAATACTGTAATCAGTGCTTGTTTTCAGAATAAGTATTTGGAAACTAGAATTAAGAATACATGTAAGGAAAAACACAGGTAAGACAATAAAAAATTACATTACCAAACAAATCATGGAATTTCCTGAGAAAATACATATTTATAAATTAGATGGGTGAATACATGTGGAAATAACACAGCTGTGAGAATCATAAATTCCATTGAAATCTAACAATCATGCTTAAAAAAGTTTCACTGGTAACTTTTCATAAATATCTACATTTTAAATGTTATATATGAACTAGGATTGAAATTACTAATATAAAACTACAATCTAAAACAAAACACTTCCTGTCTTTGAAACACTTGGGTATCAAAATTTAGAAATCTGGCACATTTTGCGGTAGAGATGACTAGAGCAGACCACAGTCAAGAAAGCATAGATACCTTTTGATTTGAATTTCGAATTTCGCGCGGCCATCCATGCATCCATGACAAACTGCGAATAAGCATTGCAGCGTCGCAACGCAAGGAAGAGGAAGAAGAAGAATTTTCAGTAAGAAGAAAAGCTGCATGACAAGGCTCGCTGGTCGCCGTCAAAAATATTATTGTTTTGAAATCCTAGATGGTCTCTTTCTCTCTTGGAAATCATAAATCAGAAATCATAACTTGCCCTTGTTGTTTCTGATATATTGTCTAATGCTTTCGTAATTCCGCAGGCGTAGCAGTGGACTTTGTCTTCTTAACTCTTCCACACTCTCCTTAGTTGGGGCTTTGGCATTTTTGTGTAGGTATTTTAAAAATAACCTGAGCATCTCTTTCTTCTCATCAGCTGTCCACCGCTGCCTGCCACTCATGTCTCGGCGTTTGGAGCTGTTGTTTTCTGAATTTTCCTCGTCACCATCACTGTCATCTGGTATGAAATCATCATCTGGAACAACAAGCCATTTTAGAAATTTCAATGAATTGTGTTAGTGGCAAGATTATTAACTGTATGAAATCATTTTAAGAAACTTACCTTCAGGTAAACTCTTCAAGTTTACCGGCCTTTTTATAGTTATTTGCTGTTGCTGTGTAGCACAGGTGTTTTGTATGTTCTGGAAATGCTTGAAGCTACTTTCCTTGAGTACATCTGAAACAAATAGAAACTTCCATCATGTCTGCTGGTAGGGCTATGTATTGTAAGCAATTATTATCATTAAAGTAAAGTGTCTTACCTTCAGCTGGCTGCAGAGCGGACTCAGCTAGCTGCAGTGCGGGCTCAGCTAGCGGCAGTGCTGGCTCACCTAGTTGCAGAGTGGGCTCAGCTGGCTGCATAACACTATCACTGGGCTCTTCTGTGCTGCTGCCTGACTGCTGCCGAACTGTCTTTCCTGGTAAGTTAAAGGGAGATTTACTTAATATGAATAAGAGTTTGAGTACTTGTGTACTTGGCAAGTTATTACTTCATTACATTTTTCCGTACCTTCAGCCATTTCCTTCAGTGATTTCGAGCGACCCTCTTTAATTTTAAGGGATTTCTCCTCTAGCAGCTGGAGGAGAGCAGAGATAATCCCTCCCTCAGCCTCAGGATGCAGTCTCTTGTAAATGTTGTTGTGAACATCTCTGGTATGGCCCATATGTTTGGCCACCATGTCCACCTCGCCGGTTGTCAGGGCAAACAGCTGGCAGAGGGTGGCAAATTCTGTTCTGAGGTTCATGGCTGTTAGGAGGTGGGGCTCTTCAGCTTTGCAGCGTTTGGCCATGTTGGAAATTACGTCATTGCCCCTGATTGAGCTGCCAGGGCATTTGGGTATGGGGAACAACCACTTACTGTCACTGACCCCAACTGTGCTTCTGTGTTTTATCAGGAGATCCACTGACTTCCTCATCATTGGTGTAAGAAGGATGGGCACCCGATTCATGTTTTTCCCCTGAACTGTGAAGAATATCTGGGTGCTTCCCAGAGCTTCTTCTACATCATCTATGATGCCGTCAAGGTTCCCATCTTTACTGGTCATCTCCCGCTTCTTTAGGTAATCAGTAAGAAGTGTGCGGTGAGCTTCTCCCGACCTGCGCTTGTTGTATGTGATAATGTGTGCAAGTGTTACTTCCTCCAAGTCCCTATACTTCCACATTGTCACTTTCTGGTTTATTTCTAATGCTTCTTGACATGACTGCTCTTCTGCTTTTATGAATTGGATCAGTTTTTCTACATCAGCCCTCTTTGGCAGCTGTGTCTCCTTCTTATTCAGTTTCTTTGATCCTTGTATTAATACTGACATTTTTTGGGCCCAGCGCAGCTCGTGCATCTCAAGGAAACCCTTGCCCCGCCTCTCATCTTCTTCCGAGCTTCTACTTTTGGCATCCGAGATTTTCCATTTTGCGGCTTCTTTTAAGGACAGGCCGAGGCTCTTGGCCTTGTCGGGCTGTTTGAATGCCATTGATTGCTCTTCAAAGCCGCACATTATTTTTATTATGGCCAAGGTGTCATTGAAGTTAATCTCTGTAAGAATTTCACTTAAACTGTTCACTGTCGGGTGATGTTCTTTGTACAGGAAGAGGAAGTTGGCAAGCAACCTTAGCTGAGCGGCAACCTCACTCTTCCTGTAGTCCCCAGAGATTAGTTTTGGGGTGGCATCCTCTCCAACCCCACAAATAACTGCATCCTGCATTATTATTTCCCGTATTTCATCTTCTCTCATGGTACTAATTATTCTTTTCCAGAGCATTGAACTAATGTGAGGGGGTCTTCGCTGGGCACCATCGATTTCCTTCCTCACACTGGTTTGGCTGGTCTGGGTTTCGTCAGTCCTTCTTCCTGGGCATGAGTCTTGGAGGTGGCGAGGTATGAGCCTTCTCATCATAGATAGGCCACACCTTGGGCAGTTATGGTAAGTTGGACTTCCCCTGCTGGCTAATGTCTCCTTTGTTGGGCGTCGACCAACAAGCAGAGGCATATCACGTTTGCCCGTTCTGACTTCTTCATTGTGTAGCTTCATTGCACGTGTTAAAAGTTGCCGTAAGAATGCCCTCCTCTCAGGTGTATTTTTCTCGAGCTCTCCCAGCTTCTGAACTTCTGGCTCCCGGAAGTGCACATCTTCATAATGCTGTGACAAATTGGCCAGGTATCTGCCACAGAAAACACACGGGTTCCTCTTATCTCTCACCCTCTTGCCAGATGCATCTTTTTGTGCCATACCAACTTTGTACTTCTTGTTTATTGTCGTGACCACTGGCTCAGGCTTATCCTGCAAACAAAATAAAATATTAGCTTTAATTTTTATTTTCTGCTGTGATTTTCAGTATTTTCCTCATAGGAAGGCGTAAAGTTTGAAGAAAGTCCTACCTTATCATCATCAGATGATGATGATTCAGGAGAAGAACTGACTTCACCTTTAATTTGAGCTCCATCATCGATGTCTGGGAAGAGAGGGCGGTCCTGGTAAGGTAAACAAAACAATCAATCTTAACAGATGTTTCATCTCAGCTTTATGACTCCCATTGATTGAAATCAATAAGGGTCTGATACAAATTTGAGGATACCTGGAGCCACCCTATGACATACATCTTAGCAACAGGTCATTTTTTTCATTGGCTTCAAGTTTAATTGGTATCTCAATCCTGAAGTGGATGGATTTGGCAATACAACATAACGTACGAATTACTTAACATCCCCTGGATAGCAAAACTAGTTACAAATATCTCTTGGACTTTTATTTGTTAAGTGGAGTGAATGAGGAGGTGAACAGAGAACGGGTATAGATTTTACTGCAGATGCAATTACACTTCGGATTGAGAAGAACAAACTCTAATTCATACTTATAAAGAAAACAATTTTTTTGTCTTTGAACCTCAGAAAAACTCAAGTGATGTGATGTTGATTACAAGTACTCCCAGGGTAGGACTTTAGAACTGGCATCTTTAAAGCAGTGGCACCCTTCAAATCTCTGCCAACATGGTACTCTTTCTTACCTGTGATGCTGGAGTAGAGCTGCAAGCCTGCATTTTCAGTTTCAGTTCTTTGTTGAAATGCGTGCGGTTGGCAGTATGTGGAGCTCCATCTGCCAGTCCAGCCTGCTGGCCAGAAGCCCCATACCCATGCCACTCCTAGAATAGAAAAATGATTCATGGTAGTTTTTGTTCTTTCCACCACTTTGGTACACCTTAATTTATTGAGGCACTCTTTCACACAAGTTTACAAACTAAGAAATTTCCAGTGCTCTCCGTATGAAATCTGCGAAACTTAAATGATTCGGTTTCTACAAAAATAATATGTTTTCAACCAATCTTCCCCCCCCCCCCCCAAATTTTGGCTTGTCAAAAGCTCTCAAAAGCTTCAGTTAAGGAAACATAGTGACACTTTCAGAGCAACAGCATCCCTTTTAATCTAACAAGAGGTTATTAAACCTATCTTATTAGACTGAAAGGCAGTTTCGTATTAAAGAGGGAGTCTGGGGAAGCAGAGCCCTCTCAGTTATTGAAACGAGTCAAATCTTTAAAGGTTGGAAACGCTTACCTGTTGAGCATTGTAAGTAGGAAAGTGAAGTAGATGTTGATTTACTTGGCCTAGTGGCATAGAAGCCAGCTGATAAATGACCTGTCTCCCCTCATATTCAGCTCCACCCACAAACTGCACTGTTGCAGGTGGTGGTGACGACTCTTGTCCTTGTGACATAGAAGCCAACTGGGAGAGGGCCGTTGAGGGCTCATATCTGGTAGCTTCCAACTCCTAGAATAGAAAAGTGATGCGTGTTACTATTCGTCTGCATCTCAATCAGCAGTTATTTCCTGATTGTTTTGAAATTTGTCCTTACCTGATACATATTCTGTCTCCCCTCATCAGCTCCACCCACAAACTGCACTGCTGCAGGTGGTGGTGACGACTCTTGTCCTTGTGACATAGAAGCCAACTGGGAGAGGGCCGTTGAGGGCTCATATCTGATAGCTTCCAACTCCTAGAATAGAAAAGTGATGCGTGTTACTATTCGTCTGCATCTCAATCAGCAGTTATTTCCTGATTGTTTTGAAATTTGTCCTTACCTGATACATATTCTGTCTCCCCTCATCAGCTCCACCCACAAACTGCACTGCTGCAGGTGGTGGTGACGACTCTTGTCCTTGTGACATAGAAGCCAACTGGGAGAGGGCCGTTGAGGGCTCATATCTGATAGCTTCCAACTCCTAGAATAGAAAAGTGATGAGTGTTACTATTTGTCTGCATCTCAATCAGCAGTTATTTCCCGATTGTTTTGAAATTTGTCCTTACCTGATACATATTTTGTCTCCCCTCATATTCAGCACCACCCACAAACTGCACTGCAACTGGTGGTGGTGATGATTCTTTCAAAATGTCCCAAAAGGATTCCTGGAAGGACTCCATCCTGTCTGAAATCAGCAAGGGGTGAGTAAAGTTAAGCATTGTAATTAAGGACACAGTCCACACTAGAAAGGGCATAGACACCTCTAGTAGAGGCGAGTGTCCATTCTACTGTGGTGTGTGTCTTTTTGGCGTTCCTCTAACGGTGACTGTCACTCCATTACTGGATTGGAAACCGCGACACAATTCATCAAATCGCTCGTGGTGGCCGCCACGGTGCGCTTAGTCACAATCTTGTATTCTTTACTGGCGGGTCCACGTCGTTTTTACCCGCAGATGCTGGGCGCCGCCAACGTCAGCCCCACCAAGACGTACGCCCTCAACCACGGTTTGCGTCTGGACTTCCCTTGGCGCTTCGTCGTAGCCGACGTGAGAGAGCCGGACTTCCTGGCCCACTGCCACCTGCTCCCAGATCGTCGCCTCAGCCACCTCATTGACGCCACGACCGGACGACAAGCCAACCCGGCGCCCTCACCGGGAGCGGACTGAGGGGTGCGCACCCCGTGCACTGGACACCGGAACTGGTAGCTGTATTCTGGGCCTCAAGGCTGGCCTCTCGACGGCCACCCTCCTGTGCCACCCGCACCCCGCCGCGCCTCTTTGCTCATGCGGGGCCTGCGTGTACCGGAACCTGGCCGCGTTGCGTTTCGTTATCCCCCGCGATGACCGGGTACGCCGCTCCCCGCAGCCGCCCTACACCGGCCTCTACATGGTGGTCGCGAGCAACGACAAAACTCTCGCACTCCTCGTCGGTGCCCTTGTGCGCGTTAGCATCGATCGCGTTAAGCCCGCTCACACCGTCGCCGAGCCCGCCCTGTCCGACGACACGGTTCCTGACCCGACACCGACACCCGCCGATAACGCTCACGCCCCTCCTGACGTGCCGTCTGCGCTGCGTCCGCCCCTTCTGGAAGCGCAGGCACCGCATCTTGGTAGCGTCCCCGGTGCTGCCTACGACGCTGGCCTGGCCTGTCGTCACCGACGACGCAGCCGGGACCGGGCCCCGCACAGACTTATGTCGCCGAGTGCGTTTTCGCGTCCTTTACCAGGCCGCCTAGACTCTACCACTCCGCATGGGGGGCTGAAAGCTCTTCAGCCGCCACAGTTGTCCTTGCCGTTGTCCCGGCCGTTACGAACGGACGGCTTCCTGAGGGACGTGAATCCCTTCCCCCGGCCGCTGGTTTAACCCCCAACCAAACTGACCGCTATAAGGTTTCAAAATCCTGGCTGCCTTGACCCTACCAGCCGTCGGTCATCCCTCCCTCAGAAACGTCCAATTCAGGGACATAGAAATGCATCTCCCAGGACATTCATTTTGGACCACAAGCGAGCGGTCCCTCACTGCAGACAATCGCTACACAATCCGCAAACATTTGATGTGAAAAAATGCTACAACAAAATTGGCTTAAAATCCTTTTTTCAAAAAATGCAAATTTTATGCCAAAAAAACAACAACAAAAAAACAGTGATGGCAAACCACGTCACAATTCTACACAATCAAAATCGCGTGTACATATTTTTTGGGATGGGGGACCCCTCGCTCACAAATGTTTGGCAGTAGCCACTAAGTGTCTGAACTCAGTCTATAGCCCTAAACTGACCATTAGAACAGACGGAGCCTGACAGCACTGCAGCACTTCTTGGGGAAGATCACCGAGCTGGGAACGGAGCCCACGGTACTTTCTTCTGCCGAACCACCGCCGGAACGCGGAAAATATCAGTTGACAGCCAGCACACTGCACCTTCCCGGGCGAGGACTACAAGCAGACTGAGCCCGCCCCCCTGCGAGTGACCGGGAGAGGGTGTGGCTGCTTGGGCCAACAAAGGTTGCCACGAGTGTTGTGTGTGCGCGCCCGCTGCCCGGCCGGGCTCCCCCCCACCCCGTCCCGCCGACGGCGGTCATTGCCCTGGCGGGCGCAGGCAGCGCGGCGCGTCCTGGCTGGATCTGGCAGGCCCTTCGCCCACCCTTCCCCTACCCTTCGGCGCGCTCCCCGGCCGAAAATTCCGGTTACGATTACGACCGGAACTGCGCGCTCCGGTCGTAACAGTCAGAACGGCCGGAATGCTACTCCGGCCGTAAATTGGGACAAATTCCGGTCGTAGCCCAGGAGTCCGGACGTAACCCATGGGACCGGTCGTAGCCCCTGAGTCCGGTCGTAGTCCATGGGTCCGTCGGTCGGCCCATGGGTCCGGTCGTAGTCCATGAGTCCGGTCGTACCCCATAAGTCCGGTCGGACCACCTTGCTGTCCGGTTTGAGTACGGTCGGAATTGATAGTTACGGTAGGACCCATAAGTATGACCGAATAAGTCTCCCAAATCATGGTAGCAGCACCACGGCATTTCACAGATTACAGGGCAGTACGATGGGTTGCCTACCGCTATGGACCCAGCGCTCTCAGAGACCCGCTGGCGAGATAGGGCAACGCATGTTGCAGACGATGCACCTTGTCTCCCGCCCTCCGGCCAGCGTCAGTTCATCGGTTGTCCTCTGAGCGTAGCACTGCGGCCGGTGTGGTAGGCAACCCATCATTCGTGCTGTCCGGTAATCGTTGCAACACCCCGTACGCCGATAGGGACTGCAAATGTTCAGAGTTTCAAGTAAGATCACTTAGGTTGGAGATACAAATGTATGACAAGGCACAATATTTAAACATGAACATTTATTAGGCCTGTAGCACAAATGAAAAGTCAATAGGCAATTTATGCCATCTCAGCTGGCTTCAGGAAAAAAAATTTTTCAAGAAAATATCAGTGAACCTGAAAATTCCCTGTTTGCTTGCTTTGGAACAAGCATTAAATAGAATAAAGAATAAAATAAAAAATAAAAGAACGGAATAGAATAAAAGCTTGAAATTCTCATTTGCTTCCTTTGGATTCCTTTGGTGGCTGCAAAGAACAAATTGGTAGTGTAATCTCAACAGAGACAATCGAAATACATTTACCGGCAAACTGTTATACTATAGCTTACCCTAGTCACATCATAGAACTTTTGCCCAAGCCACTTAGGGGTCTTTTCTTTGGTGAACTTCACCTCAATTTCAGAGGCCCCTCTCGATTGAAGGCGTCCTACCAGCATGGCTGTTAAAAGAATGTTCCAAGTTAGCTATGGTGGGTAAAAAGAAGCACTCTAAAAGATAAACTTCAAAATAAGAATTACTTATTCTAAAATACCTTGCACAAGGTCCACTTTTTTAGGAGTTGCCAAAGTTTTTCCGGCTGTCTTTTTGACAGCCGTTCTTGTTTTGAGTTTTTCACGGCCCCACACACCATGCACACAATCCTTGTAGAAACACGAGTCCTCCTTACTCTTCCGGACCCTCTCCCACATTTTCTCATTCATATAAACGCCAGATCCAACGTAAACCTGCAGAAGACATAAATAGGATAGTTATTGAACTCATACATTAAGTTATCGCAGCAGCAGAAGCTGCAAGGATATACACGTTCAAAGTCCTGTAATGGCAGGAGTTACATTCAATAGGACACTTAAAAATTTCTGTTGTTGGCACTGACATTACCAGACATATAGCAAGCCTATCAACTTACCAAGACGCTACCATTTGGCAGGGATTTCCTCCTCAGTGGTTTTTTGTTGGACAAGTCATCAGCAATCCTTTGGATAATACTGTCCTCTTCACTCTCATAGCCATCTGGAAGGAAAGGAAGAATAAAAAAAAGGGGAAAAAAAATAATCCTTGAAATACAACTACAGAAATTAATGATTCATCCTAATTGGTTTACCTTCATATTCATCTCTTGGTTCATCACCGTTTCCTGTCTTGCTTTTATCAGGATCAGTGTTCCCCTGGTTTGGCTTTGCACCTGCATCAAACAAAAGCTATAACAACAACATTCAGGAGGAACTTTGAACTGAAACCTCTGCAGCAAAATACGCACCGCCATGAGATGAATGAAAGTCATCTAACAGATCTGCAGAAGTGTTGTCTGAAAAAAGAGAAAAACTAGTGAACAAGCTCAAGAACACACTAATTCTTTTGAAGCAACAGTTTGCATACCAGCAACTGATGGTGACCTGCTCCTTGCACTTCTGCTATCACACTTGCTTTCCTGGCTCCTACTCTTGGTGCTGTCACTCCTATCACTCCTTTCATACTTGCTAATTTCACTATTAGAGGACAGGCTCTCTAACAAAAGAAACAAAACTCATTAGAGCACAGCAAGACCAACCCAAATTAGTTTAGATGCCAGTGGAATGTACCATCAAACAAGTCCCTTGACACTAATTTGCTTTTGGACTGCTTGAAATCCTGCTTGCTGTTACCACTCCTGCCCCTGTTGCTCTTGCTGCTTTCTCCCTTGACAATTTCAGTTGTAAGTGGCCGGGTCTCTGAAGAGAAAATGAAGTCCATTAAAACAGGCCGGAACCAAGACAAACTATTTTAAAATGCCGGTGGACATACCATGAAACAAGTTCCTAGACACTGATTCACTCTTGAAATCATTCTTGCTGTCACTTCTGTTGCCCTTGCCGTTATCCCTCCTGTTGCTTTCTCCCTTGTCAATTTCAGTTTTACATGGTAGGCTCTCTGAAAAGAAAAGAGAATTAAGTCCATAAACCAAGACAAAAAGATACAAAGGGAAAAGACCTACGAAGAAAAAAAAATTAGCAAGAATTTTGATACATTATTAATCTGCAACAGATGTTGTATTGTATTGTATTACCTGCATTCTGTTGCGTCTCCATCCTAAAGATGGTCCGCTGAAGTTGAAGATTGATCATTTGTATTTCTTCAAGATCTTCGAGGGATGCTTTCAGTTCTGCATTTGTTTCATTTCTAAGTGTTTCTAGAGCTAACTTGGTAGCATTGATGCAAGCATTGGCTTCAGCTAACCTCTGCCTAAGATCCCTTATTTTTTCATTGGCTTTACAGTTGTCCTCCTCCAACTTCTCTATTTTTAAGCCACAGACCTTGTGCTCCTTCTTCAACTTATCTAACAGAACAGCAGCATCATCTTCATCATCATCATCACTGTTTGCATTTGATGTTGAAGACTGGTCTAAAGGCAGAGTGGAGCACATGTCTTCATTTGTACCTGGGCTCTCCTCAGACTTTTTGATAGGAGTGCAAGTCTTCCCTGGGCTCTCCTCAGACTTTTTGATAGGAGTAGAAGTCTTCCTTGGGCTCTCCTCAGACTTTCTGATAGGAATAGAAGTCTTCCTTGGGCTCTCCTCAGACTTCCTGATAGGAATAGAATTCTTCCTAGGGCTCTCCTCAGACTTTCTGATAGGAGTAGAAGTCTTCCTTGGGCTCTTCTCAGACTTTTTGATAGGGGTAGAAGTCTTTCTTGGAGACTTGTACCTAGCAATCAGTCTCTCACGGGATGCAGAGTGAGAAGAGCTAGCTATTTTGGAGGACGATTGCATGTCATCAGAAAATTTCTTGGGAGACTGCTTTTGAACAAAAGCTATGGTTTTGTCCATTCTCTTTCTCTTGGCAACCAACAGATCTCCACCAGTCTGCAAATTGAATGTCTGAAATTTGAACATTTTACAGGAAAGCTGCAGCTGTGAATAAGTGCATTACAGTGCTCACACAGACATGGACTTTTGAGCTGACAAGGAATATGACAAGTCAAACATAAATATTTCAAATGACTGTAGACTCCACATGAGTAAGAATTATTGGAATATAGATCAAGAAAACCATAAATAGGATATCACATGATGCCATGAAAAAATGACTGGACACTGGACCAAAATGCAGATATAACTATCATACGGTATCTTAGGAATAAAACACAACATACGGTCACCACCAAAGTATGACCATACTTACACTTCTGGTTACTCTTTTCCTCGACACCTTCAATGGGGTAGTCTGTTTTGATGACGGCAGGCTTACAAGAGGCAGATTCGTAGGCATTCGAATACTTTCTTCCCTTGCTTTAAATTTCAGTTCTTCAATGGTGGCTGATCAGAGAAAAAAATTTATATTACTCCAAAGCTTATGAAAATCTCACTCTCCATGCACAGGCGTGTGGTTTGGAGCACTGCTCCAGCAAAAAATTGACATGAAAATTGCCCACTCACCAGCAACCAGAAGAATGAAAGCTGGGTAGTATCCATCATGCTGGAAACCTTCGGCATCAGCGTAGCTTTTTTCCCATTTTACATCATAGCATTTCGTCTTGTCTAATGCTGACGGGCATGCCACATCAAAGTTTTTGATAGCATCTGTGGCTACAACTCGTTTTAATGGCTTCCCATTTTCCTTGAATTGAGCAATTGCATAATTCATTTTGAACCTGCATCAAACAGACAAGATGGCACATTGGTAATGCAATGAACATTTCAGTGGCAACATGGAGCGTGCTCCTTCCTCGCTTAACAGGTTGTAAGGATTTAATAATATTTCCCGATCAAAATCTACGACGTGGGACTCGGCTGCAATGCAACTTGATCGATTCTTAACTTCTGGGCATTCCACTTAACCTACATTCATACAACACACGCCTAACCATAACCAAACGAGGTTAAACCATGCGGACCTAATATCGGTGTCCAAAACCAGAAAATATGAAATTGAATTCATAACTCAGCCCACAAATCGTTAATCCATCGTAACATCAGCACACGGTTCTTTCAAAGACATATTGCGACCAGTACACAAGGAAAGCCGTTAGATGCCGCGACACTAAGACCTGCTAAGACCTTCCTCTTCTGTCCAAGCCTTATATGCTTAACGAGTTTCAGAACTCGTTTGAATATTACTCCTCTTCAGGCACCATAAGAAGCATTACCAGATTAAGTTATTTCAGATCGAAGAACCAGTTGCTTACCGAACGTCGAGTAGAGCAGCCAAGTCGAATGTAATAGCGACGCGCAGCGGTTATGTCCGGTGTACGTTCCCGCAATCATCCGCGGGCTGAAAGTAGTTCCGTCAATATGGCGTTAATGGCGATAGATTTACTGTTTAAATTTAAACAAAAACTATTCTTCCTTGTGTACTTCGATGTGAAACGCTTATTTGAATTTCTTCATTACTTACAATCAAAGGCTGAACCAATTGAAATGAAAACGTACACTGCAACCACTGCAACTTGATTTATGGGCCAGAACACCATAACCAAACTACCCAACAAAAAAAACCGAAATTATACTGGCTTTCTGGTTTAATAAAGAATGAGAGTACGAAGGATAAACGTTACTACAGTAGTCTGAGAATCACAAACCAATTTACAACATTTAAACCATTTTTACCGGTTAAACGATCACACACACGATTCAGCTGGTTGGTCTCACTGCAGCAAAGAAGGGTGGGTGGGAGGGGAAGGACTCGCTGCGCACTCACTGCTACGCACTAGTGCTGCGCCGTTACGCACCGCGTCAGTGTTTTTGTTTGTCATATGCGTTTTGTAGTGATTGTTAATGAGAGGTTATTCTCAGGTCTTTCAAAAAAGTGACAGGTATGTTTCAATCATTATTTATTTTTCATTTCATGCCGGTAAATGCATTTTCCTGTAAATGCATTTTTCTGCTGGCTCTTGTTTGTACCCATCGCTGTTATTGCTGTTCCACCTTCAACTTTGAGCTGAGCCCGATTTTTGTGAGAACTATGAGAATGTCTTTTGAAAAATGGATAAACTGTTGATAATACTAGTAGCAGTTGTCATTGGATACCATGCATCCCTCATCTAGAAGTCTCTCCAACATGTGGTTTTGCAGGTTAGGCGTCCTTGGCCAATGGCAGATCAAGATGATGACAGAAGGCAGCCAAGGAGACGAAGGGGGCCATACAAAGCTTATGGGGAAACTGACTATATTGGTCCAGTGCCGCGATCAACAACATGGAACATTGGCCATGAAAACCAACGGCAAGCACAAGCACCTGTAAGTTGATGTTTCTGGACAGCTCACCCTCTAACCAATCCTGCTCATCTGTGCCTCTCTAATGCCTGTTTCTGTGTATTCTCAGATCCAGCCACCTGTTCATCAACATAGGCGGGATGAAGCAGATGACATTGAAGCAGCTGGGGCAAATGAAAGAACAGCTCAAATGTCTGACTCTGAAAACTCGGCTCTGTCAGATTCTGTTAATTCGTCACATTTGGAACACCAGGTATTGTCCGTTTTTCTGTAACATACACTTCCACTTTTTCATTATCAAATGCATGCTGGTATGAAATCATTTCTGAATTGTATTTTTTCAGTTATCTGTGGACATGTTGGAACACTTAGAGCAAGAGAATGATTCTCTGTCTCCCCCGTCCAAAAATCAAGACAGAACCCAAGACAGTTCGACATCAAGAAATGTGGCATCTGGAAGTAGTGATGACAGTGATGATGGCAGCCCTACAACAGTTCATGTAGGCAGCTCATCAACTGATTCGGTAATTATATGATAAATGTGTGTTTTGGAAGTACCCCTTTGGATACGTTTTATAGACAGTGTGTGCAACTAATACTTTGAAATCAAACTTCATTATGGGAATGAATGAACTTCAATAATTTCTTATCTTTTCTGCTGGAAGGATGAAGATCTGAGTCTAAGGCGAAAGCGTCCCAGACTTGAACCGATAATGGAGCAAGGGAACGTAATAACCAACAATAACACCCAATCCCAGGTATGCACCAGGTCTAGTTATTGAATAAGCGAAGTATTTTGTGTTACAATGCTACAAAGAAACAAAATCTTTGTATTTACCTTCGCTTGTATAAGTATTACTATAACAACTTTTGCCTCAGATCTGATTTTTACTAGTTTTTGTCTGGGTTTGGGATGGTAATTTTAATTAATATGGCCAGTCATTTTAAGTTCATTTCTAATATTGCTCTTTGTCTTTGTTTTCACTTCAGTTATTTCCTGTAGATTAAGTTTTACTTGCTTCCACTCTTGGCAAAGAGTTGAAATGTTTTCCTATATTTGTTGCAATTGTTGCCAAAATTTTCATGCACATTTTGTTCTGTCTTTAACAGGATGGAACCAGTTCATTTCATGACTGTGAAGAGCTGGGGCGCCCATACATTCATGAGGATTATCACAGTGACATTGACTCTGAAGATGGTGACAGTCAGGAGGGTGTAGCAGAAGACCACAATCAAGATCGAGCCATAGAAGAAGCAAGACTAGAAGAGCCACCTGCAGAGCAAGTTAACCAGCAGGAACAATTTGTTCCACCCCCACCTCCAACTCCAACCCTTTTAAAGAACAGATTAGATAATGAGTATGGTACTAAAATTCAGGACTCGCCTGCTGCTTCTAGAGGTGAAATTCTTCTTAATGCTCTTGAGTTCAGCACACACCATTCTTTGTCAGTACAGGCTCAAGAAGATTTACATAGATTGATCAATTCTGTATTCCATAAAGAGATAATTCCAGATACTAAATACAAATTAGATAAAATCTACACAGGGCGGGATGTTATCACTTATCACTTCTTTTGTAGTATTTGTTTTCATAGTTTTGGTCAGATAGATCATAAGGTTGTAAAAGTGAAAGTGTGTGAAAATTGTGAAACAGAAAATAAGGTTGGAGATTTGACCACTGCAACCTATTTTATCACAATCAATATTGCCAACCAATTACAGCTTTTGCTAAATGACCCAGATGTTGCCTGCCATCTGAAGAATCCTAAGGAATTAATAACTAATAGGACTGGTGATGTCATGTCTGATATGTATGATGGACAAATGTATAGAGACTTTGCCAACAGCATAAGTATTAATATAGGTGAATTAATCTTAACATTTACTATCTGTACTGATGGCACTCCACTCTTTAGGTCTTCTAATTTATCTATCTGGCCCATTTTCATCATGGTCAATGAACTTCCACCTAAAATAAGGATGTCTCACATTATCTTAGCTGGTTTATGGTTCAGTAAACACCCTCAAATGGAGTTGTTTCTTGATGGGTTTGTTGATTCTGTGTCGCTTCTCTCAGAACCAGGCATTACTTTAAGTGTCAATGGTGTTGATAAGCTTTGTAAATGTTATGTTATTGCATGTTGTGTCGATTCTGGTGCACGGGGCAGTGTGCAGTGCATTCATGCACACAATGGAGCTTATCCATGTAACTGGTGTTTGCATCCCGGAGAGGTTGAAGGTAATGGTAGTATGGCAAGAAAATTTCGTGTTTTAGAAGAAGCACCAACGCGAAGGACTCACAGGGAGGTTGTTGAGGACGGTATCAAAGCACTGGAAATGAGAGCTCGTGATGCACATGTGAACGGGGTTTTGGGTTGTTCTCCATTGCTCAGATTACCCAAATTTGACATTGTGAATGGGATGGTTGTTGATGTTTTGCACTGGGGAAGCTTTGGAATTGGGAGACAACTATTTAAAATTTGGTTAGGTTTGCGCAAAACTGATGACTGGGATCCAAACAAACCACCTCCTTTCTACATTGGGGCCCCAGATAAACAAGCTGCTATCAATGAAAGGATTCGCAAGTTTTGCCCACCCAAGGAGGCGAGACGCATGCCAAGAGATCTCACCTGTTTTGCCATTTGGAATGCACGAGAGTGGGAGAATATCATCCTTTATTTTAGTGTTCCCATGTTAGTAGACATTTTACCTAATAAGTATTTAAAGCATTGGGTACTTTTTGTTCAAGCTTTGTACTTATTAATGAAAGCAAATGTAACTAAAAATGATATAGACGTTGCTGAAACTATGATGGAAAACTTTGTGAGGGAGACTGAGGAGCTGTATGGGTGCGAGAAATGACATTCAATATGCATATTTCTGAACATGCTGCAGAAAGTGTCAGACGCTGGGGAGGATTGTGGTGTGTTTCAACATATTGTTTTGAGAATGGGAATGGGAAACTGAAGGAGAAGATACATGCTGAACGAGGGATACCGCATCAAGTAATAAGGAGCCTGGGTCATGACTCGGCTCTTTTACTGTTGAGGAAGGAGGCAACAAATGCATCGACTTCAGCTTTCAGAAGCAGGATGAACAGAAATGAAATTTTAAAATGTTTCTATGTCAACCGAGTAGCTTGCATGATCCCTTCTCATTTTCATCCCACGAGAGAGGAAAAATGGCATTGTGATAAAGAACTTTTAGATGTTGACCAATTCAGTGTGTGCAACAGAATAATTGTGGATCACAGGTGTTATTCAGCAATCGGCAGTGGCAGAACTAACAACTCCTTTGCATGTCTTACCGATGGGAAAATTGTAAAGATAAGAAGGATAATTGCTAGTGAGCAGCTGGAGAAGGTGTATTTATTTGTTTCACTTGTTAGGGTATCTGCCTACCCTGTCCCTTCAATAATTCAGTGTCAAAGCCCGTTCATGTACGATGTGTCACTTATTGAGGAACAAGTCAGCCTTATCTCATATACAGTGCTGGAAACTGTGTGTGTAAAGAGCAATGTAAATTCTCTTAGGAAAGATTTTATCAGCATTATGGCAAATACTATGAATGAATTTTAATGTACTGTTTTATTATTTTGTGTTTGTATATACTGTATTATAGACAATCTGTCAATAATAGTTGTTTCCCACTCTGAATACTTAATGAATCTTTATTTGTGTGGTATCTGTACTCCTCTGGTTTACCCCATTATCCCTAACACTCAGATTAAGGAAAAAAATACACAGACACTGTACAGACAAATTTTAATTGTCATTGACATCTAAATTTTAAGTGCTGTGACTTAAAAAAACAAAACAAAAAGAGTGATAAAATCACGTTTCAGCGTGTAGCAAAACAGTAGGCCAAGTAGACAGTGAAATGCAATGCCAGCAAAAAGTATCCACGAATGACCATTGCGTTTGTAAAAACGCTATACGACGAACAGAACACGGTGGTCACCCTCTTTGCGCATGCGCAGCTGTCACGTGACCACAGCGACCAATTGCGGCGGAGCACAATTGGCGGGAACTAGAGCCGCCCTGTAGACGACAATACGCTGGAAATTTGCTTTTATGTGACATATTGTAGGACTTCAAACACTAATCCAAATAAGTACATCTGAAGTGGAACTCAAGGCTTCGCTCCCTGCCTGTTATGTTGGCCGCAGACCCTTCTAAGCCACAAAATCAGGCCCGAAAGAAATGACGCAAATCCGCCGTCAAAGTCGTGCTGGGTACGAGTGAGTCTCCTCGACCTAAAAGCCGAAATCAGAAGTGTCCCTTTGCTGATTGGAGACGAACGGCTCAACAGATAGATCTGAGCTTGCAGAAAACGAAAGTTGAGGGGAAAAGTACACCTCACGTGAAAATTCAAAGCCGCAGGCCACCGAGGAACAGAGAAATTAACGATTTATGATTGCATAGCGGGCTTGCCTACCTACAAGGGAACGAACTTTTTTTTCCTGTAACTCTGCCATTGTTCAACCAATTCCCTGCAAAAACATGTTTTTGGGATCCAGTAAGACGCCCCTTCCTAGCCACGCGAATGAAAATTGGTTTTCATCTATATTTAAAAATGACCCCGGCGGGACTTGAACCCGAAACTCTGTCACCACCTGGGCGCTTAGTAGTATCATAAACAAACATTTTTTGGTCGAAACATTTTTTGATTGCACCCGCAGGGGCGGGCGGAGCTAAGATGTCTAGAAGAGGTCACCCCTCCTCCACCCCCACCTCTTTTCTGCCAGAGAAGGCAGAAAATTTTGATTTCTCTGAATGTATTTTTATTTAGCACTTTCTTAAAAATTCGAGCTACTGTGATTTAGCCAGAAACCTGACCGTACTCAATTTTTGGGACTTGCTTGTTGAGGGCAAAAAATGACCTAGCCAATCAGCGCAGACATTTTGCTGTTGAAAGGGGAAAGATGACTTCTTTGTCATAAAATTTTCCATTATCTTTTTTTTTCCCCTATGTATGTCGAGAGAGCAAGCCCTGTTGTGGGCACACATAATTCCCATTCTCTGGCCACGCGGGGTCGCAAAGTTTACGATATACATGAATTAACTGGGAATATTTCATAGCTAGTTAACTGAGTCAAGTCTATGAGAGCTGATGAGTATAGTAGGTTGAAGCGAGTGACAATAAATGTAAATGGAATCTATTTCTGAAGTGGTGTATTTTTGAAACAATTTATTTGCAGCACACACACAAGACAAAAAAATACAAGGTAGAAAGAGAGCTTAGTTGCAATAAACAATTACTAGCTCTGCAGATAGCAGAAAATTACAAGTGCAAGTTTCTTTCCCTGCAAGTTTCACTAAATTAAGCATTGAAATTAATTAAAAGGAAACAGAGACACCAAAGTAGTTAAGAATGAGCAAAAGAAAATTCAATAATCCAAGATAAACAAGAGATGAAGATGAAAGAACAAGCAAAGTACCCAACTGAAACTGACAAAGAATTGCAATCTATGCTCTGTGTATTCTGAACAGTACGCTGTTAGACAGCAAACGAATTTTCATGCAAGACTATACTTCAAATCATTGGACAGTCACAGTACATTGTTTACTAAGTAAGCATATTTAAATAACAATGAAAATAGTTACAAAAACAAATCCTACCATCTGGTACACTAAACAATGATAAATATGTAAATGGTATACCTCTCAGTAATTTGAAGAGTACCAATGACATGCAAACTATTGTGATCATATAGCATCTTGACTTTGGTAAATGTCTAAATAAATAAAAATAGAGCATAAATACAGCCACAACCTTAATGGCAAATTTCACAGTCATTAATAGCAAGTAAGGTATCAAAAACTAACAGTGCCACTTATAATGAAAAAAAACAAAAAAACAGAATCTTAATTTGATTGGAAAGTAGCCGTAATGATTTTGAATTCGGTATTCAAGAAATAAACTACCACTTATTTTGAGAAAAAGCAAACAGAAAAATTAATACCATACACACATATGCAGTCATATAGTCTTGCACACACAAATGTTTTTTCTTCGACCGAAGCCAGTCTCAATCTTGCATGATAGAATGTGCAATTCTCAGCAGGGGTAACCAGGGACAGGAACTTTCGAAGTTTCAGAATGGATAGTCCAATGCTCAAATCATATGCAGACTGATGAACACGGCTTCCCACTGCATTAGAGGATTGCAAAGCTACAAGAAACAAAAACAGAATATCAATTGTCATTATCCTACTTGTATTGGAAGTAGGAAAGAAATGAGAGACATAGAATCAGGTAGAGCAGACAGATAAAACTTTTCATATGAGTCATACCATAGTGAAAACTCTAAAGTCAACTCAATAAAAAAATTAATTATCTACTTACTTTGGATGTAGAGGCAAAACTCAATATAGTATACAGCTTCTGTGAAGTTCCTGGTACTGGTACAATGTTGCCCCCTTTCCTAAAATTTAAAACAAGGAAACAAAAACAAAGGGAATTAGTTTTTAGGTCCCACTGCAGACAAACTTTTGAGACAGTGGAAGCAACAAAACTGTGCACACAAAAACATTGTTCACCCACACTGTCACTTTAGAGTGCAGGTAAGACTTAGACAAGCCCAGTTTCGATAAAGTCACTTTTTGGAGATGCCTGAGGAGATGGACTAAGAACGGAGACTGTTAATTCAAAACCTAAATGGAGACTGTAATTAACTATCCATAAATATTTGGTACTTGAATTTTAATCCTATCTCGATATAATTTTGTAAATCTTTCTTAAACAGTCTCTGAAAATCACTATTAGA
Source organism: Odontothrips loti (assembly GCA_038380765.1). NCBI lineage: Eukaryota > Metazoa > Arthropoda > Insecta > Thysanoptera > Thripidae > Odontothrips > Odontothrips loti. The sequence goes on along the minus strand of CM076251.1, from coordinate 2,455,766 downwards.
GGGCAACACATAATGCCTTAAATAATAGGATCAGAGCACCCTACTCTCCTAAAAACTGACAGTAAACCAGCTCAAACAAGAGCCAAATTATATGATTGATAGCATAGTAATCACAGTATGGGAAAACACAAAAACAAATTTTACATTTGCAACATCATTCTACAGCAAAAGAAAATGAAAGTGCGCTCTCACCAAGTTGATATGATAGTTCTGTTTATCTAACCTAAACTAAACAGAGGTATGGGATATAGCGGCGCCACTCACCCTGATTTGGTTGAATCTTTCTCTGGATATTGCATATGAACCCCACTTCTTCTGCCTTTGAGTCATGTCATGTACAAAGCTTTCACTCTGTCAGAAACACCATAACCTCTACCTGCAACAAAATGCACATAATGATGGGCAAAAGTTATCTCCACAATTGTAGGGTTGAAATTCAAAGTATTAAAAAGTCGTACATTCACTTGTACCGTACGCACAGCGTCAATACGACAAGATCGAATAAATCAATGCAACCGAAACGGAATACCAAATATGTGCTCGTTGGCTATGACGGCTTCAGACGACAGACGGCACAGCTCCAGTTCGGTTCGGTTGGCGACGTAGTGTGACGGGCTCCCGATGGATGGCGTCGCGTCGCTTCGGCGCCAAAACTTTCAATATTTTCGAAGTACGTCCCACCACGTCCAGCATGTTGATAATCACTCGTACAGAGCGGTATTGAAAGTTTTGCTGCATTCATGTAATTATCCGGCCCGGTAGGGAGGAGGGGGAGTCAACTCCCCCGCCTTCACGCCGGTCCGATAGGCCCCCACTGCACCACGTACGTACCCCGCACTCCCCGCACGACGTGGGCGGGCGTTCGGTTGCCTACCTCCACGGCGTTCCTTGTTCATTTCAGTCGTTTCAGTCATTTCATCCGCGAAGGAGAAATAACACAACACACACACACATACAAATTGGGATGGGTCAAAAGTCGACATTAATACGAAGTCATCTGTTGGATTATGGCCCAATAATTAGTTAGGATGATGATCTGGCGCACTCCGGCGCAGATCTGCGGTGTCCGGTTAAGAGTCCGGCCAGCATCCGGTCGTCTTTACGACAGTATTACGTGTCCGATCGGAACATCGCTGACTTTACGGTCGGAGCCATCTACGGTTACGGCCATTACCTCGTGTGACCGGGTTCGCATGGACGTTTACGACTGGAATTCTGGGTACGGCCGGCATTTTTACTATATGACGACCAGTTACGGTTACGGTTACGGCCGTGACCTCGGGTGCGACCGTAAATCGCAAGACGTTACGACCGACATTTGGGGTACGGACGGTATTTGAACAACTTTACGACCGGAACTCAGAGTCCGTCCGGGATTAAGATGATTTTACGACCGGAATTTGAAATTCCGGTCGTAATCGTAACCGGAATTTTCGGCCGGGTCCCCCCACTCCCTACCCTAGGGCGCGCTCGTTTCGAATACCCAGCCGACCCAGACTGAAGCCGGCTGGGTACGCGAGGAGAATCGTGTTTGGAGAAGGCCAAGAAGTGCTCAGTCCCCTACAGAACTTGCATATTAGCGATTCGCGCATGTGCCAATCATGTGCAGTCTGGCGGCCGACCACTGTGTTTATGAATAATAAATACTTTTAAACCCCCGTCACCCGTGGATGAATCCTCTGGAACAAGGGTCTCAAACTCGCCGAAGCGAAGCGCCACTGACCGAGTGCCTGCAGGTGCAAGGGAGGGCTAAACCCGCACGACACACATGCAGAAGACGTGATTGCCTAGGTGCCATAGGCTATATCAGAGCGGGCTCGGAAGAAGACAGGAAGAACAAGGCGAGCTCTGATAAGCCGGGCACTCGCTTTGGTGGGGGTACACCCACCCTTAGGCCCGGCCAATCAGAGCTCGCTATGTTCTTCCCGTCGTCTTCTTCCGAGCCAGTTCCGGCCAGTTCCGATAATAGAGCCTACTACGGGGACCCACCCAATAGGGTACTCCGTTGAATCTCAGAACGGAAGTAAGAAGAAGGCAAAAACTACTAAAAGATGGGCGAGGGGGGAGGTGGACTTTTTCCGTTTCCATCAACCACCTCCCCCCTCGCCCATCCGTTAGTACTTCTTGCCTTCTTCTTACTTTCGTTCTGAGTTTCAGCGGAGTACCCTACTGTGTTGATGAGCCTCGGCCGCACCTAACTTGAACTTGAAGTGCCCAGACTCCAATAGACCTTTTCGCCAGCAGACGCTCAGTTCCCGCCCATCTTAAGAATGTTCTAATTTCGTTATGCGAACACGCACGCCAATTCCGTGCACAAGGTAAATCATCCACTTTTCAAATTTTGAACACCTTTCTCCCGATGTTGCGCCTACCTCGCGTCATCTAAATAAAACAGTCCCAGAGTAAGAAAAATAGCTGTTTTGGAGCAGTTTTACTCAGATGACGCGAGGTAGGCGCAACATCGGTAGAAAGGTGTTCAAAATTTGACAGGTGGATGATTGATCTTGTGCACGGAATTTGCATGCGTGTCAGAATAACGAAATTAGAGCATATCTAAGATGGGCGGGAACTGAGCGTCTGCGAGCGAAAAGGTCTATCACCACTCGGGGCATCTACGCAACTTACTCTCGTCCAGGTAGTGTGCCCAGCGCACCGCGGCCAGCTCCCCAGATCAGCCGACCACATCGTGACCTACGGGGTGGCCGGGGCCACTGAGGGATCGCGTGCCACGGTGATGCCGTTGTCGCCGTCCTGGGTGGTGCTTCGGGGAGGACGTCGCCGTCCTGAGCGGTGCCATGGGAGGGCGTCGTCACCGTCCTGGGAGGCGCCACAGGGATGCCGTCATCGCCGTCCTCGGTGGTGCTTCTGTGAGGACGTCGCCGCCCTGGGCAGTGCCACGGGGATGACGTCATCGCCGTCCAGGATAGTGCCACGGGGAGGAGGTTGTCGTCCTGAGCGGTGCTACGGGGAGGGTGTCGTCGCCGTCCTGGGCGGCGCCACAAGGATGCCGTCATCGCCGTCCTCGGTGGTGCTTCGGGGAGGACGTCGCCGTCCTGAGCGGTGCCATGCGAGGGCGTCGTCGCCGTCCTGGGAGGCGCCACAGGGATGCCGTCATCGCCGTCCTCGGTGGTGCTTCTGTGAGGACGTCGCCGCCCTGGGCAGTGCCACGGGGATGACGTCATCGCCGTCCAGGATAGTGCCACGGGGAGGAGGTTGTCGTCCTGAGCGGTGCTACGGGGAGGGTGTCGTCGCCGTCCTGGGCGGCGCCACAAGGATGCCGTCATCGCCGTCCTCGGTGGTGCTTCGGGGAGGACGTCGCCGTCCTGAGCGGTGCCATGCGAGGGCGTCGTCGCCGTCCTGGGAGGCGCCACAAGGATGCCGTCATCGCCGTCCTCGTTGGTGCTTCGGGGAGGACGTCGCCGTCCTGAGCGGTGCCACGGGAGGGCGTCGTCGTCGTCCTGGACGCCGGTGGCGTGGCGTAGAAGGCCCCTTTGGAGGGGCTACAAGACCTCGTCCAGGTTGTCCTCGCCCGTCTCAGCCACGCTGTGGTGGACAGTGTCATCTATGATAAGAGATACTTGCAACCGCCGTCGATGTTCGCTACGGATAACTACTGCTTACTCTCGTTCAGGTAGTTTGCCCAGCGCACCGCGGCCACCTCCCCTCACCGGCCGCAGCCCCTTCCTTCTTCCTCCCACCACCAACCCACGACGGGGGTGAGGGCCGTCCGCTCCTCACCCCCGTCGTGATCTACGGGGAAAGAAATTAAGAGTCTTTGGTAAAGCCCGTAGACGTGGTTGAACCAGGTTATTGAACACTACTTCTGTTCAAGACGCTTGCTTCATCGTGGTCGGTAGAGGATGAATATTTCCCTGTCGAGGGGCTGTCGCCGCATGGGCAGGGACACGTTGTGGGACTGGAGCTGCTGCTGCGGCCGTCTGCAGGGCTGGTAGAACTCTTTTGGGGGGCGTTGTAGTGGGCGCTCGGGCAGGGGCCGCCGGTACGGCAGCCGCGTGCGTCCACATTGAACCCGGGTCTCCTCAGATCGAGTATGACCCTCCCCTGAAGCTAGTTCAGGTCAAAACAAAAAAGCAAAGATATTTTTTTTTGTTTTTAAAATAAGATTATTCTGTTGTCTATTTCAAAACTAAAGTCAAAACTCCAGCTCGCGTATTAACACACCTGAACTGGCACAGATGCATGAGCATCTGTCAATAAACTTTAAGATTATATTTAAGTCCTCTAGGTGTCGTTCTAGTTGTTGTATTTGAGCTTGGGTTTTGGTCTTGTCTTTCTGTAATTAGTCGATAAATTGAAACAGAATTCAGTAGAAAGGTAATCTAACAGAAATAAGCCTACCGTTACAGCCACTGCCGTTCGCTCCTTCAGTGGCAGCCAGTGATTGATGTCCATTCTTCTGAGTAATTTTTTTTTTCCAGTTGCAGAGGGTGTTTTTTCTATTTTTTTGTTCGATTTTATGTATTTTTAGTTTTTATGCTTTTTTTCCGATTTTTTTGGTCTTTCACCGTTTTTCACTTGCCGCCCGAGTCTGAGTTGGTGGTGCCACCTGTTGCCGTGGATCTTTCAACAATTGCACCAGTCTCAGCTCGGCTGCGCGACGCACCACTTCCTCTGCGTGTCGCTGATCACACCGCCCGGAAGCTGATTTCGCGCATGACCCGGAGGCAGGGGTGGCAGTTAAGGTGTATTTCAGCAGTCCAGCCACCCCCGCTCCTGGACGCCAGGGACCTCCTGACGCGCGTTCGCCGTCAGGTGCAGGGCCTCCGCCCCGCATGCCCGGCATGCCCGCGACACGGCAGGGCACCAAGTGGTCGTTTGTGTTCCCGGACCTGAACAAGCCGCTTGTGTTATTATCCTATGTGACGTCACCGTCCGTAGTGTGGTCGACGCTGTCCACCATCACGGCCTTCACCAAAATATCGGCAAGAAAATTACCGATTTAATCGCGGAACTACGACGGGCACGCCACGCCACGGCGCTCGCCAAGCGCTCTCTGCTCGCATGGAGTAACGCCTTTTGCCGATGCATAAAAAACAGGCTACGTAGACTACCGGCTGGACCCCCCCCCCCCCCCTCGAGGATGGACGTAGCCTTTTGATGGACCCCCTCCCCCCTTCGAGCGGCTACGTAGTTTATGGACGACCCCGAAGCAACGGCCCTGGGGACCTGGAGCAAGAGCACGCCTTGAGGGGGTGGGACCTCGACAGGGCAACAAACACGCCACTACCCCCAAGGCCTTACAGCGAGGAGCAGACGGCGTCCAGCCTCCACGGCCTCTGGAGCGTGGGCGGCGCCGTGGACCCCGGCCCTGCAGCCTAGTTATGGCGTACATGACCAAGTTCCGACCCCTGACCACGCCAGGTCCACGTCATCGTCGTCCTCATCACCACAGCCGGAGGAATCGCGCGAGCCGCTCAGAGCGTTCCGTGGCGTAGGATGAGGCCCCCGTATAGATACTTTGTAGGGCAGCGATGGGCACTTGTAGCGGCGGGCAGCATGGCGATGACGGAGGCGTTCTGGGGGACCTGGCTCGGCTGGCGGCGTCTGGTACATCTACGAGGACCTCGCCACACGAGTGAGCGGCAGACTGTTAGACCATATGTGTTCGTCTTAGGCACATCCGAAGATGTAATGTAACTACAAAGTGACCTGACGTGTACTCGAGCGCGCGTACACCGTACCGAGGAGCTGCACCCAGGCGCCGGGCAGCGGCTCTCTGAACAGGCGCGGATCCCGGAGCAGCTCAAGAGGGGGGGGGGCAATGTTCCACTTTTTGCCTACTTGCAGGCGGAATGTTTCGCAGGTTGCCTCCTCCCGGAGCCCCCCCCCCCCCCCCCCCCGGATCCGCGCCTGTATCTGAAGGGGAGCTCGTCCAGGGCCATGCCGGGTCCGGGCACGGCGCACTAGGAGAGGAGCTGCCGGCGCAGCGGCTGGCCCTGCAGCTCGGGCTGCGTGGGCGTGGGCTGCACCAGCAGGCGGCAGTACTCCGACACCTGCACCACCTGCGCCGTCCGCCATCGACACGTGGCCGCCGACGCGCGGGCGGTCGTCCACGCCAGCAGGCACAGCGCCCCCGCCCGCGCTCGCCGGGTCCGTCTGCACCTGCATGTGCAGCATGTCGCCGGCCGCGCCAGAGCATGTGTGCCCTGCCATTTTTTGTGTACGGGGTGTGGCTTTCACCCCGATGAGTGAGATTATGTGGGCCTTTTAAACCTCTCAAGTGATGCCCAGCACTTGTTCCGTCGGTGTTCAGGGATGGGTGGAAGTTTGGCCCTTGAAAGAGCCGGTGTGGTACATTTATTGGGGGTAAACGCGGCGTTCCGGGTTCAGTTTCTTGATCATCTCGATGTCGGTGGAGTAGAAAATCGTCAGCCACGTCCTCAAGAACTTCTCCGCAAACCCGTCGACGCAGTCGGCCCAGGGCGCGCGGTAGCCGTCGACGAGAGCGCTCTGCCACATCTTCGGGCACCTGGCCAGTCGTCGTGTTGCGCTGCAGACTCGCATCAAGTTGATCCAATCTGGAGGATTGGTCGACTCGATGATCATGGCCAGGATCTCCTCCGGGAGATCTAACAGGGACATTGTACGTAGCTAACGCTCTCTGATGCTCACAGGACGGCTGCCAGATCTCAGATGAGCTCGCCCAGGCGGCTACAGAGCTCTGCTGGGCTGTGGAGAAGGGTGGAGGATTGTCACAAGTGCTCGCTGCGGGCTGTGTGTGGGGGGGAGGAGGGGGGTTGGAGATTGCCACAAGTCGTGACCGTACAAGCTAACGCTTCTCTTCGACAATGGCCCCATGTTCTGGTCCGACTGGGACGAGCACAGGGGTGTAGCCAGGGTATCCGAACAGGGAGGGGGGGGGGGGTGGAGGTAAATTATTAAATACCATGCATCGCGAACGCCGAGCGCCTGCGAATGTTAGGGTAGGACACCCCGCTCGACACGTGCTCGCAGGCTGCGTGCGCCCAGACTGGGTGGATTGGTATTCCTGGCCGTACTATAATGAACTTTCCCTCCTCGCAGCACAGCCATCGTGACGGACAACTTGGCCTGGGTGGGCGGGATGGCGGTGCACGAGGGCGCGAGGTGACCAGGTGGCTGCGGCCTCTGATGACTGACGGGGCAGACGGCCACGGCAGGGCACCTGTTCCGGCCGGACTTCAGCGGCACCGACCGAGTGTCACGCCGCCCTGGTGTGGGTGCACTCCTCTCTAAAACAGCCTGAGTGCGGTACCTACTTATTGCACAGTGCCCGTCGATATGCGTTAACCTAATTTATGAACGGTTCTTATAAACCGCTCCTCTTTCCTTACAGGACGTTCACAATTGGCTGCCAGCGCAGCACCACAACCTGTATCCGGCCGTGGCCTTCCCCGTGTCGCATGCCCTCCCCTCCCCCACCTCCCCCCTCTCGGCTCCCCCGACCTCCCCGGCCTGCGGAGCGTGGGCGGCGCCGTGGACCCCGGCCCTGCAGCCTAGTTATGGCGTACATGACTATGGTGATGACGCGGTAGCTCCCACATGGATGACCGAGTGGACGACGACGTTTTTGCGGTCCTGGCGAAACCCGCCGACATGGACGTTCTGGAGGTCTAGTGGCGCCACCCCGTCTCGGTGCCGCCGCGCGCCGCTCCAGCTGCCCAGGACAGCCTGCGGCGTGCTCGCGCGCGGCGAGGGTTCGAATGCCGATCGGGCTGGTTTCTTCGTGAGCGGGAGCACCTGACTCCTTGGCGTCCAGGGCCCGTATCATGCCGTGCTTGCTGTGCTCGACCAGGCCCCGGACGGCGAAATGCATGTGGCCATAGTCGCTGTCAGCCCTGCGGCGCCCAGCTTGAGTTGCTGCGGGGAGCGTTACGTAATTCATGGCCAGCCGCGTTCCATGTGTTCGTGTACCTCTATTAGCAGCGCATGGGTCCGATCCCTGCTCCAGCTCCTCCAGCGGCGGGCTGGCCTCCATGGCGACAGGCCCACGCGGTCCGCGCGGGGGTGGATCTGTACAGTACTACAGTTTGGCGCGGAGGGCCGCGGCGTGTTGCTGACGAGGTCCTCGAGCTGCCGCGCCACTACGCGCAACAGACGAACGCCACGTGAGCGGCGGCCGTGCGGCGGGCTGCCCCCTAGCAGCCGGCCGGTCCGGAGCAACGTCACCTATCGTCGCTCCGTCCCACCTGGTGGACATCGGGTTCGAACACCCGTGGCTTTTCCAGTCGAGCCTGGGCCCAGGCTTACCAGCATGGGCCGACGATGACTCGCCGTGGGCCTTGCTGGCGGCCCACACCACACCCACCTTCCGCAGGCGCTTCCGTGTTCGTGTTCCTCAAGCACCTGGAGAGTTCGGGCAGTGCCGTGACGCCGACATCTAGCATGTCCATCACGAGAGGACATTGGAGCCGCCGCCTATCAGCTTGCGCTGCAGGCCGTCGCCATCACTACAAGTGAAGGCGTCGAACTGCAGTACAGAGCCAATTAGTCAATTTGGGGGAGGGGGGGGGCAACACCCCCGGACAGGTGTAGTCGTGGAAGGCTACAGACAATAAGAACCTAGATTAACGATCTTTACGCTATGTGATTACAGCGTCGAGTTCCTAGCATGTGAAGTCAGCGACAACGAGTTGGTGGCGATTGGCGCCTCTCGTACAACAAGGCGACTTGGTAGTACGACGCGGCGCCGCTGGCGCCGCACGACGTCCTGCCCACTTCGCCCAGGACGTCCTTCATGCGCGGCGTGGAGGACGGTGAACGTGCCCGAGTAGTGTGCTGAGCGGTGACAGCGGCTGCCTGGCAGGTATGCGGCTGCACCAGGCCGTGAACGCGGCGGAGAACCCGTGCAGCACCGGCGACGGCCGCAGACTCGATGTCGAGGACACGGCGTGCGCTGGGCCTGTGGCTCTGCGGTAGGCTCTGCCACCCTCCGCACCCTCCTCGCCCGCTACTCGTTTATCGAGTACGGACGACCACCTGTCATCCAGCTGCCAACGGCTCGCTCGAGCGCGTCCATCGACAGCCCAAAGCTGCCCTCATGTGCCACGCCAACGAACTCTGGACCGAAGCGCTGCCTCTCGTACTGCTCGAGATCCACACCGCCTACAAGAAGGGCATCTAGACACATCGAGAGCTCCGCGGCTGAGTTGGTGTACGGCGAGCCACTGTGCTCGCCGTTGAAGCTGGTCTTCCAGCCGGCCGACATTGAGGGATCTGCTCACGTGCGGCCATGTGGGTGAAAGCATGTGCATGTGAAAAATGAACTGTATCTTAGCCTCTAGTGTTTATTCTTTGTCCAACTTCACTGCTGAGTAATTCTTTCCCAACTGACCCAGTGGCAGGACTTTGTAATTTTCGAAAAAATTGGTGACATAATTTGATAAGGTATGCATGGAGACTTCTCTGCCCCTGTCTGGAGTCCATAGGTGCCATAAGAAAAAATAACAATTTCCATAAGTAGCGTATTTGTGGTGAAATACTAAAATGCTTGGTTTTCATTGGACTGCTGTGATACAAAATTCCCTAGAAAGAGGCCTACTTTTACATTACACTGCCCTTGTTGTTGGAGAACTTATTAATATACTAGAGTGCTTCTGTAGCCTGCTCTAAACTGTTCTTAAAATAAAAATAAGTCTAGAATAAATGGAAAGACTTCAGAAATTTTCTTGAAGAGAACAATGTTGGCTGCACAGACCTGCTGCAATGAATTTAGAGTGACTAGGCGAATAAAAGTGATTAAGATAATTGGTCCATAAAGATTTTTTTGACCAAAAGTTAACCCATGCGGTAAAGTATCTTGTGACAATGGAAAGTCCCCAAATTTTTGATACATTCTCTCATTTCCTTTTACAATTTGTAAATTTTAACTTTGTGGATTTTTGCTGAAAGTTTGAAAAATAAAAATTGGGTGGGTTTCTTAGTTCAAAAGATTCAGTTTTTAAGGCTCCATCCATACCTTATCAGAATATGTTGCCAATTTTTTTGAAAACTACTAAGTCTTGCCACTGGGTCATTTGGAAAAAAATTACTCTGCTGAATAAAATTGTGCTTTTGTGTTCCCAGTCACACATGGGGATATGGACCGAAGAACCAGGGCCAAACATCACTGCAGCTGCACCTTTCTTGTTGGTTACAAGGACATACTGGATTGTCTCTTGTCAGGTAAGCACATACTTTTTCTTGTGAATTTTGTTCAAATTCTTACAGTATTTTTTTGCTTTCTGAAAATTGCATTAGAGAGACAGTCTTAAAGGTTCATGAAATAAAAACCTTTGCTTATAAACAGAAAATTTTATAATTTGGAGGAGATTTTAAATTGTTGACACTGTATTTGTATTCATTTTCTCTTTATACTCAAGTTCAATAGTGTCAACATGTGTCTTTATGACAAGTCCATGTATTACAAATGTGCACCAAATAGACAATAAAATTGTAATAATAAAAATATAGGAATGTCTAATTCAGAAATAATTTTTATCACTGCTTTTACGATTCTAAATTAGCCTTCCTGTTATGAATGTCATTAAATTTCTCCATGAGAGCACACACACCATGAATGAATTTCTTCACGTAACTTCTTGCTGCGCTTGCCATTAGATTCTGCGGTAAAGTGACCAGCTCTTCTAATTTTGTTATGAAGTCTCCCTCGTATTCATCAATCAGTGAGGTCCTGTAGAATACCATAAAATAGATTAATTACTCTTGAAGGCTTTCAAAGAACTTCTTTGCATTACACACTTGATGGTTTGCAAGCTACAAAGGGGTTGTACTTTTTATATATCTTTAAGAATAACGGGATTACTTATGTTTCTGAGGCTCTGAAATGTATCTTAATTTTTATATCAGGTTGGTAAATTTTAAGAGGATACCAATTTTTATTAGTATTACCCTTTAGCACTGAAAGAATTGTTTGCATGGTTTGTTTGCTGACAATATCCTTTAACTGAAAATCATCTCAACCATTTTTAACCCATGTAGATAATTCCACTATGGTTCACCCAGGGTCGGAACCTCCATGTCATAATGTTTTGGGAATTTCACCATTTCTGTCTTACAAAGCGTACTGTGTCAATCAGATTCTACTACGTATACAGAATTCAAAAGACAGAAGCCAATTTTCAGTATCTTAACCAAAAAAAAAAAAAAAACCCTCAGGAAATTATGAGCATCCACTTCTCTTCCAAGTAAACTTTGAATGTCAAAATTCTATGATGCCATGTTTTGGATTTTTTTAAATCTGTTTCTATTTAGTGTCATGTATCATTCAATAAGATAGGTCTAAAGGGCACAAATAACTTTGCAGAGGTCTGTAAAACTCTCTATCCAACTATGATACGTAGAGTAAGATTAATACAAGGGAAAATAGTTAGTGTTTGACTTTGTTTATCTGGTTGCATTAAAAAAATTACATTTTCTAAATTTTTTCAGATTAATTGAATCAGGGTATCAAATGGTCAGATTCCAAAAACATTACGTGGCATCAACATTCAAACCCTGGGTGAATCGTGGTAGACATGGCCATCCAAGATCTGGACCAAGTCACCTTTTGGGGTGTTCGATTCTCACCAGTACGAGTTAGGTTCTCCTGTTGTGTAAGAACCGTAGTGGAAGAGTTGCTCTTCCCTCATAAGGTCTTCTTTGGCCACCAGAAAAGACCGCTGAAATTCATAATACTGATGGGCCAAGCCCTGCAGAATTCCCCTCACTTGGTCCTTTCGTTGGTTTACGTCCTCCTGTTCGACGGCAAACCGCAGACTCAGCCGCACCGCATGGCTTTCGGCTTCTTTGAAACTCTCAATCCTGTAACCCAATTGAGATACATAAGTTTATCGGGGGTCATGTCCTGCGCATTCTGCTGGAGTAAGTATTTGACTGGAGGTATGGCGCACCGAACTTGACCTTGACCTCATCCAGAGCGTCTTTGTTCTGTGTATGACGCGCAAGATGTTTGGTTTTTTTTTAAATATCAAATACGATGGCTCCAGCAGGGTGCACCTTTCTTAACTGTATATGAAATGATTCATTACTTACGCATCATCAGGCCAAGGGAAGTCCTGGTTGAACATTGTAGTTCTGCTTTTTGCTGTGAGCTGGACGGCTAAGATTGTTGTGAGCGACGACGGCACAACAGACGTGGTAGTGGTGGCGTCGCCGGCCTCATTGCCACAAGTATCTGTGTGTGTATGGCCACATTGCCGCAAGTGTCAGTGTGTGTATGGCCCAGAAGAAGGGGAGGAGAGGGGATGTACTTGGCGTGGGGAAGTACCAGCACGGCAGAGGACAACGAGTCCGTCTTGACTTGAGACCCATCACGGCGGAGGAGTTATACTGGACCTAGGTCGGTCACCACGTCAGTGGCGGATCTGGGAGCGGCTTCAGGGGGGGGGGGGCAATGACCCGCGTTTTGCCTACTTACAGGCGGAAAAGTTATGCCGGTTGCCTAAATTTCCGTGCTCCTCCCCCCTCCCCCCCCCAAAAAAAAAAAAAATATATATAAAAAAATCCGCGCCTGCACCACGTGAGGGCGGGCTCGCCGTGCGGTGGACTACCAGGCACTGGCGGCAAGGGAGGCTGTCACGACTCCTTAGCGGTGCCGGCGGTGCCCAACGCCGTCCCACACGGAGGACGTGCTGCCACCGCGCCGGAGACCGTCAAGGATCCCCACCCCTTCCTTCCCAGGCCTGCCGTCGTACCCGTCAGAGGGAGCGCCGGACACAGAGACCTTCATGGCGGCGCCCCGGGGGAGGGGCTGGCTGAAGTCTGGAACCTCTGGGCACCGCTGTGCACCTCATGGCCACGAAGAGGGGGTGGCGGTGGTAGCTAGGAAACAAACCTACATGCCGCCAGCGAGGCCACATTGGCCCCGCCCCGCGGCCTGCAGCTAGGGAGCTGCTCCACCCCACCCCTGCGTCCCGGTGTAGGATCCACCTGCAACATGCACGCCGCCGCCTGGAAGAGCAGCAGGGGCGCCTGCGTCGTGGCCCAGGCTAGGCCATCACCGCCGCTCTCAACTCTGTCGTGGGAGCACATTGGCTGGTCATCGTCGGCACGGCGTGCGGCTGGAGGACGTCATCAACCTGGTACAGTTGTACTAGTCCGAGTACAAGAGGTCGACGGAGGTCCATGGGAAGCTGGAGCCGGCCTTCCATCATTGCAGCGGCATCCACCTGACTTCCTCGTGGTCCATGCTGTTTTTCAGTGTCGTCATGTCGCCGTTATCTGCGCGCGCTCACAACGCGCCCCCGGGCGGGGCCTCGATGCCTAGTGTAACCGAAGGGGGGGGGGGGGGGGGGCGTGACTCCGCGTCTCACGGCCAGCTTCCACATACTAAACGACGTCGCGGTCCTGGCGAAGCTTGCCGATGTGGACGTTTGTTACGGGTGGTGCACCCGTAACGCGTGGCCTAGGGGGCAGAAGCGCCTGGCATGCAGGCAACCTTTCAACCCTTCCGACACCCGTATGCTGCATGGGCGTAGGAACGGGCCGAAACGCGCCCCGCGCCGAAAAGTGTGCCTCCCCCTGGCCGAAATACGTTCCTACTCCCCTGGTATGCTGGGCGGACGCTGCCCTGCTAGATTCCGGTCGGCGCCGACCTTGGCGCGGGTGCCGCTAGGCAGCGCTGGAGTGCGTTACCTTGCCCCCTACCTACCTCCTCACCCCTGCCCTCGTGGACGCGCGGCAGGCTCGGGGCGAGAGGCAGGGCTAGGAAACTCTGGGAAGACTCGGCTCGGCAGTCGGGTTTTGGTGAGCAGAGCGGGTGGTTGTTCTGTGGGATATTCACTTTCGTGGACGGGCGGTCTGGGGACAGCCGTGAGGTGAGACCGCCGAAGAAACCGCGTTTGGTGACGTGGGTGCCCGTTTTTGAGAGTTTGTTTTTGGATATATCGCCCCCCCCCCTACCCCAGCCACCAACCCGACCAAATAAGCCCCGGTTCCATCTCTGGGACGGGGTTCTTGTAGCCGGCTGGAGAGAGCGGCGCAGGAGGCCGAGAGGGCCGAGGCCGGCCAGAGCATGGCGTAGCGGTTTTGAGCCGTGTTGGTTTACCTCCCGTAGCCGTTGAGCTCGGGATGCGCGGCTAGACGCCACGCCTGAGCGGCCATCCTGGTCAGGCGATGATGTAGTGGGCGTCATCGGCGGTCGTAGTGGCGGCCGCCGCGATGCCATAGGCTGAGGCCCGCCTCCAGCCAAGGCTAGCTGGGCCAACTACACCGTTCCTTGGGGAGCGTTCATTAATTACGTAAGGGTCGTGACGGGGGGGGGGGTCCGAGAAATCCTAAGTATGTGCATTATTCGTCCCATAAGGTTAGGTTAGGATCCTTACATAGGGGGAGGAAGAGGTCCAAAATTCCGAAAATTTTGCTTACGTAATTATTGAACGCTACCACGACGCCCACTGCACCACTGTGACGCGCTACACCAAGTGCAATTGTAATGATATGATAACACACTCCTTGGCATTCTTCTCTTCGGCCTCCCGCTATAGTGTTAGGGTAAGTCCCTTGGGACTTCCCCTAAGGTACTACCATTCGAGGCTGCTCTGAGGCGAAGTCCGGCTGTCCGGTCTCGTCGCGCGCGGTGCAGGACAGCGCGGCACTGCTTGATCAGCAAATGTCGCGCTGCCGGGCTGATGCGTTCGCCGGGCCCGAGCGGCCGGGCCGAACCGACGACGGGCAGTCACGAACCCACCACGGCTCAGACAAGTCGTGGGAACCACCGTGTACTCATCCGCGTGGCAAAACCATCTGTGAACTACTCTGAACCACCAGAATACATCTCAACTAAGCATCAACCCCGCCTTCTCCATCATTCAGCCCAACCCCAAATCCGCACCATAACAATAGTTCCTGTTCACGGGGCATACTGTATCAAGGAGAGGGCAATGTGAGTGAATGTGTCGCTCACTGGAGAAGCCGTACACACTGGCGCGAATCATATCACACTTAAAGAGAGCCATACGAGTGAAACGTGTTGCGCACTGGAGAAGCCGTACATCATATCACACTTGGAGAGAGCCATACGTGTGAACGTGTTGCACAACTGGAGAAGCCGTACATCATATCACACTTGATATAGCCATACGAGTGAACGTGTTGCGCACTGGAGAAGCCGTTCATCATATCACACTTGGAGAGAGCCATACGAGTGAACGTGTTGCGCACTGGAGAAAGCCGTACATATCACACTTGGAGAGAGCCATACGAGTGAACGTGTTGATCACTGAATAAGCCGTACATCATATCACACTTGGAGAGAGCCATACGAGTGAACGTGTTGCGCACTGGAGAAAGCCGTACATCATATCACACTTGGAGAGAGCCATACGAGTGAACGTGTTGCGCGCTGGAGAAGCCGTACACACTGGCGCGAATCATATCACACTTGGAGAGAGCCACACGAGTGAACGTGTAGCTCGCTGGAGAAGCCGTACATCATATCACACTGATGTGAACTGCTGGGAATGCCAGGGAGACGGAATTGAGACTCTATTTCACAAATTTGACGCTGGGCGTTTGGAATCAAGCCCAAATGCTAGCGATAACAGTGAGATAATTGTGACCCGCCTGACTCCTTTGAGAAGTGTTCACAGAAGTATCGGAGCCTCGAAAGCTCCTGTGAACTCTTCTACTAGAGTATGCGTGAGCACTGCAGCAGAAGTTTTGCGGGAGTGTTACAGGACGGAGAACCCAGAGTATGTCGAGTGAGGGGCCCCTTGATTGTGACTGTAATCTTTCAGGAATTCTGGTGTCGATGGCAGTGCTGCCGCGGACACCGTACTTGTGCGTGCGTATGGTTCTATTGACACGGCGCCATGTGTCCCCTTGTAGACAGGCAACTCGAATTCCCCCGTGCAGGCGGGAAGCCTACTTACGTACGAGAATGTACGGGGATATTCGTGCCACCTGGTATATTGCACACACATACGCTCTTACTGTGTCTGAGAAGAGAGCGCTTGGAGACCTTACCTTTCTTCGGTGCACCCGGGCAAGGCCGCTATCGGCCCGGGCTCGGTGTCGCGGGCCGCCAACATCACGAATTCCTTAGCAATTTTTACATAAGGCGAGGCTACATTGTTCACGCTGGTACGGGTGGTTCATTTCAAATAATATTTCTGATTACTTTAACATGATGCGTTCTGGGTTTTACAGCTACAGCATAGCATTCACGGTAAAAGAAAAACCATGTTTTTTTTTTGTTTTTTTTTTTCGAAGGATCATATACGTTGAACTCCCATAAGGATCCTTCTCAAATAAGGGGTTTCTTTCGCCGTGTTGTGCGCTTGGTGCAGTGGTGGCGTGCCTGCTCTCGGTCGCGCGGTGTGGAGGTTCGAAACCTGGTTGGGCTATCACGTTTTTGAGCGTATTGTTTACTCCCCGCCTCGATGGGCTGTGGCAGTCTCAGTTGAAACCGCACTGGCCCCAGCGCGGCTTACGGACCTGCTCCTGCGACCCGAGAGACGAGAGTTGGAGTGTAAGGTGTCAACAGTATGCATACGCCCTCGAGCGGTGGGCATTGGAACTAAGATTTGGAATGGGAATCACTTGTGGCAAGGCACTTATGGCCTGGATTGCCACGAGTGCAAAACTCGCCACAAGTGCTGGAATGCTTGCCACAAGTGTTCGGAGGCGGTTGCACACACACACACACACACACACGGTTGAGGCGATAACCAGAGAGGGGAAGCGGGAGAGGAGGCAGGCGGAAGGGCCGCTTGCGGGCTGCCGACGTGGGGGAGGGGGGAGGCTGCGCGGCGCGGGACCACCGCACGAAGGAGATAAGAAAGAGAGGGGCGACGGCGACGGCGACAACGGAACGGTATAATACTTCTGCGTTCTTGCCTGCCTCTGCATGAGAGGACAAGCCGCTGATACATTAGCTTTATATTATTGTTATTATTATAGGTGATAATAAATATGTATCATCTGCTAAAAAGACGCAGAGCGAACCGTGTGCCGCGCACCGACCGTGCACGGGCCACATTCTGTGCAGCACACAGCCCGCCGACCACTTCCTCGTGCCGTGGAAGGAGGCGACCTGTGCAGCACACGGCTCGCTGACCACTCCTCGTGTCGTGATCTACGTACCTTCAAGTATTTGCTGCGCTGCTCGGCGGCTACTTCTGGGCCTAGTCCCGGTCATCGCGGAGTCTAGCACACAGAACTCGCTCGTCGGCTTGCGAACTCAGACTGATGCCGAGGGTTTTTTTTTTTTTTTCATGCGCTGTTGCTGGCTGGGCCCGCTTGGCTGCTTATATAGGCGAGCGCCCGGTCCGCGAAGGATGTGGTGGGGGAAGGTCCTCAGAAGGTGTGTGTGGAGTGGCCGCCGCCAACCCGAGTGGTGGGGGAAGGTCCTCGTATGGTGTGTGTGGAGTGGACAGCGCCCTGGCCGGAGCGGCTGCGGGAGGGCAATGACCTCTGAGGATGGTTGCGGCATTGTTGAGGCTGCGCGATACGCGTCGCAGTCGATGGAAACGCATAAATTTGGTGGTTGGACCGATTTCTGAACATTGCACTAAGGGTCGTCCACAAATCAGTACGGGCTATGTTTGGACCAATAGGGACTGGATGGGGTTGGCACTGCAGGGATGGGCGAGGGTGGTACCGTGGCCCGGGGATTACCCAGGCTCGGTGACGGTGGCTACCTTGGTGGCTACTCGTTGGCCGCCGAATCGTAGGTCGTGTCCGTGTCGCTGCTCCCCATGAAACGGGACATCGGAGCCAGCGTGCCCTGCCAGGATGGTGACCGTCTTGTCCCTGGTGACGATCCACTCCCCTAGAAGGGAGGTAGCCGCGCACCGTGTACCGTATTGTCCCGGCGGTAGACATGAGTGCAGGTGGCCAGGGCGGGAAAGACGAAGGCGGGTGCTTGCCGTGCTGTCTCACCCACCGGGGAGGGTCGTACTGTCGTCTACGAACGGCCAGCATGTCGCCGGGTAGACGGAGGGGCTCAGTCGTGGCCGCATTGATGTTCTCCTTGATCGTGGAGTGTAGTCTGAGAGGGACTTACGGGAGGGCCTCTATCCAGGAGCTAACCCTGTGACACATGAGGCCAGCCAGGCAGCCGAGGTCCATGGCCTCCCCCTGAGGACGCTACACGGCACCCCGAGGTGGCCGTCGACGTGCACTGTGCTGGCCAAGTACGTCTGATGAAGTCCCGGATGGCGGGCACCTTCTGGCTGGGTCCGACGACGGCCAGCCGACAGGTCCATGGCCTCGTCCTCAGGACGCCATACGGCACCACGAGGTGGCCTTCGGCGTGCCCTGGCTAGCTTGCGAAGGCTGGCCAAGTTCGTTTGGTGCGGTCCCGGATGGCGGGCACCTTCTGGCTGAGTCAAACAGGCAGCTGACAGGTCCATGGCCTTGTCCTGAGGACGCCATAAGACACCCAGAGGTGGCCGTCGACGACCCGGCCCCGTGGCATATGTCGTGCATACTTCATTATCCCAGTAGTTTATATGGTCAAAATTCCGCCCTCGAATATAACAAATGGCTGTTATTACTTTTGGTGCCGGGGTCTCTGCTGAACCTCTGTGTTGTGTCTCGTGGTGGTCCTATGGCTGGCCTTCGGTTCACTTTGCCGTGTTTCCGTTTTGGCCTTTGTTGCAATCAAAACGAAATTGGTGCAATAACGAAACGTAATGAAACGATACTTTCGTGTGTTTCGGTACGAGTTTCGCCCGTTTGGTTTTCGTTAGTGTGTTCTGTTTCGGTTTTTTATTTTAGAACACTTTCGTTCATATATCGGTTTCGCTTTTACTTTCGTTGCGTTATGGTTTCACTCCCTGATTGGCTTACTTGTGTTATTTAACTGTCGCGAATTAAGTCTGGCCACTTCAGTCCCACTTATTTTCGTGTTAAGACCCCCCCCCCAAAAAAAAACAACACAAAAAAACACACACACACACAAAACAAACAAACAAACAAAAAGGCCTTTTGAAGAGCACATATAATGATTCCTGCGTGCAGAGAAGCCTTACAAAGAAATAATTAGTTTTTTCACGTGGGACGGGGGGGGGGGGGGGGGGGGGGGGGCGCCTGGTGTGGCAGATGGCCTACCTGCCACTGCTGCGCCGGTGCCCGGTGCCCCGCGCCTGGCTCTGTCTGTTTGTGTGCTGTTGGGGTAAGTTTAGGTAATTAAATCACGCTGGGAAAACAATCACATCCAGATTTAAAAATTCACAATCTTCTCACATGTGGGCACTACCGAAAACGTGCTAAAAAAAATTTAGAGGTGTCATTTTTCTACCTTTTTGTGATTTTTTTCCCAGCGTGATTTTTTTCCTGCTGTTATCCCAGTTCTTAGCCTCTTATGGTTCCTTACTTCTATGTTATACTTCGTCTAAAAATTTGACACCTTTTGCGGCCAGGGTGGCCGTTGTGTTTAGTTTTCGTTGGCTCCTTGGTTTTATAGTAGTGTTTGCTATTTTGCTGCAGACGTCGGATGGCTTCTCGGACGTCGACACCGAGCCCCGCACGCCTGCCTTCCTCACACCACCCTCTCCACTCTGGCCACCAGGAGGTCCGAGTTCCACCCACTACTCTGTCCTCTTTCATTGATAGTTGTCGGTATTTTAGCTCCTGTTTCAAGAATGAGAACTAGCCCAAAGAAAAGTTTCTTTCCAAATTCTGAATTTAATGTGTCTGTGTGTTTGTAAGCAAGTCTAAATCATAATCTGCCACAGACAAAGCTGATATTGAACGTATTATATTCTGTCTCAATTCTGGTTGGATCCATACATTTCTGAGAATGCAAGAAAAGTGTGATTCAATACTTCAATATTGGTCGGTGAAATAATCAATGACATGTTTTGAGCTATAGATAGTCAGCATTCATTTTATTCATTTTACAAGATGTTTAAGAAAGCTACAGTGCAGTGAAAATTATTTACATTTAGTTCAGGTAATTTGACTAGTCATTTTAAAAAAAACTTGCTTTGGTGTGAAAAAACAATTTCATTTATGTAAGAAAATTAAAGTAGAATGTACAGGATCTTAAACCGTATAAGTTAATTATAAAGTATTCTGAGCTAAACTTTTCAAAAGAGGAACATTTCCCAATCAATAGAGATACTTTTTGCACCACTTGCATTACATTACATTCATTTATATAAGAAAATTAAAGTAAAATGTACAGGATTTTAAATCGTATAAGTTAATGCAGTATTAAGAACATTCAATCGAGGTCTGAGACAAACATTTTTTAAAAAGAGCTTTGAAATTTCAAGTTCATTTATCTAAGAAAATTAGAGATACTTTTTGCACCACTGACATTGACCCTGCCACCTTGAACTTGTAGTGCTAATCATAACTATAATAAATCTGAAGTACATTACATAGCTACAATCTTAGGTAAATTAAGGATTAGGCGCACAAAACAGACTTCACTAATTCATAATGATTGTTTTTGTTCAGAAGGTACAGCGCCGGCTGAGTAGCGAGTGCTCTCAACGTTCCCTGACAAGAAAATCTCTTCCACGCTGCGCCTTGATAGGTAATGATGTCTGTCTTTAAGAAGACTGCAGCTGCAAACACCTCCACGTCCGTGGCCCAGACACCCAGCCGCCGCATCCCTACAGAGCCCAGGTACTGCTCCACGCTGAGGGACTCGTGGACGGAGCGGACGTAGCCTGCGACGGTCTGACTTTGTTCCATGCGCGCCGTCACCAACTGCCGCATCCTCTCATGGAACTCTTCGCTGCCCGTCACTGCCTTGGAGATGGCCCTGAAGAAACAGTTCCCGTCTCCCTCGATGGCCTCCACATGATGTGGGGCCCCCAGTGCCGATGCCGGGGCGTCGGGAATGGCGGCTATCAAGGGCAGCCCCAGCTCCACCGTTTTCTCCCTCTGCCAAGTGTTGCCGACTCGGGCAAAGTGCAGCGGAGCAGGTTGCATCCCGCGGTACAGCTCCCGGCTGCTTTTCCAGGTGACAAGATCTACAGAAACAAATGAAATAGAGGGAGAATGTAGAATGTTTACATCAGATCGTACCACGTTGGGGTGGGGGGCTGCTGGTTGTCGGACTAGAGGACGGTGTGACGCCGCTGCCCGAAGTCCACCTAGGTGACGATTCGGCCCCTGGACGAACAAACAGGAGTCGGGCCCGGGCGCCAACGAGAAGTGGCTAGTTTGGTCTTAGGCTATGCATGAAGTGACCCCGCGTCATTCTGGGGTCCCCGACGACGCCCCTGCCCCGCGGCCACCGAAATGGCGGTTCGGCCCCTGGACGAGCAAACAGGGGTCGGCCCCGGGCGCCACTGGGTAGTGGCTAGGTGGGCCTTGGCCTATCCAAGGCGCTGGCGGCACCCCTGCCCCGAGGCCACCGAGCTGGTGGCCCCTAGGGACCCCAGGATGACACAGACAGTGTTGTTGATCTTTTTTAGATCCGACTTGGTAAGGAGCCGTCCACATACTACGTAACACGTTTTCGGACCATTTTTGAGTCCCCTCCCCCCAAGTAACACACCGTAACACTCGGCCAACACCGCCCCCCCCCTCCCCCATGTGTTACGTAACTTTACCTATTTTTTAAAATGTGGTTTTATGCGTATTTATTAAGAAAGGGGCAAAATAAGGATCCACACACAGCCGCCACTCGCTGGCAGAGAACGCGCTGCCAGCTCGGTCTGTGCCACCGAGCGAGCGATCCACTGACGCCACAGCCACTAGACAGCCGTAAAACGCGGATCGCCCACCCTTAAGACCGCAAAACTATGCAACTTGTGTGTTAAATACATTTTAACGCATTTAAAATGGTTACGTAACACATTGCCAGACCTCCCCCCCTCCCCCACGTAACACACCGTAACGTTCAACCAACCCCCTCCCCCCTAAAACGCGTTACGTAGTATGTGGACGACCCCTTAGAGTGAAATGCCCTATTTTAATCCCCATTGGAAATGTCCTTTTGTATTTCTGATTACACTGTGTTTACTTACCAGATGGAGTTAATTCGTTGATCAATCCCAGTGGGTCCTTTGAGGCCTGTGGAGGCTCCATGCGGTGCTGGTCCGCCGCCTTCGCCTGCCGCGCAAGCCTCGCCTTCACCTGCCGTCCTCCTCGTTTCTTCCCCATGGCTAGCTTGGACGTGCGGAACGGGGGAAAGTTGCAAGGGTTGTGATCGGAGCGGCCGCCTTCGGCTACTTGGCCCGTGCCGCTCAAAGCAGTGGTGGGGGAAGGTAGGGAAGGTCCTCGCGTGTCTACAGAGCGGCTGCGGTCGGCTACGTGGCCCGTGCTGCTCGAAGCAGTGGTGGGGGAAGGTCCTCTAAGGTGTGTGTGCAGTTGGCCGCGCTACGAAGCTATGGCCTACGGCCGGCCGACGCGGCTGCGGGAGGGCAATGACCTCTCCGCTGGGCTGGGGGCATTGTTGTCTGCGCGCTGCGTCCCGCCACTGTGTCAGCGTTGCAGCAGCCCAGCAGCCCTCCCGCTGTCACGGCCTGCAGCCCGTGCCGCCTTAGGCTAGGCAACCCTCCCGACTCACGGCGTTTCCACAGAGAAACGAAACTGAAGTCGCCGGCTGCTGGTCACGTGAGACAAAATTCGGAAGCTGCACCCGTACCGTCATGTCGTTTTCGCCCAAATCAACCCGCCCGAAAGGTAACCAGCAGCAGACCCAAGGGAATAGAGGTTTCCCCAAAGGCGGAAGTGACAGATTTCTTGTGTAAGCAGGGTTTTTGTATGGGGGCCAGATGATGGACTAGGCTCGCCCTGAGGGTCTGCCCCGTTTCGAAGCTGCTGTCGCCTGTGTTCCCCGGTCGTCTACACCACCATGGACCAGCCACTAGGGGCGGTCGAGATAACACTTTTTGCGATATTTCAATGGGCCTTTGGCTCGATTTTGGCGATTTCGTGCGTAGATTCCGAAAATATTTTTTTTTTTGGACGACCCCTAGACGGTCCGACCTGACCCCTATTTTTAGAGAAATGCGTAAATAAAGTGCAAAATAGGCAACCTGCAACACACGTGTCATCGCACATACATAGTGACCCTGGCCGGTCAAAAAAGGGAGTGGAGCATGGTAGAGGGGTTCAAACCAACCATGCCCCACTTACCTCGGACCATTGACCACCCAGCGCCACCTGAACAGCGACGATTTTACGTTATTTTTCGGCTCGCGTGCACAGCTCTTCGCTGATTTTTCGTGTAAGAAAATCACCCAGGGCTCACCACGTGGAGGTGGCTGTGCTTCGAGCCCCCCCCCCCTCCCCCTCCCTCCCTTATTTTCCCCCCTCCCCCTCCCCCCTGTTATCACCCCCAAAAAGACTCTAATTGGCCTTTTCCTTCTGGAGTGGCTTATAGACTTTTTTAGATGTGAATTTGCCTCCCATTTCTTCTCTTGCAGCAAATCTTGACCTAAGGAAGCCGTCTCTCGCATCAAACCCAGCAACACTCTTTGAGGCCTTGCTTACCTCCTGCACGATTCTTTCTACACTTTGTGTGTGACAGGGTAGCTGCAGCACGGACACGACTGGAGGTCCGTTTGGCTTGGACAGGTAAGTTTGGAGCTCCTCCGTTAGGAGGTTGCGCAAAAGTGGCGGCTCTGTTAAGTTCACAGCACTCCAGTCAATCATGTCGTAATAATTCTTGGCTTTGTACTTGATTGCAGGCACCTTGAAAGACCGAGGACCATCACCAGGACCATGTACTGACGTTTTTCTTGCTTTCAGAATTATCTTGATTCCTCGTTTCCTGACATCGGGATCTTCATCGGTAACCATCCCAAGAAGAATGTTTTCATGATGCGCAAAAAATGCATTTGTTTGGATGACAGGATCGACCACTTCTCTGCAACTCTGTGGTAAGTAGCGAGTTAGCTCTATGTACTTGTGCAGATGTTTCGAACCTGAAGTCACAATGGGATCCATGCGGACCGTGAACCACATAACAACATACACTTTGATAATAAAGGTTACGAGAATCTTGAGTTCCTTTGAGGGCCGTTCCGTTCCTACATATACGCGCATGACACGGTCTCCAGTAGTAAGCCACCTAGAATGGTTGATAGGGCCTGGCTGTCTCTCGGCCAGACTGTCAGAGACGTGACCACTCACAATGGCCCGTGCCATTTCCAGCATGTATTTCTGGTTGCTGCTCAACCCTTCCGCATCCACGTCAGGTAAGGAACACTTTATGGCGTTGAATTTGACGACAGGCAGACCAAGACAAGTCTCTAATGTCTGGCCTATTGGACCGGAGAAGCTATACGGACCTGTTGTGTGTCCATCCAGAAAAATGACGAGGTGCCGTAAAGGTAACTCATTAAAATGAAGCATACAAACTATTCTCTGTAGTGGCTTTCCTAATTGTCTTTCCAGAATCGCCATCACTCCTCCTCTCCATCCAGTATTCACAGGAGTGCCGTCGCCCCCAATAGCACAGAGCTCGGATGATGCAGGTTCAATGTAAGAATAGATAGCCGAAGCTTCTGCTGCAGCGCCCGTAGTGACCGTAAGGTGAGTTAAATATTCCCCGTCCGGTTGACGCAAAATAGTAAGATGATCCTCCTCTACAAATTGTCCTTTGTCAGTTAGAGTATGTTTATCCTTTTTCGAATCAAAGTATAATGCTTTAGGAGGGTTTGTAATTAAATTAGTGTCAGCATGCTTTGTGAATGTACTGCGTGTGCTACGCCTGACACGAGCTATCTTTTTCCGATCAACGACCTCCCTAGTGCTTTCAGGTTTGACAATATCATAGTCTTCAAGAACTGCGGAAGACAATGCTGCAGCTGCGCCCGAAGGAATGCTGTACTGATCGGCCACCTTTGCAGTTTTTGAGAGCTTGGTGAGGTTTCTGTTTGTAACCCTTTCAGTCCTAGCCTGCCGTAGAGGTGGCTCCCAATCGCTGATAGAAGACCCACCAGTGCTGGCGCTGTCATCGATCGAAACCAACACTGAACCTGCCACATACTTGGCCGCCTTAGCTGCACTTTCAGAGCGCTCGTGTTCCCTTGCCCTTTTCCTAGCTAACCTTGACGATTCCTTTAGGTCAACTTGTCCTATGCAGAGCTTCCGCTCATTTCTTTGATCAATAATGAACCCTTTTTCCATTACAGGAATTTTAATATCACATCTACAGGCATCGAAGTCCTCGCAACTGCACACAGCGATGTCAAACAACTCACATCCCCTCTCTTTCAGTTTCTGATATCTGGCCGAGATATTGGGCATGTGAACCTTTGCCTGACTCTTTGCTGCAATACGGCATTTATCATAGAAGAGGATTAATTTCTGCTTGATGAACTTCACTGCGACAGTTGGAATGGAAGCCCGTCCCCAGATTGCCTTCAGTTTGGCGACGACCGTGTCCCTAACCTCAGACGGCGTTGGGGTCTTCCCTTTACCCTCAGCTTTCTTCTGTCCCATGACGAAGTAATAACACCGAATGACATCGCCGTACGTTGGAAGTACGTTACCGGAGAAGTCTTTGGCGTATCCAAATAGAGGACACTTAAAATCCGACTTCGAACGAGTGTGAGATGAACTCGGTCGCGGCATCTTGAAGAAGACTTTGACGTATACCAAAACAAACAGCTCGCCACACCGAAGCTACGCAGCGATCGAGAGAGTATTCCCCAGCCCGGCCGGAAGGGGGGGGGGGGAGCTTCTCACAGTCCTGCCATCTAGAGACTTCTTCCCGGACTACAGCGCCACTTGCCCGCACCCGCCAAGCGCGCGCTAAGTTCGTTCTGTTACAACGTCTCGGAAACCCGAAAATAACGTAAAATCGTCGCTGTTCAGGTGGCGCTGGGTGGTCAATGGTCCGAGGTAAGTGGGGCATGGTTGGTTTGAACCCCTCTACCATGCTCCACTCCCTTTTTTGACCGGCCAGGGTCACTATGTATGTGCGATAACACGTGTGTTGTAGGTTGCCTATTTTGCACTTTATTTACGCATTTCTCGAAAAATAGGGGTCAGGTCGGACCCTCTAGGGGTCGTCCAAAAAAAAAAAAAAATTCGGGATCTACGCACAAAATCGCCAAAATCGAGCCAAAGGCCCATTGAAATATCGCAAAAAGTGTTATCTCGACCGCCCACCAGCCACGTCCGACCACGCCGTTGTCGGCCTGGAGGCCGACGTCGCCGCCACGGGCCCCGCCCCACGGGCAGCGGCCACGCCGCCGTCCCCGCCCCCGGGACCGCGCGTCGTCTACGTCGGACTGCCCTACCCACATGTGATGTGAGCCGCCATGGCTAAGACGTGAAAAGTGCTAGTGTTGGCCGGGGTCTGTAGACACTACGCTGCGGTCGTGAGGAGGCGTGCGCGCAGCGATATCTGTCGGTGGGTGAAGGAAAGCATCAACATCAAAGTGGCCTGTGCTGTATGGGGTATCTCTCGGCGTTAGAGCAATGGGTAGAAACTATGCAAAGTACGAAAAGAAATACAATCCCAGTTGGAAGAAGGAGTCTGTGTTTAAACGTGAGTAGCCGCCCTTTTAATTCAGTTCTAACCTGCTTGAGGCACGTATTGTATTCTTAGGACAAGCATATGGTATCCCTCAATCAAGAATAATATGCTTCAATCAAGCATAATATGCGAATGGGATTATTGGCGTTTCAAGCATGAAATATGCTTGACTTTAAGCATTTTATGCTTAAATCGTGCATTCATTTTTGAGAGTGAACGCCGGGCACATGTACGGCACAGCCAAAGCTGTGAATGAGGCCCACCAGGATGATGCCGACGACCCCGAGGCCGTGCAGGTGGGATACGGTGACGGTGCCGCCGAGCCCCTCCACTTAGAAGAGGACGAATCCTTGCACCCTGAGTGGCAGGAAATGTTGGATCTGATGGACGAGGTTGATGCTTTCATTGCCTAAGTGGTCTGGGTTAATTTCCCGTCCGTCCCTACAAGAGACCACTGTTTTTCTAGTCGTTAAGTCTGAGCGTTAGAAGAGCTGTTTTGATTGTGATCTCCCTCTAGTGGCTATTTTAATTCGTGTTTCCTAAAACACTTTCGCCCATTATATTTGTTGTATTTTAACATTGAAATTCCATTTTGTTTAGTTTAATAAACATTGATGTTGAATTTTGACCATTTTTGTCGTATTTTGTCAAAAGTTCCGAGCATCCTATTTGAAACTGGCGGTTATTTTGGGCGGATTCGGACGGAAACGTGCGGAATTGGCGGAGAGGCGGTGGGCGGATTTCGGGCGGACTCAGCGCCCTCTGGCGGCGGATTGGGTAGCTAGGAGTCTGGTAACACTGATCATCATGATCATCGTGTAAAATTGGCAGTGTATTGTTTAACTACTAAATTTCCTCATGTGTCTGAGAGATAATTGGTACCTTTTTCCTTATGGATTCTTGACTTTTTTCTGGCCGTCTAGTGCCTTCATAGTCCCCTTTGGAATGGTTTATTTTCCTAATAATCTAGTAATTAAACTTATTGAGTCTTTCCTATCATGATATTGTCCAGAGTGTATTGGATTATTATTATAAGTACACAACTATAATTGTTAGTTTGTAAGGTGAGCGAGGCCACCTCAGGTTGAGCTTTTAGGACCATGGCATGTTTACGTCGTAAACTTCTAGGTAATCAAGATCTTTTTAATCACTGTTACCCTCCATCTGCAGATATTTATAATGTTTTGTCAATGTTGCTATACTCTTTTGATAGTTGTAGTACCATCTAGATTTTATTAAAAGTGTCAGACTTACTAATTATAAGAAATCTTGGCCTTGTACGTTCAAGTATTGTGTTTGTCTCTCCAGCCTTCGGTCAAGCCGTTGTTTTTCTTGTGTGTTCATGGTTATTCAGACCCCTTTAAGTTGAACGTTACAGCCATAGTTTTGTAATTGGTTCAAGCCCCACGTTTATCTATCAGTATCTCCTATCAAGGTCTTGAGTATATGACACTTAAATCATAATTAATAAAATCTTCTATCTTAGCAACTAAAAATATCTATTTCTCATAGTGTTAGTTATGGCTCTGAGTGGCAGATGGCTAGGCTCATAATTTATAAATTCTTTAGCCAACCTGGCTTTTAGTTATTTCTAATCACTTCAAATAATTTTGGGTCTAGCCTGGCGCTCTATAAATAAAATTAAGTCTGCCACTGATTGCCTTACCCCTCTCCTCTACATAGCTTCAATTTAAAAAAAATACTTGAATGTTCATTTTTCACTACCCTTGCAAGAGCTACCAGGTGACAAGAAGAAGAGCTGGTATGAGCACATAGATTTGTGGCACCCACATCCTTTTTAAGCCATGACACCGCAGCCACGCTGGCTGGTGCTGGTGCGCTAGCCATTCAGTGGCGGATTTGCGGGTGGGGGCAAGGGACCGTACCCATATTACATGACCGATTTTGGGTCACTTTGTGCCCCCCCCCCCCCTCGTGACGCAGATAACCTAACCTTTCCATGTAATTAAGATAGAGCGTAGTATTTGCCCCCCCTGCCTTCCCTAGCTGCGGTCGGCTACTTGACCCGTGCCTCTGGGAGTGGTGGGGTAAGGTCTTCTCAAGGTGTGTGTGTGCAGTGGGCCGCGCCCCAGCCGGCGCGGCTGCAGGAGGGCAATGACCTCTCCGCTGGGCTGGGGGCATTGTTGGCTGCGCGCTGCGTCCCGCCACTGTGTCAGCGTTGCAGCAGCCCAGCAGCCCTCCCGCAGCTAGCCATTCAGTAGCGGATGTGGTGGTGGAGGCATCCCCCCCCCCCCCCTCTCCCACGGCGCCTTAAATGTAGGCAACCGGCACAACTTTTCCGCCTGTAATTGGGCAAAAAGCGAGATATGGCCCCCCACTGAAGCCACCCACAGATCCGCCACTGTAGCCATTCAACACATCTCTCAAGCATTGTGAGAAACTTCCCCCATCCACTTCGAGCTCGCCAAAAAATAAAAACCACATCGGAGCTAAATTCTCTTGGGGTCATCCACACACTACGTAACGGGCCCAGAAGGAAGGCATATATCTGAGAGCGATGTGCACTCGCGTTTTGCCAGGTGCTCCAGAAACTACGTCAATTTTTTTGGTCATGTTGGGTTAGTTAGTGTAGGACATACAATGGCATTGCTGGAGAACTCGGTATGTGCTTGTCTCCTTTTGATAAAATCTTATGCGGTTCAAGTTCGTCCACTTTTGAAAAATGTGGTTGGGGAAGGTCCGGCAGGCGGGGCTGCGGGATGGCAATCACCGCTGAAAGCGGCCGGGGGCCGCGGCATTGTGTCTGCGAGCTGTGTTCCGCCGGCCCGGGGCCCGGCCGGCCGGTGCAATAGGGTATTCCGCTGAGCCCCAGAACGGAAGTAGAAAGAAGGCAAGATGTACTAAAAGATGGGGGGGGGGGGCTGTGTCCGTTTCCTTCCAACACGTCCCCCCTCGCCCATCCTTTTGTACTTCTTGCCTTCTTACTTCCGTTCTGGGGTTCAGCGGAATACCCTATTATCGGACTAATTCGGACGCGGATCGCGGGCCGATTCCGGATGCAGCCCGTCGACACTGCCCGACAATGCGCGGTGAGTTGCCATAGGACTCTAAATGCGCTGGACTTCTGGGCTGCGAGTACCTTTGAGCCGCGTGATGTCTGAAGTAAGCGTGAGTACTGGACGATTTTTTGGGGACCAGAAAGACGGACTAGTACAGCCCATACTGCTATTTCGAGTATAGGGTATTCCGCTAAACCCCAGAACGGAAGTAGGCAAGAAGTACTAAAAGATGGGTGAGGGGGGAGGTGGAACTGTGTCCATTTCCGTCGAACACGTCCCCCCTCGCCAATCCTTTTGTACTTCTTGCCTTCTTCTTACTTCCGTTCTGGGGTTCAGTGGAATACCCTACCAGAAAGTTTACTACTGTCTGATTGTGCGGTTCAAAATCCAGAGGATAAGGCGTCGAAAGTCACGCCCCGAACGGTCGCGGTCCGCGCCCCCGTCAGCGCCGGCTGTGCTGCCCCCGCCCCCGTCAGCGGTGGCTGTGCTGCCCCCGCCCCCGTCTTCGGCGGCGGTGCTGCCCCCGTCAGCGGCGGCCGTGCTGTCCCCGTCAGCGCCGACTGTGCTGCCCCCGCCCCTGCCCCCGTCCGCGGCGGCGGCTCGGCCCCCGGCGCCAGGCTGCACGCAACTTCGGGTCGTGCCGCCTTGGACGGGGTGCTGCCTCCACGGCGCACCGTGCTGCCGGGCGCCGGCCGGTCCGTGGCCGCCGACCTGCGCGTCGTACCAGCGCCCCCCTACTCCAAGCGGCAGTCAGTTCTTCCGGTACGTGCAGAGGCGGGTTGGGGCTCAAATGGTATACACATGGCCCACAGGGGCTTGGTTTTTGCCGCCTGGCTGCGGGCCGATTGCTTCTTTTAGTTTTTTAGCGTTGGTGTAGCATTGATAACCTACTATCAATCGTCATATTCAGGTGCTGTAGACGCGCCTTCCCCCTCCCCCTTCTCATTGTTCGGTCCGGCTGAGAGTTCTCAGCTAGTGTTCTGCACCGGGGGGGGGGGGGGGGGCATAAAGCCAGGCTTGGCTCGGTCATGTCCCATAACCTAAATCTTCTGTCTCTCTACCCTAAGAACCTAATGAGTGCGAAAGAGACAGACGACGCTCGGACATAGCCTTGCCGTGCCATGTCCGCCCGATGCAGAACACTATTCTCAGCCTGTCCACCCGGGACAGTCCGTCGCGTACGTCACGTTATTGCACATTTCGAATTTCATGATTTTTTTGGTTTGTCCCAGCCGGCTGCTCTGCTTGCCCCAAAGGCCGAAAAGGGGGGAGCTGGCACTGCGCGCCATCGAGGAAGTAAATCGTCGTATGTCAGTAATGGAGGAGCTCCTAAAAAAGAATAATGATAAATAAATAAACACATACATACAGTTGAAATTCAGTCATTGTTTGCATTTATTCTCTACAAGTCCAAGGCTCAAATGAACACAGTGCAGATACATACGAATGAACATAAGAATAAACTTAAAATGTTTATAGAAACAAGAATTCAATTTGACATCATATAAGCAAAACTGAATATAAATTTCTAAAGTTGGCAGAACGGTAGAACTGCCGCCGCGCGCACGTCATTACCATATCGCGGCGCGCACAGGGACGGGCTCAGGTTAACGATTTAAATCGTAACAAATACATCTGCTATCGGGCACCTCTAGGGAGACTTGAGGCGGGGGCCGAAGGCCCCTGCAAACGCCGCCGGCAGGCCAAGCTGGCCAAGTCCCCCTGTCGAACCGAGGTGCCGGTGGAGCGGAGCCTAACTGGCACCGAGGTTGACGGAAGGGACGGGCCAGCTTGTTTAGAGCTGAGTCGGAGCCATCAAAGCTGGTGGTAGCGATGATCTCATCTAGCTGATTCGCCTGAAACATTTTTTTTTTGGCGTGTACCTATTGTTGCCAGCGGCCCTGCGCTACTCCGCGCACGAGGACGCCCCTCCCCCCTGAACCCTTTCCCCTCGCGCGAGACAAGGCCCCGCCGCGTTCCTCCGCCTTGGTGACAACGCGTCTCAGGTCGCAACAATGCGTCCGGCCTGGCACGGCGCGGGCCAAGGGACAGAGACACCGGCTCTCGAGCGCCAGTCGTGTCTAGAACTGCCCCCCTGAGCAGACGTGTCAGCCATGGTTTGGCAGCCCCCCCCCCCCCCCCCGGGCTGCTTTCCAACGAGGTTCAGCTGGACCGCGCGGTGCTGCCCGACAACAAGATTTTAAATTTGTCGCTAAAGTAAGAACACTAGTAATGAGTAAACCCGATTTATCTTTCACAATCAAGTTAAGGCATGTTAGTACAAATTATCTTGTTTTCAGATTTTTTCTAGTTATGAACTTTTTTTACAATTCATGATCTCATTGAAGTTGAGAGACCCGCACTTGCAATTCTTATTCCACATGAAGAGAAGGTAAGAATAGTTTATGTTCTTGTGACTAACGTAATTGAGATGGTTTTAATGTTCTGCACAGTACAAGACCACTGACGATGCAATAGACTCATTCGTTGGGAGGACATCAAACACAGATAATGATTCTGACAGCATTGTAAGATCATTAATCAAGAAACTCAAAATTATAAGATCACTGAGATTGAGCTAAAATTGCAAATTGTTTCACAGCAAAATTCAAAACGAACCAACAGTGAGGAAAAGGAAAGGTCAACAGCTGACCAGAGAAGGAAAGCTAGAGAACGAATGAGGTCAATCAGGAAACTTCTCATAGTTTATTTTTTTGGTGACACATTTGAGATAGCACCTGTTGGTGATTTTCCAGTGTTTGTTACACTAGAAAAAACAACTATTCCTCATTAACTCAGCGAGGAAAAGTGGTAATTTCAGCTGTAGACAAGGCATTCAAATTGAATATACCAAAACGTTTTACAGACATGTCTTATTGCAAATTCTCAGATAGGCTTTCAAAAGGAGACTGCATAGAGTGTGATGTAGACATGTTGAATACCAAATTTTATCAAAATATTTATAACATGGAAATAGCAAAATTCAAGGAATCTCTATAAGGCTGGCTCCACTAAACAATGACGTCAAATAATATAAAAAATGACAAGTTAGCAAAGCTTCAAAACCCAGTTGCAAGAATTTTTGCTGAAAACAATTCTAAATTGGCTTTTAACACCAAAGATGATGTTGCTAATAGTCTGAGCAATATCTTGTATTGAGTGTTGGAAGCAGAGTCATGCTAAGATGTAATATCAATGTTCAATGGGGACTCGTCAATGGTGCTATTGGTGAAGTTTTTGATATACTTTATGCAGAAAGTACAAAACCACCAAAATGACCTGCTTTTGTGTTATTTAAGTTTCAAGGTATTGATGGCTTTACAGAATTGAATGGTACTGTACTGTTATGTGCGTGTGGGGAATGGAATAGAGGAGACGTTCTGAGGATCGTGATTTATTGCGAGTGCACTCTAGCAAGGTTCACAACAGACTGAGGCCAGGAGGCCTCCTTGGTAACCGGCTCGGGAAGTCTCTACAGTGTTTAGAATAAGAGTATGAGAGAGTATGGTCGGAGTGAGTCCTTAGGAAGATGGCGGCATGCATGCCAGTGACCAGAATGGGTTATGTTTACTTTTTAATTTGCATCAGACCATAACATCACTCCCTCCTAAAAAGAAAAGTAAACTTCCCGGCCTTACAATAATTGACCTTTATACTGCATTTTCTTTGAAGTTCTAGAAGTTCTAGAAGTGTAGACCTGTGAAAACCCTAAGTACCAGACTCCCACCTACAACGGCTTGTCTAAGGCGTCCAACCCTTGACAGGGAATCCAGTACTATTCTACACCTCAATACTTCAGCGTATTGTCAACAACATTTTCTCTTCGGGCCCACTTCCACCACAGTGTGGGTGTAGCCTTTCAGATACTCTGTCGAGACGTGAGGGGTAGGATCAACTAAGAAAAGGGTTAGTATTCCTGGAATGGAGATGATTTCACCTGAAACACACAACACACATCTCCCACAGTATTTACTTTTACCAGCGCCTACCTAATCCTTGGGGTGGCTTGTACTCATCCCTCTAACTATTATAGGGAATGCCTCGATGCCATCCTAGTCCAAATTTTAATCTAAGCCTACCTTATGGCATCACTACTAATCTCTTGCTGCTAAGGATCCCTAGCACCAGTTTTCATTTAACTTAACTTTTAAAACCGCTCAACTGCTTGTGGACTGCAGTAGTTGGACATCTGGGACATCATCGTCTCAGTAGTCAGTAGTACGGATCTCTGCGTAGTTGCTAAAGTTTTCTAAAAGGGAAGTGTTTGGAAATGGGAACTGGGACGTTGGTATGATTTTGCACTTGATTGCATTCTCTTCGAGTCTGCTGTCGCAGGTTCATTCTCAAAATGAAAGTCGTTATTAGTTTTGAACTACACGAACAATATATTTATTTATTTTATCACTCCTTCAATCGGCCCAGTAAGTAGTCTGGCAGGTGGGGCCGTTAGTTTCCGGGGGATCTTCCTTACAATCCGGCATGACTGTGAAGAGCCATGTATAAAACTTCGGCCTCTGTTTATTCTTTACCACCAACGCATAGCGTTGTGGTCTGATGGCTCCTTGGTCCCAACATGAGACCACGTACAGCGAGCGTCTCTCCGGCGGAGGACCGCCATCTCCGGCCTTCACCTCAGTCACGTCCACTCGTGCGATGACTGCATAGGGAGTACAAGGGGTGGAGGACACTAGTAAACCTAGTAGGGGGTATTTACGATGGTCGTGCCATGTTTTTAAAACTCACTGTCACTAAGGGGAAGTCCCCATTCATTTTCGGGATCCATTTTGTCAATTGGTTTCTTTTTTTCCTTCTTTTCGCCGACTTGAAAATTTGGATTTAAAACTTGCTGTTCAGGTTTAGACGGTGAGCGGACTATGATTTGTTGTCCTCCGTTGTTCTTGACAACCGTTTCTTAGGTTGAGAGTTGTTTGCTTTAGCTTTCACTGTCACCAATTGTTATGTGCGTGTGGGAATTGGAATGGAGGAGACGTTCTGAGGATCGTGATTTATTGCGAGTGCACTCTAGCAAGGTTCACAACAGACTGAGGCCAGGAGGCCTCCTTGGTAACCGGCTCGGGAAGTCTCTACAGTGTTTAGAATAAGAGTATGAGAGAGTATGGTCGGAGTGAGTCCTTAGGAAGATGGCGGCTTGCATGCTTTAAAACTGCTCAACTGCTTGTGGACTGCAGTAGTTGGACCTCTGGGACACCATCGTCTCAGTAGTCGGTGGTACCGACTTCTGCGTAGTTGCTAAAGTTTTCTAAAAGGGAAGTGTTTGGAATTGGGAGAATGGGAACTGGGACGTTGGTGATCTTGCACTTGATTGCATTCTCTTCGAGTCTGCTGTTGCAGGTTTACTCTCAAAATGAAAGTCGTTACTAGTTTTTCAATAACATGAACAATATACTTTTATTTTACACAAGTTTAGCTCGCCCAGTAAGTAGTGCGGCAAGAGGATGGTGTCGGGTGGACCGTGTGGTCCTCCCGACCATCCGGCATCATCCTGAACAACCAGTTGTAGAAACTAGGCCGTTGGTGGTTTTTCACTTCAAGGCCGAACCTTTTTGGTACGACATCTCCAGCCACCCAGATTGTCACACAATACTGAGACCTCCGGAACGGGGAGGGCCCCTGGTCCCCCATCTTTACTTCAAGGATTTCCATTACTTCGATGTCTACATTAGAGTGAAGGGGAAACATGCTCATTTTTAGTAGATCTAAGGACCAATTCACCGTAGAGGCCGGTTGCTGACTTAGACACCAGAGTTTTCACTTAAGAACTCACCATAGCATTCGGGAAGCCCCCATTCCCTTTGGTCCCTCTGCAATTCTGTCTCCTGGTTCATTTTTGGCTTTAGTATGTTTAGCAAAAATGACTGGCGGTTGTTAGTACGAGTTTTCGGGAGTTATTAGTCGTTGTCCTTGACAACCATTTCTCAGGATTAGTTGATCCTTCGTATTCGGTCAGCTTATCCGCGTTCGAGTTCGTAATTCAGTTGTTTTCGCGCCATACGGCAAAAAGGGGTTACCACCTTCCGCATTGGAATGGGAGTTGGCGGGGAGCTTTGCTCTAGGTAGGGGTCCGTGGTCTATTGGGAGCTGGGTTCAAACTTCTTTGAAGAAGAGTTCCCAGATGTTAGTCAAACGACAGATTTTATCAAATCAGTCATCACTGGAATAATTGATCCATGACTGGGAGTTGAACCGGCTACATTCCTCATCCGACGCGACACTCCTACCAACCAGGCCACAGGTGGTTGTGAGGAACGAAGTGACGTCTTTCCCTCTTGAAGCATCGAGGCCGTCTCCAGTATTTATTTTGACTTGATCAGTCTGAGTTGTTCTGACTCCAGTGGTCGTTTAGCTTCTCTCGTTTCCGATTGGTCGGGTATGTTAGCGTCGGTACGCGGAGTGTTGGTGTATCAAAAGTGGTGAGTAATATTTCTCCTTTACTGATTGCTTTCCTTTTTCCATAAACAGTCAAGTTCATTTAAATAATAATTGTCTCCCTTCCTTCGAAAAAGGTATTGTGTGTGACCATTTGTTTTGTTTTAGGTTTAACAAGTACTTCAGCACAGAGTGAGGTTGGTCCCCAAACAGGCTCATTGAGTACTGCAGTTAGGTTATCGGACAGGCCAATTGGTTCAGTGTTCAATATTTCAAAAGAGGATTTCAGGTATCAACAGTAACGCAGGTTTGTGGTTAAGGCTTTTATTAATTTTTTTTTACTCTTAACCTTAAAAGGAAAAATCATGGCATTAAGGCAATGGGGCAATTAGCACTTAGCAGTCACCGGTGCTAGTAGTCCTCTAGGAACGGGAACGGCTTCGGGGGTTCGGGCAGAAAGGCAGCCGCCTCTCTCGCAGCCTGAAGTTCTAACGGCAGCTTCTCACCTTTCTTGGGTGTTTTCAGGTAGAGTCGCTGCTGGGCCGCTGTTGCTGCAGCCTTCATCTGCCGTTTGGAGGGCCTCTTGCAGTCCTCGATCGTGTGGCCTCTACCACCGCAGTTCCAGCACCGTAGTTTGGCTGGTGGCTTTGGGGCTGCTGTGACAGTTGTCTCGACTGCCACTGTCGCTGCCTCTGGCGGTGGTTTCTTGGGCGCTCCGTCGAGGTCTAGATCAGCTTCTGAGACTTCTAGCTGCAAGATGTCCTCATCCGGCAAATTACTGGAGGGCTGTTCTGCTTCTACCATATCAACCCACGACATGTTGGTGAGTCTTGACTGTTGGACAAAACTCATCATTTCTAAGGCGTCGTCAATTTCGGCGACCTCACGACTGATTTCTTCTTTGTCCATTTCTTGATCAATCGGTTTATCCAAGAAATCAAATTGAAGAGTTTGCCGGGCTTCAATTCCCTCTGCAGTCTGCTCACTCATTTGCCTTCTTAGCCGCTGAGCCCTATCGCGTTCCTTTTGGCGTTGATCCGCTTGCCACTTTGCCTTTGCCTTTTCTGCCGATTGCAGAAGTTTCCTTTTCACTTCGTTTTTACCTGAGTCCATTTTTCCTATGTCTCAGTTTCTCTTTTTGGTCCCTGTTGTTGCAGGAATCCAGGGTGACGGCGCTACCCTCAACAGTGCCACTTGTGCACGGGGTAATGGCGGCCGCCAGGCTATACCCCTTGCTTGGGCGCCATCTTGACGCGGGGTAGCTACTTGTCGATGGTCGGGAGTATTGATGGGAGATGGTCTTAAACGATTTCTACCACCTCCACATCGACCCAGTTCAGCCAGGCGCCGACATGGTCCGTTTTTGGACTTGTTGGGTATGGTGCCAAACGGTCCATGTGGACAAACTGGGACTTCTGGGTGTTGTCGTCCTTTATTAAGGCGTTGCAATCGTTAGCAATTGCGGTTACTGTATATGGGCCAGTCCATATTTTCAGTAACGCCTTAGACTGTCCCTTTTTCCGGGCGTCGTTGAAAAGGTAGACTTGATCTCCTGGTTTGAATGGTGCAAGACTGGCAGTTAAGTCATACTGCTTTTTCATTTTTCTTGCAGCTGCGCCATTCATTGTGCGGACTTGGTCATGAATTTCCCGAAGGATGTCACGGACCTGATACGGGTAGGCTTCCATGTCTGGTTGGAAAGGTGGAGCCTCCCTTTCTCCGCACAAAGGTGTCCTCATTGGGGCACCAAACAGGATCTCATAGGGTGAAAATCCATGGACAGAGCTCGGCAAATTTCTGTAAGCCTGGGTTATGAAAGGTAGCCATTTAACCCAATCATTGCCAGCTGTGTTACATAATCGCTTGAGCTGTGTCTTGAGCGTTCGGACCCACCTTTCTGCTTTGCCATTTGCAGAAGGATGTCTGGCAGTCGTCCGTCGCTTCTTTACATGGTAAAGGTCCAAGATGGTGTTATAAAGGTCTGAATCGAAAATCTTAGCCCTGTCTGTCATGACAGAGATAGGAGAGCCAAACACTGAGAAAACATGTGTTATCAGCTGCTCTGCGATTTCCTCAGCCTTTTGAGTTTTCAAAGGTAGGGCAACAGGCCAACCTGAGAATGCTTCGATGGCGACCAATATAAATTTATACCCTGAATCTGTTACAGGCATTGGTCCGGCTGTGTCAATGTGCCATCTGCCATGAAGAACACCTTCTCGGAACAACTTCAGGGGTACCCTGGTTTTACCCTTTAGAGGACTTTTATGGCGCCTGCAATCCTCGCAGTCGTTAAGGATTTTGGCGACGTCCTCTCTCATTCCAGGCCACCAGAAGAATCGTCGTAAGTACAGGAGTGACTTGGTATGTCCAAAATGGTTGGTAGCTCCCAACTGTTCATGGTACATTTTAACCGTTGCCTCTCTATGTTTCCTGGGAAGGATGAGGCGTAGGGTTTCCTTTTCCAAGTCTCCTGTCTCATGATGAATTCTTTTCCACAGGAGTCCACATTCCATTTTTAGAGATTTGAATAGATGCCACAGCGTTCTGGTGTGATTGCTGTACTCTATTATCTCCTGGAAGTGGGGTCTTTCCCCGTCTTCCACAGCTACAAGGATTGGCATGATGTCCTCATCTAGCCTTTGATCCTTGGCCATTTGGACAGTGGAAACTCCTTCCGGCACGATAGTCACCCAGTTTAAGAAAACTTCCTCGGGCCTGGCAGAGATGGTTTTTCTGTTTTCTACCTGGCACGAGTTGCATCTTGCGACACAGCGTTTCCATTTGGCTGGTGCTTCTGCCGGGTGAAAGTGGAACATGGTGACCGTCATGTTGGTGTCTCCGAAAACTTCGTTAAGCAACTTGACTAAGGTTGCTGGCTCTATTTTATCAAGCCCACACGAAAATTCAGGTAGACACCACTCTTCGATTTTATTTTCCAGGAGCCACTCTTTTAGGGTTTGGAGGGCTTCTTGGACTCCTTTGGCTGTTGGCTTATGAAAATGCCTTTCCTTTGTAATGACGTTGACTATGGTTCTATGACCCCTTTCAATCGCCACTATTCCAGGACATGTCCGCTCCTTCCTGCGGAACTCCGCTTGTAGGCCAAAGTGTTGGTCTAAGTGGAGTGCTAAGCCTCTCCCAAACTGACCGTCCCGACTGACTGCGTGGATCAATGGCCAGTTGGTGGGGCTTTGCAAAATGGAAGCGTCCTGGTGTAACAGCTGGAATCCACTGGAAGATCGAATTCTACTGGCCTCTGCATCTCGTGCCTCCAAGGTGCAACACTTC
Source organism: Odontothrips loti (assembly GCA_038380765.1). Lineage (NCBI taxonomy): Eukaryota > Metazoa > Arthropoda > Insecta > Thysanoptera > Thripidae > Odontothrips > Odontothrips loti. The sequence continues at coordinate 2,416,667 of CM076251.1, read as the reverse complement.
TTGCAGTCTGGATTGCACGGTCTGTCTGGACGCCGACTCAGAGCGTCCGCATGGCCAATACTGGTTCCCTTTTGGTAGACTACCTGGAACTTGTAAGGTGAGAGTCTTTCTAACCACCTTGCCAGCATGCCCGATGGGTTTTTGAAATTCTTTAACCATTGCAGGGCGGCGTGATCGGACTTAACTTGGAACGGAGCTCCAGCCAAGTAGAGATGGAAAGCTCTAATTGCTTCCACCAGGGCCAGCAGTTCCCTGTGCGTCACACAGTAGTTCCGTTGGGCTTGGGTCAGGATTTTCGACCAGTATGCGATCGTGACGTCCTTCCCGTCCTGCTCTTGGGAGAGGACTGCCCCTAGTCCGGTCAGACTGGCATCTGAGGTCAGAGTGAAGGGCCCCTTTTCTAGGTTTGGGGTGCCCAGGATGGGTGCAGAGGTGAGTAGCTGTTTGATCTTATGGAATGCTTCGTCACATTCTGTTGACCATTCAAAACTGACTTCATTCCTCAGCAGTCGGAAGATTGGGGTGGCTGTAGTCGCCAGATGTGGTACATATTTGGCATAATATCGTACCAACCCCATCCACGATCTTACCTCAGCCTTATTCTGAGGTTAAGGCCAATGGGTGATTTTGTCAACCTTTTTGCTGTCGGTCTTGACACCAGCGGCCGACAGCTTATGTCCCAGGAAAGACACTTCAGGTTGGAACGGATCACATTTCTTGGCCTTTAGTAACCAACCTCCGGCTCTGCACCTATTAAACAGTGCCGTTAACTGTTGCAGCATCTCCTGGAAGTTCCCTCTGGCAATGCATACATCATCGATGTAAACGGCTACTGCATCTCCAAGGTCGTTTTCTGGGGTTCTGGGCTCCTCTCCAGGGGCCAGGCTCCAGGGGCCGCAGAGAGCCCAAAACCCAGCCTGGTGTACTCGTGCTGTCTGCTTGGCAGACCCAGGTCCTTTGGAAGGATTACTGCCGTTTTCGGCACATCGTCAGGGTGTACTGTTAGATGATGGTACCCATGGGCCAGGTCGAAAGAATGGTACATTTTCCGGCCTCCCAAGTGCTGGAGCAGCTCCTGTGTTCTAGGTATGGGAGCTGCAGGGACCCTCGTAATGGCATTGAGAGCCCTGTAGTCCACACAGACACGGACCTCTCCAGTCTTTTTGGGTACACAGAGGATGGGTGAGGCCCAGGCTGATTGGCTTGGCCTGATTGTTCCCATCTTCAGGTATTTCAGGAAAGTTTCTCGTACTTCCTGTCTATAGTGAAGTGGAACTGGACGTACGTTCATTTTGATAGGTGGATGGTCACCTGTATCAATCCTGAACTGGAGCCATGGACAAGTACCAAAGGTGTTGTTGTCCGGGGCAAACACGTCATAGTGCTTTCTTAGCACTTGCCTCAATTCCTCTCTCTGGCCGTCACTAAGCAGTTTGCTGCGACTGACCAAGTCCTCCAAGTCAAGGGGTAAGTTTTGATTTTGGGGCAAGGGTGGTTTTCGTGGCTTGGGGTCCCATTCTACCCCACAGAAAGGTTTCACGACATGTTCAGTAGTGGCGCTGAATACGTGTCCTTCCTGTTCCTCTTCCCCCTCGGGAAAGTAGCCACAGCCCCTGTTGTCAAAATTCATGGGAGTCAATCCAGAGTATTCCAGGGGGTGTAGGAGGTATACTTCTATCACCGCACACTTTGGAATTGACTGACAGGTGTCTCCGATGTTAACGAGAGTCACTGTCATGGGTGCATTAATGCATGGCACCACGCCTGATTGGGCGATTACACTAGGAGACAGTTTAGTTATCAGATTTTCTGATATTGGGTTTGAAACAAACAGTCCCAATTGGACTGGTCCAATGTTAAAGCCTCTGGTTAATGCTTGTTGCTGGCTCTGTTTTTCTTCACCAGCTGGCGAGTCCTGTGGCGCACCGAGAGAAACAACCCGTGTGGACAGTACGGGCGCCTCCCCCATTGATGCTCCTAGTCCTCCTCCAGACTGCGTGGCGCTAGACACTTCTAGCTCATTAGCATTGACATCTGCATCCAGATTCGTTTTGAGCTCTCGCTCAACATTAGGCGTTAACAAAACCTTGGTATGTGATCTTACCACATAGTAGAGTTTACCACTATTAAAGTCTCCCAAGTGTTTGGATGGGCCCTGTTGGAAAGGGACCACTAGATCTGCCCCTAACCGCATCTCTCTTTTTCGGCAGGAAATGACTGCATCGAAGTAATCAAGGAAATTATATCCTAATAGATCTTCTTCGATGTCTCCCTCGTAAATCGGGTATTTGAAGGTCATTCCCTGGATAATGACCTCCGTCCAGACAGGACCGTACAGACGTGTCCTGTGCGAAGTAGCACTCTTCAGGCGCAACTGGGCAACTGGTAAGTCCTTCCGACGGTGTTTGAAAACTGTGATGGTGGCCCCTGTGTCCACCACAGCCCGCGTCGTTTGTCCGACCACCTGACATTCAATGATGGGGGCATCGGCTACTCCATCATTTTCCTGACAGGCGCTACAGGGTGCTTCCAGGGCGTCAGGGGTGGACTGGACTTCTTCGTGAAAGCAGCGTTGGGTAGTGGTGTTAACTGTCCGTTTACTGCTTTCAGGTCCGGACTCTGGAGGCGAAACTGCTGATGCACTGTGTACCTTACCAGCCTCCATGGGTAAGATACTTAGGCGTTTCCCTGGTTGGAATTGCCATTCCCAGTGTTTGAGTTACCTCCGTTATTTGGGACGAAGGGAATCATCGCATTCCCTCTGCTAGGTCCGGACCCTCCGGTGTTATTACTGCTTTGTTGCTGCCGTTGTTGTTGGCGTTACCCGCAAAGTGGTAGTACGCCAGGGCAGCTTGGAGCGCCTCGGGAGGGAAGTACATCCCCTGCCCGCCGTGAGAGTTGCCACGGCCGCTCCGATTGCCGCCCCTGTTGGCGTTTCCGCCTCCACGAGCGCTCTGGAAGATTCCAGCCTGCTCGTCACGGAGCCTGAACCTACAATCGGTGAGGAAATGCCCGATGTGATTGCAGTAGTGACGCCGCTGTTCCTGTTGTTGCTGACTGCTTTTGTTGCGGCAGTCGGCCACGCGGTGGCCTTGTTTCCCACAACCGAAGCAGGTGACTCCGGCCTCAGAGCCGCCGCGTCCGCCTCCACGGCCTCCGCGCGCTCCTCTGCTACCTCGGCCGCCACGGCTGCCCCTGCCGCCGGTCTGGGTTCCACTGGACTGGGTGTTGGGTGTGAGGGAGTGTGTATTATTAGCTGCGAAATAAAACCTTGAACCCTTTAAGAATTTAATTCGTCAATTCCAACACAGCTTACAGGCCTACTCGCACAGCAAACAGGTTTATTTAGAATGTGACGCCTTTACAATTAAACTGGGGCACAGCGCAAGCACAGGCCTATTTCCAGCAAATTAGGTTGGGGCACAATGCAAGCACAGGCCTATTTCCAACAATTTAACCTTAACACACCAAACAGCACAGCGAACACAGGCGTATTGTCCGTAGACCGCACAGCGAACACAGGCTTGCGTTTAGCGGAGTCCGAGTGAATTTCCTATTCTACACTCCTTTTTCTCAGTTCACCTTTCGTTCGCAACCTCAATCCTTCTTCCCCTCGCAAAAAAACCTTTGGGCTACCGATTTAACCGCTGTCACCAATTGTTATGTGCGTGTGGGGAATGGAATAGTGGAGAAGTTCTGAGGATCGTGATTTATTGCGAGTGCACTCTAGCAAGGTTCACAACAGACTGAGGCCAGGAGGCCTCCTTGGTAACCGGCTCGGGAAGTCTCTACAGTGTTTAGAATAAGAGTATGAGAGAGTATGGTCGGAGTGAGTCCTAAGGAAGATGGCGGCTTGCATGCCAGTGACCAGAATGGGTTACGTTTACTTTTTAATTTGCATCAGACCATAACAGTACCAATGAAACCGTATTAATCTTGTTGGTTTATTAATGGAAAACATTGTACTAGAGTACAGGTACCTTTGACACTTTGTTGGTCTACAACTGTGCACCAAAGCCAAAGCTTGACGTTGCCATCAATTCAAATGAAGCTAGGTCAAAAGGAATTTCAGATTGGATGCACTTATGTTGCATTATCACGAGTTTCAAAACTTAGTGACCTGCTTTTGTTGGAAACAGTTGATCTTGATAGATTGAATTTAGTTTAAGAACATGGTTACTTTAACCAACGCAAATCTTTTATTGAAAATCAACTAAAATTACCTTCTGAATAATAATCAACATTCCAAAAGTCTAACTAAGGGGATTACTGAACTCGTTGTTAGGCTGATTTGGAGCAATGTTCTTATGTAAGTTTGAATAATCAGTGCATACTAAAATTACCTTCTGAATAATAATCAACATTCCAAAAGTCTAACTAAGGGGATTACTGAACTCGTTGTTAGGCTGATTTGGAGCAATGTTCTTATGTAAGTTTGAATAATCAGTGCATACTGCAATTATAATGAAGCTAAAATAAAACAAACCCCAACTATGTTTAGAGAGTCCACTCGATGAAACATGTAAGTTGCCAAATCATGTAACAAGAAGAGGTCAACAAAAATCTGATCATATTTGTAAGTACCAAATCATGTAATAAAAAGAGGTACACTTCAACAACTCGAATTTGTATAACACAAAAAAAATATTGAAAAACAACCCAATTGAAGGTGTTTTATTTTTTATCATGACGTTGAGAGACCATGACAATGAAATTTGAACAAAATAATTCAAAGAACAGGTGTTTTCTGTACAAACAGCACACAACATACGCACCAACCCAAGCAATCGATAGAAGCAATTGTAGCAAAGTCACTTCCAGTGATGTGACCATTTTAACAAAATAATTTTTGCATAGATAATTTTCTTGAGTTTTGTGTGTTATCAGAACCTGAGTTATCAAAACAAAACAAAAAAGGACTACCAGCAACCTGATTACATTGAAATACTTACACAACTGACAAAAACAGTTGCTATGACAACCAAAGCTAACTAAACTCAGTGGTCAGCACACTGTGTTTCGTAATTTGATAAGTTTGTCTGCTCTTAGATTTAGGAAGGAAAACTATGCCAAAAGTCACCCTGGACCATTTTAGGTACACTCTTGAAGGCTCTATGAGTGAAATTATTAATAGCATACGAATGATAAGTAGGCCACAGCAAATCCCAAGTCAAAACATCCTTAGAGTAAGTTTGTTTACGGTATACTTACTTACCCACATTTCTTGAACATTGTAAACCAGTGGATTACCAATCTTTCAACAAGTTCAAAGTGCCCACAAGTGGCGAAACCCACGCTGCCAGCAAGACAGTAGTTCATACCAGCTATCTGCAGCTTCGTCAATGAGCAGAATCACGCAGGTTGATGAGGATGAACCTATGGACGTTGTGCAGAAAGTAGCAATTGAACAGGTATAGGAATGAACAACGCAATTATAGTTTTATCAACAAAGCTTGTGTTTGTACTAGATTTTGTTTTGCAATGCTTAGGCTACCACCGTTCCAAAACCAACAACAGTGCAGGACACTGTTCTGAAACAAGCAACAGAGCAGAAAGAAATAGAGCCCACAACATCAATTCTAAAACTTTCTTATGCAGAGGCAGTTGTTAGTGAAGTAAGTAAGGCTTTCGTATGTTTGTAACAAAATCCAATGTGATTATCACGTTTAACCTTTACAGGGAAAACAACTATCTCCTGAAGAAAAGAAAGCGGATAGATTGGCGTCATTGAGGTCAAAGCTGCAAGAAGAGGAGAAAAGAAAGGTAAAGTTGATCAAGAATGCACAGAAGAAATGAGCCAAGCTTTGTTAACTGTTTGAACTGATTAAATTCTTTTTTTTTTTTTGCCATTGTGAAACGTTTCTGATTATGAGGAATGAAGTATGTTTTTAATTAAATTTATCATTTTCTTTCGTGACTCCATAGCCTATTGAGCCTATTGAATGTTTGCACAACTTGAACACATCTTAACATTTCACAACATCAACAACATATGAAAAATTGTTATACCTCATCGAGTCTAACCTCAGTGTATGAGAAATTACAATTTCTATGTGTCAAACTTGAAGCAAAGCCAACCGAACCGACATATTAATTGAAGATTAAGGGAATTTATTTGTACAAAGTTGATTTCAACGTAAGTGAAAATAAGTAACTTTCACATTCTAAGTGTATTTCAACATTCCATGCATCAACCTGCCAAGGTAGGAGGGCGGAATAGGTGGATGAGAACGTTGAGTAGGGCTGTGTAAGGTGGTATACATGGTAAAGAGTCCTGCCACCTTTTTTTATTATAGAAACTTAAAAATTCGCAACCACAAATGGGAAAGATGTTGTAAACACGGTTGTTTGTTGTACGAGTCATGTCATATGGTTCGGTGAGTGGTAAACGCATGGTAACTTGTGAAAGTGCAAAATGTGTGCTTGCGACTTCAAGTTGAAGAAACCCAAATAGGAATAACTTGACAGAAAGCAATTAAAATGGTAAAGTAAAGTTTAATCTAGGTAGTTAATTTATGATTATGAGAATGAGTAAATTATTTAAGGGTCCTGCTGTTTCTTTTCCCAATATTTTTCCTGTGGTGTATTCGGTCAGCCTCTCTTATTTTAGCTTTTTCTCTGTCTGTTAATTTTTTTCGCCTTCTTTGTTGCCGTTGGCTGCTAGCTTTTGTTTCTTGTTGCGATGAAGGGAATATTAATTATTCATAACATTGTTAAAAATGTTAATGATATTACAACCTAACATACCTTTTTCGTATGTGACGCAACAATACGCACAACTGGGTGCTCAGTCTCAGTCATCTCCTCTTCACTTAAGGTAGCTTCTTTTGACATCACCTAAATTAATAATATAAAACAAAATTCACGAAACATAACATAATCATACAATGGTTAGGTATACAAACCTTTAAGATTTCGACTTGAAAACTCATTTTACAACCAAAAACCTTAGTAAAATGATGTCACTAACTTGTTCAAACATTCACACAGGTTTGGTCGTTTTTTTCGGTTTCAGTCAAATTTCTCTGGAACGCTGTATTAAGTTTCCTCTGTCACATTTTCTTTGTCACAATTTTTCTGTCACATTTTCTTTATCACATTTTTTCTGTCACACTTTCTCTGTCACATTTTCTCTGTCACATTTTCTGCCACACTCCATCATACTGCGGAGCCCAAGCCAAGGCCGTGCCACTCCCCTACCTAAGCCCAGCCTGAGGCCGAGCCATACCAACCCGTGTTGGGTTCTGTCAGTAGGGTGGAGGTGACATGTTAGTGGCATGTCGGTGACATGAAAGTGACATGAAATTGTCATGTGACATGTCCGTGAGATGAAAGTGACATAAAATTGTCATGTGACATGTCCGTGACATGAAAGTGACATGAAATTGTCATGTGACATGTCCGTGACATAAGTTATTTTTGGCAAATGGACCCCTCTAGCGTTGCCCCCCGCAGCGTGGCTCGGAAGGCCGCTTGGGCACCCTTGCTAGCTGAGCCCCTCGCCACGTGCCCCGCCCACTTCATCGCGCCCCGCCGGATCTGGGGGATGATGTGGCTGTCGAAGTAGGTCAACGCCCGGGTGCAATGTGACAATCTTTTTGGGAGATTTATGTTTACAGACTAATGTTTAGCTTGACATCAGAGCTCTTATATTTTTTGTTTTATCACCGCTATTAAAAACCCTGTGACTTGTATGTGCTTGTCTTGATGTATGATATATATATATTTGTTGTATCCTGAATTATTAGATTTAATAGATGATTCTCTTTCCATAACAACGTACTTCATTCCCTTCCGTAAACGTTACTACCCCCTAATTTCTGTTGCATTAAGTATGACAGTAAAGATCATGATGGGGTTGAAGGAACAAATTGCTTCAGAATCTTTTATTTCTCTTAAGACAACACATTGATAGTGCTAGTACATCTCAGTATTCCTGTAAGCATGTAATGCTTGCACTGAAACACTGTGCATTTATTTAGAACAATACAACTATTATTGATTCAAGAAAACCTATACATATATTAATAAAACATGTACTCACTACAATATCAACATCTATATCTTGCAGTAAGTAAAATATTTTCTTAAGATAAGAAAATTGAGAGTTGTCACCATCCTGAGACTATAATTTCCTTAGTCAAAGGAAATTTGTCTTGCCCCAAGAATTTTTTTCCTGGGTGTATAATAACAGAGAAAGTAGGTCATAAGGAATCATATGATATTTAACCAGGGGAGCCGTATTGTTTATTGATGCAACTTTATATTTGAGGATGTATTCAGGGTCGCCGAACAAATTCATCAATTTGTTCGATGTCACACCTGTAAAAGTCATTGGACATCATCATTATGCTCCACTGTGGACAGGGAAGAAATACTGTCAAATAAGGTCCGACAGTTTGTGATTGGGGCTGTCGGAACCGCATTTCGATTTTAACCTACTTACGCTTGCTGTAACCTGCAGCAAGCAACAAATTTGAAATTATTGTACATATATGAAATACTTGTGTTACAATATATTTGCAAGGCTTTTGGCTTAACAGGCGTATTTTATTTTTAGACAGCAGGAAGGTTTTTATTGCAATTAAAATGTATTGCAATGAGATTGCAATACCTTCGACATGGTAAGAAGTATCTCTTAAAATATGGATCATGAACTATGGATAATTTAAGGGAGGTCCGTTCTGTATATATTTAAAGGACACCATGAGCGTGATTTTTAGCTTCAGTGGTCGGAAGTTAGTTTTTGACTGAAGCCTCTTTCGGTTCTCTAAAGCAGTTGGAACCGGGCGGATTAATGGAGGGGGGCGGGGGAAATCCTAGGAGATTTAGTGCAATTGTGAAGAAGGGACGAGAGTAGTTGTGACTGCTCCAAAACATAGGTTCATTGATTCTGCAGGAATTGCAGCATTTTTACCTGCACGAATTGGTGTTGAATTGAAACCCTGTTGAGCAGCGCTCTTTCTCCAGACATGTGCATTCGCATTTGTTCTGGTCCCAGCGCTTGATATTTCCTTGGACTCTGCACTCCTGCTCCGCGCTTGCGTTCTTGCATTGACAAACGCATTTGCTTTCGTCGTATCTCTGTTTTATGGTGCAATCCTGTCAGAGCAGTGCTGCGCTATAAGGTCAAGTTTTCATCTCAAAGCCAGCCGCACGCACCTTGTGCCGGTTCGATTGTAAACAACAGGCCTAGCTACAAATTTTTTTAGTGAATACCACACGGGTGCGGAAACGTGTCTACATTACCATGTTTTCCGTGTGCATGTGATATTAAAATATTGCTTTGTAAATAGTCTAGTAGTATTTAGTCCATTTACATTACATGTATACCTTGAAAGCCACGAATGGGGATTTACGCTTATGTTTTCTTGTGAAAGTGCTAGGTGGTCTTACCTTTTTTTTAGTTATGCACTGACATTTGCATTTTGTGTGTCGCTCCACATTTACCAATACTCGTTGAGCTTGTTCATTTGGCTCGAGCAAAGAGACCTGATCAGGGTGAAGAAGCATTCTGTTGAGTGCAAATGGATAATGAGCATATCATATAGCATATTCGGGTGTATTCACAGAAGCCTTTGGAAAAGAAAAGCATGCCAAGAAGAACAAATTATCCATTCGCAGAAAAAGTAGGGCGTTTCCCAATTACTCTTTCAGCAAATTAAATTCATCCTGAAATCTCAGTAACATGACTTTTTCTTCAGAATAAAACTGGGCTTGAGGTGCATGAATGAGGTATCGGTATCATTCCTTAGGTTGAATTTCCAATGCGAACAATAAACCAGACCGAAGCTATTTACAACGAAATTAGAGGCTGTACGCGCTATTTACTGTGAAGTTGAGCTGCAGACATTAGGGTGACGCAAATACCCACTTTATGGAGTATTCGCGTCACTCTAGCAGACATGCTTAAATTTTCTTGTACAAACAGCGATGTCTTTTTTTCAAAAGTGAAGTGCTTTTTTTTAAAAAGTGAATTGAGACTTAGTTGAAAACGTCTACAATTTCAGTGCTTCGCATTTGCGGGGCAGGCGAGGGAATAGAATTAGAAATTGTCTGTTCTTCTTGCCGTCCACCTCCGAGTCAAACTTCTGAAGGCTGTACAGAGCCCTTCCAAATTAAGAGGGGACAAAATGAGCAGTCACTCTGTCTGAAATCGGCAAAGTTTGACTCACAGACTGTTTCACAGGAACCCGGGCCGTCGGGCCAAAAGTACAAATGGGATTCCATGGGTTCCAGTACCCATTATACCCAAACCTTGAAGATGGGGCAAAAATAGAATGTGGCCAAACCCTAGAATCCACAAAAATTGACCCCTAGACCCCAGAAGCTAAATAAGCGACTTCCATCACTAAATAATCAAAACTTAACCCCCTGCCGGTTTCCGAGGCGTTGACTGGACATTCTTGTCCTTGCCTGTTGAAACGTTTCTTAAACTCACTTCGATTGTGATGTTTTCAGCCTTCAGATGTTGACACGAACGCGTGTGGCTATTGAAGCAACAGCCGTCGCATTGTTCGATTTCGACACACGATGGAAAATACATTTGATGTATGCCTGCTGGTTTTTGGAGGCAAACTGTTCGATTTCTGGGGGCACATTTCGCTTGAGGTTTTATAACTGTCGAGGTCGTTGAATTTTGACGTGGTGGCTGCATTTTGGGGCTGATGTTACCTGAACCTACAACAGATGAAATATTACAGCACAGAGTAAAATTAAGTCGCCAATTAAAAGCCGTTTGCTACCTTAAAATGCTGGACAGAGTAGAAGATTTAACCCGTCATCATTTAAATGAAGTGGAATACCTTGTTTCAAATTTTACTTACGAGCTCCGAATACCTGAGTTCTGGCGCTCATCTTGACTGGACGTTCAATGGCAATGCCAGACCAGGAGAGTAGAGCTATGACGTCTTCGATATCGTCCAAATTATTCAACTGGTCAATTTGCTGCGCGGTGAGAAACTCAAGCGCGCTTCTCCCGATTCGATTTGCTGACTGAAATCAAAAGAATTTCAATACACATCAAGATGTTTTTCAAGGACAAATAGAAACTTTGTGGAACTTGCAGACCGGCTTCATTAATGGTATGAACTCCTAACAACTAAATTACCCAGACGAATACACTATAAACCCAGGGTGTTTAGACACGATACGCGTAATAAGACGTGCGCAACTGAAACCGATACGCCGCAGTTCGCCTCAGCCAGGCGCGGATCCAGGGGCGGCTCTAGGGGGGGGGGGGGGGGGCGATGTACTGCTTTCTGCCTACTTTCAGGCGGATTGGAACACGAATTGCCTACCTTTCGGGCGCCCTAGAGGGGAGGGGGGGCGCTCGCCCCGGCGCCCCCCCCCCCCCCTGGATCCGCGCCTGGCCTCAGCCGGTCTCCCGTCAGCACCTTGCACAGAGCGTGGGGCGAAGCCCGTGGCACATGTCCATGAGTGCCTGTATTAAATTCAACAACAACGTAATAACAACGCACTACGATTTAGAAATAAAAGATTAGAAATACTATTACACTTCGTGAACTAAGTGTCACAAAATTGAATTTAATTAAATTTTAATACATTTGTTTTGCTACTGGCTAACTTATATTCGCTAAGGGAACGCAGGCGATTTTGGCATAGGTAGTAAATACCGCGGTACACAAAGAATAGCAAGGAGTTGTGGGTCGCAGATTTGACGTGATCGGGCGAACGGGAAAGGGGACGTTCATAAACTACGTGACCGATTTTAGGGCACTTTTGGCCCCGTCCCCCTATTGTGACCTGGCTAACCTAACCTTACCAAGCATTAAGGATAGGGTCGTGACCATTGGCGAACCCCCTTAAACGGTTACGTAGTTTATGAACGTCCCCAAATGTGAAGGAGAAGCGCCGACACTCCATTGTCGTGAAGATGGCCACTTGGCTGTCCACACGGCTATCCATTTTACGCTTGTATGGGTTGAAACATCTACAATGCAGTGTCCTGAGCTCTTGTGCATACGCTAAGGGTCCCAAACAGCACGACTCTTGATTTCCCTTCCCTTAAACCGGGCATTGACTCGGGACCGCACATGTGGTCTGTTACACAAGAAAGAACCCTCCACAATGAGAAAACTGATCCACGCGACCGCCAGGGGCTGTAATATTGAAGCAACTCTTATTAATTTGGGACGTTCGGGCTCAGTGTTCTCACTCGGACAGGCGAGCAGAAACGAGCCGTACCCGAGCGCCTTCCGCCGTTCAACGCGGCTCGATCCGGCCGGATGAACTCGGGGTACCTTCGAGCACCAGCAACGGCGGTCCTATTCTTTTCGTCTAGCATCGGCTGATTAGGTCGAATTTTCGCTTGCAATTATGTTTGTAAGGAAATACGATGCAAATCTGAAGATTTCGAGCCAGAACAGCCGTGTAATCGTTCGCAGCGCGACGTGAAGTTAGGCAACACATTCAACAGCTGCTGTTATGGCTCTCGGGGGTCGCCAACCTGGCGGGTCAGGTCGGGTCGGGTTCGACGGCGGAAGGCGCTCGGGTACTTCGTTACACTCGCCCGATTGAGAACACTCTGCGAAAAGATACAGACTACATATTTGGGGACGGTGAGTTGTATTCCTAGTACAAGAATAGCGCCGGGCCGTTAGTCTGTCCGGCAGACAACCCGTTAACGACCTTGCCGCTCATGCGTGCGCCTTATCACATCATTCTCTCTTTTTCCTCTTACATTTCTCATCTTCCCTCTACCTGGGGGGGGGGGGGGCACACATTAGCACGCATTCCGAAACGCACTTTTTAAGCGGATTTCAGGACCATCCAGCTTTTAAGAGAAGAACCTCCAAGACAGAGGCGGCGCACGGCGCCTCGAATTTTGACCCACTCTGCAAACTTAACAGTGTAGTCACTATGCTGTAGGTAAAGCACAGTAAGTGGGCCACTACGCTGTTCAAAACGCACACAAGTGAATAAATAACCCTACTTAAGATTTGAGGTCCGAGTTATATTGAGCTTGACGTTAGGTTTTCAAAAATAGGGTGACATAACATTTTCTCGTGACCACGACTGTCACCATGAGGTCGTAGCGTATTCTGGGTTAACCGGTTCACATGGCCTGGCACAGTAGCGTGACGTCTTGTTTATGAAATGCCGAGATAGCCGCACCGCAACTTAAATATTCCTCGTGCATATGTGAAGTATTCCCCGAGTATTCCTTGGAAATCGTGACATTCCTTTTCTGCATAATCTGAGGTATTCCGTAGTTTCTCGGGTATCCTTCGGTTTTCCCGATTTTCTTTTCCATGACTTCTATTCCTGGGATTCCGAAGTATTTAAAGTCTAAATTGTGAACCCCTCGTATAGAATGCTATGCTCGCATCCAGAACATTTGCCTGAAGGTGTCACGACAGTTGACGCATTACGACCTAAGCCCGTAATTTCCCAATTTATTTTTGCTCAAACCTGAAAAAATGGTTGCAACTTCAATAACTCTTACATAAAACCTGAATAACCCAAGTATCAAACACCCCAATTGACTCTGTTTAGAACGGATTCAGTCCAGTACCCAAAAGGGATAGGTGATAAGTTTCGAAGTTTACCTGGCAGGGCTTGACAGAGCCCAATGACTGCCGCCGGCAGGCCAAGGCGGGGTTGCGCCAGGCGGGGAGGGGACCGGAGAGGCTGAAAAGTGCTGTGCGATGTGCGAAGCTTGTTAACGCCCTGACGAGGCCTGGTCTACCTTGTTCCAGACTGTAAGGTCCTGCGGGGCAAACAAGTCATCTATCCGCTCTTGGAAGTGGACTAAAATCGCCCCAGCTCCCCTCCCCCAAACCCCCCGTTTTCCTATTTTTTGGGGTGTAGCCTGATAAGGCCCATGCACGAAAATCAAGTTCCAAACCACTAGAGCTAGAAATCCCCAAGCTTCCACTGTGCGTCAAACCGCTCTCGAGATATCTAGTGGACAGACAGAAACTTTAAATCAGCCCCACCCAAGCAAGGACTTCGCTGTCGCTCAGCCAATAAGAATTTGGTGCTGATTTCAAATCGTCGTTCCAAATCCGAATCGGTGACATTAAACCTAGGAAATTGCGGGGTTATTAAAAAAAGAAAAACAAATTGACCCTCACCTGATTTGCAGAGTGGTCGGGAAAGACGATTTCGTCATTCCCCCATTCGCGTCCGCGGCGAGTGCTGCCGCGCATCCCCGCGGCTCCGCAACATAGCGGGGCGGCGACCGCGAGGACGACAAACAGGGCGGTGGCAGCTTTCATGCCAGCGGGGTTGTGTGACGGGACGGACGTGGACCACCTCTCAACAAGACCCAGCTGCGACTGGTACTCGTGCTACTGTCCCGAACAGCCGCAGCCTGAGCCGGCTCGCTCTCCCCTCTCCCATGTTTTTTTTTTTTTAGCTTCGTTTTATCGCGACGTGAATTCGTTTTTCCAGGCTTATCAGCGGTGCTCTGCAGCTCTCGGGGAACACCCGTGGCGGACGCTGTGGACTTGGACATTGATCCGCAGTCTGAAGGAGAAGCATGTCGAGACCACGCATTCCAAAACCTTTCCACGCCTTTGCAGTTTTGGTCGCGGCACAGGGGCTGTAGGCTGTAGGTAGCATCCCGGGACAGAGCCGAAGTCAACTGTAAGGGAGAGTGGGGCACCAAGTGTCAGGGGCAGGTAGTGTCAAAACGCGATAAGAACTAAAAGAGAACAAACTTCAAAAATTTTGGCTCTCCCTCTTGACGTACCCAGCCATTTGCAAAACGCGAGTTCCTGCGCAGATTTTTGGAGCTACACGCGATACAAAATATTGACAGTCGAACTTTAATAACTTTTTGATATCTAACATTCGGTTTTTGTTAATTGATTCTTCAGGAACGAAAGTTTTAACCCCAATGAGGATTTTTATGTGCACTACGACACCTAATTAAGACCATACAATAACAACGTGACATATGTGGCAAGTGAATAGCCCTCATAGGGCCAGTCGATAAATATACCAGTTCTGGGGCACCTCGTGTCAATTTTGGAAGGGGCAGGTAGTGTCTCCCCGAAATTCCGAGAAATGGGTAAAATTTATGTAAATACTATTGGCACTACTCATGTTTATCAAATGGAGTCAAGGCATAGCGTATTTTAAGAATTCCCAAGCTTCAATAGAGGTATGCAGCTTAAACGAAGTAGTCGATGCTTCTATTGGTACATAAATAGGCCCATTACTTAAGTGGTCGTTATTTCAGCTGAAAATTTATAAAATAGGCAAATCTTGGTGCGAGGACGATTGCCAGATGTCATTGAAGCAATATGTAGCCCGGTAATCTATTTTGGTATGCGCTGACAGCTAATTTTCATGCGTGACACCACCTGCCCCGCTATGGGGCACCAGGTGTCATTTGCAGAGGTCACATATTTGACCCCATTGCGCAAGAACGAGGTGCAAATGTGTAATTATTGTGACGCAATCTCATAAAGGAGGGTTCATCAGAAGTACTTGAGCAAAAAACTTGCAATTTTTTTCAATATGTAAGTAGAGACTTCGAGAAAACCAAAAAGTGACACGTGGTGCCCCACTCTCCCTTACGCCTTGAATTTGTCTTATCCGCTCTACATCAGGGTTGTACACGTTGCTGAAACGATGTAACGGCGTTGCCGTAACGCGTTACAATTTTATGTAACGGTAACGGGTTACACGAAGCACGATACTTTTGGTGTGTAACGGCGTTATCGTTACTTGCAACTGGGATTTTATCCCGCGGTAACTGTCCGTGGCCTCACTGGTTCTGGTTCGGGTTCAACTTCTCTGTCGCCGAAGAGTCCTACCTGACGGCCCTAGTGCCTCCCCCCCCCCCCCCCCCGGGTTCCCGGATTACAAAGTACACGGTAATAAATGATTCGCTGGGTCAGCGAATGATATTGACTGGTCTCGGAACAGGCAAATGTTTATTTGTGAGAGCGAATTCGTATAGCCTGTACCAGCCAAGACGCTCCGGCTCTACTTCTGCCAAACCCTTTCGTCCCAACTGACTTAAAATTTACTGCTCTCCCAGGCAATTTTACTTCGGTTGCTACCCATGGGAAGGATGAAAGAGTTGCATAACAAGCTGGCCCGTCCCTTCCGTCAACCTCGGTGCCAGTTCCGCTCCGCTCCACCGGCACCTCGGTTCGACAGGGGGACTTGGCCAGCTTGGCCTGCCGGCGGCGTTTGCGGGGGCCTTCGGCCCCGCCTCAAGTCTCCCTAGAGGTGCCCGATAGCAGATGTATTTGTTACGATTTAAATCGTTAACGTGAGCCCGTCCCTGTGCGCGCCGCGATATGGTAATGGTGTGCGCGCGGCGGCCAACCATAACCTCAAAAAGCAAGAACAGACAAATTTTCATTAATCAAAAATGCGATACAAATCGAAAATTGTTGCCACCGTACGTGATTCTACGTTAAAAATGGAGTTTATCCTCCAAATTTGAAGTTTTTCTGTGAACGATAAGTCGGCGTACACACTAGCGAACGAACGAACATCCGGCATAAGACTATAAGCCCGGCTCCTGCCGTTTCTAAAGAAACGTGTCGGGACGGGCTAAAAAGAATGCTCTCCAAATGCAAAAGATTCTAAGGTGGATCGAGCAGATAGTTTAACAAAAACATGCCGATTAACTAGACTGTGACAGCCATTACTAAAGCTGCGACAGACCAAAAGATTTATTGACCTGGAGAACTTTATAGATTTCAGCAGTTTCTTGGTAGGGCTTGGATATTTCTCAAAAATGCAGTCTTGCTGTTTTAATAGGTTGGTAAAGAACGGAAGAAAACATGTGCATTCTTAGGTTTTATTCAGTTCATAAATGACAAACAACATTTTGGTAACAAAAAAGAACTTGAATGTATGGCAACATTTTTTCATAACTGAATAAGTCATTGATAAAGAGCTTAAGTGCATCACAGCATTTTGTATGACTTAATAAATAATATACATCTTCATAACAATACCAACATACGCAAGCAGATCAGAAAAATATTACAAATAGAAAAACAAACGTATTTTACAAGCTATAACATATATCGAAGCACTGCATAATTTTTGTCAAGAAATGACTTGTGTAAACTTAAAGGAAGTGGGTCATATAAGTCATGGTGACATGTTGTATGCCACACTTTAGACAAGGTTTCTACCTCATATGCATGCACATGCTCATCAAATCCAACAGTATGTAGATAAGAAAATATAAAGAATACTTCATCTTTACTGTTAACAAGAATTGTCTCTAGCAAACCAAAAACATGCCTGGTTTGTACTTGGTGCCTTTAATGTTAACCGAAGTTAAAGACAAACAAGAAGCAGACAAAGACAGCATGTTATCTGGCAAAGATTTAACAGAATCAGTACTTTCAAATTCTGACATAACAGCTTCATATGATTTTCCAAACACAATTTTAGGAATTAATGGAATCTTAGCTTTCAAACGATAAGATTTTTTTTTTTTTTTCAGATTCAGCTGATGCTGGATAGAAAGAGTTAGTGCAATGTTTGTTCGCGATTCAGTCGCATGTGCAGGTATAAGCAAAGTCCTATGCTTACTTTCGAAGCGCTTAGTAGACGTAAGAGCAACAGGTCCGCTCTGCTCAAACACAGTTGCATAATGTACTAAGTTGTGAAACTTAGGTTTCAGACTATCATTAGTAATACTGACATACATACAATTAAATTCATCAAATGAGTAGACACGACACGAAATGAAGTAGATTGATGCACAGCCAATGATTTGGCTAAACAGAGATCCAGTAATTGAGAAAGCTTTAAATATAAACACCAATATGGGTCATAAACAAGAACTTTCTCACCAACTAGAAGTCCAAACAGTTTCACAAACAACAGCATTTCAGATCCAGACATTTTTAGCTTCTGAGTGGAAACATGGGGTACACGGTTGGAATCGCAAGGTCCATAATTAAATAATGCAATCCTATAATTAAGCAAATCAACATCAAAGTACTGTGGAACGCAATTTTGCAACACATGAAGCGTAACAGAAGAACAGACTCCCTCACATAAATCATGGAACATGTCCACGCAATAATTTGAGATAACATGAAAAGAAGTGAGCTTATTAAAAACAGAATCCTTCTTTAACCCAGTTAACTTGAAATTGTTAGCAGCCAGATCATTTGTGTACGAGACTTTAGTTCGTAAAAGAGCAACATTATCAGTTGACTCATGGTGCTTGTCATTCTTGTGAATACTGCAGTACCGACAACAATGATTGCCAGTGAAACTTTCAACAAAGCCAAATATAGAGTTAAGACCCAAATTATCGCCAAGTATTAAACCAGTACTAAAATATACTCTGAATTGGGCTGTAGTTAAATTAACCACAATTCCCTTTTTTTCATTCAACTGCGAAATGAATGTAGCAAAAATTGTATCATCAGAAAACAATGATCGAAACTCCGACTCAAACAACAAAGCCAGAAAAATATTATCAACAGTACCTTGACACTCTGGAGGAAGACAGGGGCGTGGTACCTCAACACACAGAAAATTGTGAGACAGAACAGTTGTTTAACATAATCCTCGCAACAAAGAACCGTCATTTGTCAGGAAAGTCGCTAAAACTGTTCACTTCTCAGAAACTCATAAGAAAGAATGGTCACTACTACAAAACTGATATCTCAGAACAGTCATTTTACAGAAAATTATTTGACAGAAACGTCACAGCGCAGAAAATTATTATAAGGAATTGTCATCAGGAAGAATACCACGCGACAGAATGGTTGTTTAAAAGAAAATTATATAAAAGAACGGACGTGTATCAGAAAAGCATAACTCAGAATCTTTATTTTAAAGAATGTTTACTAAAAAGAACGTTCATGTCTCCGAAAATTCATTACCTAGAATATTTATTTGGCAGAACCCTCATATCTCAAAACGGTCACTACACAGAAAATCATATGACAGAACCCTCGTGTGCCAGAAAGTTATTGCTCTGAATCCTCAGCACTCAGAAAATTATTAAACAGAATATTTATTTGGCGGAACCTTCATATCTCAGAACGGTCATTACACAGAAAATCGTGTGACAGAATCCTCGTGTGCCAGAAAATTATTGCACAGAATCCTCACCACTCAAAAGATTATTTGACAGAATACTTATTTTGCAGAACCTTCATATCTCAGAACGGTCATTACACAGAAAATCACATGACAGAATCCACGTGTGCCAGAAAAACATGGCACGGAACCCTTGCTACCCAGAAAATTCATTACACAAAACATTTATTTGGCAGAACCGTCATAGCTTAGAACGGTCATTACACAGAAACTCGTGTGACAGAATCCTCGTGTGCCAGAAAATTATTGCACAGAATCCTCACTACTCTGAAAATTATTTAACAGAATATTTATTTGGCTGAACCTTCATATGTCAGAACGGTCATTACACAGAAAATCATATGGCAGAATCCCCGTGTGCCAGAAAATTATTGCTCTGAATCCTCAGCACTCAGAAAATTATTGAACAGAATATTTATTTGGCGGAACCTTCATATCTCAGAACGGTCCCAACACAGAACGGTTATAAAAAAGAATAATATTTGCCACAATGTTCAAATCTCAGAATCATTATTGCACAGAACGGTCGTTACAAAGAACATTTATTTGTTAGATTATTCATATCTCAAAATCCTTATCACACAAAAAATTATAAGACAGAATATTTAATTCGCCGAATATTCATGTCTTAGAATCCTTATTTCGCAGAACGGTCATTACAAGTAACATTTGTTTCACAGAAACTTTATAGCTCAGAACGGTCATTACACAGAACAGTCACTACAAAGAACATTATTTGCCAGACTATTCATATCTCAGATCCCTTAATACTCAGAACGGTCATTACACAGAACGGTCATTACACAGAACAGTCACTACAAAGAACATTATTTGCCAGACTATTCATATCTCAGATCCCTTAATACTCAGAACGGTCATTACACAGAACAGTCACTACAAAGAAAATTATTTGCCAAACTATTCATATCTCAGATCCCTCAATACTCAGAACGGTCGTTACACAGAAATTTATTTAGAAGAACTGTTGTCAGACGGTGGCTCGTCGCCCCGTCTGGGTACTCCAAACGGTACGGCGTCCGAGCCGACGCCGCGGCGCGCTGAATAGGCAACCAACCACATTCCATAGTGCGCGCCGCGCGGGTCTGGCTGACTCAGCACGCGGCCGCGGCGTATCTACGCGCGGGGCGATGATCGCCAGGGGAGGGGTATCATGGCGCAGAAAATCGTTTATAAGGACAGGAATCGAAAGGAGTTTTCTGATATTACTGTCTAGAGAACAGTTATTAAAACAACGCCTCTGTAGAACTGCAAGTCTAGGAAAGTGATCGCGTTGTCTATATAACTGCAGATTAGAGGATTCAGTCGTTGAATGTCTTGTTAGTATGATTTTACGATTTAACGATTGCTGTTTGGAAACGCGCATCTTGTTAGCGGTGTGTCGTTTTAACAGCAAGTATTTGAAACTGTCAGTCCTTGGAATCGCAATTACTGTCCTCTCCATTCGAGACTCCTATTCTGAATGAACATTTCGTTAGAAGTCCATTTATATAGATGGATCTGGAACGGTATCCACGGGTTTGTCCCGCAGCACAGCCGTGCCCGGCGGGTCGGCCTACGTGGCACGGCTGACGCCCCCGACGACCACGGGTTAGGCAGCCCCGCAGCACAGCCGTGCCCGGCGGGTCGGCCTACGTGTCACGGCTGACGCCCCCGACGACCACGGGTTAGGCAGCCCCCCCCCCCCCCCCCCCAAAAAAAAAAAAAAAAAAGAAAAAAGAAAAGCAACGATATCCACAAATCACCATCAGATTTCGCTCTTTTAAAAAGTTTGTTTGACAGTGGAACACAATAAATTCAACACATATCTGCATATCTGCGGACGTGTTATATTTACAACTTGGCAATGCTCAAGTTGGCAACTAATCAGCACACTGACGGGTGCGGTCAGAAAGCAAAGTAAACAAAAAACCGCGCCTTCCTTCCCGTATTTTGCTGATGTGCGTTTCGTGCGTGTTCACCGTGATCTGAAGGTAAGGGGAATAGTCAATAATCCTTTGGTACTCGCTGAAGCTGAGATTTTGATCGCTATGGGTGTTGAAGTAGATTTGATTCACTCCTTGACGGTACGGTACTGTTGTACCATAACCTCAAATAACAGCCGTGTGCACCCGTTTGCGAACACTCGAAATCCTTTTATTCTTGTTCGTGGGACGCCACAACGTACTGATTTAACTGAAATTGATGTGAAAAGTAGCTTAGAATAGCGTGGCAATCTTAGGGTACTTCTTTTTGATTATCGTGGAGTCGAAACCGCAGTGTCCCAATGCACCCTATTGCCTGTCCCATTATTAGATTAGAAGTTCTAGACTCAGAGCAAACAAATTTAATATGGTAAAAAAATTTGTCAACTGTTATTACTCTTTATGTTAACTCACCAGCAGCCACTAGTTCTCATGTTGACATAAACTTTTTTCCTGCATTGTGCAATGCTATCTCGAAATCTCCTAGCAGAGTACCCGGATTGACATGTCCCCCAACAGCATCATTCACTGCGGAAAATACAGCAACATAGGCATCCTCACTTTTCCGCTCCATGAGGGCATAAGCACATGGCCAGCTCTGAAGAACACACAAAGAGGATGAAGGAGGTATTATGCAGGGATATTGAATGTAAAATGAATCAATTGCGAGGGATAAAACTCACATAAGATCTGTCACCTATAGTTTCAAAGGCATGAATGGCCAAGAGCTGATGTGTTGAAGGAATCTGAGGCCTAGAAGTAGAAAAGAAGACTTGTACACTGAAAATGATGATATAGAAAACCACAAGAAAAAAGAACCACATTACCTCACATCAAAGGTTGCATCTGCAGCCAGGTTCACCCCATCTATTTTCAAGAGATCGCTCATGTATGGGCAGACGAGGACAGCAACCCTTGAACCATCACTGGCAAGAACAGTTTCCCTGAAGAACTCATGATGCGACTCGTGCGCCAACGCAAAACTACGCCATTCAGGCTGGAAATTAAGAATGTCGTGGAGTTCATCCAAATCTTTGGGAACCGGAGGGATACTCTTGTCTCTGCTTCTTTTCATCATCTGCCTGTCAGCAGGAAATGTTCGTTTCAGAGCCCCTAATGGATTTCTGCAGGGAATGCAATATTAACAACAAAAAATACACAGTGATGATGGCATGTAGATATTATGGTACAAAAGAAACATGAGTATTTACCTGGCACTCTCCTTGTCAAATATGTTGCGGAAACCACAACCTGCATGAACGTCTGCTGCCTTTACACGGATCTCATGCCTGTACATAGCAAGCTGTTCTTCATCCTTAATAGGTTCATGGCAATGTGGGCGCAAGACAGACACACGAGTCGCATTTCGTTTTATGACCCCAGTAGATAAGCAACCATTTTCTGAACATTTGAGGTACCGAACACTATTTTTCACAGAGGGCTGCCTGTACACATAACCGCCATCAATAATCAACGTGTGATCACTTCTTTTCCCTGACACTTCAAGCAGCGACATGAGAACTGCGAAAGTAACAAAAAACAAAGGAGAAAGCGTTATCAAAAGGGTTTGATGAAAGATAATATACCCGTTCCTTACCATGTTTTTGTATAAATTGTAATTTAAAGTTGTGTTTTTGGCAGCAGATGCATGGATGACACTGGTTGGGTACAGTTTGGAAAAATATGGTGGAAGCCGCGGTCCCGTCTTTCGGCTAAAGTTACCTTATTTTCGTACTTTACTGCATACATGATATATTTAGGTGTATATAGTCTCCTAAACAGGACGACTAACCTCTCATTCAATATTTCCTATTTTCTCTAAATGTAACATAAGAAGTCGAAAAAAAAACCACTTTTTTACGAACTTGTGAGCATTTGATTCCAGAACTAATGACACCAGTATCATCCATAAATCTGTTACCAATATTGAGCTGAAATAGGTGGACGATATGACCCTACCGGGCTCAAATACCCGTTCTTCTAACCATATTTATTGTGTATTGAATGGTATGAATGGTAAAGATGGGGTAAAAGTAACACTGATAAGTACTTACATCGTAGACCGAATTACGTAGTTCAAACCTGACGAAGAGTTTACGAGTGATCGGTTAACGAAAAATGCATGGGCACACCGTCGCACACCGTTCCATGCACTTGATTCTGGTCAGATTCTGGTACTTCCACAGCATTTTTGTTCTCCGCGTCAAAACAAAACTTGAAGAACCAATGAAAACGCAGCGTTAGCTATGACGTCATCATTAATCTCTACAACAAAGCCCCCCGCCCTTTGAAGTTTCCTCATGTTTAATAGAAACTGCTGGATTGGTAGTGTTTTTTTTTGTTTTCTCTTTCTTAATACTGAATCCAAATTTTTAATTGCATGTTTAAAATTATTTGTTTGAAGGTTTGAAGGGAGTGATAGCTTCTGAATCACGGGGATCGAAGTGGATCCAAGCCGTGCCAGAAGCCGTGTAAACCCCTTTCCTCCATCCTCTTGGGGCTCTTCGCACACGATACGCCCGATTCTTTCTCATTCCTTTGGAAGCAGTCGGCGTGAGTGGTTGTGGGTGCATCAATCAACTGTGGTCATGGAGGGCGGCTTGATGATTGTCGGTGGGGAGCGTTCAAACGGCAAACTCTACGTCTACGAATCTCACATATACAAAATATCAAGATCGAAGAATGGCAATTCTGTCACCAATTTAAAGTGTAACTTCGATGGCTGTCCCGGTACGGCCATACACTGTGATGGAGATGATTACCTACGTGTTCTCCAAGACCATACTCATCTCCCAGACAGAAAAGAGGAGGATAGATACATCTTTCGACAAAAGCTGAGGGATTCAGCTGCTGTGTCTACTCTCGATTACTCCGCAATCTACGACGGTCTGAAACTTGAGTAAGTAAACTATGTATGGATTCCACGTGGGGGCTGTGGCGCGAAGGCTCGTTTGGGAGCATGGCCGGGATTGTTACCAGTTGCGACAGGTGTCATTAGGGCTAGAAAACTGCCGCTGGAGAAACGGAAGTCTGTGTGGTAGTGAACATTAGGCGCATTTACTTCGTTACTGTTCAAATTGTTAACCGATAACAAAGATATTGTCATTATTCATATACTTGATGCAAATTGATAACTGTTGCCGCCCGCCCGCCCGATAAGCGACTTAAGATTTGGTTCGATATAGTTTGAAGCTATGTAGTGATTTTGAATGGCCTTGTTGCAGTCACCCTTATGGAGCTGGCAGTGTTCCTTTCATGGACGCATACCAAATTTCAAGCAGATATTCCGAGGTGTTTCGGTTTTATGGCCCTTTCAAAATCAAAGTTTTCAGAACATTCTGATAGCGTTGTCTCTGAAAGCAGACTTCTGACAGCTTACGCTGAAAGCAAACTGCTTTCAGGCGATCAGGAGAGCTAGCAGCATAAGCTATCAGAGATCAGAATAGCTTTCAGAAATCAGAAAAGCCATCAGAAAATACTTTCAGAAACTCAGAAAAGCTATCAGAAACTCAGAAAAGCTATCAGACAATCAGGGAAGCAACCAGGTAATGAGAAGAGCTATCAGGCAATCAGGAAAACTATCAGGTAATCAGAATACCTATCAGAAATTTCTGATAGAATTTCTGATTTCCTGAAAGCATTTACACCAGTGAAGTTTACGAAACTCTCTCTGGAATCAAGAGGGAAACATAACAAAATAATCGCAGTCATGATTGTTATGTGGTGCAAATCGATTGCTGGGCATCCAAACCTAACGCAACACGAAAGGCTCAATATCGCTCCTGCATGTATCGGTACGCTGATAAATCAGGTTTCGGACACCGACACCCTAGTGCTTATCAAAGTATGTGAATACCGTATGCTTGAGAGCGCATGGATGTCATTCATACGCCTGGAAACGAATGTTTTTGGCAGTCCCGCAACGCACTATCTCCGTCTCTTTCTGTCTGGTAGGCGTATGGTATTCACATATTTTGGTTAGGAGTGCATAGGCGTTGCCATTAAGTATGTCCGAGTTTCCCTCCGCCTCAAGACGCGAACGGCAAAGCGGAGCGCCTACGAGTGTCAGGGTAGGCCAACCCGCACGACACACGTGCATGCAGAAGCCGTAGTTGCCTACCCAACAGGCGCCATTTGTGCTCAGAGATGCCACACTACGTTTGCGCTTCGACAACATCGTAGACATACCTCATAATTGATCCCATAGTCACACGTTTGAGTTTGAAGACGCCTGACAGCAGGGTGTGGAATAACTGTAACTGTAACTATTACTGTAACTGGTTACTTTTTTGCTGGAACTGTAACTGTACTAGTTACATTTCGAGGCGAATTTAACTGTACCTTTAACTAGTTACCAAAACCGCAGTAACTGTAACCTATTTTTCAGCTACAACGGTCACATTTTTACTTGTCAGTTTTACGTTCTGAGAGAGTCGTTTTTAACAATGCGACGGACAGGGAAAGGCTGACTGAGAAAAAAGGAGACCAGCTGAGGGTTTGCTATTGAGATGCAGCAAGGTCAAGGATAGCTCGGTCGAGCCATAAATGTGACAGTCTCCCCGGCTTCTCCGAACACGCGACGCCACGCCAGTGCAGCTCTGCCCGTTTCGATGCGTTGGCGGGGCGGGCGCGGGAAAAGCCCACCTGTATCCAAATCCTTGAAATTTAAGGTATAAGCTTCGAATTTTTTTTGACTTCCCATCAAACAACGCTGTTTGGACGAATCAGAGGCTGAACACGTTCGAATTTCCAAAGTTCTCGGTTTGAGGTACCGTCTGTCTGTGCTGGGCCGGGTCATTGCCATGCCTTTGTTTGATTACCGGTCATTTTTCCCAAAACCATTTTCCCAACAGAGAATGTTCCCAAAACTTTTATTCCCAATGTGAATTTCCCAAAGTTATTTTTCCCAAACCATAAATTTTCCCAAGAATGTATTTTCCTAAAATACTTTCTAAACTGCGTGATCGATACCATTTAGAGTGTGAAGTGGTTGCCCAGATTGCGGGCCTAACAGACACGATACTCGTTCAAGCGCCCTACGGACGGCTTCGGCCTGCCCCGGCCTGAACCGGCAACGAGCCACTGAGGTCAGCTCGCCGAACCGTCTTAAGAGCGGTCATACCAGCTCGGACATACAACACACACAAAACAGAACCATGACACGTATACGAGCGGCACTGCAGTTTCGACGTCAGGATCGTCGACAGTGTCCCCAGGACGTTGCATGAGGGCCAGTATGGTGAAAATTTGCTTGAACATATGTGGAGCCGTCTTGAATGTGCCGTCGAGGAACCACATTTCGGATTTCCAGAACAGCTCGACGTTCCGTTTGGTTCCGAAAACTATCACTCTTCGAGCTCTGGCCTCGTCATCGCCGTCGTCATCACCATCATCATAGGAGTCAAACAGAAGGAAGTCCTCGCCTCCCAGGGTGATGCGATACCTTGCAAAGTTTTTGGGAAAACTTTTGGGAACAACTTTGGGAAAATATATTATTGGGAGCAGTGGATTGGAAAATATAGGATTGGGAATTTAATTTTGGGAAGGATTCCTTTGGGAAAAAGTGTTTTGGGAAGCTAACTTTTGGGAATTAATTTTTGGGAAAAATGGGTGGGAACGCCTTTGTTTGCACAGGAAGGGTCGGGTCTATTGCTGCTGCTGCTGGGAAGTGGCAGTAATTATAAGGGACTCCGGAACAACGGTGAGGACGGCCGTGGCCGTCAAGTCGAAACACGCCCGGCGCTGCAAGAGCGTAACGAATATGGGGGCTATACCGAAATTTTCGACTCTAGCCGGGCCGCAGCGGTCCTTCGGCGGACAAGGGCAAGGGGGTGCGGGGGTAACAGCACATAAGGACGGCCCCCTATCAGGGGCAGAGGGGCGGGGAGGGAATGGAGGGGTTTGTTTTGGGTTTCTAAAACGTGGACAGCTAGTAGGGGGGGGGGGGGGGGATGGGAAGGGAAGGGAAGTGACGTCAACGACGGCGGAGCCCTCGCGAATCCCCGGAGCCCAGACGGCGCCCGCTGGGCGCCTGAAACGGAGGCAACGTGCGAAAATTTCCGCCTGTTAGTAGCCGAAAAGTGGAAAGAGCCTTGCACAACCGCAATTATATGGAGTAACTATTGTATAACTAGTTACATTTTTTCCGGTAACTGTAAATGTACTAGTTACTACTACGCTTCCATGAGTGACTAGTATCAGTCTCCAACAAGATTCATAACGGTTCCTCACCGCGTACAGCGCCGCGTGTTGACCGAGTCCAGTTTTTTAACTTCTGCGGGCTCTGAAATGGGTTCATACACTCGCTCTGTAACTGTAACTGTGACAGTAGATAGGGCTACCTGCTAAAAGTGTTAAAACGTCACGGGGTAGGTTCGGAATCCCCCATGAATTTTGGTACCTCAGTTTTTTTTCTACAACCACCAAAAGGGGTCGCGCAACGAGTTTCCATGTTACGCCGTATCCGGGATTTAAACTAAAATTCCGATCACACACAAACAAAATATTGCTTAAGTAAAACACCCTATATTAACACCCAAAGGGTGCAAATTTCGTCCGTTTTGCTCTGGCACCGTTTCTGAGTTAAAAGCTCTGGAACACTCAAAATGAATAAATTGTCTTTAAAACGTTTAGACGTTTAAACGTTATTTTTTTACCCGAACTCAGAAACGGTGCCAGAAAGCAAAACGGACGAAATTTGCGTCCCTTAGACGTTAAAATGGGGTGTTTTGCTGAAGAAAATTTATGTTTGTGTGTGATCGGAATTTTTTTTTTTAAACCTCGAATAGGGCGTAACATGGAAACTTCCGGCTCGTTGCGCGACCCCTTCCGGTGGTCGTAGAAAAAACTGAGGTACCAAAATTCATGGTGATTCAAGTGGAACTGGATTTCGAACCTGCCCCGTGACAATTTAACACTTTTGGCAGGTGGCCCTCTCTAACCTCACAGGCGCTCGCGTAGCCACCGGTGGTGGCACACCTAGCCCAATAATTGTGAGCGCCACTGGCCACCACGGTCTGCGAGGCGGGGGACTTTGTAGTGTATATCACTACACATACAGCACGGTCAGTAGGTTGCCTATCACTGCCTTATGCTGTTACTCCTCACAACTGGTGGAAGGGTGCCGGGTAGTGTTCTGCATCGGGCGGGCATGGCCGGGCTTGGCTCGGTTATGGCCCATAACCGAAATATTTTGTCTGTCTTCTCGAAAGAACCTAATGAGTGCGAGAGAGACAGACGACGCTCGGTCATGGCCTGTCAAGTGTGACAGCCCTATCTTAAATGCATGGAAAGGTTAGGTTAGCCCCGTGACAATAGGGGGGCGGGGAGAGGATATTGGCCCTAAAAGCGTGACAATATGAGAATAACTACGCGGAGGAGGTCGGTCACCACCCCCTGCCCTGTAGGGTGTATATGGCCAAATGCAAGGTAGAGGCGGAGAGGCATGGCAGCAAGGAGCTGACAGGGCAGGATTTCAGAAATCCTAGAAGTCAGAGTGGGAAGCGATAATGTTTTCTTGGTAGTGTTAAATTGTTATTATATATATATTATTAATAAAATGTTAAGTTGTAAAATCATTATAATGTATTGTATACTGCCATACTGGTATTAATGTAAATTGGACACTGTGATAATAAGTTAATAAATGATTGTTATTTAAAAAAATGGGGGGCCATGAGGCCCCGTAAAATCGATTTTGCTAAAAATGCCCCTGGGAGGTAGGCAGGCCCGTCGGACAGTGGCCTGGGTCGATGGGGCCCCACTAGGGGTCCATGGGGCCACGTAAAATCGATCATCTTGAAACTGCCCCTGGGAGGTAGGCAGGCCCGTCGGACAGTGGCCTGCATCAATCGTGTCCCATTGGGGACCCGTGGGGTCCCGTATAATAGATTTTGTTGAAACTGCCCCCGGGAGGTAGGCAGACCCGCCGGACAGTGGCCTGCATCGATCGTGTCCCATTTGGGACCCGTGGGGTCCCGTATAATAGATTTTGTTGAAACTGCCCCCGGGAGGTAGGCAGACCCGCCGGACAGCGACCTGGGTCGATGGGGCCCCACTGCAGGTCCCTCAAAACAGCAGGTCGGCAGGATCGTGGGGGCCTGCTGTTCGTGACCACCGCACGAGAACCGAACCTAACCTAACCCAGCCCAACCTAACCTAGTCGAGCCTACGCCAACCTAGCCTACTGACCTGCTGTTTTGTTGAAGGACCTGCTGTTTTGGTGCCTTACCAACCTGCTGTTTTGACGGACCTGCTGTTTTGCTGCGGTCCCCATCATTAGTGTCCCATTGGGGGCCCATGGGGTCAGTTATAATCGATTTTGTTAAGACTTCCCCTGGAAGGTAGGCAAACCCGTCGGACAAGGGCCTGCATCGATCGTGTCCCATTGGGGGCACACGGGGTCACGTATAATCGATTTTGTTAAAACTGCCCCTGGGAGGTACGCAGACCCGCCGGACAGTGGCCTGCATCGATCGTGTCCCATTGGGGGTCCATGGGGCCACATATTATCGATTTTGTTGATATTGCCCCTGGAGGGTAGGCAGACCCACCGGACAACGGCCTCGGCCGATCGGGCTTCAACGGGTGGCCATATGGAGCGGGGTCGGTCACGGAGCGCGGTCGGTTTCGGCCTCGGCTGATTCTCAGTTGGCCCAACTGAGGTGGCCAACTTGACGCCCGTGGAGGTAGGCAGACCCGCCGGACAGCGGCCCGCGTCGAGCGGGTCCCACTGGGGCCCATGGGACCTCGTATAAGGTTCATCACACAGAACAATCATTTAGCAGGATCCAATATTTTAGAACTTTTGCTACTCAGAACGGTCGTTACACAGAACATGTTTTTGAAAGAATCCTTATATCTCAGAACAGTCATTACACAGAATATTTATATCACAGGACGGTCATTACAAAGAATATTATTTGCCAGAATATTTATAGCTCCGAATCCTTATTGCACAGAACGGTCGTTAGAAAGAACATTTATTTGCAAGAATATTCATAACTCAGAATCCTTATTACAAAGAACGGTCGTTACAAAAAACATTTATTTGCCAGAATATTCACAAATCTGAATCGTTATCTTAGAGAAAACTATAAGACAGAATATTTATTTGGCAGAATCCTTATATCTCAGGACCGTCATCACACAGAACGGTCATTACAAAGAATATTGTTTGCCCGAACATTCATATCCTAGAACCCTTACTACTCAGAACGTTCATTACATAGAGCATTTATTTCGCGGACCCTTCATATCTCAGAACGGTCAGAACTCAGAAAATCGTGTGACAGAATCCTCGTGTGCCGGAACATTATAGCATAGAATCCTTACCACTCTGAAAATTATTTAACAGAATATTTATTTGGCAGAACCTTCATATCTCAGAACGGTCATTACACAGAAAATCGTGTGACAGAATCATCGTGTGCCAGAAAAACATCGCAAAGATCCCTTGCTACTCATAACGTTTATTATACAGAACATTTATTTGGCAGAACCCTCATATCTCAGAACGGTCTTTACACAGAAAGTCGTGTGACAGAATCATTCTGTGCCAGAAAATTATTGAACAGAATCCTTATCAATCTGAAAATTATATAACATAATATTTATTTGGCTAAACCTATATATCTCAGAACGGTCATAACAAAGAAAATCATATGACAGAATCCTCGAGTACCAGAAAAACAGCGCACGGAACCCTTGCTACTCGGAACGTTCATTACACAGGACATTTATTTGGCAGAACCCTCATATCTCAGAACGGTCATTACACAGAAAATTGTGCGTCAGAATCCTCGTGTGCCAGAAAATTATTGCGCAGATCTTTCACCGCTCAGAAAATTATGTAACATAATATTTATTTGACAGAATACTCATATCTCAGAACGGTCATTACACAGAACGTTCATTACATAGAACATTTATTTGGCAGAACCCTTATATGTCAGAACGGTTATTACACAGAAAATCATATGTCAGAATCCTCGTTCGCCAGAAAATCAGTACAGAGAGTAGTCACAATAAAGAAAATCATTTCACAGAACCGTCGCAGGACAGAAAATCATTCGAAAGAATCGTCATAAGGCAGAAAATTATTTCCCAGAACAGTCGACAAACAGAATTTCATAACACGGAACAGTCATTACACAGAAAATCATTACACAGAACGGCTGTAACTCAGAAAATTCTGTGTTATGACTGTTCCGAGATATGACGGTTCTGTGTTTTAATTTTCTGAGTGGTGACCGCGCTTCTCATCAAGTGGACCAAGCCACACAGGAAGTGGCTGTAGGGTGAACTTCTATGTTTCTAAAGTTTCCTTCTTCCTGATGATTTTTTCCTGAATCTCAGGAAGAGCCTGAAAAAAAAAGGAGAGAAATAAGATTAGAAATATGTTCATAAGGCACAACTTCAAGGTTGCCAAATTCCCCATTTCCCTGACCAAAACCAGTTTTTCCCTGAACTAAGAGTGCAATAAAAGAATATGGAAACTTAAAGAAAGACTTTTTCTTCATAGAATAGACCTACTAAAGTAAATTTAAAATAGGCTTTAAAAGAAACAATGAGAAAATTCAAAATTTAAATTACAGGCATCTATATACATCTTCCGTATCAGCCCATGTCTCTTGACCTCATACTACCCTAGTACAAGACACAAATTTACAACCTACCAAGGCATGAAGACACACTGCGTCTGTTACTTCATTTAAAGAGGGTCGCCAGCTATTTTCCTTCCTAGATGCCTTCTTAGATTTTGGTACAGTTCTCACTCGAAATAGTTTTGGCAATTCCAAATAAATAGATGCAAACTTTTCAGCTGCAAGTTACCAATGAAACAAAATTAGTATGAAACTGAGCAATATTATTGCAAGATATATAAAGATATTGCAGGATATGCAAAATTAATCTCACCATGAGCCTTGGCATTATTTTGAAGAGCATCGGAGTCAGCAAGAAATTTAGGGTTTTCCTCTCTCATTCGTAGATGAACATCACTCCATTTCTTGAAGTCAGGTGGGGCAAGGCTGGGTTCAAGCTTGAGACCATCATCAGCAATAAGAATGCGAATTAAAGTTCACTAATATGAAATGTAAAGCACAGAGCATTTACATATCCAAGTGAGCCATAATCTGAGGTATGGCCGCCAATGGGGCTCAAAATTTTGGATTTTAAAGATTCCAATCCTCCAACCATACCCTAATGGCCTGGTTAGCATCTTTAAAAAAGGGTCAGTTCCCATTCAGGATCATCAGCATCTAAGAAAGAACAAATTCAGGAATATGAATTCTCAGTTGATTAGAGATTCTTCAAGATTACTTACAAAAACACAATAAAAACCAATCATTTTGTGGTCTAAATAAGCCTCTATGCATCTATAAGAAACTCCTCTGACCAGGAAATGAACTTCTTAAAAACAACACATTTCAATATTTTCAGTAATTTTGAACATTCACTAGGTTGTTTTGAACCCTGCACTCAATTGAAACAACATTGACAGACTGTCATAGACCACAATCTAATTAATTTATATAACTTATTTGAATAGTTAGTGATAAGGGACTGGAATAAGCTGAATACATGCAATACTAACAACCTATGGCAGTGTTTTCCTGGAACTCCTTCCTTGCCCGAGCCCTTGGAAAAATTCCAGCATTAATTAACAACCGCCTCACAGCATAATACTTGTGCACCAGCTTGCCATTGGTGGTTGTGTTCTTTCCCTTCTTGACTAAGTCAAACCAAATTGTCTGTTACCAAGACAAAATCCACAATAAGTAACAGAGTTAACGAAAGGAGTGCCCGATCATCTTAAAAATTGAGGAAATGATGTAATGTACACACCGTGCATTCAGTAGGGAAGAGCTGGACAATCTCCTCAGCCAGTTCTTGAAATCTCTTTTGGTCGATTCTGAAAACATCAAGAGCATGTGAGGAGGGAACAATGACAGTTCAGGCTATCTTATGTTGCCATAGTTGACTAGATAAAAATTCAAAACTTTTGAAAGAAAACGGCACAAACTCACTTGGTATCATGACCTTGCCTTCGTTCTTAGAGATTGAAGGCCCGGAAATATTTCCGGAAATTTTGGAAATATTTCCGGAAACTTTCCGAAATATTTCCGAGGGGTCGGAAATAATTGGAAACATTGGAAATTTTGAAAAAAACGCTTTTAAGATGCACTTCTGGTGCTTTTACTGGCCGCACGCTGCGCCGATCGCTTCAGCGCACGATTTTAACTTTGGGGTGATTCCCAGAATACAGGTAACTTTGGATCAATTTGTTTGATAAAATAAAAGTTGTCTTTTGTCATGAAACACCTTTTTGGCCGATTCCGCACGCTCTATTCGCCTGAGCAGACTCAAATGTCATTTCCCCACTAATATGACTAGAAAAGCAACGGAGTTCACAATTTTTGAAAATGATTTTTCGCTGTTGTCCGTTAATGCGATGAGATTAGGTGATGCGTTCTCTTGGGCGACAGTCGGGCATCGTAAGACAACTTTTGCGGCAGCAGCGACTTTTTTTGGAATCACCGCTAACAGTGCAGGTGCCACACGGTGTTCACAAGCAATTTTCGTACTCTCCAGTTTCCAACTATAAATGGTATTGTGTGACCCTATAGTACATATTCTAAATAATGTTCGCTGCCACCATTTACGGACCCATGGGTCGTGATAAAAGGCTCAACTCGCATTTTCCAAATGCAATCATTCCCTTGCAATAAGGACCGATAGTGAACTGCGTACATCATCACAAAAAGTAGCGATAGTGATACCGACTTTGCGCGCGTGCCACACGACTGTGGTAAAATCCGAATAGGTCTTCGGCCAAAACGTACCTTTAGAACCTATAGACCTAAAGAAATACGCGATTGCTCTTATGCTAAGACTATTTCCTAGAAGTGATCTGTAATCTCCTGTTAAGTAAAATTTATCTAGCATTATAGACAACAGTTTTTTTTTTTTTTTTACCACTTTGTCATGATGATTCGACGCTCAAGCTCATGTAGTATAACCTCGAGTCATTCTTGCATAAGGTGGTTTTATGGCTTAAACCCTAAATTTCCAAAAGTTTCCAAAATTTCGGAAATATTTCGGAAATATTTCGGAAATATTTCCACGATTTTAAATTTCCGGAAATTTTCAATCTCTATTCGTTCTCGATGAATGATCTCTTGCGAGATCATATCTCGGGTGAAATCATCCAGCTTAGTGTGGGTCTTAAAATATCCGAGTATGATGATACCAGCAACAGTGCCTTTAAGGATCTCATGGAGGCCCTATAATAGAACAGAAAACATGCAATTAACACATACACTCTTACAAGATGGAGAACCATTTAAACATGTGTCAGACTTACATTTACATTAGGTTCTGAGAGTACACTCTGCCTCAAAGAATCGGGACTGGTGAGGGCGGGGACTAGCTCAATGCAACGCCGCTTGGGAGGAGGTGGTGTTGGTGACTGTGATGGTGTAAAGCCGGAGTCTGAAGTACTAGCAGAACTCATAATCTGTAAACATTCAAGTCGTTCATAATTTATTTCAAGACAAGTGGTTGACAACCGACACACGGCTAGGTTAGAAAATAGGTTAATGCTAGCTACCACGAGAACCAAAGCAGCTCACTAAAGACACTTCCACAGGAAAGGTTATGTCAATAATAACGTTTTAATATTGAAGGAGCCACGGAAATGATTGAAAGCATTAGATCACGATATTTAAAGCGCAATTTGATCACTAGGTGACAATACTTACAGCTGGCGTAAATTCCTTGAGTTTATGAGTGAAGAAAGCTTTTGAACCTTCTCTGGGGAACAGTCTGGCGATGCTTTCTTCTCTCATCAGCGGAAGTCTAGCCAAAGTCCACTCAGCCTATGCAACAGAAATGATATACTTAAACGATAATTCAAACGACAGATTAAACATCGATCACTCAAGAAGTATGAATGGCGACGTTTTCCCGTTTGCTATCTCATAATACTTCTCGCGCACCTTACGGCTTCGAGGAACCAAATCAACACCCGGAACAGATAACCTCAAACTTGAGAGCAACGAATACGACACCCAAGGCTCCTTCCTTACATTGTCCGTTTTTCACACCCATCATGTTCAGCTACCCTAACCCTAAATTATTTCCAACAAGAAGATATACAGATGGGCATTAAATTAAATTAAAATATCGCATTCAATTTTCATTAAATTTCAATGTTACATTGTATTTACATATTTACAGCAGTAAATTTTGCAGCAATGCTGACGTTTTAGCAATTTTGTCGACAATCAGTAACTTGTCTATGGGGGCATCCTTATACCACGTGACCGAAAATGGGCCACTTTTGGACCCGCCCCCTCCCCCCGCGTGACCTGGCTAACCTTACCTTCCCATGTATTTAATATAGGAGCGTGACCTGGGGCTAACCCCCCCTCCCCCAACTAGGTTACGTAATATATGGATGCACGCCAGGTGCAAGGTGTTGGAACGAAGGGGAATGCACCCCCTGTCGACTTTACCTTCACTACTTGAAGATAATATATGAACGACTTGCTGGCGGCGCGGTCGCAGGACCCGACCCAGTCCAGGAATCCCATGGTGGGTTCCATGGGCCATGGGACATCATGGAATGTCATGGAATGTGTGTTCCTCCATGGAGAGTGACATTCCATGTATTTTTTGCACCTCTCCATGTGAAATATTCCCATAGAAAATATAATTTTCATGGAGATTGGTCCCTTGGTGTTCCACATGGAAAATCAGTTCCTTGGGATGAGCGTCCCTTGTGACCCGCTCATGGAAATTCAATTCCTTGACTTGTGTGTCCCTTTGGTGTACCACTTATGGAAACCTTGTCCCATTAGAATCAGGACCCCATAGAAAGTTTGTCCCACGACCACTTACTAGCTAAAATCGTGGATGGTGACGCCAAACGCCTGCGAGAGCTAGGATAGGCTAGCTTGCACAAATGCAAATTGTATGCCCTCCAGGGGCCCATGAACTGTGGTCTGTAAGCCTGTGAATGTGAACCCTATTGAAAGGTTGCATGAAAATTGTGAAAGAGAACACAATACTGGTCATATAACATTTACTGAAAAAAAAAATACACTAGTCGGATTCAGCTCCTGACATTTTCTCTTGCTCTGCCTCCCGCTCAGCTTCCAGTTTCCTCTGCTTGGCCTAATAGAGAGGAAACATTGTATAAATCAAAATGTAAAATTTAACAGACAAATAAAAATAGAAACCTTGTACTATAACTCACAGCAGCTTCCTTCAGTTTGTCCCGAATAGTGCTTTTTCCTTGCTTGTCAACCGACAGATTCAAGAAAAACTTATCACTAGAACCAGTCTTTAAAGAGGTCTTGGCACGATACAGCCCTAAAATTTGAAACACAAAGTTGCAGACAAAGAATAAAAAAGTGCAAAGAAGAGATTTTAAAAAAATCTACTTACCAAACAAACACTCACGCTTGGCTGGCGTCAGCCTTTTCTTCTTAAGCATTTTTCTGTTGCCTCCACCCTTCACTGGAGTGCCCCCCTCCAGTGACCTCTGGGCTAGCTCAGCATTTGTGTAGATGTTGGACATCACATCCCTGACCGCAATGGATGGCGACACTTTAGCCTTCTTAATTTTTTCATCGAAAATAGCCTTGGAAATGTACACTCCATTTCCAAGATGAACCTTAAACAGAAGAATGGTTACATATGCAGACATAGTATCTCAAAAGTTGGTTGCTTCAAAGCTTAACGAACAATGATTCGCTTCAGCTAAAATTAAAGATATGGGAAGGTGAAACAAGAGACTGAAATCCAGACCAAGGATAAGATAAAATGATGACGTTACAGGCAGGGTGACAATGACACATTAAAACTTAGCTTACCTTTCCTGCGCCATCAGATCTCAAAGGGGCTTTTTTATTGATAGCATCTATTA
Organism: Odontothrips loti; assembly: GCA_038380765.1. Classification (NCBI taxonomy): domain Eukaryota; kingdom Metazoa; phylum Arthropoda; class Insecta; order Thysanoptera; family Thripidae; genus Odontothrips; species Odontothrips loti. The sequence continues at coordinate 2,379,680 of CM076251.1, read as the reverse complement.
TCATGTCTGAAATGGTGATACTGTCCACAAAATCTGAAAGTCATGATAGAAATTTAGCATCCCCACAAAAACAAGAAGTATGATAAAGAATTTTGTTAAACTAACTCACCAGAGTCATGAGACAGTTCTGAGCCAGGAATCGCAGGAGACTCCTCCTTGTCGAAGAGCGTTCTCTTAGCTTTCTTTGCAGGTGTCTGCCCAATTGGTAGAGCAGGCTGACTAACATCAGATGCTGCAAGAGAAAAAAGAGGGCATAAATCGAAATTACGGAACAATTAAAATGTTTACTGAAAACAAGGCTAATAAGGGATGATGAAAATATGCAAGAACTGCACCTGATCCTAATGAGAAAGGCAAACAAATGTAGAAATACTCCAAATCCACAGAAGATCCTAATACTAATCTTACCCTGGTGTCGAGGTGGCTGCTTCAATTTATCTCTAAGTTGGGCATTTTCCCTCATTAAACACTTGATTTGGGATTCCAGCTTTAAAATTTTAGTGACATACATGTCTGTCTGGGTCTTGAAGGCCTCCGTGCTTGACACGAAGCTATCACCATCATCACTGCTGGTTTCATCATTTCTCGATCTCTGTCAAAAAGAAAGGTAATGTTTAGTCACAGGAAATGGAGTGCAACAGCAGGACAGAATAAAATAAACACATCAACATTAGCTTCTACCTTCCAGGCTTTCTTGGAATTTAAAATAATTGACTGAGTCCCCTCTTCACATGGCTTCCTTTGCTACAACAAATAATACAAAATTGAAGCAAATAAAAGTCAATTCTTAATGGCAAAAAAAGGACGTCTTAAATACCTCAGATTTTTTATCCTTTTGAGGTGGTTTCTCACGCTACAAGAACAGAAGTTTTGTCAATTTAATGATTAACACGGACCTAATTAAGATCAAAATAACAAAGTGGGATAAATAGTCACCTCAATGTCCTTAGAGCCACTGCTACTCTTAACAGCTTGTTTCCTCTTCAGAGAAGAAGTAGAGTCAGACAAAAAAGAAGAACCATCCCTTGAGTTGGAGGCAAGCACCTTCAGCTTCATGGCAGACTGTCTTGTTCCAGCTTCCGTCTTAGACTGGAGAGGAAACATGATAATGAAGAGAGTATACAAATGCAAATTCTAAAGGTAAATAAGTAACTAAATAGTTACCTTGGAGTCCTCACTGTCACTATCAGTGGATTGGTCAGCATTCTCTTCCTCATATGGGCAAGACAAATTGTTATCCGACAATTCAAAACATTCTACATTAGTATTTCTGTTGACATTGTCCACTTGTGGAACCTTCTTTTTCTGCAGATAATGCAAAACCAAATTAGTTTTGAAACTTTGAGAACACACACCAATACAAGATTAAAGCAAATAAAACTCAATTCTTAATGGCAAAAAAATAACGTTATAAATACCTCAGATTCTTTATCTTTTTGAGAAGGTTTCTCACGCTACAAGAACAGAAGTTTTGTCAATTAAATGATGAACACGGACCTAATTAAGATCAAAATAACAAAGTGGGATAAATAGTCACCTCAATGTCCTTAGAGCCACTGCTACTCTTAACAGCTTGTTTCCTCTTCAGAGAAGAAGTAGAGTCAGACAAAAAAGAAGAACCATCCCTTGAGTTGGAGGCAAGCACCTTCAGCTTCATGGCAGACTGTCTTGTTCCAGCTTCCGTCTTAGACTGGAGAGGAAACATGATAATGAAGAGAGTATACAAATGCAAATTCTAGAAGAAAATTAATATTAGTATAGTTACCTTGAAATCCTTGCTCACACTATTATCACTATTGCTCAATTGGTCAGCATTTTCCTCGTGATCAGGAAAAGGCAAATTTTTGTCCAACGATTCTACAAATTCTTTATTTCTATTTCTCCTTGCAGTGTCCTCTTCTGTAACCTTCTTCTTCTACGATAAATACAGCAGAAAATTAATTTGGCCACTTCAAGAGGAAAAAAGAAATAAAAAGAAAAGATGAACCCCAAACCTTCTTAGAATGACTGGGAGGGACCACCGCAAGAGGAGGGTTGCTCTTTGGTTTCGGAAGTTTCCGGCCCCTAGAAGAAGTCTTGGCATCAGGGGACTTCGTCTTCTGAGCAGGTTCCACACCAACATTCTGATATTTGTCAATATCACTTTGAGGGACCTTGAAACCAGTGGAGCGCACCTCATGCAATAAGTCCTCCATAGTCACTGGAACACAAAGGAAGAGTTGCCACATTCAACTGAATAAGAAATCTTACCTAGGTCAAAGAAAACAATATAAACCGCCCCAAAAGGAATAGGCCATGTTTTGATACATCTAAAACTCTAAACGAAGTATACAGTAACATCAAAATAAGTTAAATAGGCAATATAAATGTAACGGTCGCACCAAGGAGGGAAGGACCACTTTGGAAGTTGTGTGGTAAATCATAAGAACTTAACCTCACAATCAACATCCAAAACATCAGAATCGTATACATAAGGCCACCAACACCAAAAATACGAAAGACTTTCAAATAGAAGGAGATTTAACCACAAAATGTTCGCACTGGTTTGTTAGCTACGACATGCCCACATTTCCAAGTAGGGGTTATGGGTGCTGTGACGCTCCTAACAGGAAAAGTATGGCATGCTTCTTACCGCCAAAACACAGAATTTTCGCCTCGTACTCGCCAGTGGTTGAAAATGACCCCTCCAACGGTAGATGAGGCCACTTAATTAGATAGACACGGTCGGCGTCAAAATCTGCGTGGTGTTTAGGCCAGCCCTGCCCATAGTCTGGGTCATTTTCAGGCACAACTATATCTTTCACTTCCACCACTCGTCTCCCACGAGCCTCTTTAAAAAAATTAACGAAGGAAAGCCTCGGTTTCACCATTTCCAACAATCTTCAGAATCTGAAACTTCGGAACACAAACTAATCGTTCCACACAATGCGGTTGAGAGAGGAGCGAGAAGAGTGGGAAGTGGAACTAGCCAGACGCGCCTTCACTTGTTGCAGTTGCCGTAATTGCTGGCGATGCCGCTAGGAGCGCTAGCGTGTTGTATCGCACCACCAACCCCGGAACACTTTTTTATTTTTAAAACTTGACATTAAGTGGTACGTTTTCAATTTTTTTTTTTTTTTACGTATGGCTCAATAACATGCAAAGACTTTCATCAATAGTCAATAATAAGATATATTGTGATGTGTTTTAAAGCGGATTTTACCCATCATGTTGAGTGCGAGACATTTTCGTTCACGACAGAATCTTCACTGACAACACGAAGTTCCGGTTACAATGAGTCAGAATGGGGCGCTGAAGAATTGCGTGCTTCTCTGTATTTTCGAATCATGACTTCTGTTTTAAAATTTAATTTTAATACTGACAAGAGTCATTTATTATCATTGACGAGAGGAGGACATGAGTGGCGAGCGTCCAAAGCGCCCGAGAGGGCCATACAAGAAATACCTAACTGACGAAACAGCCTCCATTCCTAAGAGATCAAAAATACTCTACAATAACATTGAAGAGGTGAGCTTCAAAACGCCATGGTTAAATTGATTTGCATGTGTGAAAGTCCTGCTGCTGGTCCGCCCCAAGCACAGGTCCTCATTATTCTGACATTTATATATTTTTTCTCTTCATAACCTCTACAATGTAGCAATTTTTTTCCCGTTCAGGTTGAAGATGAAAGGCTGGAAAACGCTGGTGATTGTGTTGGGAACCAAGCACTTCCAGATCAGCCTCAGCACGGTACGCAGTCATCTGACAGCTCCCCTGGTGGACAGGCTGACCCCAATTATGAGGCAAGCTGATAGCAAGTTACATACATATTGTCTCAAACGGCTGTTTCTGTTCCTCATCAGTGTTTTTCTTTCTTTCATTCAGGCTGAAGATGAAAGGTTGGAAACTGCTGGTGGTTTTGTTTTGGACAAAGCACTTGCAGATCAGCCTCAGCACGGTCTGCAGTCACCTGACAATTCTGGTGAAGAGGCTGAACCCAATTATGAGGCAAGTTGATATCAAATGACATACATATTGTCTCAAACAGCTCTGTTTCAGTTACTCATAAGTTTCGTGCTGTATGCATCACAGGCCCCATCAAGAAGTGAATGTGATCGAAATCCTGACCAGCCTGGCTGTTTTGCTGTTATGCCACCTGCACGTATGATGGTATGTATCGCTGTTTCAGAGTGACAAATTTGATCCAAGTTTTTATCAGTTCAGTTACGGTATGCCAGTTACTTTGATATTAATTTTTGTGTCAAATTTTGTCACCGAATCAATTGAAGTATCCTTATTGTAGTGTCAATTATTGAAAAATTAGCAAAGCTATGTTCCTCTTGTGTTGAAATTTAGAAAAATATTCCTTTTACAGGTCAGTGATCAATCCATTAGTGTCACAAGCAAAGAAGACACTTCGGATGATGAAGAGATAGAAGGTGGGAGGGAGGCAGAGGAAAACACACAGGAAGCTGAGGTATTATACTTTTTGTCTCATTCAGAACTGATGCCTCTTTGTGATATTTGCAATTACTGTAATACACTTCATTATTTTCTTCTTAGGCTGATACTCAAGAGGATGGACAGACAACGGTTGATGTTTTCCTGGAGACAGAAGACACAGAAGGTGTGGCTGCATCTGAACCTCAAGGGCACGAACAAGCCCCTAATGCAGCAGAGCAAGTGAATGAAGATGTTCCTCATCAACTAGTAGAGCCAGTCGGGATTTTACCGTACCATCAGGTGCTTTGGAAAGCTATTCGCAATGATCCACAGTTTACTTCTCCAGTTCTGACTGAAGTCAACAGTTCTCCAGCTGAGATTTTATTGAGGATACTTGCTTTGAGTCAACAAAATAATTTGAGCTTCAAAGCATTTGTAGATACTGTGCGACTTGTGAACAGTCTTTTTGTGTCTCCAGTGATACCACCAACTCAAGATTTACTTGACAAACTGCTCTTGTCTTCTATGGGAACTATAAAGTACTTTTACTGCAACAAATGTTCATACTATTTTGGCAATGTTGACCATGAGAGAACTCTAGATCTTCTTTGCCCTGAGTGCAACACCAATAATCATATCAAGGATCTAACTAAGACGACTTACTTTGTTCTGTTTTCCATTGAGTCTCAGCTTGAATTACTTTTCATGAACAGGGAGGTTTGGGAAAAATTGGTTGATCCTAAGGATGCAGTCAGACAAAGTGTTCGGAACATTCTTAGAGACATATATGATGGCAAATGTTACAAAGAGTTTGTTGCCTCTTTGCCCAATAATTTATTTGAGACAGTATTGTCATGTATACTATGTACTGATGGTTCACCCCTCTTTAAATCATCAAATTATTCTATTTGGCCTTGTTTTCTATGTATAAATGAGTTACCACCCTTACTGAGAATGAAAAACCTGTTATTGTGTGGCCTTTGGTTTGGCAATAGACATCCTCCTATGGATTTGTACCTTAAGCCTGTAGTTGAGCATTTGAAGTTGTTATCAGACCGAGGATTTAAAATAACTGTGGATGGACAAGAGTGGCAAATTAGAGTTTATACTATTGCGTGTTGTGTTGACTCAGGTGCCAGGGGTGCTGTGCAAGGGATTAATAGTCACTCTGGCTATTATTCATGTAATTGGTGCCTTACGCCTGGAAAGTGGTTGGATAAAGTAGTTTTTCCTCAACAAGAAAGAGCACCAGAACCAAGGACTCATAATGGTCTCATTGAACATGGCAGAGAATGTTTAAATAATGATGAACTGACTTATGTGTACGGTGTCCAATATGTGAGTCCCCTCGTGGAACTTCCTAAGTTTGATATTGTTCAAGGCATGGTTCAGGATTTCCCCCACAATGTGCCCTTTGGCATTGCACGTACATTTCTGGATGAGTGGCTGCATAACAGTCATAGAAGTTTTTATATTGGAACTCCAGATGAATTGTCAATACTTCAAAAGAAAATGGATCAACTTACACCATGTATTGAAGTAAGACGAGCAGTCAGATTACTTAAAGATATGTGGTATTGGAAAGCTCGTGAATTTGAGAATTGGATACTTTTTTATTCTCTCATAGTTCTTTTGGATGTACTCCCTATGAAGTTCTGGACTCATTGGAGCTTACTGGTCCAAGCTGTTTACTTGTTGGGTAGGGAAACTGTTACAACTGAGCATGTAAATGCAGCTCATAGACTTATCAAGTATTGGGTTGCTGATGTGGAGAGTATATATGGGGTGAAGTACATGTCGTTCAACGTCCACATTTTCAGTCACCTGGCAGAAAACACAGCCCGTTGGGGGCCAAGCTGGGCGGTTTCAACGTACTGCTTTGAGTCAGCCATTGGAAAGCTGAAGAACATTCTGCATGCACAGCGTGGTGTTCCAAACCAAGTTCAAAGAGATATAAGTTACAACCAGGCAAAGAATATTCTAATGCATACATGCCAAACTCCAAGATCAGAAATATTCTTGGAAAGTATCAAGTCAAAGCCTAACAAAATGACGAAATATCTGCCTTTGGAGGAATGTGTGGTAATTGGGAGGGGTGATGATTTTATTGGAAATGACGAAGAAACTTTTCTGTTATCACATTCTGAGTTTGAAATAGATAAGGAAAATTGTGTTGTGTATTCCAAGATAATTGCTTCAAATTGTGTTTATGTTAGTGACAAGGCTGCAGAAGGCTCAAAGTTTAACAACTCAGTGGCACTTACATCAGGATCTATTGTAATAATCAAGAAATTTATTATGGACAGAGGTTCTGAAAAAGTTTATTTGTTTTGTGTTGAGGTAACTTGCAATGAGCTGCTTAAATTTCCCCAGGCATAAGAGTGGCTCCCCAAGACCACTGTGTGAGGCTCGTCACCTCAATTGGTCGCAGACTAATATTGTTATCTGTAAAACAGTTAAAAATTGTATGTGTCATGTCAAAAATGGAAGACACTATGTATGTGACACCTTTTCACAATTTGTATAATGTCTGCTGATACATAATTAATATTTTGTATGTTTGTAAGAGTACACAAAGCAAAACAATGTTAATAATTTAAAAAAATAAAAAACAGTTTCAGCCCGCACATTATTTCCTTTTTTTATTGATTCAAATCTGTGTGTAATCTTGTGTTTATAGTGGGACAAAGCACATGGCACATATACTATGAAAAAAAGCATGTCTCACATTAATAACAAATGCTTACTGCTGTACATTAATTAATTATTCCTCCTGAGAAGTATCTGTAGACTTCTTCTTGCGTTTCCCCCTTTGGTCTGGAAGGGTAGATCCACTGCATGAGTGTGACAAAGCATTATCAATCCATGAATCGCAAATAGCTAAAGTGTTCTTAAACATTGTTTTACATACTTTTTTAAGACATCCGTCGATTTCAAACCTATACTCTCTGCTAACATGTTTTTCACCCTTAGATCCTATTGCAGTACATTTTTTCTTGGGTATTGAGCATTTTTCAGACATTGATATAAATTTCCACTGGCTTTCATGGTTTCCTAACGCCCAAAATGAATTAAATATGCCTAGCCTCTCATTATCAGATAATTTGGGAGCATCGCAACGCTTACACTGAGTTTGGCAGGAGGGTTTCAGAGAACGGGCTGGCCTTAGTTTTCCCGATGAGGTTGTATGTTGAAGACCACTATTGAGAGCAACTTTTGCATCATGTATTTTCAGTTGAGAAGGATAACACTTTTTTTCCATGTAGATAGTATTCACCTCTGATACCGGGTCCATTTCACAGCGCAATGAAACTGGAATGATGTCACATAGTGTTTTGTCAGGACTAGCACTACTGAGAGCCGTCTTGTCTTCAGAGCACACAAACATTACTTCGGTTTCAGGAGTCAATCCAGGAACACAAGGACTCTTTTTTTCCTGGCTAATGTCAACATCTGCAACATATTTGAAAAATTTACATGTAGTAAAAGCTTGAATTTCATATGCAATGGCAAGAAAATCCTATTCACCTTCCATTACAAAAGATAAAATACCTGATCTTTCTACAGGTGTGGGCTGGGCAGCGAGATGATGGTCAACTGAAACAACAATAGTTATGATTTACTCTGTAATTCTGTGCCATGCAAAACAAAGAAAAGATACTAATAAATACCGTTGTCAGAACTGGTGTTGTTGATAGCAATAGAATCTATTTTCAATGGGACTGATACTATGAGGTCTGACGAGTTTTGTTCTGAAATGATAAAATATACACTAGCACGTTGTAGAAACTAGAAACTTTCTCTGTCATCAAAATAATTTCATTTACATACCCAACTCACACGAGAAAAGTTTTCGTTTCACTGACAAGGCATTGGGGTTTGCAATAATAAGGTTTTGTTGCCCTAAATCTGAAGCTTCGAATATTCCATCCCACCATGATGGAGCTGGGGCTGTAAAACATTAAGCAATTTTTAAACAAATTAAATAAAATATACCGTAAATTTAACCCAATTGGTGTGCAATTATTAAGGTTAGGGTCAACAGGGTAGCAATTTTTAATTTCTAATGCCAGATACTATTGCCACTTATGGAACATGTGTGGATACAGCTTCATACTCACAAAAATCAGATGGTACCGGAGACTCTAGTGGCTCTGATCTATTTGATTCGTCCAAGACGGGGCTCTTATGTGATTTCAAACTTGAAGTAACAAGTGCTTGAGCCCTTTTAGACCACATTTCACTTTACTACTTTCCACAAAAAAATAGCAAAGTTAAAAAAAATGGCACACTTCCGCCACTCTACACAGGGAAAACGCCTTCCAAATTACTTTAAAAAATTTACTGCCAAATCCGGGTTTTAGATGACCGTTTCTTCAAACCAGATGATCGTTTGCTGAAGGCGGTCACTTGCCCGGTTTTTAGAGTTCGCGTGAGTTGATCGTTTGCTGAAAGGCAGCCACTTGCCCGTTTTTTTTACGGCGCATGCGATAGTTAATCGGTTTTTGAAGATGGTACACAAAACACCAACCGCACGAGCTTTGATCGCTTTGCTGCGAGTTGAACAAAAAATAATGTTTGATAAAGCTCATCAATTAATTAAGAACGTCCGAAGCTACATCACGTGTACGGTGACGTCATACAGGCATATGTAGTGGCACGTAGCTGGCCGGAATTTTCGGAGCAGGCGAACAGGTCATGCTTTTTGCCTACTCACACCGGTTGCCTACCTGCAGGCGGTGGGGCCTACCCACCAGGCGCCACAAGAGCCATGAAAGCCAGAATTTTAAATTAAAAAAAAAAAAAAAAAAAAAATTATCCCGAACAATCTTGACCATGCATTGCCTTTCAACCATGGCAAGAAGCAGTAGCCATTTCCATGGACTGATCGTACCGGATCGTATCCTTTGCGTTCTATTCCGTGGAGAGCTGCTTACCATGGCGTTCGTCCATGCGACCAACCCATGGTGATCTGGTCCCCATGATTTTCACCCATGGGACCTCACCATATGGGAAGCTCATTTCCATGAACTTCACCCATGGGACCTACCCATGGTGCACGTATACCCTTGGAAACCCCGGTGCTCCCCATGGAAAGACGTCACACTTCCATGGTATGGGGCTCATGGAATTCCATGCGACCCATGGGATTCCTGGACTGGGGATCAGGCACTGCAAAGTGGAAAGGATACGAAGTCAAATTAACAAGCTGGCCTGTCCCTTCCGTCAGGGGGACTTGGCCAGCTTGGCCTGCCGGCGGCGTTTGCGGGAGCCTTCGCCCCCCCCCCCCCCCCCCGCCTCGTCTCCCTAGAGTAAGTTCCTGACAGCAGATGCATTCGTTACGATAAAAATCGTTAACCTGAGCCCGTCCCGTGTAACTGTACGGCCTCTCCCTCTGCGGCGGCGGCCAACCCTAACCTCACAAAACAAAAACTACTTTTCATTACTCAAAAATGCGATATAAATCGAAAATTGTTGCCACCGCACGTGATTCTACGTTAAACAAGCTGGCCCGTCCCTTCCGTCATCCTCGGTGCCAGTTCCGCTGCGCTCCACCGGCACCTCGGATTGACAGGGGACTTGGCCAGCTTGGCCTGCCGGCGGCGTTTGCGGGGCCTTCGGCCCCCGCCTCTAGTCTCCCTAGAAGTGCCCGATAGCAGATGTATTTGTTACGATTAAAATCGTTAACCTGAGCCCGTCCCTGTGCGCGCCGCGATGGTAATAGTGTGCGCGCGGCGGCCAACCCTAACCTCAAAAAACAAAAACAGACAAATTTTCATTAATCAAAAATGCGATACAAATCGAAAATTGTTGCCACCGCACGTGATTGTACGTTAAAAAAGTAGTTGATCCTCAAAATTTGAAGTTTTTCTATGAACGATAAGTCGGCGAACATACGTCCGCCCGAACGAACATGCGGCATCAGACTATAAGCCCGGCTCCTGCCGTTTCTAAAGAAACGTGTCGGGACGGGCTAAAAAGGAGTTGATCCTCAAAATTTGAAGTTTTTCTATGAACGATAAGTCGGCGAACACACGTCCGCCCGAACGAACATGCGGCATCAGATTATAAGCCCGGCTCCATGCCGTTTCTAAAGTAACGTGTCGGGACGAGTTAAAAACGAGCTACAGAGACACCTTACAGAGAAACCTTAATATGATAGGATATCGAACACCAAATAAGTTACAATATTCTCAAACAATCACTGTAGGGAATTACATTTATGCCTTGATATACGCCGTGCGAGGACTGACTGAACGTTATACCATTCGTCCTAAACGACCCACCTTCTGGCTGGGCGGCTTGAGGGCCGCGAGCACCGCGTCCACCGATAGCACCGCAGCACCGCGTCCAATGCGAGGACGTCGAGGCGGCCGTTCTCTCTCGTCCTCGAAGTCGGACGGCAACGCCGCCTCGATGTTGTCGTCGGGCTCAGCTGGCTCAGCAGTATCTAACATGAGATTTCAACGCATTACACACCAATCTGCTGAATGGGGAAATATTGCACTTGAAACTCAACGTACCTCTACCGTGCAAATAGTGCACCTTGTGCGCGTGTTTTCACAGCTGCCTGCGGTAGTTGTTATGTGTGTATTGCAGCGCCTCCAGCCAAGCCCACAGCCGCTCAAGGCATGTAAATAAAAACATATCATAACTGTTAGCAACCTTTTAATGAGCTGAGACCTGCAGTAATTTACAGGCTCGGTCTGGCCCGGGCGGGCGCGCGGGGACTCCCGCGTGGGCCGTCGGCCGCCGGGCCTACGGGCCGCGCCGTAGGACTGGCGGGCCAGTCAAGTATGACTGAACGGCCGTCGCGACACGACCGCGACGGTCCGGTAACCAGTAGGCTGAGCTGAGGGCCTGGTGCCGACAATGGCCCCAGCTTTTCGGCTTCTGATCTAGTAAGCGTGGGGTCTATGCATGCCGCACGCTGGCAACTACAGGGAACCGGGCAAGTACACTGTGGGCCGTCGTCGTTCAGTCGGATCTGGACTGGGGTATCGGCTGGCTGTAGCCGGCTAAACAAAAACAATGTATATAAAATAGCTAAGACATCACCTCTTATAGAAATTTTGTTATTGTGAAGTGTTAACCTAGAAAGCCAAAATAAAGACTTTTAACCATGTGATAATCCACTTTTCGCGTTTTCATTTATCCGGAGGGGGGGGGGGGCGTCAAGGCGCGTGTCCGCCTGGGCCGTTAGGGTCCCAGACCGACCCTGGTAATTTATAACAGTTATCTGCAAGCCCCAACGATAACTAAATCAACAATACCAATTAAATAAAGTATGACTCAGGGAGAGACTCCCTGATTGCTTGATGCAACACTTCAATACCATGAGTGCTGGAGTGCACCAAGTCCACACGGCCTGAAGGGTAACAAAAAGGCCACGATCCGCCTTCCCGTCTTTCGGGAAGCGGTCGTGCGAGTGAACTAGTCTAAGGCCTGAGGGCTTAAAACTACGCACATAGGCGTTTAATTTGAGTATAAATGGTTGCACGCTGGCCAGGCGCTCAACCCGGGGATCAGGGGGTATCTCCACCAAAATTACTTCCGGGCAGAGCCTTCTCAAATATCTCACCAAAGAACGGTAATACCATTTGGTAGAGTCAAGACCCTCTCTCTTAGTAACATTATTGGTCCCGACCATGAGAAGGACCTTTTTACCCTTCAAATTTTCCCTAGAGCCCACAGCCCCTGCACTGTTATTCCACTAACACAGAACTTGAAACTTGTCAAGTCAAAAGTAGCGGGAAACTTAACTAAAAGCTTCTTGAAAATACTGTCCCCTAATAATATTAGAGACATTATCAAGAGAAGGAAAATCCTAAAGCTTGAAACCAGACTTTGCGCGAGTCGTAGTCAAATGTGGAGTGGACGGTGTTCGAATGTCCGGCAGACCATAAGCAGATGAAGGCCTATCGTACGGCAGGCAATGCGCAGACCGATCTCAGGTGGTTGTGGCAAATGCATCGTCCGTCCACGGTCCGCCCTAGGTATGCTTAAGGTTAGACTATCGTAGGCGGGAGAGTGGAGGCGGCCGACCTCAAGCAGACCGTTTTCTGACCGTATCCTGACATTCTCCCGCCCCACAGCCAGCGTTCGGGAGGAAACCTCGGCGGCGGTATGGAAAATTACGCGGTCAGAAAGGCGCTGGCGGCGCCCTGGGCAGTGTCATTGGGCATGCGACCATCGTAATTGATTTTCAAAGTAGTTTATGCGTTTCACACATGAGTACGACAGGGAGAATGAAACAAATTTTTAGTATGGCATTTATATTTATTACAACAGAGTTTAAACTTCCGTCCCACTGTCAACAAAAACATTCAACACTTATTCCAATTCAAAATAATTTAAAGGTACTGTAAGATACAGTGAAGTGTCAACAGAGAACTGAAAACAAACAGAATTTAAATTTTGGAGAGGAACAATGTCATTATGGGATGTAGGAGTATAAGACAATATCCATGAAATTGGTACGGTCGGATTTGAGGTATAAACGGAATGGTGTGCTTGTATCTTTGAATCAAAGCACAATATACACTAGGATGGTTACAAACATCATGAGTACAGATACAACTAGTACTTTTCACAAAAACTTTAACTGACCCATACAATAATTCATCTCTACACCGATACTGAACACAAGCAGAATTTCTCTCTCCTCTCCCATAGTCCTCAGCAACATAAAAAAAGGTCTTTTCTGAAGTTTAAAAAGGAGGAAAAATTTGAATCAATGACACTTACATTGCATAACACACTGCTACAATCAGGAGGAAGAAAATGTTGTTTGACAATGTTTCCTATTACTGCAATTCCGGGTTCACTCCTGACCGCAAATTTAAAATGTTTTGTTTTGCAAATAAAACTTTTACAAAAGTCCGTAACACAGGAATTCTTGAGGGTATCAACCAAAGGAGACAGATTTCTTAACAACCCTAGGTGGGAGTAAATCTGAAGTCCTGCATGTCGAGTACCATGAATGAGTCGGGCAAGTCTTCCATTAAGGCTCTTAAACCCAAAGCAGCTCGATACAAAAAGGGGTCCGAGCGACAAAACAGTGTCAGATAAATGTAACAAGCAATGAACATTAAATGACACGTTTCTGATTACGTAAAGTACCTGGAAGTCTCGAACAAAATCATCAAACAAGCCTCGAGCCACTTCCACATCATACACAGACACACTATCTTGATTTAGCAGGGAGATAGCACAAACCAGTTTTTTAAAATGACTGAAGTACGGCTCTGTAATGTACTTCTCTAGCACAGGAAGAGCGGTATTAAACAACCATGCCCTAAATTCAGCTGCTTTAAAGTACTTCACACTTAGCAGGGATCGAGGAGGTCGAGAAAAATAATGTGGAGCTTTCATATTTATCAATATAGCACTTAATGTTGCTATCAGTGCTTTCCTTTCTGTATTCTCACCAAAAACTTTCTTAAGAAATAAAGTACTAAACCACAAGAAGGAAAGCTGCCTGCAAACTCCCAAATACACGTTGTACATGACATCCACTGATGTTGATGTGAGAAAGAAAGTCCACACAATTTTAAAAAGGTAGGATGGGCCTTTAACACCAAACACTGGTTCCATGCCATTATTATTTCTAACAGCTAGAAGATGTTCCTCATAAATGTCCTTTGTCCTTTTCACAAAATTTTCTTGGTATGGATAAACAAAAACATTTTCAGAGATTTCAGACTTCTGTCCTTTGGCCAGACAACGAGGACAACCTTGGAAGCCACTGAAACTGTTTATCCGCATGACCAGCGACTTAGCCAAAGCATCACAAGTCCCACAGAGCACAACCGACTTGGGGGACACAGCATTTGGCAATTTCACTTCAATACCGTCCTTTAGAGATTCACATTCATCAGATATTGGTTTTAAAAAAATATTGCAGGTGGATTTCTCGCTACCCAAAGCTAGACCTGCAAGAACAATATATTCTTCTCTGTAGCGAAGATGTGGAGGCAATTCATTAAAAACAAAGTGGAAGGGCCATATTTGAAAATTACTAGACTTAAATATAGAAATACCATCTGTGTTCCACTTTAATAAAGTATTATAGGGATGAGACAAAATATGACTTGCTGACTAATAAAGTTCCCAATCATATATATCCTCCAGGTTATCCTGATTTATTTTAGTTCTATTGAATCTGTATGAAAGAGCTTCAACAAATTTGCTGTTGTAGTACAGAGCTTGAATTTGAGGTATCATAGGTAAATTAAGGTACTAAGCAACCTTCCCATTTGAGCCACATCTAGAACAGAGTCCTTGTTTAACAAACTTCTAAAACATGTGGAACAATAATAAGTGAAATTTAAAGGTGCCTTCAAACTTTTAAATTGATTTATGAATAAATGCAAGGAGGAGAAAAATTTGTTGCCTTAAGGTATAATTAATAAAATAAATGATAGAAATGTACTGAGAAGTTGCCCACTAATGTTACATCCTAACATCAAAGCTAAGAAGGCTATACTACATTCTGACAGTGACTTATGCCCCTTCATAAAGAGGTGTATCATGGTCCGTTCGATATTCTGGAGTGTCTTCATGATTATACTCCTCTTCACTTGTGAAGTTCCAGTTACAGTCATCAGGTAAGCAGTCCTCAAACAAGTATTCTTCTTTGTCAGTGGCATCAAAAAACTCATCGAATACAGAGTACATAGAAGCATTATCTCTATCTGAAACAAGAAAAAACATTTGAATTATAACAATATAATGTAGTGAGATTTAAGATTAATATCCCCCAAGTGACCCCGTTACATATTCCGGGCAGGTGCACGTATACATACGTTTGCACAAGCCCGGCCTGCACCGGCCACACCGCTGCCGCTGCATACAGAGGCAGTACGGCCTCCCCGTACGGCTGACCGTCCAGGCCCGTCCCCACTGGCCCTGCTGGCTGGTGACCCTGTTCGTTTCAGGGGCAGTGGTCTCCACGTCCCCATCGGGAATGGCCATGCCTCGGCCATGCCTCGGCTGTAATTTTTTAAAAATGCAAACGAAATTTGTTGAGCTCCAAACTTCATATTGGATGTTGTATCAAATCCTCACCTTCAAGTCTTCGCCTCTCGTTCCGTCTTTCACGCAGCCTCTGCAACCGGACCTTCCGTAGGTCCCGGCGGATGGCGCCAGTAGCATGTGCTTCAACGGGAGTCGATACTGCAGCCGTCGGAGGCCCTCGCGGCATATCCATTGCAGCTTCCTGCGCGGCGGCTTCCTCCTCATCGACGCGGCGCCGCTGGCGAGGGCGGCAGGTGACGTCGCCATCGTCCGACGACGAGGACGACAGGCCCCGTGGCCTTGGTGGCCTCTGCCATCGGTGCATCACCTCGCCAGGCTACTGGAGCAGCCCACTGGACATTCCTACAAGAGCACGCAGGAAATTCGTAGCTCGGGCTCCCTAAACCCTTCATGATAGAGAAGCTTCTACTCACCAACTGATGGCACCCTCCGGTCCCGAGGATGTCGACAGTAGGGGCCGGGGGCCGCTGATGGGCATCGACGCGCATGTGCGCTGCAGAAGGCCTAGCTGGTGCAGCAGCGCGGGGGTCACCTTCATGAGCGGCTGCTGCGCAGGAGCACCGTCATGACGGCGGGCCGCGGGAACAGCCGGACGCGCGGCAGGAGGCCCAGCTGGTGCAGCAGCGCGCTGTGGCACGCCCAGCACTTGTGGCGGCTGCAGCAGGGGGGCATCGGCGAGCGACGTCTTCGCCGTCATCGTCCTGCGTTTCGCCATCACGAACTAGTAGGAAACGGAGTGACGGAAACCATTGGTACCCTGAACCCTTCGAACGTAGAGTACGCACAGCCACGCAGATCACACCTTGTAGAAACAGCATTTGAACCCTGCCTTTCAAAATTCACTTCCATGCAAGGCGGGGTTCAAATACCTGCTAGGCGAGATGTCTTTGCTGAGCGGTCTCTCCCTTCAACTTACTGGGCGGCACCACGTCCACGCCCTCCCAGGCGAGCTGCCGGAGGAAGGTCTCCAGGTCATCCGTGGTCTGGCGGCTGGCCAACAGAGTCGCGAGGACGCGGGCGATCCGCGCATCCTTGGCGTCCATCGCCGCTGGGCGCGGCCGGCGCGGCGCCACACGGTGCTGCCACCACCGCATGAAATCGTTCCGGTCCCGACTTTCGATGTCTGACATGGTATCTGGAACATAGACAATGAGAAATGAGTTTGTGAAACAACAATTCAAGCACAGATCGGAAATGTTAAGTACTTACCCACGCACGACCACACGTTGTCGAGGCACGTGACCGACCTGGACGTGGCGTAGCCGTTCCAGCATTCGCCATCGTTATTTGTACGGCGGTCTAGTCCAGCCACAGACAGCGTTTCCGGACCCACCTACAAGTAAAGGACTATTAAAGCAGTGTGTGATATTGTATTTCGCATCGAGGAAATATAAATGCTGCTTGAATGTATGACCCGTCTCATCCGGAAGCCGTCTATAAAGCAGATCATGAATGTGTCTAAGTCCGCCCTTTGCCGCAGCGTCAGCTCCAGACGCTGCCCGCCCGGTGTGCCGGCATCGGAGGCAGTACAATGCACATACGGTATACGATGTGTCCTTCAGGGGTGTCCCGGATTAAAGGCAGGGACCCCCTCAGGAATCTGTTCTTGATGCGCTGTGGACCGACAAACAACATCGAAAATGAGCGTCGGTGCGACCAATGTGCACCCGATACAGTAATCCTGTCCTTCTCAAAACAGTAACGTAATACGTACCCGACCGTAATGCGACCAGCACGAGTCCACAGATGCCTCAGGAGTCCTCCGGCGGGCCGCGTTTCTGAGGCCCCTCTCGTTGTCCATCATCCAGCTGGACACCACCAGGCGGGGGTAGCGGACGAAGAGGAGGTCGAAGACGGCGGTATAGTCGGCCTCTTCTTTCCCCGTCATTAACACGTACATACAACCGTTCACCTTACACACACATACCAAGAGCAATGTTTGTAGTGGCATTGTGCAAGTAGCTGTTAATGCGCCACGATCAGATGAGCTACGTGCAAGTAAGCTTGGGAACTCTGTGACTCGGCCCTCAGTTGGGGGCATGGACTTGATAACGACTGCTTTCTTAAGACACGATCCAAAAAATGGAAGGAAGCCATTGAGAAGTTAGACGCACATGAGCGTTCAAAGTTCAGAGTCAACCGGCAGTCCCGAGTCCGGCTCCCACCTTCGCCATAGGCAAACTATATATTAATGTGGGTCTGTATTCTAACGTATGCAGTCGGGATGACGGGAAATTTCAGAGTCATCAAATTTTGAAAAATGAAAAAGATTTATTTTCAAAGTAATAGTATATTATTCCTTAATCATAAAATCACATTCGGCTTTGGGCTAGTTAAAAAGGTGTATCTTTGCTTTGCTCTTCGCCGTAGAGGGTCAAATGACCGGCACACTGGTCCTCAACTATACGGCGAACTGCAGCTTGCTGATCCACCGTGAGGCCATGGTGGACTTGCAGGTGCTTTAAATTTGTGTCCAGCTCGAGTCGGCTGTGCCGACGACCCCCAGTGCAACTGCAAGCCTCTATGCGTTTGCACATGGGGAGCTCGAATTGGGCGCCCAGCACTCGCCGCCCGGGAGGGATTATTGTTTGACGTATGAAAGGAAATTCTTACTCTGTGTTGGGTGAAAATAGCATCAGATGAGATCTGAATCAAATTTTGAGATGTGTACACTTATTGCATTTTGTCAGCCAAATGGCAGAGACTCAAAGATCTCAAAGAGACAAATCAGACAATGCATCACATTTTGGCGTGACGTCAAAAGGGAGTTTAACCGGAAGAGCCGAGCACCTCACAGAGTGGAGGCCATGTCCGGTAATGCCCCATGTTTGGATATATATCAAATTTCGAAGTGTATAGACGATTTGAGACATAAGCACGCGGATCGCATCCTGAGTGGCCTCTCCGAACTGAAGTCAGGCTACAGGGAAGTCCCACTGCACCTAAAAGAGCACTGGCGAGCCGCTGTCTCATAGGCTGCTTTTTGCTACTACAGGGCCAACGGCT
The DNA here is from genome assembly GCA_038380765.1 of Odontothrips loti. Classification (NCBI taxonomy): domain Eukaryota; kingdom Metazoa; phylum Arthropoda; class Insecta; order Thysanoptera; family Thripidae; genus Odontothrips; species Odontothrips loti. The sequence goes on along the minus strand of CM076251.1, from coordinate 2,361,212 downwards.
GTCGACGGTCCAGGGAATGACCATGGCCGAAGTGGAAAAGGCAAGCTTGTGTCTAGGGAGGCGGGTTATCAGAATTAGAAGCAGCAAGACGTTCAGTACGTCTGGAGCAGCATGCATAGCCGTTCCTTGCCATCAATTCAAGTTTATGGAAACATTTCTTGAAATCCGAAAGAAAATGCTTACCCCGGAGACAAGTCTGTTGTTAATTTCCCACACAGTCATGAGGATTCTCATCAAAGACTTGGAAGCGTTTCACTCAATTATGGCTGACGGAACCACAGATATCTCTGGCAATAAGCAATTCAGTTCCACTATGTGGATAACGCCACCTTACATAGGTATGAAGTATGAAGTGTTCATTGGACTTGTGAGCGTTATGAGTGGGACGGCTGCCTCCGCTTAACCAACTATTGATGATGTTTTACTTCGGCTCGGAGTAGACAAACGAAAGCTGAGAGGTCATTGCTTGACGGGTGTGCGGCAATGGCTGGCCGCCTTAATGGTTGCCAGATTCTGATTTATGATCAGTTGCCGATGTCCATCTTCGCTGCTCAAACCCCTCTCTAGATCTGGTCATCCAAGAAATCGCCAGTCAATATGAAATGTTTGGGGACCCTTTAGTGCTCTTTAAAGAAGTCTCTAAAGCCATTCTGGAGTCTGCGAAGAGATAGCCTGTCTATATGCGAACGTCGTTGTCGATGGCTGCACTGAAGGAACGCTGCGTTTCTTTTCTTTCCGTCTGTAACGTGTCACCGTTACTCTTTGACTTTTTTTCTGACTTACTTTTTTTTTCAATCTTTAGTTTTTTAGTTTCCTTTTTGACTGACGCTACACTGACTGTTTCTTGTTTTGTTTTTTTGGCGATCGCGACGCCAGTGACGTTGATTACGTTACATTTCTCGCTTTGCTTTTCTTTGTCTGCTTTCCGCCTCATTTCAAAACATTCGTTTTCACGCGCGCAGCGCCGCTCTTTGCGCATCGAGTTCGTGCAGCTTTAGTTCAATCATCCGCTGCCAGACCGCGCCACCTCTCGAGCCCGAGCCGAGTCGGTCCGCTCCGCTGCTCATCTCGTTCATTCTGTCCTCGGCCCTCAGAGCAGCAACAACTTTACCATCTCTTCAGACCTGAGCAACATTTTACCATCATTTCCGTGTTCACGCACGTGTGTTTCTTGGTGAGTCTTAGTGTTCGCTGCTGTTAGATTCTTCAGTTAGGTTTAGTATTGAAAATTAAATGGGAATTCTTTAGGCTAGGGTTACTAATACAAACTGGAGGGGAAGGGGCGGCCATCTTGGTTGACCTTGACACAGTTAGTGAACAGCTGGTTTCGTTCCCGACTTCCAGGTTCGGAAATTTACCACCTAAGATGTCTGGCTACAGCCCTGCAATGAGCTGTCCCGGAGTAGTTCAGCGGCGATGTTCCTGTGATGCCTGTCCAGTGTCCACTGGCTCGGCCATGCTGCCTTTAAAGCACATGGACCGTTTGTAGCTGCCGTGAAGACCTCACCTCTCCGTCACCATCCACCGCTTTTGTAACTTTCTTTATGAAGTTCGGCTGTGCTATACTTGATTTGTTGGGCCTGTATGGAGAAGACATGGACGTTTCAAGTTTGCATGCACAGCTTCAAATGCTAAATAGTTTACCAGGTGATGCGCCTTCTTTCTGCACTGAGTTGGCTGAGACCTTTGCCAAAGAATCAGAAACAGTAAAAACCCTATTGAAGGAGGTCATATATTTAGTCGTACTGGTTATGACTGTTCCTGGGTCCGCTGCGACCTCTGAGCGGTCCTTTAGTGCTCTTCGTGGATTATATACTTACCTCAGGTCAACCATGATTCAAAAGAGGCTTACCCACCTCCTTGTTTTGCATGTTCATGGTGACAGGACCCAAGTTATCAACTTACGGAAAGTTCTAAAGGAATTCGTCTCGAGAAACACAGAACGCGTATCTGTATTTGGTAATGTTTTCGCATAACTCTATTTTTTGACTGACTATGTAAGTTATTTATTCATTATAGAAGTGTACTTTCTGTGTATGACTGTTACCGCTTTGCACTGTATCTATATTATTTTGTGACCGTATTTGCAGCAACTGTGATACTTTACTAAAGTAAATAATAAAACATGCTACACTACATGTCTCAAACAAATTTGTTCTCATGTTTATTACGAATTCATCTGAACTCACGGACTTGCTTAAGTCGCAAAATTGTTCCTCTTATCCTGTATGCTGGATCATTTTATATACTCGTTCTTCGATCCTATGAGTAACGACACAATATAACTCGGTCAAAAGAGGTGAGCGGCCCCTGTAAAGTAGGCAACCCCCCCCCTCCCACACACACACACACACCTTTAGTGACCTTCCTCCACGCCTGATTCAATATCACACAATACAAATGTGGAGTACCGAACCGGGGGCTCTAAGCAACACGATGTTGCAACGGCAATGTTAACATCGGAAGAGCCGGCGATGCCCTGCTCCGTGCCTTGAGGCAGGCTCGGCCGGGGTGGCTGCTCTGGCTGGGCGGCCGGCGAGGCGGCGGCCGAGCGGGTTGCAGGCGCCGGCGTTGGCGGGCTGGTCCCGGGTGGCGCAGTGCCGCCACAACCTCACTCTTCTCTCATGGCATGGTGTGTGTGTGTGTGTGTGTGTGTGTGTGTAATGTGACAGCTTTTGTTTGCTCTGGCTTTACGTCAGTTTACTCTGTGCTTTTCAATTAGCTCACTTATTTCTTATGTGCTGTATTTAGCTTTATTTAGCTTTGGTTCTTTTGCCTTTAATTTTTCAAGCTATCTGAAGTAAATGATTTGTTCGTTTCACTTTGGGTTTTCTGTATGGTGTTTAATAGCAGTCACTTAGCTATATTTCAGTGAGGCGAGGCCATGTGTCACTGCTGTGTAATTTCTAACCCATTTGCTACTCTTTATTTTCTTTGTCTTCGACCAGTGATAGAGGATGACTTTGCTATTTGAATTGTCTCTCTAAAGTTATTGCCAGCTATTATTTTCTTGTGTATTATGATGCTTTGCATTTATTTAAATTCATCTATTCACCCTTCTGTTGGTTTTCTGCTAGCAGCCTGCTTTCTCTAGCCATGTTTGAGTCTAACCTGGCCCATCGCGTGACCACATGTTGTCAGGTACAAATGTGTGTAATCATTTTATTTATGCAATAGCTGTATTCATTTCTACTTCCAAAGAATGATCTTTGTGTTAGCTTTGATTCAAACTATGAATTGCTTTGAATTTACTGTTAAAAGTTGCATTTTTGATAGCTATTAACATCCGAGCCAACTTTTCCTTACTATGTCTATTAATTGGCTTTGTGATGCTAACTTGTGCTACCAGTCCGTGTTCTTTGTTGCCTGCTTGGCTCAGGCCTATAATTTAGTACCAAAATCTCTTATTTTGGCAATATCTTTCAGCACTTTAATACGTTGTGTTTGTTTTGCTCTATAGTGGGATGAATGGCCACTCCTGTGTGTGTTGGTCTTTGGTTTCGCTATGTTTAACTTCAAATTGTATCTTTATTCAATTTGGGGGCGGTTTTGCTTTAGTTTTGGCCCATAAGCTTCTTTGTTATATCTTGCTTCACCGCCTCCAGGCTGGGTGGCTTCGGTCTCTCAGTCTGGAGTAGTGTTGTTAATTTTCCAGAAAAAAATCACTTTTGAAAAAAAAAAAAAAAACGAAAAAGATCATATTTTTTTGTCGGAAAAAAACGAAACAGACGATTTTTAACATATCATTCTATTTAGCTGAGGGATATCACTTTACAGCACTAGGGCGATGCCAAAATTTTGGTGATGGGTGCCGCCAAACTATTTTTAGAAGTAGAAGTACGTTTTTCCTAAGCGAAAAGACCTGGCTGGCCTGTCCGGCATATCAGTAGGGGTCGGTCCGTAGGGAAAGACACCCCTCTGGAGCTGGCATTTGTAGCCTAGGCCATGAGGTGAGTGGATTTTTGAAACGAGGATGGCCAGTTCCAGAGATATGATATTTGTTAACCTGTACCATTTTCATATCTACCTTTCTCTATCACATGCCGCAAGAATAAACACATTTTTTCAAAATGCAGGCAGGCCTTTGCAAGTACAAGGTTGCAGTTACTAGTTACGACTGAGCGATGACCTTAATGTTTGAAAATTCCCACCGCTGGCTCCTGCGTCCCGCCCGAGCGAGCGATCTTCATCGGTCTCACCTTCCTCCACTCCACTCCCCTACTTCACCTCGCCCTACTCCGCAGGGCTGTGTCGTTGAGGCTGAGGCCTGACATCTTGTTTAACTAAGAACAACGCTTTTTGACGGTAAGTTTGTAGTAAATTAATAGTCAGCAAAGTCTTTTGGTTTAACCTCGTGCGGCTGATGAGACAAAACAAGACTCCCTTCCGTTTGTGTGGCTTAGGCTGTAGGAGTCCTCGTGAACGTGAGGTTATGTTCATGTCTAAGAGTTCTCTCAATTTCTCTGATTTGATGGATTATCTGCAGATTCGACCAGTTTCAAGACGTCAAAATGCCACCTGAGAAAGGACCCATCTGGAAGCACTTCACGGAAATGTGCAATCCAAATAGCCAGAAAGTCATTAAAGTGACTTGCAAGTACTGTGGGACATCGTCCGATTTCCCAAACGCCACCCGGATGATAGTCCATATAAATAAATGCACTGAGTGTCCTACAGAGATAAAGAAGAAATTTCGGCGAGGCTCAAAGGATAAAGAAAAATTCTGGTCTAAATAATTTTTAAATGGGATGCATTTATTTCTGTAACCAAATGTATTAATGCACTTTTTTTTCCTTTTTTATTATTATACATTTAGGACATGATGAGGATGAACTCGAAGAAGATGTTGATGGAGAACTACAGCTGATACCTGAAGAGGAAGATTCTAGTAGTGCGTCGACATCATCAACTTTGACCTCACCACCTACAAAGAAAAAGAAGCAAACAAGTATGAAGTCATACGCTGATAGTTTGACAGCACAGGAAAAGAAAGAGATAGATATGCTCTTTGCACGGGCTGCTTATGCTAAGGGGGCCCCACTGTCAATATACGAGGGTTCACACATGCAAGCAGCTTTTGATCGGGTGCGGCCTTCTTACAAACCACCCGATCAATTTAAAATGGGATTGTCTATCCTGAATGCAGAGTATGCTTTAGCCCAAAACAGTGTGAGTCAAGATATTAACGAAGCTGACTGTGTGGTGTTCATGAGTGAAGGGTAGATGAATGGATGTTCTGAGGGACTCATGTTTGCCCTGCCTCATCCAGTGTTTATAAAAACAATTGAACAAGGTGCCAACAGGGAAGACAGTGATTTTCTTTCTGAAAAATTAATAGAGGTCATTGAACAACATGGAGAGGGAAAAGTAGTCTTCCTTCTCTCTGACAATGCTCAAGTCCAGAGAGCAGCTTGGAAAAAAGTGCAAAGAAGATTTCCGGATATCATTGCATTTGGTTGTGGCTGCCATGGTACTGACTTAATGATAAAAAAAATATAGTATTGATTAAGCCCTTCAAAGAACTATACAAGAGTGCAAGGTCAGTAGTAGATACTGTAAAGAAAATGAAAGTCCTCAAAGCACTATTTTGCCAAAGCCAGAAAGAGAAATATGGAGGAAATGCCACATCTCTCAAGCTTCCCTCAAAAACCAGATTTTTTGGAGCTCACATAATTTTTGATTCTCTGCTACAAAACAAATTAGCACTTCAGGCCACTGTTATCAATGATACTACTGACATTCTTGCTAACCTCAGGGCAACCGTTTTGGGTAATGAGAATTTTCGTGAACGTGTGACAATCACTGCTGGCTTACTTAGCCCAATCGCTGAAGGCATTCGTATCATTGAATGCAATGATGCAAAGCTGTCCCATTTAATGTGCGTGCTTATGAACATTATTACAAGCATGGAAAATTGGTTTGGGGATAATTTTACGCGTGAAAGAAATAATGCTCAAGTACACAAAATTCATCCTTAGAGATGTTCATCTAGCAGCCTACCTCATCGACCCAAACTTTTGTGGTCTCAACGATGAAAATAAGTTACGTGCAACAGACGTCATAAAAAAAGTTGCGCAATCACTAGACCTTGATGAAGACAATGTTTTGCTAAACTTAGTGCATTTTCAGACTAGGAGCAACTTCTTTCATAAGGATACACTGTGGAAGCCATCTCTTACCATGGATGCACTGAAGTGGTGGAAAGCCTTCTGCTCACAGCAACCCTTGTTTCCTGTCGCTGTCCGATTGATGACAGCAGTCCCAAGTGCTGTTAACGAAAATGCTCAGACTATGAACATATCCACTCAAAGAAGCGCAACAGGCTTCTAAATTCAAGAATAGAAAAACTGGTTGCCATTAAACGCCATCTGAATGGCAATGAAATGAAAAAGAATTACAAAAAAACAAGTGAGTCACTGAAGAAAAGAATCGACACTATGACTAACTATCCAGTGTGTGATGTGCAATCAGGTGATAACTAATAGTTGCTGATGTGGATGTGACGGATAATGATGATGAACTTTTTAGTGATGGAGATTCAAGTGAGAGTGAAAGCGGTACTAGTTGTGATTCTGATGAGTAAGATGCAGTTTTGTGTGACTGTATTTGCCCACTCATGTCTAAAATTTTTTTTTTTTTGTTAGTCATCAGTATGTTTTTGATCTCCAAAGGTAACCACGAGTATTGTGATTTTTGGTGATACGTTGTGTATTGTGTACAAGAATTGTTTTTGTTTTATAAGTACACAGGTCTCATCTAGATTTATATTTATCATTTTATGTTGTCGTTTTTTAAGAAAGAACCAAAAGAAATTATAAGCTCACCAGCTTTTCTTGCCAAATAATTTTTTTTTTTAATTGCAAACTTTAAAAGTACTAAGGTTCATATTATACTTTTACCCATCTCACCTGAAAATGTAAGGTCAAAATTTGAATTCCTTTAAATTTTGAAGTGTTTTGTCTTTTAATTCATTTTTTTATGTGGGTTCACTTTACTCATCTGTCATGTTCCTTAACTCAGTGATTTTTCTTCTCTTTTTGACTAAACTCTGGGCTGGAGCTGGAACCAGACTTCTCTTTACTATTTTAAACAAATTTAGGATAAGAAGTAGGCACTGGTTTATTCGCAGGAGGATTTGAGAGTAAGCAGGGAAGCTTCCTTGTCAGATGACCGGGGCGGGCCTGCCTACTTATCGGGGGCTCACCTTCGACTCCCTTTTCAGAAATTAATGGGGTTTCAAGTCCTTTTGTGATCTTTTGAACTCGGCAAGGTCTCCAAATGTAATTTTATGGCAATTTGCTTACAATTCCAATCCATATCCCAGCAAAAATAGTTTTTTTCGTAAAAAAAAAAACAGGAAAATAACAGCCGATGAAAAAAACACGAAAAAAACAGTGAAAAAAACGATGGGAAATTTTGTTTTTGTTTAATCTCACAACACTAGTCTGGAGGTGAGTTCTTTGTTAAAATTTAGCTCTTTGTATTTGCTTTGGTTGTCCGCCACATCATGCAGCGAAGGTCGGAGCTGTATGAAAGCCTGTTTGCCTTTTAATAACTCGGCTATGTTTCTGGTTGACGCGACGAAATTGAGATTTCGACTGCCGTAGGGTGACGTAGGTGGGGATTGTTTTAATTACGTCTTCAAAAAAATGATTTGTCAAAATTATTGTATTGCGCAGTGTTTCTAACCAATCAGGGTCAAATTGGTTGCTTTGTGGTTACATCATGCAGCAAAGGTCGGAGCTGTATGAAAACCTGTTTGCTTTTTAAAAACTCGGCTATGTTTCTGGTTTACGCGACGAAATTGAGATTTGGACTGCCGTAGGGTGACGTAGGTGGGTATTGTTCTAATTACGTCTTCAAAAAAATGATTTGTCACAATTACTGTATCATGCAGTGTTTCTAACCAACCAGGGTCGAATTGGTTGCTTTGTGGTGACGACTCGGCTTGGTTCTAGACATAATATGGACTTGCTCTTGGACCGCGACTGAGGATGTAGGTGGGTATCTTTTCACTTCTGCTCTCCGGGGTTTTATAAAATTCTCCGGTTTTATGAGAACGGCTTATTGTGTTTTTTATATCTGCTGGTTTCACAAGTTTATTAAGCAACAAGTTAATTGATATTTCTCTGTGATGACGAATTGGCCACGAATCTGGACATGATATGGATTTGCTCTTGGACCGCGCCTAAAGATGTAGGTGGGGATCTTTTCAAGCTCATTTTTCAAAACTCGTTTTTCCGCGTCAATTGCCATTGTTTCCTATTTGTCCTATTTATGGCCTTTGTGTATTGCGTATTTGTGGGTACGTGTCAGTGTTTGAGTGATGTTGAAGTCACTATACATTAAAATTTGGTGATGGTACTCAAGGTATCATGATTTCCCGCCCCCAACTTAATAATCCTCATTTGTGAGGTATGCTTCGGTGTCACCTTCGAATAGAATTTCTCTAGCATCATCCTGATTGTTGAGTGGCAGCTTCGCTGTCTGGCGCCCGAATCTAAGCCTTTGACAATTTCAGTTTACTTTGTACCCACCCACCCTCCGCATTTTATGTTGGGTTCTGGCTTGGCCCTGCTCGTTATTCCTAAGTAAGCATCGCGCTTACATGTCCCATGTCCTACACGGTGGCGTGCGTGCGAAGCCCCGCCATCCGCCGGTTTGATGAGAATTACGGGCGCCTTCGAGTAGCCCTCCGGCAATTACTTGATGACCCTTGCGTGCGATTCACTGATGAACGACAGGCTACGCTCTGAGGTCTTTTGAATAAATTAGATCCGTTTTCGACAGTCTTGTCAGTCAAACCCGCTTTGTTCGTCTGTGTTTTGGCCGAGCAACTGGGCAGAGCCCTTAAGAGCACGGAGCACACTGCCACAGGTGCCAACCCAGCCAGAAATGAACTGTCGACTCGACGTCGATATCGTCGAATTCCTGTCGATGTCGAGTTACAAGTCGACCACCGAAGATTTTCGACTGCCTGTTCGACTGTTTAATCGAATCGACTAAGGTGGTTTAGTTTTCGCAAATCAGATCACAGTCTCAAAAATAGATGCTCGATTCAAAGCGATTTTGATGCGAATTTTGTATGGGGCAAGCATATGGTATCAGGTAATCAGGCATAATATGCTTTAATCAAGCATAATATGCGTGTGGGATGATTGGTGCTTCAAACATAAAATATGCTTTACTTGAAGCATTTTATGCTTAAATCGTGCATACATTTTTGAGAGTGCATTTCAGCAAATGGGCATTATGCCCGGTGCTGGTTTCTGACTGACAGATCGTAATGTATAATAGTTACGCCTCACCCTGTTGTTGCGCTGATAATGCAATTTTTTAGAGATTTGAATTATGCCGGGTTTTGTCGACGGTAGAGGCACCCCTCCCCTTTAATTCTCGAGCGGATTGTTATTTGCGTGAAGATCATGTCTCGTAGAGGTAAACACTAGCGCTCGTTTCACCATTTCACCACAGGTGCCACTGGTGCCAGAGGGGGCACAGGTGCCAGAGGTGAGGTGGCAGAGGTACAAGAGGTGGGACAGGTGGCAGAGGTACAAGAGGTACAGGTGCCAAAGGTGGCAAAGGTGTCACAGTTGCCACAAGTGCCACTGGTAAGCACCGAGATCATAAATGTCAAAACATTGGAAGTGCAGTTTTTCGTTTTTCATGTCAAATGAATCGGCCAAACTTTCGTTTTTTCAGGTCAGTCAAGGTCACAAAGGCGAAGGACCATCAGAAAAAGTAAGGGATCCCGTTTACTGTATGTCCTTGAAAAATCCGTATTTCTGCTGGCTCTCTTATCATTTCTCATGACTGGACTTACCAAAGCAAAGTTGTTGAGAGATCACATTATTCGCGGAGCGAGCGAGCGAGCGTTAGCGAGCCGCGAGGCGGAGCGCTATCAGCGACGAAAGATTTCTTTGTCCGTTCGTCAGGTTCGTCTGTCCGGTCATGATTCAAACTATGTCCGGTCATAATGTCCAATCATATGTCCTGTCATAATGTCCAGTCATATGTCCGGTCAAAACTTAAACTAATATTTTCAGTCATATGTCCAGTCATATGTCCAATCATAAGGTCCAGTCATGTCCAGTCATCATGTCTAATCATCATGTCCACTCATATGTCCGGTCACAATTATACTAATGAGTGCGGGCAAAATGTCCAATCATATGTCCGGTCATAATGCCCAGTCATATGTCCTGTCATAATGTCCAGTCAAATGTCTGGTGAAAATGTCCAGTCATATGTTCGGTCATGATGTCAACTCGTATGGCCAGTAACCTAACTTACTTAACCTAACCTATCTAACCTAACTTTCTTAACCTATACTTTTCAAACCTAACCGACCTAGCTAACCTACTTAACCTTACTATCAAACCTGTCCCGGCATAATGTCAAGGCATAATGTCGAGTTATGGGTCCAATCATAATGTCCAGTCATATGTGCGCTCATGATATAAACTAATATATCCGGGCATAATGTCCAATCATAAGTCCGGTCATAATGTCTTGTCATATGTCCGGTCATAATGTCTTGTCATATGTCCTGTCATAATGTCCAGTCATATGTCCTGTCATAATGTCCAGTCATATGTCCGGTCAAAATTTAAACTAATATGTCTATTCATAATGTCCAATCATATGTCCGGTCAATTTCTCCAATAATATGTCCGGTCATATATTCGGTCATGATGTCCACTCATATGGCCAGTAACCTAACTTACTTAATTTAACCTATCTAACCTAACCTAACTTTCTTCACCTAAACCACACCTAACCTACCTAGCATAACCTACCTATCCTAATTATCGAACCTTACTTATCCTTACCTTAACCTACGTACGTAACGTTTGTGTAATGCGTGTGTTTTTAGCATTGATGTAATACCGTATCGGTATTGTTGTAAAACTTTGAACATACGTATGTCAATGTGAACATAGTGATAGGTTTTAATTCATTGAAAATGAATTGAAATATGTGAAATATATTACAGAGCAGGGTGAATACATAATTACGGCGTGCAGGGTGGGGCTCACTTCTCAAAAAACGCATCCTCATTACATTTTCACCACTAACAGCGGTTTCTTTCGATCAAAAAGTGTTAACTGTGGTTAGTTCAAATCGCCAATCCCAATCGAAACTATCGTAAGTCTGCCACTCGTTTCTGAACACACTTAACTTGGGGAACGATTCTGAATGTAAGTAACATCCGCGACGCGTTTGAACCCGCCTATCTTTCGCGGCACCGCTGGACCTGCGCATGTCTACCAACCGTGCCGAACCTACGTATCTCTTGCACACCGCAGATATCTGCGTAAATTTCTTGAACCGTTTGGAAGCCTCTTAACTGTGACCGCCTTCATTTTCCAGGAGACGATATTCAATTTTGAAACGGATATGATAATTCGAATAAGTGCCCTTTACCCAAAGTGATGTTTGAATAATTTAGGTTGATGTTTCTAGATGACAGTCCACTGGCTTCCATGACGTCGGTGTGAAGTTTTTTCGTGCACTAAAGTAAATTACGTGGGCCGTGCATACGTGCGTAACCCTAGCCTTAGCTTGAGAGCACCTGAAACAAGCGGTGTTATCGAATGAGATCTTCTTGCGTGCTTATTATTGTTAAATGGTCTTTTGCTCTTTCCTTTTTTTCCGAATTTGGTTTACAAAAAAGAGAATTGAACTATGTCTTGTTTTCCAATTTGAAATCAAGGTAGATAATTAAGTTCTGTAAAAAAGTAATTTTGTACTGTCCTGTCTCTCTACTCATTCACAGCAATTAGATTTCTTTTTTGATATTTTTGTCATGACAAGTCATTTTGCATGTCGATACTTTGATGTAAAAACGGACAGCTTTTGCAATGTTAAGTTTCAGCTAAACTTAAAGAAGTGACAACTTCCTACTGTCTCCCAAAGAAAGCCTCCTGCCTTCGTTTCAGTGTTGTGTGTTCTCCTGATCCTGAGTGAAACTGTAGTCAAACCGTGAGAGGTGTTGTAACACATTTCAGCATACTACTTACTGCTTGCTCATCAGTGCCTGCTGAACCCAGCGAGACCCATAAAAATGAAGGTGGATCTTTTATTATCACTTAGTATGTTGTCGCTACTTGTATGATAAACGTCTTGACCTCTGTCACTTTTCTGGCTCTGTATTGATGATTATTAAAGTATTGTTCTGTGAACTCTACTTATAAAAAGTGTAGGCATTGAAAATTTATTTCTAAATAAGGAATTGTCTGGTTCTCTCACTTCTTTGACTGTATTTTTATTTGCGCAGGTGTTCTGTGTCCCAGGAAAGGAATCCTCGTGTCCAACAACACCCCACCGTTTGAGAAGGACATTGCTGTTCCCGTTTTGTCAAAGTCACCGATAAAAGAAATTGTTGAACGTTGTTTTGCTTCAAATTTATCTTGTTGAGTGTAACTGTTAAGGGTGTCTTAATGTGCAGAGCAACTTTGTGAATAAACTATAATTGGTCGAGACCACTAGATGGGTGTGTTGATCTAGAGTAATAGTTTTTCACCTTCTCCTTCATGACGTTGTTTGCTAGTGACCAATAGTAACAAAAGTATTAATCTAAGAAAATGTGGGCAAACTTCTTATTTCTGTTCCAACACCTTCATATTATGTCAGCACATTATTTAAGTAGAGATAATTGATGCAAAGGAATTGGGAATTTTTAAGGAGACACTATCCAAATATACAAAAATACTGTATTTGTCTCATGTCATTTTGAAAGACGACTAGCTTTAGATTATTCAGCAAACCTAAAACTAGAAAACTAACAGGTATAATTAAATGGCACAAGATCTTCCTTAAGTGAAAACAGGAACAAGAAGACAAAATAGATAAGAAAACCAAAATACTAGCGATGCCTTGTCTTCTACATTATAAGCTCAATCAGCTTAGCTAGTACTTTGATATTATTTAGTAAAACTAGGAGAATAGTTAAAATCAAATTATGAAAACAAAAAGAAAGAACACAGGTACAAAGTCATATCTAAAATTACAGGAACTATGTTGTGCAGGAGCACACACATCATTAAAACAAAATCTACCAAGATTGGCATCTTTGACATTAAAGCTCAGAAGGCTATCAAACTTATCACAAGGAACAACATTGACATAGACCGATTTGGAACTTACCCTAAAATCACATTGTTTGAAGACAAGTTAGTCAGAGATCAAATAAAATTCACTAAAACTAAATTACACCATTTCAACATCATCTTCTTCTTCAGTCTCTTCTTCCTCGCCAGTGGCCAAGCTGGCCCTTTTCTTTTTCTGTTGTGTTGGTTTCTGAGCCCGTGGTGCTCTCCGCTTGCGCTCCCTTCCAGGCTGGGGTAGAATGATGGTGTCGTCATCATTATCATCATTTTGGTCCTCACCAGCAGGTAATTTTTGAAAAACTCCTGATGCTCATGGGGAATCAGATTGTGGCTGCAATAGTACAGCAAATCTTCTTTTTTTCTTTTTGGAAATTGGAAGTGGGCCATGGCCGTCATTCATAACTCTCTTGAGCGGATACGTTGACAAATTTACAGGCTTCCCAACTTTCTTCAGAGAAATGCGTCTGCTCATCAAGGCTAAGCTTGAATTCTATTTGCAGTGGTTTGGAGCTTTCAACACGCATTTCTCTGATCCTTGAGAAAGGAACACTTCTTCCTTCAGTATCTTTGGTAAAGTTCAGTTTGTCTGCCAGCTCTTTCCAATCCAATATCATGCTTTGCTCAACTTTGATAACTTTGATCGGATTTGTTTTGGACCTCTTCGCCTTTCCAATCAATTCGTACCATTCATCGGGAGTGTATATATCACGTTTTCTGGTCTTACGTTCAATCAAACTGTGAACATTATCAGCAGCGTTGTATGAATGGCCCTTTTCAAGGAACCTGAGCACAACTCTTACATTCTTGTCTTTAAACTTCTGACTAAAAGTTGCCAAGAAAGCTGCGACTGCCTTGTTCTTGTTCTGGCCCCAGCAGTTGTCACAATACAGTCTAAAGTCAGTTACACTCTCTTCTACTTTAGCCTGCATAAAATGCCACAGGAAACTGGCTACCTCATTGGAACCTTTATGAGCAACTGTCTCATCATAAACATAGCAAACATCCTCCCTAATATTGCCAACTCTGACCACAGTAAAGTTGTTTACAGACAATTTTCGTCTGTAATAGAAAACCGAAGCTTTAGCTTTGGGACATATTAGAGTCTTCTCATAATCAAAGCATACTACAGCCAAGGATTTGGTGTTGCTCTATTTTGCAACTTCAGAGTCTGCAAGCTTCATGGTTTGGGCCAATTCATTGTTCTTCGAGTGATCCTCATATTTTTCTTGCAAATTTTTTCTTTCCTCTTCTGTTGAATTTTCATACTGAATACACAGATCACATTGGTCTTTCTTGGCAAGGAAGAATGCAATATTGAATTCTTCATTAAAAATGTCAGAATACTGCCTGTAGGTTGCTTTATGAACTCCAGGAAAATTCTCTTCCACCCACTCCAAGTACATTTCATGCATCTGAGAGATACTTTCAATGTTACCCGTAAGATACTCCTTTTGGGAATTCTTGCGCACATAATGGCTGGGCATCCGTGGAAGAGTCTTGATGTGATCTCGAACAGATTGTTTCAGAGCTGGATTGACCTTGTTTGCTGGGCCACGAGGATTTTTTCCTCGCTTGTCTGGTGAACCTTTTCCCTTCTTGGCTGCAGTGGTGATTTGTCCATCAGAAATGTCAAATGTTGCCAAGAACATTACCTTACAAACCTGCACACGTTCTCCATTAATTGGTAAAAAGTATTTTCTTGAGATGCTTCTCCTAGTACTTTTTCCTGTGGAAGATTTCTTCTGAAACTGGTCTACTAAGTTATTCAAATACAACCACTTTGCTTGCTTATTAGGGACCCGCTTCCAGTAAGTATCAAAAACTGCCTTTCTGTTTTCTTCAGTGACTTTAGTAGAGCAACTTAGGCGGCAACATTCATCACATGGTTCTTGTAGTGACCGAGCTTTCATGGTTTTACCTTTAAATGTAACGTATTCCTCCCCTCTGTCCAACTTTTCTTTGTTCCTATTTTTCTTCCATTTTTGAGGGTTTGAAAGGCGCTTACGAGTGACTTTTTCTGGACCATTATAAGTTCTTGTTTGTTTCTTCGCAGTTGGAGTGCCAGCTGGATTAAAATCTTCATCAGAAGAGGCATTATCCTCCAGTGCAGAATTTCCCAAAATACAATCAGCAGAGTCTTGAGCAAGGTGGTCTTCAGCATGATAGATGATACTGTTAACATCATTTGCAGTGTCATCGAGTATTGGTATGGCATCAGAGACATCCACGTCCAACTCATGGAGACCAACAGGAAGGTCATCAAAATTCGCAGATAGAAGTTCAATGGAGTCTTCTGTGACTTGAGATGCCAACACTGGGCTGGAAACTGGATCTTGACAAAAAAGGACTCTCTTGACTGCAAAGGCTCCACCTAAAGCAAAAAAAAAAAAAAAAAAAAAAAAAAGCTGATTTAAAAAATGCCAAAATTTCAAGTAGAGGCAAAAACTCCTACCAAGATGATTTTTTAATTTTTGTCTTTCATTAAATTTCAATTTAAAAGTAAAAAATCTTTACTTCTATCTACTTTTACCAACTATTCTCATTTCACATTCACATTTCCATTTCAACTCAGCTACACAATGCGTAGGAATTGAGATAAAAGTGTCACCCAACTGCATGACGAATTTTTCAAGTTATGAAATGTAACCCACCTGATTTTTTGCACTTCGGAGTCTTATCAATAGAAGAGGTGCTGTTCTCATCCAAAGATATACCCGAGTCAATCCCTGTGGAGTCATCAATATTTTCATGAGATACTTTTGTAACTTGAGACTTATTTTTGGATCCTGAATGATTTGCTGATAGACAATCAGCAACTATTGGCTCATCACTGCCTTTTGTACCTAACAAAAAAATACAAGATAAAAACATCCAAAAGGAGAAACAAAGTGTTCATGTTTAAGAGAATGTCCCAGAAAATTTCTCACCACTTGTGCCTCTGGAATTAAGGGCACCAACAAAAACTCCGAAACAGTCACTGTCAGCCAGACTTCCTACAGATGGAGCTGGACTAGAAGCCCGGGACTGATTGGTAACTGAAACATTGGAAGAAGGGCAAATCAGTAACATTTCTACACAACAAACACTTAAGATTCGGTAAAAATTGTAAATATTTACTTATAAATTGTCACGGTCCAACGACATCATATTTTAAGGGCCAACTCTCTGTGGGGATCGGTTTCTCAGATTGGGGTAGAGTGTTCTCACACTGTAGAATCACTTTGGTCATGGCAATGTTTTTCCAAAATAGAGTTGAATGTCATCTATTGCATCAGTAACTTTATTTAAAGAAATCAGATCAATTAGAGGATCTGGAAGTGATATTATTGGAGTGAATACTGAATTACCAGTTACTTAACATAATTCTTTTCATTCTTTAGACCACATAAGAGATCTTATACCTTAAAAAAGTAACTCATGCAGTAGCTGACACTCAACTCTATTAAAAGAAAACATTAGCACAACAAAAGTGACACTGCAGTGTGAGAAGACTCTACCCCAATCTAAGAAATTAGTCCCCACTGAGAGATGGCTCTAAATCAAAAAAATATGATGAATAATCTATGGAAACTGTCTCTATTGACACAGCATACAAAACCTACCATCTAAATTCACAGAAGTGCTTGACCCTGGGCTCACTGGCTGTCGCTTATTGTTGGTTCGACCAACTGGAGATGGTACAGGTTGCGCTGTTTGCGGTCTGGGCTTTACAAAGCAAGTGCCTTTCTCAGCACCTCCTGTTAACACAAAAACAGGAAAGAAAATTAGGTTTGTGTTAACAAAATAGAAACATTATACTAAACTACAGTGATAATCTGTTAATACAGATTTAAAAAAAATAATTGTTAAATTCAAGTGCATAGGATGGAATTTAGTTGCATGCTTGAATATTACATGAGTCCAAAAATTACAGAATTTTAGATGCACCCAAAAATTTTGAAAGGATTTTCACATTCACTCATTCATTAAATGATAGATCACGAAGAAAACTCGGTAATTTTCACTAAAAAAGTTCATGCAGTTGATACCTTTATCGCAGTTGGAGAGCCACCGACTGAAGAGTTCGGGGTCAGTAGGTGGCGGCTTGGAGTCAGTACACCCTCCTAAAACACAAACAAGAGCACTATTACTTTTAGTTTGCAAGCCGAACCCTCACTGAACTTCATACCATGCAACGTGCAACACTCAACAGCGGGGAGGGAATAGACTCCCATGATATTAATGCTACCACTGGAAGACAATAATTTATTTCCCAGCCGTAGCGCCTCAATAAAGGATTAGCTTTGACGTTTTAAAACTGACAATTCTCAACGGAGATTATTAGGGAAGCCTGAAGCACCGAAATGGACAGACATTTCTAGAGGTTAACTTTGCGTCTCCATTACTTTGGATCCAAGACGATGAGTAACTACTCACCTTTCTTGGCAGCTGTCTGTGCAGCATGTTTAAGACTCGCTAAAAACTTGCTTCTATTTGACATCGTCAAATTTGGCAAGGTTCAGCGTGCTGCACCGGATGGTTCTTGCTGCTGGCTTCCCTCGCCGTCGCCCGTCGCCGTGTTGCGTCAGAGATACGTAACTTCTTCTTGGAGAGTACGAGGGCGGCCGGGGAATAGGCTCATTTTGATTTATTATTTAGAATACATTTTATTTTCACTTTAATTATGAAATTATAATCAATCGAAAGAGTATTTTTTGCTGTATTTTTTACATACAAAAACTGCAAATGACCCAAAACATTACTTACGAGACATCTACACAGGTCGACAGAGATGCGTACATTCAGCAGTGCCCCGAGAGATACGTAGGTTCGGCACGGTTGGTAGACATGCGCAGGTCCAGCGGTGCCGCGAAAGATAGGCGGGTTCAAACGCGTCGCGGATGTTACTTACATTCAGAATCGTTCCCCAAGTTACGTATGTTCAGAAACGAGTGGCAGACTTACGATAGTTTCGATTGGGGTTGGCGAAATGAGCTGTATGCATTGAGCGGATCACCCAAAGATTTTACACTGTTTACGTGTCATTTTCAGCATCAGCGTTTGCCAGAAGTGACATAATTGTTTGACATAATTGTGCAGGTTCAAAATAAATTAAATTGAAGCCCATATTTTGAAAATGGCGGCTCAAGGTGCCTAAATGGTGGATCGTAGGGATACGGGGTGTGTTCCATTTAGTTTATCGTCATCGAATTGTGCAGGAACGACACCTAGATCATCTCTGGGCGATAATAATTAGTTTTTGAACACTTTGAACAAAACATTGAACGTTACTAGCTGGTCAGCCTTACAGTTAACAATATTTTAACCGTCATTTTCAACATTAGCGCCATCATTACACGCAGGCAAAACACCCCGTTTGACATATTTGCTCAAGTTTCAAAAAAAGTTACATATAGGCCCTTATTTTCAAAATGGCGGCTCAGGGGCGTAAATGGTGGGTCGTACGGATAGAGGGTGTGTTCCATCCGATTTGTCGTCGTCAAATTGTGCGGAAAGGACACCTAGACCCATGTGGGCGATAATAATTAGTTTTAGAACATTTTGAACACTTTTAACAAATTATTGAACATATCTCGGCTCCTATGCGTGCTAGGTGAGTGTGCTGCGGCTCAAATTGAAGCTTAGGACCTAAAGACTCTCTCTGCAAAAATTCACGCTTTTTATATGTTTTGCCGTTTTTTTCTAGAATTTGCTGTGTACCGCTCCCGCTACTAGTAATCAATGTCCAGGCATATGTCCGGTCATAATGTCTAATCGTATGTCCGGTCATAATGTCCAGTCATATGTCCGGTCATAATGTCCAGTCAAATGTCCGGTCATAATGTCCAGTGATATGGCCAATCATAATGTCTTTAAGTTTCGAGCGAGCGAGCGACGCGAATGATGAACCGCATAAGAAGAACAAAAAAAACTCATCCCAAAACACTTAAACAAATTCCAATAAAAATTTCCATTGTTCCATTCGCGTCCGCGATGAGCCCTTGGGCAGTCTAGTGTATTGAAAGGGACTGTGGGACGGTACTAGCCGAGGGGTCCCAGCTAGCCTTAAAGGTGTACAAAGATTTTAAGTTAAATGACCTTTCTTTGACTTTGTTGACTTGTACGTTGAAGATTGACTTCTTCGCCTTTCTTAAGACTTTTCTGATTTTTTTGATCTTTTTTCGACGGGAAACTGACAGCTCTTGTGTTCGTGACAGAATTTTCCTTCTTTTTTGACTTTAATGGACCTCTTAGACTTTTATTTATTTTAGTGACTGTTTCGACCGCTATTGACTTTTGTCCACTTTTTTGACATTTGTTCGATTTTTTGGGACTGTTGTTGACTTTTTTTTTACTTTGTCGACTTGTATTTGTTTTAGCGACTGTTCTGACCGCTACTGACTTTTGTCGACTTTTTCGAGGTTTGTTTGATTTTTTGGACAATTTTTGGACTGATTTTGACTTGTCTGTTTTGACTTTTTTGACTTTTTGAGACTTTTTTTTTTTTCACTTTTCCGGCCTTGTTCAATGACTTTCCGAAGTTGGGACCCCCTCGGTACTAGCTATGTAAAGACAAATCGTGTCTCTTGCCTCGTGTTGGTGTACTCTAGTGACTTTGTCTTTTTGTTCGAACGATCGAAGAAAGGGTTAAATTCCTAAAACTATATCAATTTATTTTTCACAGAAGTCTGATGATGAAAGCTGTGGACAGCTAGACAACGATGACGACGTCTTCGAGTTCCACGACGAAGATGATGAAGTAAGGCAGATTTTTATAAAACTGATTGCGTTTCAGTGCGTTTTTTTATGTTACAATGTTTGTGGCACCGCAGCTTTCACTTTTTGTGTTCACAGGAAGAACCAAAGAAAAAGAAAAAACGCATGATGCAGCGGGGCAGGAAGAGCAAAGGTCAGATCTCGACTTTAGTTCAATTTTGGGCAAATAGGTTCATTTGCACCAGCTGGTTTAAACTGGTATTAAAAAATTGTTTACAGAAAACCCCACGTCAAAAGCCGAGCGGTACTGTGGATGGCCCAATTGCATGTATATTGGTAGCACAAATTATGCTCGCCACTTAAGGTCGCACACCCAGGATGATGACCTCATGAAGAGAATGTCAGGGCAGCAATCTAAGGTTTGCAGGGCTGGCAACCGGTACTTTAATGCAGAGGACGTCCCTGCTTTTATTAAGGAGGCGTAGGGAGACCTCAACAAGAGGGCAGCTTTCACGACTTTTTGCAAAAAGCTGGGCTTGAAACTGAACGAAGTAAGTGTTTCTGAAAATTCGTTTTTGACACCGGAAAAGGCTTGCCTTGTTCCAAGCATTCTCCATAAGTCATTTGTGAATACAGGACGAAGATAAGCTGATGAACGATGAACCCCTGCTGCCTCCTCCTCCTAAGAAGAAGTCTCAAACGCTGCATAACAAAGAGGTCTGAGACCTCCCTATACTATCACTTTGAAATAGACATTTCAAGCGGGGCGGCTCATTACATTTTTTTCTCTCTTTTTTTTTTCAGGATTATCCAGAAGATCAGGATGCTGAAGCTGCAGTTGGTGATGTTAGTACATTAGTTTAGATATATATGTTTATAAGTAGGTTGAGGTTAAAGGACGCTCTGTGTATAATGAACCCTTTTGACAAACAGGAAGATGCAGAGGAAAGCACCAAGATGAAGCTGAAGAATCAGGGCTTTCCCCTGCTGAGCGAAAGCTCCACGATAATGGAGTGCTTCCTCAACAGGAAAACAGAAGCAACGTCAAACAGACCCGACCTGGTCAAAGAACTGAAAATAAAACTGCAACGAATTTTTGGGTATGTTTCACAATTTAAGAAGAATTTGCATGAAGATGCAAGTGAAGATGAAAAAGAAATGGCGAAGGAATCTTGGGATCTGGTAACTGATTATGGCAAAATCATAGAGTATGTGGAGATAAGCAAAGTGCAGCATGGCATGTCTACCAACACAGCGCGCAATTATTTGGACGGTGCTTTGTGGGCGCTCAAAGCTGTGCAGAGCCATGGTTTTGAGTATTTGGGGTACCCCAAGGAACCCAAAGTGGTATGTAATGTTGATTAACATGTGTTGAATACACCGGGCATAAAACTTTGCATGTGCAGACTGAGCTTGAGCAATGCCGTATCGTTCGCATGCCATACACAATGTAGACTGTTTAAAATTTACTGAAAGAAAAGTCGTGTTACCAATTTCAGAGACCAGAGAAATCATTTTTATCCGAAGCAGCCTCCAACGTTCTTTTAAATTAAAAGATTGAAAGTACAGGAGACTGTTGTGTGCTCTTCAAAATATGAGCAGCTCACGTTATAAAGCGGTTGAAACCTGTTTCGAGATTTCAAATGGCGCGTAACTGAAAAATCTTGACTTGCCCTTACAATTTCGTGGCATTGCTTCAGGACAGTTTGGACCTCTGTTTGATAAATGTTAACTTAGCTTTCGCCTGCAAGGCTTAACAAGCATTGTTTATCTTTTAGAGGCGAGAATTTGAGGACAAACTGAAGTCAACCATTAATCGCATCAACGATGCGCACACTAAAGCCAAAACAACTGCTGATGAAGAAATTGTGGAGAAGCAGGCAGAGTTCGGGAAGCAGCTCCCGTCCTACTCAGCGTGGATGGGGTGCTTCACCAACGAGAAGGTTCAGCAAAGGCTTGAAACTTCCCTGTCCGCGCTTGAGAAGGCTGACGACAGTTCATTCTCGATAATGGAAAAAAATCCACGTAAGTAGAAAGTGTCTAACTTATTTTAGAAAATTACGTATTTTTCGGACGTTCGCGTAGCTCTTATCAGCGATTGTTTCAAAACGCTTGCTAAGTTTTCAGTTGCACGGAAAAGCTAGTTTCGAGAGGCAATTCTACATACACATGTCACCTCGTACAAGCTTTTTTTTTTTTTTATGTAGCAACTCTTAGTCTTACCTTTAGAAATTGTTAATCACGTGATTTTCCGTTTATATCGCCAGCAAAAAGCCCTCTAGCCAGGGAATTCAATTGGCTGTCAGAATTCCTTGCTGTAAAGCAGCTGACCTCCTCGGCGGCTCGCCGCGGGGAGGCAGAAAATGTCACAGTGGAGGAGTACGACAACTTCCGCCTCGAGGACGAAAAGAAGCTGATCAGTGTTTCAAAACACAACACTTCTTACGCCGGGAAGGCGACAATGCTCATCGAAGAAGTGGACTGGACACTCTATGGGAGATACAGGGATATCCTGTCTAGATTTGCCAACGTCCCAGTACTGCTCTTCCCGAAAATTGGGAAAGATGGCTACAAGGTGACCAAAATTGCATATTTGGTGCAAGATCTTTGTTACATCTGTTCAAACAACTTCTCCTTTTCTAGAAAAATCCTAACGTTCTCTACCACTTCAATAAGTGGCTGGAGTCAAAAGGCATTCCCATTTACACTTGTAACAAATTGAGGAAACTCGCAGAGACGTTGGGAGAAAATGAAGACGATGAGACGAGGGCCCACTTAAATGCGGGCCAATCATGGGGCAAAACCTGCATTGAAGTACTACAAGGCTCCAACTGCGTATGTATTATCAAAAATTGACATGCAACAGAATTTTAGCTTTCTTGCAGCACTGCTTTTAAGAGTGTATGAAATTTCAGAAAAGCTGCAGTAAGGAACAAAATGGCGGTGACCAAACAGCTGGAAAAGGCAAAAGTACTCGAGATTATTTCTAGCCAGCCACCACAATTTGATCTGCAAGTCTTCAACGGCCCAATGACACTGGACCAATTTGAAAACTTTGTAAATGAAAAACTTGGTATAGAATTTTCGGACCAAGAATCGTACAATGTATACCTTCACAAGTGGACCGACCTGGCTTGGCCGCTATTTGCAGAGGAGTTTGCACAATCTTGCCAGAAAGGTGAAATCGCAGTTGGAGCACTTGCGGAAGTCTTGGAAAAATTAAAGTACTATAGACTAGTACGAGGAAAAATTTCTGAGAGGGTCAGGTCTATCTTGGTGAGTTTTACAGATTTGGCAATTGTTATAGAAATAAGCAGCAATCTTCATTCGCGGAGCGAGCGAGCGAGCGTTAGCGAGCCGCGAGGCGGAGCGCTATCAGCGACGAAAGATTTCTTTGTCCGTTCGTCAGGTTCGTCTGTCCGGTCATGATTCAAACTATGTCCGGTCATAATGTCCATTCATATGTCCTGTCATAATGTCCAATCATATGTCCGGTCAAAATTTAAACTAATATTTTCAGTCATATGTCCAGTCATATGTCCAATCATAAGGTCCAGTCATATGTCCAGTCATCATGTCCAATCATTATGTCCACTCATATCTCCGGTCACAATTATACTAATGAGTGCAGGCAAAATGTCCAATCATATGTCCGGTCATAATGCCCAGTCATATGTCCTGTCATAATGTCCAGTCAAATGTCTGGTGAAAATGTCCAGTCATATGTTCGGTCATGATGTTAACTCATATGGCCAGTAACCTAACTTACTTAACCTAACCTATCCAACCTAACTTTCTTAACCTATACTTTTCAAACCTAACCGACCTAGCTAACCTACTTAACCTTACTATCAAACCTGTCCCGGCCTAATGTTAAGGCATAATGTCCAGTTATGTGTCCAATCATAATGTCCAGTCATATGTCCGGTCATGATATAAACTAATATATCCGGGCATAATGTCCAATCATAAGTCCGGTCATAATGTCTTGTCATATGTCCGGTCATATGTCCTGTCATAATGTCCAGTCATATGTCCGGTCAAAATTTAAACTAATATGTCTATTCATAATGTCCAATCATATGTCCGGTCAATTTCTCCAATCATATGTCCGGTCATAATATCCAGTCATATGTCCGGTCATAATGTCAAGTCATATGTCCGGTCAAAATTTCCGGTCATAATGCCCAGTCATATGTTCAATCATAATTTAAACAAATATGTCCAGTCATAATGTCCCATCATATGTCCGGTCATAATCTGCTTTGAAATCTTCGAAATTCGAATTGGGTGATGCTGGCGTGATTTTGGCATCGCCACTGTAAATCCGGCGATTTCTCATACTAGAAACGATGCACAAAATCTAAAAATGTGCCAGATCGGTTGCTCAAATTATGCTCAAATTTGTGGTGACCTCCGTTAAATTTGTGCGTGGTTGGGTGATGCTGGTACTTGTTGACGTCACCAGTGCGCTTCCTAGCTATTTCAGCCGCGTTTAAAGGGTGCGGAAAAGCATGCACAAATTCAACCGAGGTGCGAGATCGGTTGCTCAAATTCAGGAGGTGAGAAATCTGCTTTAAAATCTTCGAAATACGAATTGGGTGATGCTGGCGTGATTTTGGCATCGCCACCGTAAATACGGCAATTTCTAATACTAGAAACGATGCACAAAATCTAAAAATGTGCCAGATCGGTTGCTCAAATTGTGCTCAAATTTGTGGTGACCTCCGTTAAATTTGTGCGTGGTTGGGTGATGCTGGTACTTGTTGACGTCACCAGTGCGCTTCCTAGCTATTTCAGCCACGTTTTAAGGGTGCGAAAATGCATGGACAAATTCAACCGAGGTGCGAGATTGGTTGCTTAAATTCATGAGGTGAGAAATCTGCTTTAAAATCTCCCAAATTCGAATTGGGTGATGCTGGCGTGATTTTGGCATCGCCACTGTAAATACGGCAATTTCTCATACTAGAAACGATGCACAAAATCTAAAAATGTGCCAGATCGGTTGCTCAAATTGTGCTCAAATTGTGCTCAAATTTGTGGTGACCTCCGTTAAATTTGTGCGTGGTTGGGTGATGCTGGTACTTGTTGACGTCACCAGTGCGCTTCCTAGCTATTTTAGCCGCGTTTTAAGGGTGCGGAAAAGCATGCACAAATTCAACCGAGGTGCGAGATCGGTTGCTCAAATTCAGGAGGTGAGAAATCTGCTTTGAAATCTTCGAAATTCGAATTGGGTGATGCTGGCGTGATTTTGGCATCGCCACCGTAAATGCGGCAATTTCTAATACTAGGAACGATGCACAAAATCTAAAAATGTGCCAGATCGGTTGCTCAAATTGTGCTCAAATTTGTGGTGACCTCCGTTAAATTTGTGCGTGGTTGGGTGATGCTGGTAGTTGTTGACGTCACCAGTGCGCTTCCTAGCTATATCAGCCACGTTTTAAGGGTGTGAAAATGCATGCACAAATTCAACCGAAGTGCGGGGTCAGTTGCTCGAATTCAGGAGGTGAGAAATCTGCTTTTAATTTTCCGAAATTCGAATTGGGTGATGCTGGCGTGATTTTGGCATCGCCACTACAAATTCGGCAATTTCTAATACTAGAAACGATGCACAAATTCTGAAAATTTGCCAAATCAGTTGCTCAATTTGTGCTCAAATTCGTGGTGACCCCCGTTGAATTTGTGCGTTATTGGGTGATGCTATCGTGATATTGGCATCACCAGATTTGAAACTCTGTTTTTGACCTTGATTGATATGCACAAATTCTAAAACTTGGCAGAACGATTGCTCAAATCATGCTCAAATTGGTGATCTATGACTCATAATTTGTGCATGCATGGGTGATGCCAGTGTCACGGAGGTCAGCCGCAGTGCTGGTGCCGGACGGGGGCCAAGAACGAACTTCACTGCGGCTAGGGCCATCTAGTCAAGCTCGAAGAAATTAGGCCTTTAAAAGCAAAACAAAGCCTGGAATCCCTAGAACTGAAACGAGAACTAGGCGTGTGTGATAGAAAACGCCGCTTTTAAAACAGAGCTGCCGAGCTGCCGGCCAGTTTGTCCACTTTGTCCGTCCACTTTGTCCGCGGCACCCCTATCCAACCCAACCTAACCCAACCCCCCCCCCCCCCCTCCCCTCCCCTCCCCGTTCCACCTGAGCGGCTCCCCCTCGGCGGCTCCCCCTCAGCGGCTCCCCTCTTTCGGAGGGTGAATCATCATGACCCATCCTTTGGTCTTCGAGATTACGGATTCAATCACTTCGCGGTGTCCAAGACGGTGCCTATAACTGACCCAAAATAAAGAGAAAGGAAAATAGTGAAAGGTGTTTTGTGCCCTTGTCCAGCCTAGCCTAACGCCGGCAAAATGAAAGGGAGTAGTGAAAGGTGTTTGCGTGCTCGGCTAACCTAACCTAAGAAAAGTGAAAGGTGTGTATGTGTGACCACGGCTAACCTAACCTAAGAGAAAGTGAAAGGTGTGTCCTGTCCGAACCTAACCCGTGTGGACCGCGCTCGTTCTACCGCGGAGTGTCGTCGTCGTCGGCAAGCTGACGGCCGGGGTGGGTCCAGGTCGCTGCCGTACGTCCTCGTCGACGGCGTCCTGGTGGTGCGCACGCGCGCGCGCGCGCGGTCGTCCGGGGCGCAGGCACGCGCCTTGCGGCAGGAGCCCAGTGCGCTCGCGGCCACCGCCGGGACGGTAGCGCACCGCGCGTCAGCTGGACGCGTAGGGGAGGACCGGGCGCGGTCACGCATGACATGCAGGGGGGACTGGCACTGCTCCCCCGCTCCCTCCCTCCCTCCCCCGCCCTCCCTCACCTGTAGCAACGGGCGGACGGGCGTCTTCCCCCTGCGCTCCGTCCCTCCCTCCCTTCCCCCGCCCTCCCGCACCCGTGTGGCAGGAGCCCAGTGCATCCCGCGGTCACCGGGTCAGCCGCGCGCGCCTTGCGGCAGTAGCCTAGCGCAGGGAAGCACCGCATGCGTGACCGCGAGGGTAACATCTGGATGGCCGCCTCCACCCCCGCGCTCCGTCCTTCGCGCCCCCCTCGCCCTACGCGTAACCCTCCGTTGCAGCCGGTCATAGGCGCAGTCATCAGTGCCAGTCCGTTCTTTGCCTAGGCAACATCGCTGCCGCCACGAGCACGGTCTTTCATTTTCTCGGTTTTGCCTTTGTTACCGATACCGCGTCGCCATGGCCCGTAACATGTACCGCTGCGAGAAGTGCTCAAAAAGCTTTCCGAAGCGTTCGCGTCTTGTGGACCATCAGCGTCATCCGTGTGGTGCTAATCTGTGGTGTGGGGAGTGCGAAAAAACATTTGCAAGCTTCAGCTATCTCCAGCGACACAAAAGAGTGCATCGTAACCGTCCCGTCGCCGCCGCCGCCGCCGCCCCCGCTGCCGCTGCACCCGTCGCGGTCGCCCCCGCCCCCGCCGCTGCCGCCCCCGCCACCGCTGCAGCCGCCGCTGCCGCCCCCGCCGCTGCTGCCGCCCCCGCTACCGCTGCCGCTGCAGCCGCCGTCGCCGCGGCCACCGCTGCCGCCCCCGCCACCGCTGCAGCCACCACCGCCGCTGCCTCGCCCTCTCCGAGCAGTTCCGCCTCTGTGTCGCCCGTCCCGCCGCCATCCATCGGCGCGCCCTCGCTAGCAGACCTGGCCGCCGCCGGACCGTCCTGCCTCTCGGGCCCGGGTCCAGAGTGTGACATATGTGGAAAAGTCTTCGCGTCCCGGAAGTCTCTCAACATGCACGCCAAGAGTCACACTCGCGCCTACGAGTGTCACGTGTGCAAGGCGCGGTTCGGGACGAATTCCAACCTGCAGCGGCACGTTAAGCTTGCACATGTCGCTCCGGTTCGCGGTCAATTCAAGTGCCCGCGATGTGATGAAGTGCGTACGACCCGGCAGCGCATGTGTGAGCACTTTATCGTGCGGCACGGTGAAGAAGAGACTTGCCAAGTGTGTCATACGACATTCGCCAACACGTCCCGGTATGCGCGGCATCTGACAGAATGTCGGCGGATCAACGGCAGCCGTCCGCTGTCTTATCTCTGCGTCTACTGTCGCCAAACGTTTTGGTCTGCACTGGAACGCCAGCGACACTTCCGCAGCTGCGAACATCGCGAGGAGCAAGTCGATCTTCTCGGGGGCGCGAACCAAGAGGACGAACTTGATGCTCTGCCTGACGACACGGACGCCATGGACGTTGACGAGACTGCGACCGCTGACACTGAAAACAACACGGACGAGTGGGCAAAGGACTCGGCCCTAACAGAGCATGCTGTCACTCACTCGCTCGCCCTCTCGAACGACGTCATTAGCCTGGAGGACTGCTTGCTTGAAAATAAGGAAAAGCTGGCTGCTAAACTAGCTGAGCAGCTCAAGTCCTCCGGTCGGGGTCTCAAATGGTCGACCGGGTCCCGGTTGGTTGTGTCGCGCGAGACCTCCGGCGAAGACGGCACCCGCATGGAGCATGATGAAAAGTACGTGAAGAGCGGAGTCCATGTGCTCCTTGCCGCTGACAGTGTGAAGGAACAGGTGGAATTCGCCATCATGGAGATGCTTCATGCGGCTGAAATTCTTCCCACGAAGGGCAGTGGGTGGGTGGTGACTGGTGTTTTGACCCTGCAAGTGGAAACGGCGATCTATGACCCGCTGGGGGGATCGAGCTTCTTGCCTGAACCTGCCTGGATTAGGAAGAAAAAATCAACGACGAACATTGAAAACTACGACAACAATGACTGTTTCCGTCTGAGCGTGGCGTGTGCCATGTTTCCGGCCCAAAACAACCCGCGGCGTCCGGAACATTATACGCAGTACCTGGACACGCTCAGAATGGGAGACATCGACTACCTTCCCATGAAAGTGCAGGATCTGGCTCGGTTCGAGGAGCTCAATGAAAACATCAGTCTGACAGTGCTCTATGCGGAAGAAGAAGACCAGTCTGCAGTTGCTCCAGCGGACCGGCGTGTGCGCGTCAGCCGGCCCTGGTTCGACGAGGACGCGAGCGACGCAGACAGTGAAAGCGACAGCAACTCGGACAGTGACAGTGAAAACGACAGTGAAAACGGCGAGGATAGTGCCAGTGTTAGTGACAGTGCCAGTGACAATGACGAGGGGTCTGCTGCTGGACCGATAACCGGACAAAGACGAAAACAGAAGAGAGTGATCATTCCTATTTACGCAACCAAGGACAGGAAACAGAACCATGTGACCTTACTGCTGCTGGAGAAAGGGTCGCGGCGGCACTATGTGACGGTGAACGACGTCCACGCGCTGTTGTCAAGAACAGCAAGGAGACGAGGGCACCGTCTGTACTGGTGCTGCTACTGCCTCAACCCTATGCCGACGCAAGACAAGCTGGACGAACATGAGCACCTCTGCCGGCGTTATGGGGCGCAGCGCGTCGAGTACCCCAAACCCGGCGAAACGGCGTCGTTCAGCAGGAGTGACCTCGCCAAAACTCAAGTCTTCCCTCACGCCGTCTACTTCGACTTCGAGGCCGTGTTGAAACGCCTGCCGGACGACGGCGAAGAGCGGAAGACTAAAAAGACGCAGCAACACATCCCCGTGGCCTACTGCCTCGCTGCGGTGGGCAGCGACAACAAGCTTGCCCTTCCGATTCGCACACGGTCGGGGCCACGAAGGGTTGGGGTGAGGTTTCTCAAGGATCTGCTGCAAATGGAGAAACTCTTATTCGCGAGGAGACCGGATTTCCCCATTCACATGTCTCCGGCTCAAGAGCAGCAGTTTCGCCAAGCCCGTGTGTGCTGTCTGTGTGGAAAGGCATTTGACCCGAGAAAGCCCCAGGATAAATGCCGCCACCACGACCACTTTCTACAGCGGAACAATCTCATCGGAGCAGCCCACCGAGATTGCAACTCTGCTGTGAAAGTGCCGTCTGTCCTCCCCGTCATTGCTCACAACGGGAACAGGTGAGTGTCAACAGTGTCTGATGACAGACACGCGTGCTCGTGCGCTTGCGGGCGTTTGTGTTTGCATGCTCAGCTGATCTTTTGCTCTCGTGTTACAGATACGACATGCATTTCATCTTCAAGTCCCTTGTGAGCTGCGCGGCTGCCAACAACATACGCGTGGAGGTACTGCCTCGCACCATGGACCAGTACAGAAGTGTGACGCTTCATCTCGGAGGGCACAAGCAAGGCCGAAGCATTCGGCTCATTGATAGTTTTCAGTTCGCTCAGGCTTCATTGGATCAGTTAGCGAGGACACTCCTCCCAGTCGACAAGACATTGCTCGAGGAGCAGTACCCAGACCCCCAGCAGCGCGAGCTCTTGTCGTGCAAAGGGGTTTTTCCGTATGAGTACGCTGAAAGTTACCAGCACCTTGTCAACGAGACATCTCTCCCCCCTCGCGACGCGTTCTTCTCGTCTGTTCGTGAGGGCGGTGTGACTGAGGAGGAGTATGCCCACGCGCGGAGGGTGTGGGAAACGCTAGGGTGTACAAATCTGGCTGAATATATGGAGCATTACCTTCAGGCAGACGTCCTCTTGTTGGCATCTTTCTTTGAAAAGTTTAGATCCACTATCTATAAGGTTTTCGGACTGGACGCATGCCATTTCGTGTCTGGATCGTCTCTTTCATGGAAGTGTGCTATGAAACAAACAAAGGCGGATGTAGAACTCATATCTGATCCGACTATGTTTGCCTTTTTCGACATTTCTAAAAGAGGCGGGTTGTCTTTCATCGGTAAACGGTATGCAGAGGCCAACATTCCAGGGGTAGATGGTTACCAAGAGGACAAGCCGGAGGTCCATATTTTAAACACAGACGTCAATGCTTTATATTCAGCCATGATGATGCAACCCCTCCCGACGCGTCATTTTCAATGGATGTCACAGGACGAATTGGAATGGGTGTTAAACATGAAGGCGGACGATGTTGACGTCAATGCCTCCGAGGGGTTCACGGTGTGTGTGGATCTTGCCTATGACGAGGAACTGTTTGACGCCCATGATCAGTTCCCCTGTGCCGTTGAAAGGGTGACAGTCCCAATGGAGTGGCTGAGTCCAACGCAGCTAGAAATGGTCGAAAGGTTAGGCATGAAAGCGGCTCAGCTTAACCAGCCTAAACTGATCGCTCACTTGGGGCCGCGAGTAGAGTACACGGTCCATGGAGCGGTTTTAGCAGAGTACCTCCGGCGTGGTTTGCGCGTCACCAGAGTGCACCGCGGTGTAAAATACCAGCAAGAGGCGTGGCTCAAGCCCTACATCGCGGCGCTCATGGAGGCCAGACAGCAAACCACACACCCGTGCGAGCAGCAGATCTTCAAATTTCTTTCGAACAGTTGTTTTGGGTATGTTTTCTATATTGTGTGTGAGTCTATGTGAGAGCGCAAGTATGTGTTTGTGTGTGTGTGGTACTTACGGCAATGTGTTTGTGCTATTCGCAGGTACCTCCTTCGCGACAGTCGCAAGGATCGCCGCGTGGAGATTGTCCGAACCACAAAGCGATTCCGCAAGATTGTCGCCCAGCCGACATACCGAGGATTTGTGAAATTCTCGAAAAATGTCGTCGCTGTAGAAAGGGCCAAGGCTACCCTGAAGCTGAACCAGTGCGTGAGTTCGGGGGTCAGTGTGCTTGATCTGTCCAAGGCACTGATGCTCCAGCTCTATTGGACTCTGAAAGATCAGTTTGGCGATCGAATGGATGTGTTATTTTCGGATACCGGTAAGGCTACAACTTGCAATCTGAATAGTACGCATGCCGCTTAGCCACGCCTTTTTTTTTTTTTTAATTTTTTTTTTTTTCCTTATATGTTTTCAGACTCGCTGGCTATTGAGGTGGAGACGACAGACTTGGTTGCTGACCTCCGTCAGCTCATGCCCATACTGGACACGTCAGGTCTGTCGCCAACCCACCCGCTGTATGACTGCTCGCGGGCTAGGGTTCCCGGCCTGCTGAAGCTTGAGTACGGCGACTGCCACATTATGCGGTTTGCAGGCATACGCAGCAAGTGCTATGCGCTGGAACTCGCGAAATCGGACGGCGGGCAGTCGCACGTACTGAAGAACAAAGGGATCCCTAAGGCGTCATTACAGAAAAACACGACTTTCGACAACTACAAGGCGTGCGTTTTCCGCTCAGTGCAACATTCGGTCGCTTTTAGCACCATCTGCACTGACGGAAAACATAACATCTATACCCAGCGGTCGGAGCGCCAGAGTCTGCGAAATTTTGATAACAAGAGGTGGATCGAGTCGGACGGCGTCAACACCCGAGCTTTCCGACCGATCCCCGAGGGACAGGACCGGGAGGAAATGGACATGCTTTTCACCTTGGACCGACTGAGAGGTGACAATGAACGGGAAGAACAAAGGAGGTAAGACGACGGTTTGCTCCTCCGATTCATCGTCTGCCGTCGTGAAGACAAACCAAACTCATAACCTGTCTTTTGTGTTGTGTTTCAGGGCCCGAGTGTAGACCGAGCGCTCGCCCACTCGCCGACACCTAAATGTATATGTTCGCTGTGATATTAATATGTGATATTAAAATGTGATATTAAAATGAGATTATGATCCGTGATACTATAAATAAATTACGTTGTACACACCCGCCTCTTTAGTTTTTTTTTAACCCTCTTCTCCCGTGACAAAAAAGAAAGAAAGAAAGAAAGAAAGAAAGAAAGAAAGAAAAAAAAAAATGATCGCTTTAGTCAGAGTTGAACCGTGGAATCCAAGTCAGAAACACACACACATACACACCCATGACTCTAACGACCATCTCGAGTAAAATCCGCCTCAGTAGGCTACAAGATGGCAATCCGATCGGTTGTGCTGGTCGTGCTCCTGGTAGCGAGATCTCAGGCCGATCCCGATGGCCCAGTTGGGGGCTGTCAGGACAAAACAGTGTGGACAGACATGATATCAGACTACCTTCGCTTGCCACCATCCAAACACATAGCCGTTATCGAAGAGTGGTACGCCTTCTGCAACACGCTGACGAATGTCACAGGCATGTCCATGCCAGAATTGAGAACGGCATGGGACAAGTACACTACTTTTGTGCCTCTCTCGGAGTGTCGGTCATTCAGTCAAGAGCCTCCAAAGGTGGCGTTTGCACGTGTTTGCATCGACGTGACTCTGCTAGCCGTGATCGCCTGGCTCCTGTTTGCCTACGCCGTGAGAAAGTGCAAGGAACGTTATGAGGAACACAAAGGCCGTCTTCATGAACCCTGCGTGTCTGTCCATCACAGGACCTAGCTCGTCAGGTGCGTATGGTCGTGCGCTCTTTCTTACGAAATCGTGGTTAAAAAAAAAAAATATAAATAACCTATGGATTCAACGCACTTGCTTATTTTGTCTGCAGGAAAGACGACACTCACCCTGCAGCTGCTCAAACACGAAAAAGAACTCTTTTCCACCCCTTTTCAACATTATTTTTGGTGTCTGCCTGCGGGTAGCGAGCCGCCCCAAGAAATAGCACAACGTCCTGAATTTGAAATTCATTATGGCGTGCCGGACGGCGCCTCCTTACCACATCATTCGCTAGTCGTGTTGGATGACTTGCAGCACGAGCAGGACCGCAACACACAGCTTCTGCATACCGTGCATAGCCACCACAGAAATCTCACGGTGATATCTTTGAACCACAACCTCTTTCCCAAGAATCGGTTCCACCGCGATATGACACAGAGCACCCAGTATCTGCTCATCTGTTCGAACCCGCGGGACACGCAGGCCATGTATCGCCTGGCCCTTCAGTTGGAGCCAGACCGCGCTCGGAGCTTGTACCAGAGCTACTTGGACGCGTGCCGAAAGCCTTACGGGTACATTCTGTGTGACCTCACTCAGCGCGCTCACCCCGCGCTAAAGTACCGGACGCAGCTGCTGCCTGACGACGACGGACTCCACGTGTACGCCAGCGAAGAGGATTTAAAGCAGTTGATGTCCGACGATCCGAGCTATGTCCGCTACTGTGCGTCAGCTTGTGCCCCTGATCCAAGTCCTGC
This sequence comes from Odontothrips loti, assembly GCA_038380765.1. NCBI lineage: Eukaryota > Metazoa > Arthropoda > Insecta > Thysanoptera > Thripidae > Odontothrips > Odontothrips loti. Next base: position 2,327,449 of record CM076251.1, on the reverse strand, counting down.
TGAAGGCCAACAAGCAGAGGAGGCATTCGATTTTGGCAACGCTGAGCAAGCAAGAGGTTGACGGTCTCTGCGAGGCGATTCTGAATGCGCTGGCCGGCTCTGCCAGTGAGAATTTAAGCCCCGAGTGTGTGCGCCGGTGTCGGCCGCACAAAAAGACTCTGCGCTCTTTAGCGTTCGGTAAAAAGACTCCCTGGAAAGACCGACTCGCGCTCCTTAAAAATCAGTCAGGTCGAGGCTGGTTTGTGCCCATCCTCGGAGCAGTCTTGTCTGAACTGTTGGCGTGATGAGTCAGCTCAAAAAGTACATCATCCTGACGCCGCAGCAGCTGCAGCGGCTGCAGGGGAGGGACCACGCGCTGACGGTCCAGTCCGACTCGGAGCGACAGCGTGCGCTACAAAAGGCCGCCTACCAGGCTCCCGACATTGGTCCGACTCAGGCCTATGTCCAGTACCAGACCGCCCAGCAACGACATCTGCACCACGCGCGTCATGAACGCACCGAGCCGCTTAAATTTGAGCTAGCCGGGGAGGAGCAGCAGCCTCGTCCGATTCTCGAGAAAAAGAGGAAGAGAAAAGACGAAAAAGAAGAAGAAGACAAAGAAGGCAAAGAAGAAGAAAGTGAACCGCCGACAAAGAAAAACAGACCGTCTAAAATTCCAACCAGGAAAAAGCAAAAGACCGTGTCCGACAAGGGGATTCATAAGGGTGTACGCAAGATTGCTCGGATTAAACCGCCTGCGACGGCGCTCGACTCTCCTGTCAAAACGCGTGCTGCTCGCCAGCGACTCGGTCCAGGATGGCTCGCTTACGGCGTGACTTAGCACCCGAGGGCGCGGCTCGTCGCATTCTGGATCGGCTGTGGACATCGCCCGGCAGCTCCTATGCCGCGTTTGCAGGACAGCATCTGCTCCGTCGAGCTGTAGCGGAGCCGAATAAGAAGAACAAAACGCAGCTCGGATCGAAGGACGTGAAGCATTATCTGACGCAGCAGGCGGCTTACACGAGGCACGCTCCCGCCCGAAAGACGTTTCCAAAGCCCTTTTACAACATGGTGGATCTCTGGCATCTGGTTGAGGTGGATCTGATCGAGACTGGACGCATCGCTCACTTTAACGACGGAGTCCGCTACATTCTGCTGGCCATCAACTGCACATCAAGAAAAATCTACGCGGTGCCTATGCAGGACAAGACAGGCGAGAGCTCGACCGCCGCCTTCCGCCACCTGCTGGACAAGGAGTTTGACGAAACGCCGCATACCGTCCGTTCTGATCAAGGTAGTGAGTGGAAGGATGCCCGGTTCCAAAAGCTGCTGCGGGAGCGGAATATACGACATGTGTACGCTCTCAACACGGAAAAAGCAGCCATGGTGGAGCGAGCCATCCAGACGCTACAGCGGCGATTGCATCGCTACATGACGAACGCGGCCACGTTCCGTTTCCTGCCCGTTCTCCAGAAAATTGTAAAGAGCATCAACGACAGCCCGCACGCCTCTACGCTCATCCCGCCTAACCAATTTACCAAGGCGGATGTGTTTCCTGCTTGGGAGCGGTATTATTTAAAGCACCGACAACCACTCCGCCCTTTCAAGTACCAGGTGGGGCAGAAGGTGCGCGTCTCCCTCCACCGCCGGGATGGCATGGACAAAGCGTTCCGCGGCACCTACAGCCCGCAGATCTTTACCGTGGCGACGCGAAGGGGCACACGTCCACCTACCTATGAGCTGCAGGACTCGACCGGCGAGCGGTACCAAGGGACATTCTTCGAACAAGAAATGATTCCGGCAGACGATCGACCCGACCAGCGCTACATGATCAAGGACGTTATTGCCCGACGAACCAACCCCGCCACCAAACGCAAGGAAATGAGAGTGACGTGGGAAGGATATCCGGATTCAGTTGCCGATTGGCTCCCGTACTCATCAGTCGCGGAGACCGTTTCATCTCTAGCCAAGGATGGACGTCGTGAGACCTAGTCAACTCTCCGATTCATTCTACCTCACTTTATTATCGGATAGCAGCGGTCTCATTTACCCCGATAACACGCTGTCTCACTTTCGCGTCCGACTCGACGAACCGCTTGTATTTGGAGACGTCAAGTATGTGTGCGGCCTTTCGGAAATCATGCTGCCACCCCTTGGCCATGGGCGCAAGAGGAAAGCAGCATTCAGTGTGCCGTCGTCGTCCTGGCAGGACGTTTCGTTCTATTCCAAGAGCCTCCGCAGCGGACTATATGCAGATTCCAGCTCGCCGTCTTATGCCCCTGTCGGTGGGGGTCCCGCAACGCCGTCGCCAGCGCCGCCGTCGCCAGCCGACCAGGCGAGGCAGCAGGGCCCAACAGAGCGGACGGGGGAGGTTAGCGGTCAAGAAGAAAGCGAACCAGAGTCGTCGACGTCGTCGACGACGCTCTCTCGCCCACAACCCCCACCGGCATTAGCGCTGGTCAGAAAAGGTGAGGACGACTTGAAGCGCCGACAAGACGAGGAACAAGCGGCAGAAGCTGATCGACAGAGACAGCAGCAGCAGCAGCAGCAGCAGCAGCAGCAAAGGCCACCCGAACAAGATGCCGATACTCGTGCAGGCCAAGTTGTGCCGCAGCCGGGGGCACCACCGGGCCGGGAACGCCCGCCGCAGGACCGGCAAAAGCCGCCGCAGGACCGGCAAAAGCCGCCGCAGGAGGCACGGCAGATGCCGCCGCCGGACCGGACATTGCCGCCGCAGGAGCGGCCAATGCCGCCGCAGGAGGCGCGGCAGATGCCGCCGCGGGAGGCACGGCAGATGCCGCCGCTAGGCCGGTCGACCCGAAGACCGCCGCCGACACCGTCGCCGCCGCTTTCGACTACGGACCTAGCCCCTTTGCAACTTTTCTCGATGGAGAGCTGGACGAATGGGTTTCGACATGGATGGAGGTGAGCGCTGGAGAAGAGGTGGCGCCTGCCGTTCCCGAGGCGTATTCCGACGTGGTGTTGCCTCCCCAGGTGCCGTGCATCATACGCTTACCTAACGGGAAGTCTATCGAATTCGCGCAGCGCACGGATATCGAGGACTTGAACGAATGGCTCACGCACGTGACCTCCTTTTGTCCGTCGGATGAAGACGCTGCTGAATTTTTAGACATGTTCCGAGCGGCGTGGAACCGACCGCGCGACCGTCGACGCCGACAGATCACATCCGCCCTAACGGCTCCCGTTGACGGGACCCGACTGTTTGTGTACTGCAGTGCCATCAGATCAAGCCTGTGCTCGGATTTCCGCGGTAAATGTCTGCGAATCGTGGCTTTGGACACGGAGAAGAGGAACCAAGTTTTTCAGCGCATCTATTACTTTCCCGTGGAGGAACACATCATCGATACAATATTCGTGGAGATGAAGGACAAATACAACGAATATATGCCTTTCCGAGCCAGCGATCAGCCATCCGTGATCGTCCTACATTTCCAGCGTGTGTGACGACGTGATCAGTCGCAGCTCGGCAGAGGAGGAGGGCACACCGACGAGCGCCATGACGAACCCGTATTATGCCTACTACGTCGCCCAGATGGGCTCTGGGCCCCTGCCTTACTATAGGTCTCATTTCACGGTACAGGCGGGGCGTGGTTTCTTGGGCAATCTGCTGAGCAGCGCTTGGAACTACCTGAGACCCCTCGTCACCGGTGCTGCGAGACACATCGGAAACACGGCTCTGAGTACTGGGAAAAACGTGGTGAGCGACCTGGCGAGTGGTTCGCAAGAACGACTCAAGGACATTATCTTGCGTCGTGGCAAGGAAGGTCTGTCGGATTTGGCCCAGAAGACCGCCGACTCGCTTCGCGGCAAGGGCAAGGGCAAAGGCAAAGGGAAAGGCAGACCGAAGAGGATCGGCCAGCGTCAGTCGCGCTCGAACCGTCGGCGGCAGCGAACCTTGTCTTTGCCCACGCCACGCTCAGCTCAGATCCGAGACATCTTTTCCCCACCCTCGACATGACGGGGGCAGCCGGGGGCAACCTCGTTGCCTGTATGAAACCGGAGCTCAATTTATTTTCAAAGAAAGCCATCCAAGCATGCGTGACGGCGCGAATCACAGAGAAACTTCAGCCGATTACCTCGCTGTCCACCTGGCCCGATGTCATCGAGTTCTCCAGTCCAGGTAAGGCTAACGACGAGGCCCCGCCCATGTCATCGAAACAAAACAAAAAAAAAAAAAGAAAGAAATGATGAGCGTCTACACCATGTCCTGTTTCAGGTCGACCGCTGCACTTCTTGGCCATCAACGACCTCACGCTGCGCCTCGTCGTGCACATGAGAATCAAATCGTCGGGACAGAACTTTGGTCAAGACGACCACAAGAATGGAATCGTCGACTGCCCACTCCACAGCATGTTCTCACAGTGTGAAATATTCTTAGGCGAGAGGTCTGTCACGAAAAGCCCGCAAATGTACGGCTACAAGGCATTGCTTGATTTGTACACGACGTGTGGAAAAGACGCGATCGATGGCCCTATGCAGAGCATTCTGATGCAGCCAGACGATAGGCCTAATAAGTCCGATGAGACAAACCCTGCATTTGAAAAGCGTGCCGCGCCTTTCTTCGAGTCGAAACGAGTCGAGCTCATGGGAAAACTGAAAGCCGACATCTGTCAGCTCCAGGACAACGCGTTCATCTTGGACCAGGTCTCTCTTCGCGTACGACTGTCAACAGCAGCACAACAATTTTTCTTGTGGTCGGCTGAGGCGACTCCGGACTATGAGCTATGTCTGGACGCGTGCGAGCTCTACACGACGTACTTTGTCGTCAATCCAGAGCTAGGCATGGGCATGGAAATGGCCCTGCAAGAGCAGCCGGCGACGTACTATTTTAAGGGAAGCCAGCTTAAAACCTTCATTCATCCAGCAAACACAGAAAACATTGAAATACCTGTGGCTTATTCTGGCAAACTGCCATCCTCACTCATATTGACCATGGTGAATGCGGCCGACTTTAACGGATCCGTCAAAACCAACCCCTACAACCTTCTTCACGCCGGCCTGAAAGAGTTGACATTCCATTGCAACGGTGTCGAGAGACGATTCGTCATGAACATGGATCTGAAACGGGGCTGCACGACCGTGCTGCGCAGCCTTTATCAAGAGCTGGGCTACCACATCGAGGAGAGCGGCGGACATGTGTTCAATGCCGACGGTCTGAAAAATGGCAGATTCGCCTGTGCTGTCGATCTGACGCCAGATCAGTCGGGACGAGGGCCCTCCCAAAACATGGACCAGTACGGCACGGTGCGGATTCAAGGCACGCTCAAAGCGAAAGTCGACTACACCATTTGCATCATCCTATATGCTCAGTACGACAGCGTGATGGAAATCAGTTCGTCGCGAGATGTGACAGTGTACTGACAAACATGAAAGACTACGCTTCTCCACTCTCGACCCTGGATCTCCTGGCCGTGGCTAAAAAGCACCCCCTGCTGCGTCGTGTCCACGTGGGGACATTCCCCTTGGATGCCCTGCCTAAGCTTTCCGTCTACGGTCGACCCAAACACCTCGTCTTCAACACGTCGCCCTCTTATCAGCCGCCGGGTCAGCATTGGATCTCCATTTGGCTGTCAGCCGACACGACAGCCGAAGTGATGGACAGCCTCGGACGACGTCCCGTCGCGCCCGAGGTGCTTCACTTTTTACGGCGGCACTGCAGCAAAGCGGTGTACGCGGACAAACGCATCCAAGACGGGTCCAGCAATGCATGCGGTCTCTACTGTTTGAGCCATGGCCTGGCCCGCGCCCGAGGACAAACGATGACCACCTGGCTAGGACAATTTACGAGCTGCACCAAGCATAACGACGGTTTGATGGAGTGTCAGTTCATGCACGAGCTGGCCATCCCCACTCTTTTCCGACCTCGGCTAAAGTCGTGGAAGCACGCAGTCGAGCGAGCTTGTCGCACCAGACGATGCACCAAGGACGTCAGTACCGACCGAGCTTTGGCAGCGACAACATGCTCCCACCAGTTGAGGCAACACCCGTCCAGACGTTCACGTCCGACGGCACGACATACTGCTGTCTCCTGGATTCCACCGACACGTCCGCAGTAGACACTTACTTCATGGATCTGCAGTCCCAGCAGCAGCAGCAGCAGCATCAGACACAGGTCTTGGAAAAGATGCAGCTTCACCCCACGCCTCAACCTGTCGGCGAAATCACGCCGGATATCCCGCCGCCGATCTTTACAGCGCCAAAGAAAACGCGCAAACCGCGTCAGCGTGCACCAGCAGGTAAGGGACGGTGTGTCAACGACGGCGCATTCCCGTGTTTGAATCTTATTTAATCCCGGTCTTAATTTGGTGTTACAGAGCCAGAGGTGAAGCGACAGCGCTCGTCTACCAAGAAGCAGGCAATACAGCATAGGCGAATGCGCCGTCAGTATACAGCGTCAGAGCCGTCGATCCAGCCTGTCCAGCAGCCTGCGCAGCTACCAGACCCGGCGATGGTCGGATCGGGGAAGACACCGCTTGTCCATTGCTCTCACATCGATCGTTTGTGTCACATTCTACGTATGATTGCCGCCCCGTCCTGTGCTCACGGCGATGCAGGGAGCTGCCCGTCCTGATCGTATGCTTTTCCTCGGAGTCATCAGTGTCAATATCTTTGAGTGTGTGTGAAAAAAAAAAATCTATTGTAATAAAACTTTAGGGGGTGAAGACCAACTGCTGCGTGTTGTTATTCATTCATATCCTTTCTCCTCCTCCTCCTCAGATAAAATGACTCAAGGAATTCGAAACAGAAAAAGGCATGGATACATTGTTTTCAGTTATTTTTTATTCAGAGAAAAGTCGTTACAGACACGCACATCATGATGTATATACATACACGCCCTCAAGCAATAGCCCCTATCGAGGGAGGGAGAAAAAAAAACCGTTACAGACACATGCCGACACGCATCCACACGTCATGATGATGATGAAATGTGTACACACCCTCCAGCAACGGCCTCCTATGGAGGGAGGGAAGGTTTCACTGCCACTCCATAGCGGATGCCTCTTGGATTTTGACAGTCAGATAATCATAGAACATGCGAGAATACAGTTCACGGTGTCGAAACATCAAATCAGACAAAAACTCCGTTTCCCGGTCCCACTTTCCGCTGCTTGCAGAAAGAAGCTTTTCCCCAGTCGCAGCAACAACAGTCTGGGCGTCCTTTTCAGTGCTAGTCTTGACCATGCCCATGCCCCTCATAGTCGTTTCAAGCGACGACAGAGACTCAATAAACCACATCTCAGCATCACTAGTTTCATCCATCAAAATACCCGCAGTGTGTAGAATAGCCGGGGCGTACATAAACAAGTGTTTTACAGTAATCTCGCCCAATGTCACATACAACTGCTTATCGCCAAAAGTAGTAATCTTGAGGCCGGGAGCTCCATCACGAATGGTTATACAGCGGAACTCGCCAGTCGGAAACACATGCACATCGCCGGGCACTTTGGGATTCTTGAAATGTTCAATCACACGGGCGCGCCAGTCGTCGGCGAGCAGCTCCTTCAGCTCTTGCAGAGACAGTCTGACGTGGATGCCGTTGTTGCCGGAAAAGGTAGCCATTCCAGCGAAGCATCGAGTGACGTCCAGGCCCACGGTGAGTACCTTGGACTGAGATGGGTTGAGAGACCATGCTTTCTCCAGGGTCCACTGCGGATAGTGGGGGCTTGGAATGATGCGATGCATCACGCGCTGCATCTCGGAGCGGTTCGGAGCGTCAATCACCAATCTATGAAAAAAACAAAGCACCAACACATATGAGTAAAGATAGACTGAAAACACCCACTATGGGACTAAAAAGCGGTATTCGAGAAGAAACTTACTCAGGTGTTTGGGACATGACGCAACACGGACACACGAAAAGTGCTTGTGTAGAACCCGTTGAAACAAGGATTCCGCTCAACTTCACGTGACGACGTGATGCAGCAAGCTGGGGTCTCGGAGCACGACTGAGCCGTTGCTGGAGCGGCTGCGGCGTCAGGAGCGCTGCTCCCCTTCCACACGCGTGCTGACGCGGACGGAGAAAGGGAGGGGGATGAAGGAAGGGGGAGTAGCCAGGAGCGTGCTGGAGGGGGAAATCCGTCAGCCCTCTCTGTCCGGATCTGGAATTTTGGAAACGGTCGCACCGGACAAACCGTCGTCCGGGACGGTAGCAGCCTGTTTCCTTTTTGCGTGCCATCTATAAATCTCATCAATTCTGTCCAATACTGCATCATGATGCCATGTGCCGGGAATGCCTTGTGACGGTGGCCACTCGGGGCATGGTGGTGAGTCAGGACTAACACTGTCCCCAGCCACCATGTCGGACTCGGACATGGTACACTCTTAGACGGCGAGGACGACGTGATGGAGCAAGCTTGGGTCCCGGAACACGACTGAGCCGCTGCTGGTGCGACGATGACGACCGAAACGCTGCTCCCCTCACACGCAAGCGCAGACGTGGGTGGAGTAAGGGAGGGGGAGAAAAGGAGGGGGAGTAGCCAGGTGCACACGATGAGGGTTCACGCGGCGAGGGCAAGAAAAGCACACACACTCCGTAATACATGACAAGTAGCAAAGGAGAATTAAACGCTGGAAAAATGTTTTACTGGGTAGCGGCCATCGAGGCGACCGTTTGGGCAGCCATCGCGGCGGGCGAGGGGAGGGGGGGGGGCGCGAAGGACGTAGCGCGGGGGTGGAGGCGACCATCCAGATGTTACCCTCGCGGTCACGGATGCGGTGCTTCCCTGCGCTAGGCTACTACCGCAAGGCGCGCGCGGCTGACCCGGTGACCGCGGGATGCACTGGGCTCCTGCCACACGGGTGCGGGAGGGCGGGGGGGAAGGGAGGGAGGGAGGGAGCGCAGGAGGAAGACGCCCGTCCGCCCGTTGCTACAGGTGAGGGAGGGCGGGGGAGGGAGGGAGGGAGCGGGGGAGCAGTGCCAGTCCCCCCTGCATGTCATGCGTGACCGCGCCCGGTCCTCCCCTACGCGTCCAGCTGACGCGCGGTGCGCTACCGTCCCGGCGGTGGCCGCGAGCGCGCTGGGCTCCTGCCGGCACGTGCCTGCGCCCCGGACGACCGCGCGCGCGCGCGTGCGCGCCACCAGGACGCCGCCGACGAGGACGTACGGCAGCGACCTGGACCCACCCCGACCGTCAGCTTGCCGACGACGACGACGACACTCTGCGGTAGAACGAGCGCGGTCCACACGGGTTAGGTTCGGACAGGACACACCTTTCACTTTCTCTTAGGTTAGGTTAGCCGTGGTCACACACACACACACACCTTTCACTTTTCTTAGGTTAGGTTAGGTTAGGTTAGCCGAGCACGCAAACACCTTTCACTACTCCCTTTCATTTTGCCGGCGTTAGGCTAGGCTGGACAAGGGCACAAAACACCTTTCACTATTTTCCTTTCTCTTTATTTTGGGTCAGTTATAGGCACCGTCTTGGACACCGCGAAGTGATTGAATCCGTAATCTCGAAGACCAAAGGATGGGTCATGATGATTCACCCTCCGAAAGAGGGGAGCCGCTGAGGGGGAGCCGCTCAGGTGGAACGGGGAGGGCGAGGGGGAGGGGAGGGAGGGGGGGGGGAGTTGGGTTGGGGTGCCGGGCGAGGGACAAGTAGGGTCCGGGGACAAGTAGGGGTACTTGTACCCGGGCAGCTCGGCAGCTCTGTTTTAAAAGCGGCGTTTTCTATCACACAAGGCGTTCACGCTAATGATTGTGACTGTGATAAGCTTTAAACTCATGTCAGCTGAAAATAGCAAAACCTACTGGGCCATTATCTGTCAGTAAAGTGAAAAAATCAGAGACGTGCCTGGAATACTTTAGCGGGGAAGAGAGAGACAGAGAGAGGGGGGGGGGGGGTGATGCGCTCGGCAAGCAGAGCAGGGCAGACGACGTCATGTTTCAGCGGCACTTTCACCCAATCACGTGACCTCCGAGACGCATAGACCACAGACTGCAACAACTGAGTGCCAGCCAGAAGGAGTGCATTAAAAGCCACGATCTTATATCAAAAGACTACGATGAAATCAAATCATCGTACAAAAGCACTGAAGAGCAGCTAAAAATAAAAAGCATGAGCAAGAAAGTCGACAAACTAACCAAAACTTGTGAAGAGAAGGTTTGATCGATAAAATCTGTTCCTGTGAAGTAAAAATAGATTGGCGTTTTTGTCTGGTTTAAGTCTGACATTACTGAAATATGGATAATTTACCTCTCTCTCTCTCTCTCTCTCTCTCAGTACCACAAACGCTGCCTGCCGATCGGAGCCAAGCACGACTGGCTGTGCGTGGCGTGCGCCGCAGCGGAGACAGCAGACGACGCGGCCGGTGGGGGTGAGCCTACCGAGGGGTACCTCAGGTCGTCCAGTCAGTGCACGGTGGGCTGCATAGTCACTTTTTCAGTCATTCCAGTCATTCGCAGTCATTTTCCCAGTCAATCCATTCACTCTAGTCAATGATAATCACTCGCAGTCACTCCAGTCATCCTATCCACTTACCAATAATTTTAGTCAACAGTAGTCACTCTAGTCACGAAACAATCACAAAATGATCAATTTTTTTTGAGTTTCCATCAGTTTCTGGTTTTCGAACGAGCTCCTCATTTCGCGGGCGCGTTCTTTCGCGCGAGCACACTCGGCACCGATGCCGAAGAAAGCCGAAGTTGGCCGAAGTGTCGCGCGGGAACGGTCGTGCGGGCGGCCGGCAACGTCGGAAAATCTGGAAAAGTTTGTGTAGGCCTGTACGTACAGTTGACCAGTTGAACGAACTACGACGCACTTAATTTGGTAAGTTGAACGTGATTTAGCGCCATGTGTTGTTATAAAAGTGGAAACCTATTTAACCGTTAGTTAAAGCCGTGAGGCCTTCGCTGGCCTTCGTCACTGATGCATCGTTTGTATTTGTAACACTTTGCCGCAGTTACGGCCTACATAGTTAAGTTGTGTAAACTGTCCAAACTGCATGAGGTCACCGATAGCGAGTCACGAGCCAGTCATACCACGCAGCCCTCACGCGGCTCTGGCCAGTCCAAGGGTCATAGGGAAGACCTCCAGCCGAGTGACTCCGGAGAAGGGCTACATAAACGCTTGCAGCCCAGGCCTGACACACAGACGCAGAGTCGCAGACTCAGAGAGCTTTCAAAACAACCTACACAAGAAGACGAGAACTAAGAAAACTTTTTCCCAGAATTATCTGTACAATCAGTACTTGTCTCTACAATAATTGGTAGTGACAAACAAGATTATAACTCATTTTGCCAAATTTCAGTATAGTCTCCCTTGAATTTGAGATTTGGGTATCGACATAAGGTGGGCTTGACTGCAAAGGTTTTTTTGGGAAAGGGCTCAGCACCAAAGTTTGCTTCATCCAAATTATTCATTGTACCGAAATGAAAAAAAAAACACATTAAAAACATACATTATTTAGACAGTGTTTAAAGGGATGGTTGGGTGGGAAGACCTGTGGAACACAATCCCTACAGTGCGTCCGAAACAACATAAAAATAATTACACAACGGCAACCGGCTAACTACAGTGTTTGGAGCGCCTGGAGGGTAGGCAGTCTCGACTGTGACGTACACGCGTGTCGTGCGGGCTGGCCTACCCTGACGTTCGCAGGCGTCAACAGCGGCTTACTTACTGCTCCGTGAACACGAGAATCATTCTGCACGGACAACTCTTCTTTTCGATACTAATAATTTAAATTCCCCATTAAACCATGCATGAGTCGCACATCGAATGTATCCAATATTTACACAGCGGGCGACCTATGACCATACCTATAGCCCATTTTCGAATCACCGAAGTCACCACAACAAGCTGGTATCTCTCTTCATAACTAATTCGTTTAGTTGTAATTATACGGACCATTCAAACTTTCATCTAGCGTTTCTGCGAAAAGCCTAAATGAGACATCGGACCGTCTTCACCGGGAACTAGAGACATCGGACTATCTCCAGCGGGAGCCCGCGACATCGGACTGTTTCGAATCGGAGCCAGGAGATCGGACCTTTTTGGATCGGCGGGCAAGACATCGGCCCTGGTTCCTAGGACCCATCGCGTTGTATCTCTTACGGTTTTCGAGATATCATCGTTTTAAGAGAGGAAATAATTTATAATCGATTTTGTCTAATTGTCTAATTTTTCTATAAACGATAAGTCGGCGTACACACGTCCGCCTGAACAAACATGCGGCATCAGACTATAAGCCCGGCTCCTGCCGTTTCTAAAGAAACGTGTCAGGACGGGCTAAAAAGGCATTCCTCCAAGTCAATCTCCAATACCTAAGTCCAGCAGGATGTGCCACCGGTAGGGATGGTGACCCAGGGCTCCGTTCCCCTTCCTCCCTCCACAGAACAACCGAGCCTGTACATTTGATCGAGAGTCAATCTATTACTGTCTTTTTGGCTTGACGTACTGGTCCCGTGAACAGACTTCCTTATCATCACGTGGTTCGCGTGTTGTGTGGAGTTTTTTTTTCTATGTTTTTCAATCTTCTGCATTCACGTGGCACGTTTAAGAGACAGTTTTTTTTTGTTTGTTGTTTTTTCGGACCGTTTAACTGCACCCTCGCCGTTCCGGCAGGCGTCAGAGTCGGGGTGGCACTCCGGACTGCAGGGCTGCCCGACCTTCTTGCAGCCGCATCTCTTCGTGGAACAGTCCCCCTCACATCTGCAGGTCCGCCTTGTACTCGGCCCTGGGGGTGATGGGCTCAACGACGCAGGAGAGGCACCTGGGAGGAATAGGGAAAATTAAATAAAGGACATTGAAATGATTTGATCTGAGCCCACTGTTTCTGTAATTGCACTGTAAAGTTAAACATTTGAATAGTGTGAATACCATATGTGATCAAGGACGCGAATAAAAATTGATATGCCTGGATGCCGCACACCAAACTTTGTTGAAGAATGTATATCGGTTCATATGAATAGAAGCGTTTGCAATGGGTAATTCTTTCCCAAGTCTCCCTGGCGCAAGATCATGATGGTCTCTTGGAGCCATAGGGTAAAGGTTCATGGAGAGGATCCCTAAAAAGAGGACTCTGATTTTACGTTCCGTCTTGTAAATGAAATCCAATCCGTATAAACTTAGTATTTCATGAGACGTTCATATACATACAGAGAGAGCAATCCAGATCACCAGATTTCTTGTACGCTCTCCCTGATTTAAGTTTAGAAGACACTTTTTGACTTCCAGGATTTTCCTAGATAAACTTGGGAACGGTTGTTGTTTTAGGGCTCCAAAGACTAAGTTTATCAGGTTCTTTCTAATACGAACTTCAAATATCAACTCTTGCTTTAAAATTGAGAAATTTGGTATTGATGATCTCCTCTGTAAAGTCTCCAAATGAAAAAGAAAAAACTTCAAAAACTATTTTTTTCCTCTAAAGCACCTGTAGATCTGAAATTTTTCAGGGCACCTCCGCTCGTACATTGTCATGCCATGAAAATTTCTGAAGAATCGGAGACATCAGAATCTTGCGCCTGGGTTAGGTGGGAAAGAATTGCTCATCTGAATATTTGTAAGGCACATAGGCATGTATGGATTGTTTGCAAATTGCGCATGAAATTCATTCATACTGCAGGGCTGCCCGTCCTTGTTGCAGCCGCATCTCCTAGTGGAGCAGTCCTTGCATCCGCGGGTCCGCCCCGAAGATGAGTCCTTTGACGATTTTAACGGGGCGGCTGGACGACGGGGGGGTTCAAGCTGAGGTCCTTCTCTAGAGCGCTCTTGGTTCTGACAGGCGGCCGAGTCGGGGTGGCATCCCGGACCGCAGAGTTGCCCCTCCTTCTTGCAGCTGCATCTCCTCGTGGAACAGTCCCCCTTACATCCGCAGGTCCGCCTCGTACTCGGCCCTGGGGCGTGGGACATTGTTTGAGTGTCAAGGGGTGGAAATTTCGTCAAAAAAGGTACCTGCAACACCCTTTAAGTTGTCGGATTGAGGAAATTTTTAGGCCCCTTATGTCGCTCTTGACGTGCAGACGCTCGAATTTTTTGGGGGGTGGCAAACTTACCCCCTTTCCTCATTTTTCCCACCCCCTTCCCCCATTTTTCCCACCCCCACACCGGGGTGGATTCTAGGGGTTGAGAAAAATGATTGCAATGATCGTAGCCCTGCAGGACATGAAATTTCTATTCCCTGGAACCAGCCCCCTGTGAGCTACCCCTAAAACGATGCGTCCTAAGAACAAAGCGCGATCTCCTTGCGCGACGCTCAACAAAGCACGAAGTCTTTTAGGGTCACGTCAACAAGGTCCCATGTCTCATCGGGCTACTCCTCACCCCTCACCATCTGAACACAGGCGAGGGGCGAGGAGGAGCCCGATGAGACATCGGACCTTGTTGACGTGACCCTAAAAGACTTCGCGCCTTGTTGAGCGTCGCGCAAGGAGATTGTTCTCAGGACGCATCGAAAACACGATAGCCATTTTTGGGAAAATTGGCATTTTTAACCCTTTCTGGTGCACAAGGGGCGCCAAAATTTAACCAGCAGTGGATTAGGGGTGGAACATCAGTTTGCCGCTGCATAAACTGATCTCCAAAATTTTCAACCCCTACCGGAGGGGTTGACGCCCCCGGTCACCCCTAGCCGACCCCTGAGGAGTTGTTGCAGAATTCTTGTTACGGACAGGTGAGGGCATGTCAGATGCGATTCTCATCAAAGTTTGAAGTCAATCGGACAACCCATCACCTCTCCAGAGGCAAAAAACCGTCAAAAGTCCGTAAAACCACCCCTAACTACAACCCCCGAAAACGCCTAACTGGGTCGGGTTGGGGTTGCTGGATAAGAGGTAGGCCTATCCTTCATCTACCTAAGCGTAGAAGGCGCTCCGATTAACGGTGCGGCCACCATGAGCGCCTCGGTGAGGGTCTGCAGCAGGCGGTGCGCAGCGCCGAGTGGGCAGGCAACCCATCCGGCACCCCGAATAAGGCGGAGCCCTGGCATGGGTTTCCGTAGCGATCTGGTTATATTTTTGGCTTAGCACACTGCGACAACAGACCTTCAGTGTGCTGCGCGGCCACGCGGCCTCACGGCCAGCGGGCCAGCGGCTTCACGGGTCCCCCCTGGTGCCGGCCCGCCTTATTATTAGTTCGCCGCACTCGCTACGCCTTTTCGACTTATCGGGAGTAAAAGTTTGACAAGAATTTGGAGTTGTTTGTCTTGCGAAGAATTTTTAATACGAAGAAGTTCTTCGCAAGCTTGCAAAGAATTTATTTGTTTTACAATGCCGCCACACAGTTAGCAAGCTACGAAGAACATAGTTTGTAAGACAGTACAAGAATCGTTGTCGTGCGCATGGGCTGCGCCACGCCACGGCCATTGGTACTCACTTCTAGGACGCGCCAAGAAGTGCCGAGGCCATTTTCGCTTGCTCTACACGACAATGGAGTGGAAAAACTCGGTGTATATCGTTTGCCCGACCTCCATTTGTCCGACCTGTACGTACATTCCCTCTAGCTTTACCAAACCTAAACTATGCTAACCTTCCCTAACCTAACCTACGCTAGCCTACCCTAACCTATCCTAACCGAACCACTCTTTAGGGATACGTTTGCAACTTCCAGGTCGGACAAATGGAGGTCGGACAAACGAAGTATCCCCGAAAAACTGCCTGCGGTCCCATACGATGTGTGCGTAAAATTTCATTTGGACCGGTTGATTTTTCTTTTCACACAAATTTTCGCGTAAACATCTGCACTGTTCGTCACTACACGTGAATAGCCCCTTATCTGACTGAACAATAGCGAAGCAAAGTACCCGACTGGTTCAAAAGTTCTACAGGGTGTTTCTCATCGTGAGGTCATCCACTTCAGGTTGGATAGGGGACACCTAGAAAAGTATTTTGAGCATAGGAACCCATGGGCGCAAATGTCACGTTACAGCGTTACACGAGGGTTACTTCTGTTCATTGTGCGCCGGGATGGTGGGCAACCCATCGAGCACGGTACGCCTTACCAACCCCTCCCACCCCACTGCCGCCTCTTGTCCCCGGCTGAAATGAATTTTCTCAGGAACGGTTTGCCACTTTAAATTGTTGTCAATTCATTTTTGACAAATGCTTTGTCAATAACAGCAAACAAAACAAGAAAAAACCTCTTGTTACATCAAAAACCACATCACGATCCGGCCTGCAAGGGGCACATCATCGAGTAACTTGGGTAAAATCTCTAGCATGAACACCAGGTACCCGTTGCCGCTCAGTCTCGGTACGGCCCCATACCCAGAAAAATCGTTTCTCGGTTTGAGACCAGACCGGGGAGTTTGGGGACTTTGCGATTGGATCAAGAGCGAGACTTCATACTGTGGGTGCCATGAAGGCCCTCGTGTACGAAACTCTGGTTGAAAGTGAGGAAGATTATTTGTTGGCGCGGATCGTGATGGCCGGGGAATCCATCCGCCGAAACCCTGGTATGTTTGAGCGAGTGCGGACAGCGTGGGGACAGCGGGTCGCAAATTGCATTGCAGTTGGTGGAGGACGCTTTGAACATTTATAACCGTGTTTGTTTTTCTGCTGAGACTGAATTTTGTTTTTGTTGTGACGAAGAATTTTTTGCTCGTTTTGTTTTCTGTTTTTGTTATGACTTTGTCAAAAAATGAATTGACAGCAATTAAACGTGACAAACAGTTCCCGAGAAAATTCATTTCAGCCAGGGAAAAGAGGCGGCAGTGGGGTGGGAGGGGTTGGTATGGCGTACCGTGATCGATGGGTTGCCTACCATCCAGGCGCACAATGGACAGAAGTAACCCTCGTGTAACGCTGTAACGTGTCATTTGCGCCCATGGGTTCCTATGCCCAAAACACTTCTCTAGGTGTCCCCTATCCACCCTGAAGTGGATGACCTCACGAGGAGAAACACCCTGTAGTTTGTTGTCTGTTTTACCGCGCAATATCCTGAGACGGTCTGACGCACAGCGGGGGAATTGCTAACGGTCTTTCCGATGACCACGAAAAAGAAAACCTCCTCTGCTGGGCTTTATAGCATTATTAGATTAGGAGTTAGTTTTTACCCTTACATTCTCGGACCGACCGAGAACGGAAACGGGGCCTTTTGAATCGGAGTTGGAGAGTTGGAGTCACTTAATAATTGGTAAATTAACGGATTAAGTAACCGTTGTTCGACCCGCAGGGCTTCTTATAGTCTACTCACGGCCACCGGCAGGCCTAGGTGAGCGAAGGCGAAGTCTGTCACGCCGCGACGTGGTATGGCGTAAGCCTACCTTGTGTGTAATTTTTAAATAGCTAAGTTCCATACAATACCGTGGACATGATTAATAGACGGACGATTACTTATCAGAGCACAGGCCGTCAAATAAGCGAATGGTCAAACACGTTACCTGACATGTTGCCATCTTCCGTCCGGTCGGTGATTACAGACTTCCCGTCCTTGGTCAGGTTATCCAAACAGATCCGAAGTCGTTTTTCGACCCTCGCCAGTACGGAGGCGTTGTCCTTGTCCCCTGCGCTACCTATCAGCGAGAGGTACAGGTTCCTCATCAAGGTCACGTTGCTTGCCTCGCAGGTCTTGAACACGAGCTCTCCCTTAAACCGGAACACTTTGTGCATCTTCTTGGTGACCTCTTTGGTCACGTGGTCGAAGAGCAGCCCATCGTGGTCAGTCGGGTAGTTGTGCTTAGCGTGGCAATTCAGAGCTGTTCTCTTCAGACCCTGCACTACCACGTCACAGAAGTGCGTGATGAACCAAGAACCTTGGGTACAAGACAAAAACAGGAAAACATCCACGCCTTTTTTTTTCGGCTATGCCGGCTGGCTAGTTCTGACACATGTTATGGGTGCATTACCGACTTACCATGCTTTTGATGAAGATACGACACACGGTGTGGAAGGCAAGACGAGAAGACCAGCAGGTCGGCATAGGGATCGACCCTTGCATCAGTCCTAAAACCTTCTTCGAAATCTTTAATAGTCACCTCCGTCGCGGCTTCGTCTTTTGGATGCCACACCACTGCAGAGCAAAGGGAACAGATAAACGCAAGCGATAACAGGAAAAAGGATGAGTCCAAAGCTTTCTTGGGCTTACAGTGTTCATTTCCGCGGCACGCCTGGATGAGAATCACCTTCGCCTTCGCGAGAAACTGTTGGTAACCAGCCAAATAAGATTTGATATTTTGTAGACTAATCATGCCATCGGTGAACTGGTAACCTGCATGATCGAAACATTATAGGGGCATTCGTTTGAACATTCTGTCCATTAGACTGCCAAAATCTCCTACCTTGCTTGTCGCCATGAGTCATTATACAAATAAAAAGTGGCCCTTGGTACTCAGTCGTCTTCTTGGCTGCTGTCTCAAGACATTTATTAAACTCGGCCACACTGCAGTCGGTTTTGGTGACAACATGATATTTCATGAGCTTGAAAACGTCATGGAGATTATGTCTATCCACATCCGATCCGGCTGGCCTGGATGCTACTTCCTGCGAGATCAACAAAGACGAAATCAGACGTCAGAGGAATACCCCAAAAGCGTAGAGACGAGAGAACGTCAGGGGAATACCAGAGAAGTGTGACACGTGACACACTCATCGCTGGAAACCCGGAAGGTTTTTTTTTTAAAAAAAAAAGCTAACAAGAAATCTCCAGAAAATGTGAACCTTAAACTGTTTGGAATTTCCCGAAAATATTGCAAATTCCAAAGCTACTAATACGTTATATTTAAGTTCTCGGCATTAAAACACTCGTATGTGCATAAAAGCACATTTCATCTGAAATATATATTTTCTGCAAATGAAAAAAAAAAAACGCTCAGCGAGCGCTTCACAGGGTTATTGTCTAATCTGGTGCATTATGAACAACTTTGAACCTTTTTGACAATTTTGAACATTTGGACATTTTTTTGCGTTGGCCATGCTGAGCAGTGTGTTGTGGCAGCTTACGTGAACTAATTTCGACGTGCACGTTCACTTCGAACTTGTACGTGAACTAATTTCTACATGCACGTGAACTTCGAACTAGCACGTGAGTTAATTCGGACTTGCACGTGAACATCCATGTGAACTTATTGGAACGTGAACATCGGACTTGCATGCCTCTCTGTTCCTGGCTCCAACAGCCTAAGCGAGAGAGGCGCGTCGAGGCAAAACTGAGGCTGTGGCTATTCTATCTTTGTTGTTCCCGTCTTTTCCTCTCCTTTTCCCCCAGCCCAAGTCCCCGCGTAAGCGAGAGCCGCGGCGAGGCACCACTAAGGTGAGGGGAAAGGGCGGGGAGCCTCCCGCTTCTTCTCTCTTCCCTTCCATGCCGCCGCCCAGCCGCGAGGCGCGCAAGTACTCGTGTGTTCTTTTGGCCGTGGCGACCTTCCGAATGTTATGCTTGCTGGATAACTACGAATGACGTTACGGGCACGGGCACGTCCAAGAACCAGACCCCCCTAGATTACACTAGTATAGAACACAAGAGAATAACTAGCAGCTTGTATTCAGCAGCTACCTGCAGTTAAAGGTTTAACTAACGATAACCCTAACAAGCTGGCCCGTCCCTCCGTCAAACCTCGGTTCGACAGGGGGACTTGGCCAGCTTGGCCTGCCGTGGGCGTATGCGGGGACCTTCGGCCCCGGTCTAAGTCTCCCTAGAATTTCCCGACAGCAGATGTATTCGTTACGATTAAAATCGTTAACTAGAGTCCGTCCCGTGTTACTGTTGTACGGCCTCTCCCTCTGCGGCGACGGCCAACCCTAACCTCACAAAACAAAAACTACTACTTGCATGACTCAAAAATGCGATACAAATCGAAAATTGTTGCCACCGAATTCTACGTTATAAAAGGGGTTGATTCTCAAAATTTTAAGTTTTTCTATGAACGATAAGTCGGCGTGCACACGTCCGAACGAACGAACACGACGCATCAGACTGTAAGCCCGGCTCCTGCCGTTTCTTAAGAAACGGGTCGGGACGGGCTAAAAAGGTGCTCACAGTGCTCCCTTTCCCCGGCAGTGTACGTTCGCGAGAAGCCGACTTACCGGGTCGTCAAAGTTCCTCTGGTTGATAATCACGGCGACGCCAGGGATGGTAGGATAAACGTGTGCTCGGGTCGGTGGCAACATCTTCGGCCGGCAAGTGAGGGAATGCAGTGCGCACTCCGCTCATGCTCGAAGCGAACTGCGGTGGTGGTGCTGATATGCGAGCCGGCAAAAGCGAGGAGACGGAAGCTCGTCAGGGGAATACCAGAGAAGTGTGACACATTCATCGTTGGATCCCCGGAAGATAAAAAGAGGAAAAAAAAAAACACTCCTAAGAAAACGCCAGAAAAATGTGCTTCTCAAATTGTTTGGAGTTTCCCTATCTTTTTCCGAAAATTCCAAAGCTCAATACTAATACGTTATATTTGTTGTACGTTATACGTCGTCTATGTATAAATTCATATTCTATCCGAAATATCTTTTTCTTTTTTTAATTTTTAAAAGAATCCCATTTAGGAATGGTATAGGAAGCAGATGATACCTATGTACGACGGCCATGAATTTTCATGAATTGTCACAGCGAAAATACAAAATTATTTTTTAAGTGTCCCCTCCAGCTTGAGGCATAAGTGGAGTTGTTGATGCAGAATTAATAGAAAATACACAGTTAGTTTGCCTGCAAACTGAGACGGAGCCGAGCCGCGCGATACCGAGCGCCGAGTTCTCTGGCAAGCGACGGGCCCGATCGGAGCCGAGCAGAGACCCTTGGCCCTTGGCCAAGCAGCCGAAGGCGGAGCCGAGCCGGACGGAGCCACTGCGCGACGCGCGGCCAGCCAGCCAGCCCCCCCCCCCCCCCCCCCCCCCCCCCCCCCAACTATTGCCGGCCCACCTTACATTATTATTGGGAGTAAAAGCAAGCTGACACCTCAAACTTATTTAGCTATCTTTATTGTTGCTGTTGTTTTTTTTATTATGAGGTGCTTACAGTGCTCTGCTCCCTCTCCCCGACAGTGTACGTTAGCGAGTTACCGGGTCATGGAAGTGCCTCTGGTTAATGATCACGGCAACGGCCGGGATGGTGGGATAAACGTGCGCTCGGTCTGCGGCTGCAGCTTCGGCCGGCAAGAGAGGGAACGCGCGAAGCAAACACCCAGAGAAACGAATTCGTGATTCAAGCCTAGAACAGCGTACTCCTACAGCATCCAATGATATCATTCTTCATCTAAGAATATTTCTGGATTTAAATCTATGATTTGCTTCATCAAAGAAGATATTCTTAAATGCTTTTAGCCTAAGAATCTGTGTCTCTGGGTGAACTGCGGTGGCGGTGCTGATAAGAGAGCCGGCAAAGAATGAATCCGCCTGGTAGATGTCGGGCAGCGGCAGCCGACTGAGCTGGGCAGGAACCGGGCGTTAACTGTTGATATAAAAAGAAGAGCGTTACTTAAAGGATTAGCTTCACGGCCGCCCGGACTCTGCGGCGTCGCTTGGCGCGCGCGCTGCCATGCATAGGTAAACTTTTCACCTCACTGTACGAAAACGGTTCCACATATCGGTCTCAGATTTTCTGCACCACCCATCAAGAGACCAAGCTCGGTGCCAATGCAATCAGAGGAGTTCTAGCGTTTCTCTAGATTTAACGTTAAAAATAGGCCAAAATCACGCCACAAGAACTCCGGACGGAGGCCGTTTCTCGAAATTTCGGCTTTGTCACGGTGTAGGCAGGACCTTTAGTAGGTTCCCGAGGCGCCCGTTTAACCATTCACGCCGTTGATTGAAAAATTTGTGGTGGGGGAAGTGGGCCGCCCGCACCCTGCACCAGAGCCGAGAAACGGGCGGGCACAAGATACCCGGACGCGTCCGAATACATCTCCTGTCCCTTCCTGACTCGACGGAACGACAGAGACAGAAGACAATTTGTGACTGACTCGGATGCGTCCGGGTATTCGCTGCCCGCCCGTTTCTCGGCTCTGCCCTGCACCACGGCGAGTAAGCGGCTCACTGGTAGGGCGCAAATTTCGTCCGTTTTCCTCTATCTGGCACAGTTTCTCAGTTTAGAGCTCTGAAACACTGAAAATTAATCATATTTTCAACTTCAACTTCGATATTTCTTTACCCGAACTCAGAAACGGTGCCAGATAGAGCGAAACGGACGAAATTTGCGCCCAAACGGATGTTAATATGGGGTGTTTTACTAAAGAAATTTTTTGTTTATGTGTGATCGGAATTTTTTTAATTCCGGATAGGGCGTAACATTGAAACTTCCGGCGCGTTGCGCGACCCCTTCCGGTGGTCTCATAAAGTTCACCGAGGTGTCAAAATTTAGGGTTTTGAATGACGAAACCGAAACCGAACGGGGAGGGGAGGTTAGCAGTGCATGCATTGCGCATGCGCGAGTTGTGTGTGATGCTAGTTGCCTACCAGGAAGGGGAGCCAGCCGCTCCCCGCGAAAATTCAAATCGTTGTTGGGCAGTAGCGGGTGGCCAGGCCGCTACGGCGCAGTCGAATGGGTTGCCTATCGGCGCCTTGCGAACGAACACAGCAATGGTACGGAGCCCGTAAGGCGCTGATAGACAAACTCGCTCGACTGCGCTGTATTGGCCAGTCCATCCTGGACAAGAAACGCAGGAAAAAGACACTCGGGAAAGAGTATTTGAATCTCATTCCTCCAAACCAGGAGTAAGATTTTGGAAGGGCTGGATTCAATTAGAGGCTACGCAAGGTGTGCTTTACTTACCTGCGTTATGATTCTGCAGAATGGTTACACTTCCTCATGCAGATATGAAGAACATGCCAACAGGCCACAATAGTGAAATGTAATGAGCAATAATTGGGAAGTTAAGGATTCCAGAGACACAAATGAGCACACATATAATGTAAACACTATGCATTAATGTGAACAAAACCAGTATCACCACCCACTGACGAAAAAGACGTCTAAAAGATATCTAATAGACGTCTTTTCCTAGATTTCTGTTGGTCTCATAGACGTCTAAAGTCTATGTCTACTAGACGTCTAAGTGGTCATTTTTTCCCCTCATGTTAGACATCTATAAGTCTAGATCATTTAGACCAAAAGCAGATACCAGGTTGAGAAATATTTTGACTACAGAAGTCAATAATTTTCCATTTCCAACATCATACAACGAAAAACAATCAAAGAAATATCATTACATGAAACGAAAATTTCAGTATTAGTACCAGGAACCTTCTACTTGCTGCTCTGTCCCTCTACCTACTACGCTGTGAACTTCTCTGAGTGACGGAGGTTCGTCGTGGCCCCCTCTACCTACAACGGAAGCGTTCCAGCCAGCGTCGGAAAAGTTTTTAAGTCCCGCAGGGACCACGTGTTAGAGTCAAAATTTGGTCACCGTCATCTTTAGATATGTTGATGTCTGGCTTTCAAAACACATTTCTGACACATGATTTTCCAACAAATTTTGGTCTAATGCAATCTAAATCTACTAGACATCTAATAGATATCTGAAGAGTTAGCATAGATCCCAGCAGATCTTTCAATGTCGAATTGAAATCTACCAGTAGACTTAGACGTAATAGACAATGCAAAGACGATAAAAAGATGTCTATCCACCACTAACTGTAGATTTAGATTAACATAGACATTGTAGATACGTATTAGATGGTCTAGAAAATCTGATAGACGTATATTTCCTGACTGGGATACAAAAGTATTTGCTGAAGAATCATATAGCAGCTTGGAAAGGAACTTGGAACCTGAAAAAAAAAATCAACAATCAGTCTGCATTCATAATTTACTTGCTCAAAATGAATTATCTTTCTGGTCTGCAAGTAGTTTGAGAGCAATACAGTCCATTAAGAACTAAGAGAAAACAAAATAAATTCAAAAAGGGGGAAAAACACTTCCATTTCTTTCACTTTGACACCTCTACACTAGTTGTACTTAAAATAAAATACAATGCTACTGCTGTCCTGATAAAAACAAAACAATAATTGATTTAAATTGAAATGTTTGTGATGGCTGGTTGTGGATGCTCACCGCCGAAAATCTTCAGCCCTAATCTCAAACAAGCGGGATTATTAATTGCTCGGTTTTCCAAACTCAGGAAACGTCTTTTATGTATCACTGCAGATTCTATTCATATTTTAGCCGTACAGTTTTTCTTTTGTACATGGCATGAAAAAGGAAGAAAAGCAGTTTATTGATGGAAGATAATTTGACAAAAGAGGGTCACATTTAAGTTTTAATAATTCATATTTTATCTTACAGTTTACCTCTGTAAATCACCAGTAAACTGCATTACAAATAACAAACTGCTATTCGAAACACTTTTCCATGCTGCACAAAACAATTAAAATTGCAAAAATATGAAAAGAATTTTCAGTATTACAATCAAAGTTATTATTCCTAATTTATTGTTAAATGCAATCTCACCTGGTTCGGAAACCGACAAGGTTTCTTATCGGTTCTCTGCAAAGATTCTGGGCACTGCAGCTCGTAACAGCTCACTGTAATACAAACCAAATTAAGCACTGTGTTACCAGCAAGAAAGTCAGGTCTTCAAAATATGTGATGCTATGGCCACTTTGAAAAAGAGTACTGACCGTCTCAGGCAGGCTAGATGTTCCTGGAGATAGTAAATACCCAATAGCAGGAGGAACTTAAGACATTGCAACTGCAAAGACTTAGGAACATCTTCAGCAGAACCAGATCTGAAGAATAATAGAAAAACAGTTTTAAAGGGGGAACAGATAACAATGGGCTGTCAGCAAAATTCGAAAGATAACCAAAAATCTGTGCTCACAAGTTAGGGTTATGTTGTGACTTCAGTGCATCGTCACGGTTTAAAACCGCCCAGTTCCATTCTTTTAGAGTTTTAAAAACTATCTGATGTTTTGCGACTCACACACCCAAACAACTTTAAATATTCCACACACTTTACGCAGAAATAGAAGTACAGAGTTCCTTGAGAATCGTAGGCCAGCCCGCCTCAGCACTGTTTTTTTAAAATACGACATTTTGGCAAGAATTTTCTATTCCACACCTGCACCTTCATCACTGTTCGTGCGCTATCACTCAAGAAACATTAGCGTTACATATGTGCACACATATGTCAAAACTTGTTTTAAAACATTTCAAATACACTCGTCGTCATGTTCCCTTTGCTCAGCCAGCTTCGATGTTGTAGAGGTAAAGTTGGCCAGTGTCCTGCTCTCTGCTCTCACTATTCAGCCCAGTACCAGGGCTGACCCGGAAAATTCCTTTAATACTTAAAGAATACATGTTTTTAATTTCACTGTGGTCATGTTTAGAATCAGTTAGAGTTCTTCTATTTATGGTGTGAATCTCTTATCTGACTGTCATTCCCAGCATTTTGCAGAAAAGGAAACATTCTTTGAATGCTCAGTTTCCGTCAGAGTTGGAATCACTGGTGTGTCGGGGCTGCTTTTGGGCTGCCAGTGGTATGTGAAGGAACTTGAATGGTGCAACAAGCGTGTTCAGCCAGGGGGGAGGAAAATAAAAAAAAAAGTTGAATCGTCGATGCAGAGCGCAGAGCACCTCGCTACGCTCGGGCTCCAAAATAATCCAGCGCTTACAGCACTGAGTCACACTCGTTAACCGAACGACGATTGTTAATGAAATATTATTTCTCACAGTTTTTTTTTTGGGAGGGGAGGGGGGGGGGGGGGTACGATGCTCCTCGGAAACAGGGCGAGCGCAATACTAGTTCTTTTTGAGCCAAAGCGGAGCGAGGAGCTCTCTGCATCGACTATTCCGCTTTTTTATTTTTCTCCCCTCAGCAAGTGTCGTTGTTGCCGCATTCTGCAGTCAGTTTCATTTCACTATCGCTAGATGGCGCCACAAAAATAGGCGGAGCCATGCTACCGTTCTGCCAACTTTAGAAATTTATATTCTGTTCAAAAACATTCAATAATGTTGTGCCCACATTATACCTTACACCTTCCTTATCATAGGGTGTAACTGAATTTGTGGTAACTAACTGCATATTAAGACAATGTGCGACATCTCAATTTGGCTGCTTCATGTTTCAAAATGACACATTGGCATTGCATGTAGCGGGCGGAGATTCCAAAACAATTGTACCAATATGCCTATAAAAAGAATCCCCGTTTATTTTACAGAAGCAGACTTAACCAATCTCCACTAGTCCAAAGTTGCCCATGTGATCACATCAAATCCGGTTGATTTTAGAGTGGCCCCTAGTTCAGTGAGTAGGTTGTATTTCTCAACAAATTGGTCTTTAGTTTCTGGTGGTGACTGTGGAATTGCAAACACAGAGTCTACCGTAGATACTGGATGTTCCACTCTTTTAACCAGATTCAGCAAATCACAGGACTCAATTCCCAACATTGGTCTTAAGTCATTTTGAGTCAGGTAAAATTGACACATTAGTTTTGCCCCATACTGTGTTTCAACTAGAAGCTGCACTCTGCCAACAGGTGTGCTGATTACATTCCCAAATGCCTTCAATCTAATGTCAGGCGGGAGCACATGGCATTTTTTGAGTGAACTTCTGAAACACTTTGTGAGGTAGCACATTTACTTCTGAACCAGTGTCTAATTTAAATTTTACAACATATTCACCCAACAACCTAAGATTCTCTACATATTTTTTTCGAGGCCTTTTAGGCCCATGATCACTTTGAAGAATACTCACATACCTTACCCCTTTTTCCTCAGACCAGGTGCCCTCCAGCAAGGATTCTTCCTCCAGTGGTGACATCTCCACCGAATCCACTTTGCTGGGTTTCTTGTATTGTTGTTTTGGTTGCCTGGCCATGGGAGTTTTGCTGCAAACAATCCCCAAATGATTCAGCTCACCACACTTGTGGTACCTTTGGCCGTGAGCAGGGCAGTTTCCGGCCTCATGCCACTTATTACATTTTCGGCACTGATACTTCATAACGTGTTTCTTGAAGGCTTCCCTCGGCTGTTTAGTAACTCTTCCACCTCTGGTGTAATGTTGCCCTCTTCGGCTTCCACCACGCACGTGGCCACCTCTCATGGGCCTGGTTTTATTCTTTTGTGACACACTCACAGAGTCAACTTCAAATTCGTTTCCCTGCACGGGGTATCTAGTTGTGGCCTCTACTGCTTTGCAGACATCTACCAGCTCTGTGAGTGGCATATTCGTTTTGGCCCTCAGCGAGGCTCTCACTTTTTTATCATGTGTTCCCCACACGATTCTGTCTCGCAGCATGGAATCCTCTATCGGCCCGTATTCACGCTGCTTTACAAGATTTCTCAAATCTGTGAGCCAGTTGGCAAAATTTTCTCCAGGCTTTTGGTCCCGTGCGTTAAATAGCTCACGGCAGCCTGTCACACACTTTTTCTCAGCGGCATAGCTAGTCGTATAACTGGCCCCTCGTACCGGCTTGCCTACCTTCCAGGGGCAAGCACCGAGGTACCGGTATCTATTTTATAGGGGCTGCCGGCTATGACATCACATGCATACCTTCCAGGGGTAAGCAAAATCAAGGTAGCGCTTTCTAATCATCCAGCGTGTGCCTACCCACTAGGGAGGGGGCGTAGTATTTTTGTGTTTTACTTTTCAAGGATTATTTTTTCTGCGCTGACTCATTTCGGAACAGGCCCCCCCGCTCGGGTACTGATGTACCCGGTCCGTGAGGCCAGTACCGGGTGTACCTACCTTCCAGGGGCAAGCACCGAGGTACCGGGTGCACCTACCTTCCAGGGGCTGCCGGCTATGACATCCCATGCATACCTTCCAGGGGTAAGCAGAATCAAGGTAGCGCTTTCTAATCATCCAGCGTGTGCCTACCCACTAGGGGGCGTAGTATTTTTGTGTTTTACTTTTCAAGGATTATTTTTTCTGCGCTGACTCATTTCGGAACAGGCCCCCCCGCTCGGGTACTGACGTACCCGGTCCGTGAGGCCAGTACCGGGTGTACCTACCTTCCAGGGGGGCAAGCACTGGGGTACCGGTATCTATTTTATAGGGGCAGTCAACCATGGCGTCACATGCATACCTTCCAGGGACAACCAGGAGTAATACATACGCCCTCAGAAATCCAAAAGCAGGTTAGGTTAGGCATATTTCTGCCCGTTTAGGGGTCAGTGAAGTAGGGAAGTGACCAGGACTGCAGAGTGCGTGAGGAGGTGTGCCACACGTCAACGCGGCGTGCTCTCATTTGCACAGTGTGCCGATAGCGGGAGAGGGAAGGGGGGAGGTACCCATGCGTTTGCTACCGGACACCGTCTGGGGGCACACCCGAGCGGAAGAGCCGAGAGTCCGCCACCCAGGTAGGTACTAAATAATATAAATAATTTTTTAAAATCAAAATAGGATCTTCTCGTGCCTCTGTGTGGGCGTTTGTTGTTTCGCCGAACTTAACACATGTCAAGGGGCTCATAAAAGAAAAAAATTCGCAAGGTTAAGTTTTCTGAATTTTTTTATTTTGTTCCTCAATTATATCGCAGGCAGTAAACAAATTATACATGCCAATATTGTTACACAAAAGAATCCATAATACATTCCGTAACTGAGGATTTTAACATTTATGTTAAAACGGCGGTAGCTCTCTTAGCGGTGCGAAGTGCAGATTGCAATTTGGCACAAATTAACACTCTGCACTGCACGGCGTTTCTGTGTGAACCATCGCAATGTTCAATTTGCTTGCAAATTACACAGCAGTCGATGGTTTTCTTCGACCGTGTGTGTGTGTGTGTGTGTGTGTGTGTGTGTGTGTGTGTGTGTGTGTGTGTGTGAACCTGTGTCACAGAGGCGCTTTCGCATACCTTCGATTTATTTCTAAAGGGTCGCTCTCCTTTGAAGACGTGATAAATCCATACTTGAAGATTCAGGGGATGTGTTTTCATTTCCTGTTTCGTCGCTTTCGGCGGTTTTCAAATTCGCTAATATCCCACACGGTAGAATTATGAAAATCAGAGCGAAAAACATTAAACCGTCAAAGAGTGGTTCGGTGTCCTGCGCATCGTTTTTATGTTTCATCTTGAGTGCATCAGTCTGATTCCTATCGGTGTCATCTAAAATCGGTCGCAGTTGAACGAAAATGAAATTCGTTGCGAAAAGAACGCAAAGTTGTAGAGCGTTCTCCATGTTGTCCTTCCTCGTCAACGTTCAGCACACGATTGTCGCCCCGCGCGCCGCCCGCCCCGCTCCCGCGCCGGTACCCGCCGCCGCCGCCCGCCGCGCCGCCCCGTGCCCGCCGCAGCCCGCACTCGTGCCCGTGGCGCGGTCCACCCGCCCGCCGCCGCCGCCCGCACCCCGCGCCGCAGCCCGCACCCGCCGCCCGCCGCCACTGCCCGCCGCCCGCTTCGCCCGCCGGTACCACATGAGTCACGCGAAAGCTTTCCGGCCGACGACACACACGTTTTACGGCGCCCTGTCGGGCTCGAGGTGGCCACCGAGTGAGCGTTTCAGTTTGTGGGTACTGTTCGACACCAAAAAGTCCAAAAAAGAAGAAAAGTGTCAGGTGTGGGGTTCGAAACCACGACCCTATGAGGGGATCAGAGCTTAAATCTGACGCCTTAGACCACTCGGCCAACCTGACTTGGTGGCTGCTAACGTTTGCTTTGACACACTGATGGAAGAGGAATATGTGTCCACGGCGCGAATAAGGCGAATACGTTACCTCCTTTGCAAGTTCTGCCGCCGCCTGCCACGCCGCGCCGCCCGCCTCGCCCCGTCGCCCGCCCGCTCTCACCACAACCGAGAACGCGTGGTGTGATGTAGTGTTTTAAAGCATCTGCAGCAAGGAAATTTTTATCATTCGAGTTTGAAACGCGAGACACGCAACATCATGGATCTACGCTTCTCTCATCCCTCAAACGTACTGGTCTGCGCACCCAGTGGTGGAGGCAAAACCTGTTTAGTTAAAAAGATAGTAGAAAACAGATCTGACATGTTTAATGTCACTTTCGAAAAAGTCATCTGGCATTTTAGTGAATACCAAAGCATGTATGATGAACTCAAGAGAGAGCACGACGTGACTTTTATTGAGGGTGCACCCTCTTTAGATCAATTGCCTCCTGGCGAAGGACCCAAACTTGTAATTGTGGACGACTTTATGGATCAAGTTCGAAACCCCGAATTTTTAAAATTGCCATAGAAGGGTCACACCATAGGAATCTTTCGTTTTGGTTCTTGTCTCAGTGTCTGTATCCGCCAAATTTAAGGCAAATTAGCTTACAAGCACACTACGTACTCCTTCTGAAGTCTCCACGAGATGTGCAGCAAATCAGAAGTTTCGTCCTACAAGTAGATCCCTCAAACTGGAGAGCTCTTCTTGAAGCATATGAGGACGCAACACGTGAAGGGCACTCGTACATTTTATTCGATTTTAATGTGAAGCAGAAAGATCACTTAAGACTAAGAACACACATATTTCCAAACGAGTCAACGATAATTTACGTTCCGAAAGGAAAGTATAAAAGCTCCATCCTGAACGGAGAGGAATCATAACACTACGATGTGCCTCGGCGTAAACATCGAGTGAAGACATGGCAGCACAGAAGAGTCACATTCACAAGGACTTACTGCGTGTCCTACAGCGAGGAAGGCCGTCTCTACGAAAAGCAATTTTGCGCGAAGCAGACAAGAGTCTCGTGTACTCAATTTGTGAAATCTGCGAGAACACTCTTTGTGGCAACGTACCGCTTACAGATACACAGATAGAGAAACTGAGAAAACACAAAACCATTTTGAAAAGATTGGCGAAGCGCGGGGAGACCTGGCAAATGAAGAAAGAAGTTCTGGCACAGCAAGGGGGGGGGGGCGTTTTTACCAGTCCTTTTAAGTTTTCTTGCACCTATTTTGAGTAGTACGATATTTAATTCGTAAGTATGGAACACTGTAAAAAATTAGTCCTTGTGCCACACGAAACTGTGACGAGGTTCAAAGAGAAGCCCGTCACGAGGACAACAGGCAGTGTGGTTAGCAGTTTGGATACAGAGATGAATCAAATTCTGAAACAAATAGCAGACGATAGCGAGAAATGGAAGATGTACGAACAAGCACTGCAATCGTTGACTATCTCCGCGCCAGGAAAAGAGAGTTTACATGAAACCGCAAGATCAGCAGACTCTTACGAGAACAACTATAAACAGTGATACCTAGTAAGTACAGAAGCGCAGCTTTGACTTTGATGGAACACTTATCAACCCCGAAAGCAAAAGAGATTATAAGCTGGGACACAAATGGATTGACATCAGTCAACGGTCAGCAGGTGTCAAGTATAGTTGACTTAATTTCTGATGCTGTACGTGACAGAAAAACTGCACAGGCACCAAACTGGCAATCCTTCATCACGGCACTAAAGACAACACACACTCCACTGGAAATAATTAAGAACACAGAATATCGAAACGTCATCTTATCACAACAAGGATCTGGTTTAAAAAATGAAAGCGAAATCGCCTGCACGAAAACAAACAAGAGGAAGCACAAACCACACGACACGGGCGAAAACAGCAAAGAACCGAAATCAAAACGACAACGTCAGACGTGGAAACGCTGGACTTAAAGACATGTATCACAACACAAAACACCCCGCCGGATACAGTACACCCGAACGCCTTTGGAAAGGGGTACAAAAAAAGGTCCCCAAAAATGAAGTAGTTGCTTATCTAGAGGGGCAGGACTCGTATACTCTACACAAGAGAGCGCGTCGGACATTTGCACGCAACGTGACGTACGCAGACAACATTGACGATTGCTGGCAAGCAGACTTAGCTAATTTTAGTGACATACGGGACGAACCCTTTTATGGCAATTTTTAAAAATTCGGGGTTTCGAACTTGATCCATAAAGTCGTCCACAATTACAAGTTTGGGTCCTTCGCCAGGAGGCAATTGATCTAAAGAGGGTGCACCCTCAATAAAAGTCACGTCGTGCTCTCTCTTGAGTTCATCATACATGCTTTGGTATTCACTAAAATGCCAGATGACTTTTTCGAAAGTGACATTAAACATGTCAGATCTGTTTTCTACTATCTTTTTAACTAAACAGGTTTTGCCTCCACCACTGGGTGCGCAGACCAGTACGTTTGAGGGATGAGAGAAGCGTAGATCCATGATGTTGCGTGTCTCGCGTTTCAAACTCGAATGATAAAAATTTCCTTGCTGCAGATGCTTTAAAACACTACATCACACCACGCGTTCTCGGTTGTGGTGAGAGCGGGCGGGCGACGGGGCGAGGCGGGCGGCGCGGCGTGGCAGGCGGCGGCAGAACTTGCAAAGGAGGTAACGTATTCGCCTTCTTCGCGCCGTGGACACATATTCCTCTTCCATCAGTGTGTCAAAGCAAACGTTAGCAGCCACCAAGTCAGGTTGGCCGAGTGGTCTAAGGCGTCAGATTTAAGCTCTGATCCCCTCATAGGGTCGTGGGTTCGAACCCCACACCTGACACTTTTCTTCTTTTTTTGGACTTTTTGGTGTCGAACAGTACCCACAAACTGAAACGCTCACTCGGTGGCCACCTCGAGCCCGACAGGGCGCCGTAAAACGTGTGTGTCGTCGGCCGGAAAGCTTTCGCGTGACTCATGTGGTACCGGCGGGCGAAGCGGGCGGCGGGCAGCGGCGGCGGGCGGCGGGTGCGGGCTGCGGCGCGGGGTGCGGGCGGCGGCGGCGGGCGGGTGGACCGCGCCACGGGCACGGGTGCGGGCTGCGGCGGGCACGGGGCGGCGCGGCGGGCGGCGGCGGCGGGTACCGGCGCGGGAGCGGGGCGGGCGGCGCGCGGGGCGACAATCGTGTGCTGAACGTTGACGAGGAACGACAACATGGAGAACGCTCTACAACTTTGCGTTCTTTTCGCAACGAATTTCATTTTCGTTCAACTGCGACCGATTTTAGATGACACCGATAGGAATCAGACTGATGCACTCAAGATGAAACATAAAAACGATGCGCAGGACACCGAACCACTCTTTGACGGTTTAATGTTTTTCGCTCTGATTTTCATAATTCTACCGTGTGGGATATTAGCGAATTTGAAAACCGCCGAAAGCGACGAAACAGGAAATGAAAACACATCCCCTGAATCTTCAAGTATGGATTTATCACGTCTTCAAAGGAGAGCGACCATTTAGAAATAAATCGAAGGTATGCGAAAGCGCCTCTGTGACACAGGTTCACACACACACACACACACACACACACACACACACACACACACACACACACGGTCGAAGAAAACCATCGACTGCTGTGTAATTTGCAAGCAAATTGAACATTGCGATGGTTCACACAGAAACGCCGTGCAGTGCAGAGTGTTAATTTGTGCCAAATTGCAATCTGCACTTCGCACCGCTAAGAGAGCTACCGCCGTTTTAACATAAATGTTAAAATCCTCAGTTACGGAATGTATTATGGATTCTTTTGTGTAACAATATTGGCATGTATAATTTGTTTACTGCACTGCGATATAATTGAGGAACAAAATAAAAAAATTCAGAAAACTTAACCTTGCGAATTTTTTTCTTTTATGAGCCCCTTGACATGTGTTAAGTTCGGCGAAACAACAAACGCCCACACAGAGGCACGAGAAGATCCTATTTTGATTTTAAAAAATTATTTATATTATTTAGTACCTACCTGGGTGGCGGACTCTCGGCTCTTCCGCTCGGGTGTGCCCCCAGACGGTGTCCGGTAGCAAACGCATGGGTACCTCCCCCCTTCCCTCTCCCGCTATCGGCACACTGTGCAAATGAGAGCACGCCGCGTTGACGTGTGGCACACCTCCTCACGCACTCTGCAGTCCTGGTCACTTCCCTACTTCACTGACCCCTAAACGGGCAGAAATATGCCTAACCTAACCTGCTTTTGGATTTCTGAGGGCGTATGTATTACTCCTGGTTGTCCCTGGAAGGTATGCATGTGACGCCATGGTTGACTGCCCCTATAAAATAGATACCGGTACCCCAGTGCTTGCCCCCTGGAAGGTAGGTACACCCGGTACTGGCCTCACGGACCGGGTACATCAGTACCCGAGCGGGGGGCCTGTTCCGAAATGAGTCAGCGCAGAAAAAATAATCCTTGAAAAGTAAAACACAAAAATACTACGCCCCCTAGTGGGTAGGCACACGCTGGATGATTAGAAAGCGCTACCTTGAT
Source organism: Odontothrips loti (assembly GCA_038380765.1). Lineage (NCBI taxonomy): Eukaryota > Metazoa > Arthropoda > Insecta > Thysanoptera > Thripidae > Odontothrips > Odontothrips loti. The sequence goes on along the minus strand of CM076251.1, from coordinate 2,293,454 downwards.
TCTGCTTACCCCTGGAAGGTATGCATGGGATGTCATAGCCGGCAGCCCCTGGAAGGTAGGTGCACCCGGTACCTCGGTGCTTGCCCCTGGAAGGTAGGTACACCCGGTACTGGCCTCACGGACCGGGTACATCAGTACCCGAGCGGGGGGCCTGTTCCGAAATGAGTCAGCGCAGAAAAAATAATCCTTGAAAAGTAAAACACAAAAATACTACGCCCCCTAGTGGGTAGGCACACGCTGGATGATTAGAAAGCGCTACCTTGATTTTGCTTACCCCTGGAAGGTATGCATGTGATGTCATAGCCAGCAGCCCCTGGAAGGTAGGTGCACCCGGTACCTCGGTGCTTGCCCCTGGAAGGTAGGCAAGCCGGTACGAGGGGCCAGTTATACTACTATAGCTATCAAAACACGCTACTACTGCGTCATAGTCTTTACTTTGGTCTTTGTCGACCACCTGTTCACCATTGGCACCTAATTTATAGGTAATCAGTTTGTCTTTGAAGGAGTTGTACACATCCAACGCCTCGGACCTGCGTCGCCCATGAGGAGAGCACACTTTACATCTGATGCCGCTTACTTTTGGCCTACTGCCACTATAAAGAAGTCAAACTTCTGTTTGAACAATTCCCAAGAGGCTTGGATGTTTCCAGTGCCAGTTTTGAGCTTAACAGGGCCTAGGCGTTGAGCCGCTAGCATGGGTTCACCCATTTTCTCGTCGTCACTAGTCACAAACTCACAGACACTTGCACACCGTTACACTTCACTTCACTATTCTTCAATTCTCACGCTTTTGCTAGTTTTCTTCCTTGGAAGTCGTTCTTCAGTTCGCCTGTAAGACTGCGCCATGTTCTAGTCGTCACTTTGTGGAGTGGATGCTTGGATGCTGAAGGATAATAATTACACGTTGAGTGCTAGGAATAGAATGAGGTTTATTGAAATATCCGGAAGTGACGTTTGGTCACATGCCTGTTGACATTGGCTCCATAGCCATCCCGCGTGACTGGTCCCTATGACCAATAGCAACCCAGCTCACAGTGGCGCCAACCTACAACAGGCGATGCGACAACGTCTGTAACGGCAGACGAATGAGATGCCTGACGGTAGTTTTACCGGTGCATGAATTCATTCTGTGTGCTATGTATATTCCTTCCGTTTTTTTCCGGTCAAGTAATCTGCCCGAAATGGTATTGAGCACCTGCCTCTATCAATGCACATTCGTCCAAGAAAGCAACAGTCTTCCGTTATGAAAAAGCAGCAAGATACGGGGTCCTTGCTAACCTCATAAGCTTATCTTTGGAGCCACCATACTTTGCAGTCCCAGCCGGATACGTTGACTTCCTGAGTTCCATGTCCTTTGCGAGTCGCTACCTTTCGTAGGAGGGTGCCTGGTTTTGACAGATACGTGACCTTTCCTAAGATCCCCCTAGTTGATGCCCAGGCCAACTATATGCACGTCTGAGGTAGCCTGCTCAGGGGAAATCACATTATCTTCTCCTACCTTTTCCCACCTTTGTGATCTTGTTAATTTTCTTGGCATAATGAGATAGCACGAGACCCCCCCCCCCCCCCCCCCTCCTATATGGTAATTGCACTGATGATATGTTATTTTCGTTTCCACCAATTGAAGCAAGGCATCGACATACTTCTTGTCTCCAATCAGCTGCCTGACTCGCCCTGAAAGCTGGGTTATTTGTCATTTGGACTGTTTCTAAGTGGGGCTTGGTCTTTTATATCGTCACTGTCAGGATTACCTGCTGCAACATCAGAATACACGAGGCTGAATACTTCGTACAGCCACTGCAGAAGCAACTGCGAGGTCCTTATGTTCGACACCATTAATCAGAAATACAGAAGCTGCTGCATACAGGACCTTCTTGTTCAAATCAACCTCTGCTGAAGATAGTATATGGAGTCTTCTATTTAAGTCTAGCGATTTATCGGAACAGCTTACCGTGCTTCCAAACTGCCATCTATAACAGGGATTTCTAAATTGAACTGGCTAAGAACAGCCATATTGTCAAAAGCTAGTAAAACAAACGTATATAAATACTCTCCAGTCACGTTCGGTAGTATGTTAAAGACCTAAGACAAAGAATAGCAACGCTATTGTAAAATCTGGAAGAATGTCCAGATACCACGCAACCCTATCCCGTGTTGCAGCCACGCCACTGCTAACCCGAGCGCCCCAAATTCGCGCAGCGGGTCTATGATATTGGAGACCCCGGCGGACGCGTATGTATTAACGCAGGGACGCCCTGCTGTACTAGGCAGCCCACAGCGCGTGCCCGTGCAGTGGGCTGCCTACCCCACCGGCGCGGTTGCCGCCCGAGAACGCCGTACGCTCAGCAGGCGACACCGTGTTGCCCGCTGGCGCTGCCTCTGCTGGTAGCGGACGATGCCTCAGCTACAGTGACTTCGGTATTTTCTCCGCTGGAATGCAAGAATGTCTCTGGAGACTACCCATTCCGATGGTTGTCTCTCTTTGCTCTGAGGTGCCTGACCACCAATCAGCAACGCGGTTTCGAGAGGATTTTCAGCTTCCTCAGCGCAATCAAAAAAAAAAACAAGCAAAGGAATCGGTTGCAGCTTCTTATGCTCTAGGCGTTGCTTCGTATTCGGGCACATTTTAAGGTGAAAGTAACTTATTATAGATTGCCGATTCATATACTTTGCATACACTTCACACTCAATCGGTTGAACAGGTCGTTGGTGTCTGCTGTCAGACCAACATTCCTCCCTAAGAGATGATTCAAAAGTTCACGTCTCGCATGTACGCTCGGGACGCAGCAGTGCAGGGTGCCGAGATCAGTCATACCCATCTATTGAAAAAACTGTCATATTATGCTTGTATTTTTTCTGTATTTTTAAATACAGGGTGTTTATTCTCGTTTGGGACGTAAATATAGGGTGGATAGGACATGCGAAGGGGATCATTTTTTACCAATGGACTAGTGGGCGCAAACGTCTAACAACACGGGAATTTGCGATTTCGTAATGAGCTTTCGCGCCTGCAACCGAGCGCTGCTGTGTTGCGGGCTGCCTGCGCCACGGCGCTGCAGCATTCGCACGCTGGGCAGCACTCGACGGCGGCGGCGTGTCGTCTGCTGGCGCTGTCCGGTGACTGCAGACGACACACCCGTCAAGGCAGCGGTAGTGAGAGCAGCAACAGTGACAGCAGCTCTGATGATGAGGTTCGTTTTGGTTTTCCTGTGCAGTTTGTTTTTTAAATTCAGACAGTTAAAACTCTACTGTGGTTTAAAGAGACTTGCCTTTAGTTATATTTGACACAAAAATAGTGTGTAAGGCTTTTAATTATTTATAAAAAAAGTTTCTTTGTTGTGAATTTGTCCTTACTGTCTGTGTTAGGATGGAAAGCTTGCGGTCGTCACCAAGAGCACCAAGGCCATTCCTGCCAGGGAGGGGATTTGCTGGCCCTTTTCAGCTATGCTGACAAATTGTGGGAGCCCCACAACATCGTTCAACGGAGTCCCTCTGGTCTAGCAGCTTCCAGCAAAAATAAAGCTGTGGGATATCCAAAGATGACTCCTCTAAAAGTCAAGCAATGTGAGGGTATGCTGAGCTGAGCTCTCTCTCTCACTATTAGACTTTTTAATCTCCAGCACTCACAATCCACTATTGTTGAACACATTTTTATCTGTATTTTTCCCCCTTTTGTTCCAGAATTTTTGAAGAAGAGGGCAGAAGCCGAGAATGCCTCCAAGGAAGAGGTGAAGTTGAGGGTGGGACGTACGAGCTACATCCTTGGGCAGCGGATCGCTCGCTAGTGTTAGGAAAGCTTTCCGCATGCAAAACATCAACATCCCAACTACAGAAGAGGCTCAACAAGAGAGAAAGAGAGGAAAGCTTTGAATCAAAAGAAGAGAGGAAACTCTCAATGATTTGTTGAAACCCTTAATGTTCAATACGGGTGTGAAGTTGGCCACAAAAAAATTTGTGGCCACAAAAAAGCTTTTCATGCTCCGACTATAGCCAGCTGCCATCTAGGGTGACCACCCATCCCAAGGTCATCCCAACAGCCGCTGATGGTCCTGAGCCATTCCCAACAGCCGCTAATGGCCCTGAGCCATCGAGCCCCCACTGGGGCACGGGCGATGCAGGCCGCTGTCCGGCGGGTCTGCCTACCTCCCAGGGGCATTTTTGGAAAAATCGCTAATACCTGGCCCCATGGACCCCCGATGAGGCCCAGTCGACGCAGACCGCTGTCCGGCGGGTCTGCCTACCTCCCAGGGGCAGTATTCACAAAATCGCTTATACGTGGCCCCATTGGCCCCTGAGGGGCCCAGTTGATGCAGGCCGCTGTCTGGCGGGTCTGCCTACTTGCCAGGGGCAGATTTCACAAAATCACTAATACGCGGCCCCATGGACACAAGATGAGGCCCAGTCGATGAAGGATGCTGTCCGGAGGGTCTGCCTACCTCCCAGGGGCAGTTTTCACAAAACCGCTTATACGTGGCCCCTTTGGCCCCCAGTGGTGCCCGGTTAATGCAGACCGCTGTCCAGCCGGTCTGTCTACCTCCAAGGGGCAGATTTCACGAAATCGCTTATACGGGGCTTCTGGCTTTCCGGAAGGCCCCGGCTGATGCAGGCCGGTGCCAGACGGGCTTGTCTACCTCCCAGGGGCAGTATGAAGAATAAGGCCTGTGGGCCCCGATGGGGCCCACTTGATGCAGACCGCTGTCTGGCGGGTCTGCCTACCTCCCAGGGGCAGTTTTCACAAAACCGCTTATACGTGGCCCCTTTGGCCCCCAGTGGTGCCCGGTTAATGCAGACCGCTGTCCAGCCGGTCTGCCTACCTCCAAGGGGCACTTTTCACAAAATTGCTTATACTGGGCTTCTGGCTCCCTAGAGGGCTCCGGCTGATGCAGGCCGGTGCCAGACGGGCTTGCTCCCAGGGGCAGTATAAAGAATGAGGCCTGTACTCTACCCCCGATGCAGACCGCGGTCCGGCGGGTCTGCCTACCTCCCAGGGGCAGTTTCTTCAAAATCTCTTATCCGTGGTTACCAGGCCCCTCTGAGAGCCCCAGTTGGTGCAGGCCTCTGCCTATCGGGTTTGCCTACTTCCCAGAAGGAGTTTCAAAAATAAAGCCAGTATGCTACCCCATTGGGCCCTGATAGGGCCCACTTGATGCAGACCGCTGTCCGGCGGGTCTGCTTACCTCCCAGGGGCAATTTCGAGAAACGCTATTGCATGTAGACCCCATGGCCACAGGCGGGGCCCAACCGGTGCAAACCAATGTCCGGTGGGTCGGCATAGCCTCTGGGTGCCATTTTCACCAAAAACGCCTCCATGAGGCCCACATGGCCCCAGTCCAAGCCCAACCGATTCAAACCAATAGCCACGGTTAAAACTGTCGGCAACAATTATGTGAACTATCCCTCAACTTGGCTGTGGCGCTGATCTGTTGACTTCTCTGAGCAGAGTGGCACATTGAGGCGAGTTGACAAAATTGATGCCAAATGGATCTCGGACTTTTCCGCACATTTTCCGGCGATTAATAGGTCCGACCTCCCGCTTGAATAGTGACGGCCCCGTGGGGGGTCGGCAACTGTCATGTCAACTACCCTTCAACATGGCTTGGGCGCTAATGCTCCATGTCCAACTGTGTCGAATCGCTGAGACAGGCACTTTAAAGCGAGGTAACAAAATTGATGTTAAAGAAAACTTCGACTTTTCCGGACATTTTCCGGCGATTTAATGCTCCGACCTCGCGCTGAGAAAGTGGCGGCCCCCTGGGGGTCGGCGGCAACAATTATGTCAACTACCCCTCAACTTGGCTGTGGCGCTGATCTGTTGGTTGCTCTAAGCAGAGAGGCACTTTAAAGCGAGTTAACAAAATTGATGCAATCTGAAAATCGAACTTTTCCGGACATTTTCCGGCGATTTAATGGTCCGACCTCCCGCTGAGAAACAGGCTGCCCTGTGGGGGATCGGCAACAATTATATCAAATACGCCTCAACTTAGCTGTGGCGCTGATCTGTTGGCTTTCTGAGCAGAGAGGCACTTTAAAGCGATTTGACAGAATTGATGCCAACTGAAAATCAAACATTTCCGGACATTTTCTGGCGATTTTATGATCCGACCTCCCGCTGAAAAAGTGGCGGCCCCGTCGGGGGTCGGCAACAATTATGTCAACTACCCCTCAACATGGCTTGGGCGCTAATGCTCCAAGTCCAACTGTGTCGAATCGCTGAGACAGGCACTTTGAAGCGAGTTGACAAAATTGATGTTAAAGATAAATCGGACTTTTCCGGACATTTTCCGGCGATTTAATGGTCCGATCTCCCGCTAAAAAAGTGGCGGCACCGTGAGGGGTCGGCAACAATCATGTCAACTACCCCTTAACATGGCTTGGGCGCTAATGCTCCTAGTCCAACTGTGTCGAATCGCTGAGACAGGCACTTTGAAGCGAGTGGACAAAATTGATGTTAAAGAAAAATCGGACTTTTTCGGACATTTTCCGGCGATTAAATGCTCCGACCTCCCGCTAAAAAAGTGGCGGCACCGTGAGGGGTCGGCAACAATCATGTCAACTACCCCTAACATGGCTTGGGCGCTAATGCTCCAAGTCCAACTGTGTCGAATCGCTGAGACAGGCACTTTGAAGCGAGTTGACAAAATTGATGTTAAAGAAAAATCGGACTTTTCCGGACATTTTCCGGCGATTTAATGGTCCGACCTCCCGCTGAGAATGTGGCGGCCACGTCGGAAGTCGGCAACAATTATGTCAACTACCCCCCAAAATGGCTGTGGCGCTGATCTGTTGGTTTCTCTAAGCAAAGAGGCACATTGAGGCGAGTTGACAAAATTGTTTCGGGATGAAAATCGGACTTTTCCGGACATTTTTTGGCGATTTAATGGTCCGACCTATCGCTGAGAAAGTGGCGGCCCCGTCGGGGTCGGCAACAATTATGTCAACTACCCCTCAACATGGCTTGGGCGCTATTGCTCCAAGTCCAACTATGTCGTATCGCTGAGACAGGCACTTTGAAGCGAGTTGACAAAATTGATGTTTTAAAGAAAAATCGGACTTTTCCGGACATTTTCCGGCGATTTAATGGTCCGACCTCCCGCTGAGAAAGTGGCGGCCCCGTGGGGGTCGGCAACAATTATGTCAACTACCCCTCAACATGGCTTGGGCGCTGATCTGTTGGTTTCTCTAAGCAAAGAGGCACATTGAGGCGAGTTGACAAAATTGTTTCCGGATGAAAATCGGACTTTTCCGCACATTTTCCGTCCGGAAAAGTCCGATTTTTCTTTAAAACATCAATTTTGTTAACTCGCTTCAAAGTGCCTGTCTCAGCGATACGACACAGTTGGACTTGGAGCAATAGCGCCCAAGCCATGTTGAGGGGTAGTTGACATAATTGTTCCCGACCCCGACGGGGCCGCCACTCTCTCAGCGGGAGGTCGGACCATTAAATCGCCGGAAAATGTCCGGAAAAGTCCGTTTTTTTTTCTTTAACATCAATTTTGTCAACTCGCTTCGAATTGCCTGTCTCAGCGATTCGACACAGTTGGACTTGGAGCATTGGCGCCCAAGCCATGTTGAGGGGTAGTTGACATAATTGTTGCCGACCCCCGACGAGGCCGCCACTTTCTCAGCGGGAGGTCGGATCATAAAATCGCCAGAAAATGTCCGGAAATGTTCGATTTTCAGTTGGCATCAATTCTGTCAACTCGCTTTAAAGTGCCTCTCTGCTCAGAAAGCCAACAGATCAGCGCCACAGCTAAGTTGAGGGGTAGTTGACATAATTGTTGCCGATCCCCCACAGGGCAGCCACTTTCTCTGCGGGAGGTCGGACTATTAAATCGCCGGAAAATGTCCGGAAAAGTTCGATTTTCAGATGGCATCAATTTTATCAACTCGCTTTAAAGTGCCTCTCTGCTTAGAGCAACCAACAGTTTAGCGCCACAGCCAAGTTGAGGGGTAGTTGACAAAATTGTTGCCGACCCCCCAGGGGGCCGCCACTTTCTCAGCGCGAGGTCGGAGCATTAAATCGCCGGAAAATGTCCTGAAAAGTCTGAGATCCATTTGGCATTAATTTTGTCAACTCGCCTCAATGTGCCACTTTGCTCAGAGAAATCAACAGATCAGCGCCACAGCCAAGTTGAGGGATAGTTGACATAATTGTTGCCGACAGTTTTAACCGTGGCTATTGGTTTGAATCGGTTGGGCTTGGACTGGGGCCATGTGGGCCTCATGAAGGCGTTTTTGGTGGAAATGGCACCCAGAGGCTATGCAGACCCACCGGACATTGGTTTGCACCGGTTGGGCCCCGCCTGTGGCCATGGGGTCTACATGCAATAGCGTTTCTCGAAATTGCCCCTGGGAGGTAAGCAGACCCGCCGGACAGCGGTCTGCATCAAGTGGGCCCTATCAGGGCCCAATGGGGTAGCATACTGGCTTTATTTTTGAAACTCCTTCTGGGAAGTAGGCAAACCCGATAGGCAGAGGCCTGCACCAACTGGGGCTCTCAGAGGGGCCTGGTAACCACGGATAAGAGATTTTGAAGAAACTGCCCCTGGGAGGTAGGCAGACCCGCCGGACCGCGGTCTGCATCGGGGGTAGAGTACAGGCCTCATTCTTTATACTGCCCCTGGGAGCAAGCCCGTCTGGCACCGGCCTGCATCAGCCGGAGCCCTCTAGGGAGCCAGAAGCCCAGTATAAGCAATTTTGTGAAAAGTGCCCCTTGGAGGTAGGCAGACCGGCTGGACAGCGGTCTGCATTAACCGGGCACCACTGGGGGCCAAAGGGGCCACGTATAAGCGATTTTGTGAAAACTGCCCCTGGGAGGTAGGCAGACCCTCCGGACAGCATCCTTCATCGACTGGGCCTCATCTGGTGTCCATGGGGCCGCGTATTAGTGATTTTGTGAAATCTGCCCCTGGCAGGTAGGCAGACCCGCCAGACAGCGGCCTGCATCAACTGGGCCCCTCAGGGGCCAATGGGGCCACGTATAAGCGATTTTGTGAATACTGCCCCTGGGAGGTAGGCAGACCCGCCGGACAGCGGTCTGCGTCGACTGGGCCTCATCGGGGGTCCATGGGGCCACGGCCACGTATTAGCAATTTTATCAAAAATGCCCCTGGGAGGTAGGCAGACCCGCCGGACAACGGCCTGCATCGCCCGTGCCCCAGCGGGGGCTCGATGGCTCAGGGCCATTAGCGGCTGTTGGGAATGGCTCAGGGCCATCAGCAGCTGTTGGGATGACCTTGGGATGGGTGGTCACCCTAGATGGCAGCTGGCTATAGTCGGAGCATGAAAAGCTTTAGTGTGGCCACAAATTTTTTTGTGGCCAACTTCACACCCGTATGTTTAATTTTTTGTTTGTTTGTACTTGGCGGCTGTGACTGACTAAGTCCGCTAAAGTTTTAGTTTTGTTTTGTTTCTTCAAGTATACTTTTTTGTGTGAAGTTTTTACGTAACTTTAAATGTAATACACGGTAAAAGTTGGTCCTGGAACTCCCAGGACCGAAACGGCGCCGCGCACCCTGTTCCAGGATGGTCCTGGAACTGGGTGCTCAATCTCCCAGGACGGTCCTGGGAACGGGTCGCTTTTGCCACCCGCGCCTCCTCGTCCTGGGAGATAGTGTACTTGCTCCCAGGACCGTCCTGGAACAGGGTTTGTGGTACCGCAGTCGGACACCCGTTCCCAGGACCGTCCTGGAACAGGGTTCCTTCGGCCACGGACGGACACCCACCTCGCCCCCCCCCCCCAAACCTCCTCCCATTCCTCAGTGTCGTGCAGCGGTTTACCTGTTCCGCTCAAATTCAAACCTCATGGTTTCGCGCGCGTGACACGGCGCGCGCTCTCGAGGCCGGAGTGCGGAAGAAGAATCAAAGGAAGAAGTGCAAAGCCATAGTGAATCGAGGAGGCCTTGAGTGGAATGCCCACTCTCAAATCCGACGTCGGAGAGAATTTGGTGTGTTTATTTCGCGATTATGAATTTTCTCGCTTGTATTATAAAATGCGATCTGTGTTCCCTCGCCGCGCAGTCGAAATTGAAGCAATGTTATTTTTTGTTTCTTTGTTTTTTTGTTTGTGTTTTTGTCTTTTAAATCGTGAAATGTAACAAGTGGTTGTCAATGTGTTGCCTACGAAGTGTTTGCGTTTCGTACGGTTTTCTCGTTAATTTTTAAATAACCTACCCTAGCGGAAGCTTCAATCCCTAGGTTTGAACATGGGCTTGGTGAAATTTGTATAGATTTCATTTGATTCGCTTGGTTATAACCAGTCGTTTTGTGTTAACCAGGTTATGTTACATTACTCGGTTTGGAAGAAAATCAGTGTGCTTTCTTGTGTGCATGTATTTGTTTGGTGTTTCAGTTCCGTTTTTCGAATGCGTTATGGACTCGAGTCAGAGGGTTATTGAGTAGTCACCAGAGGCACTCTCTGCATATCTCCAGGAGCGATCGTCTTTGAGCCTGGAAACCATCAGTTGTTTACTAAGTAACTATTTAGATGGAAGATGTCATTGCACCCTTATCGTTTCATTTTGGCACCCATCTTTTTCTCGTTTCTTTTTTTTTCTCCTATTTTTTTGTTTTGTTTTGTTTTGTTTGTCTGATTGCTTGGTGGGTCTAGTAGGGCAATGGCTGGGGTGGAGGAGGTAGTTGGAGCTTTAGAGAACATTGATGGAAATGAGAATGCTGATTATGATGAAAGTGATGAGGATAGTGAAGATGACGTCAATCTGGCTGATGTGGAAGATATGCCAAACGGGCGGAAAGACATCAAACATGCTGCCACTAAACTTATTGTTGACATGCGAAGCGTCAGTGCAATGACCAGAGTTGGAGTTCGCAGAGCCATGGCTGGAGCGGAACTTGTCCTTAAGATTAACAACCTCTCTCTCAAAGAAGATGTGAATTCTTACCTGACTGCTATCGGTGCTGCAAACACTCCTGAAGCTCAAGCGCTGCTCAGGAAATTTGACAATGTGAAACACTTTAATGGAATGAAAAGTAATGAGGCTCAGGTGTCCGCCATTCACAAGTATTACAATTTTATTAAGCCTGAATCTGTTTATATCAATTATAGACTGGACCAACGCCTTCAGAATGAAGGAATTTATCGTCAAGTTCCTGTACCCAACACATATATGTATGTTTCTCCAATCAAGATTTTGTCCCTCCTTTATAGCAAACCTGCTGTCATGGCATATGTTAGGGCACGCTGGCCATCTCAAAATGGTATGTTGTGTGGTTACACTGATGGTGACCAATTTTGCAACAGCCAGTTTTTTCAAGATCATCCAGATGCATTCCAATGTGCGATTTACTATGATGGTGTTGATGCTGCTAGAGGTCTTGGGCCTAAATCTGGACTGCATGAGATTGGTAACATCCTCCTGATAATCTTAAATGTTCCTACAATTATTAACTCTTCACTAGCTGGGCTCCATCCGATAGTGCTTGCAAACACCCAAGATTGTAAAGGAACCTTTGCAGGTGTTTTGGGTCTTGTTGTCAATGAAATGCGTCAGCTAGAAGAAGGTGTAAGAGTGTTTGTCAATGGTGAATTTGTGACAATATATGCTACTTTAGTTGCTGTCAAGGGTGACACCAAAGCAGTGCATGAACTTCTAGGATACCTTGGGAGTGGTGCACGTAAGTTTTGCAGACTATGCATGATATCTCGCCAGCAGCTCCACTCTGGTGAAGTGATTCTTGGTGAGAGGCGTACACCTGAGATGTCTGCAGAACAGCTTCGAAGGGTAGCAGCCAATGCGTCTTACAGCACTGAATGTGGGTTGCGGTATGAAACATGCCTCAATGAAATACGGTATTTTCACGCTGCCAACAACCCCTGCTTCGACCTCATGCATGATGGGGCTGAAGGCGTCATCATCATGCTCATGCGTTTATGCTTGAAACAGTTTATTTGCACTGAAGCTCTGTTTGAAGTTGAGGAGCTAAACCAACGGATTGGTGCTTTTAATTATGGGCTTCAGAACATCAGGGATAAGCCAACTCCCAACTTTTCGCTTGATTCATTGCAGAAAGCAAACACAATCCACAAGCAAAAACAAAATGCTGCTCAAGTGCTAGTACTTTTTCGGTCCCTTCCTTTTATTCTTGATAGAATTGGAGATGAAGGTGGTGTTCCTGAGAACCATGGACATCTACAAATATTGCTGCTGCTGTCCCAAATTTATCAAATTGGTAGTGCTCCCATAATTCCAAGGGATATTATACCATATCTAAGAAGACTCCTGGAGACTTTTCATAGAAGCTGGTATATTTTGTTTCCCGATGTTAATCCAATTAACAAATTCCACTTCTTCCAGCACTTGGCAGACAACACATTGGCAATGGGGCCACAACGCCAGTTTTCATGTTTTCGGGAAGAAGGAAAAAACTGCCATATAAGAAGACATGTTGCTACTTGTAACAACTTCAAAAATCCTCTTCACACCACAATGGAGCAAGCCCAAATATATCAAGCAAAGGTGTGGGGAACTAAGAATGATGATGTTGTCATAAATGAAACATCTTTTGTAAAGAGAAGAACTGTAAATGTGGCTACCTTACCTGTCTCTCAACATCTTCAGTGTTTGGGATTTGCCGCCGATGATGAAATAAGTGTTGCTGATGGTGCAGTGGTGAATTCTTATGTGTACAGGGTTGGAGAGTTTCTCTTAAATGTCAAAGCATCTGAGAATGCTAACAATCTGCCCCAATTTGGGCAGATTCTCCATGTCGTATGTCCAGAGCACACACAGCTAGTTTGGTTTGCGGTAGAGGTGTGGTCCACAAATGGACTGGTGGAACGCTTCAATTCATATCAAGTGTCCCCAATAGTGGGAGCAAGAGTACATTTGATTGATGTGCGAGATATCCCTTTGCACCCACCTATCAGTAGATGGCGAGACTACTCCTCAAATAATATTTACCTTTGCCTGAAGCATGCTGTTTACTAATACCTTGGTGGGTAGGGGGGAGCTGGTCCCTTGTGTGGGAATGTATTTTAGCTTGCAGCTTGGCTCTTTTATTTTTTTATTTTTAAATTGTATTCATTATAATTTTCTGGAATTAATCAACACCGCTTGACATGTCTTTGTTTTTCTTTTACAGTGCAAGAAGTAGATGGCGAGTCATTTATGGATTTTAATGAAACTGAGTTACGTTCCTATTTTTCTCAATTGCCAGATGATCAATTATGTGAAATTATGAAGATTGTTGTGAAACTGAGAAGGGAGGAAAGAGCTAAAGGAAAGAAAGACAATGTCCCGGGACCACAAGTAGTTTCTGACTCTTTGGTAATTTTTTTTTCTTCTTCAGTTTTCATTCTATCTGTGGCTGTTGCTGATATTTCATTGGAACTTCTCTTTTTTTGTTGCAGGGTTGTGATGTGCTTGGAGGCTTTGTAGGTGAAGATGGCGTTTTAAAGGGGATTACTAATATACATGTGCAAGGAAATATATGGAATGCTGCACCATGCATCAGTGTTTCTTTTTTTAAAAAGGCATCTCAATATTCGTTCAAGTCTCCTGTCAACAACTCAGAAATCCTCAGCAGAGCCTAGTAGTAGGTGAATTGTTTATCTCATTGATCTCTTGCGGAATTTTCTTTCTATGAAAGTTTTATCTCAAAATGGTATTCTTTCAGGAACCCTTAGACGTCCTTGAAATTCTACAAAAGTCAACTGCTGGTCTTCAAATTATAGAATTTGTGGGAAAGAATAAATTTCTGAGCTATTCCCTCTACAAGGATTTGTTAAAAATCTTGCATGAGCATGTCATCAAGAGTGAAGAAAGCTCAATAAAAGAGTGAGTTAATTTTGTTGTTTATTTTGTTAGCTGAAAGAGTACTGTACAAATGAGATTGAGATTGTGGTAATCTTTGAATTATATATTTACTTTTAAATCTTTGAAGTGTGAAATTCGTTTTTGATGGTAACAGTCTACTCTTTTCAGTGCATCTGTAAAATCCCAGTCAGTTGCCACGGCGAAGGGCATTGTTTTTGCATTCCCAAATCTTAGTGACAAACCAGATTGTCCTTGGGTGAGTATTGATGATCTTACAGAGAATCTTATTAATTTGTATTACAATTAAAAGTAATTAGTGTTTTCCGTTGATTTTCTAGGGATCTTGGTACCATGCTTGTCTGATGAAGTTTGGGACCCATGAATCACAAGAGTGCTGTGCACAAGGCCAGAAGGAAAAATCAGCCTGTACAGGAAAGCAGACAAAGGAATCAAGCGTTAGATCTCAGACTCAGCATGTAACTCAGACACTTCATGTACCTGTTGAGAAGACTGTTAGCAGCAAAGGAAAAAGATCAGATTTACCATCTAAAATGGGGCCTGGAACTGGTGTTTCCTTTCAAGCCAAAAGACCAAGGGCTTCAAGAAAGACAACACTAAAGAAGCGTTAATTGTGGGCTATGTGGTGGCCATAGACTCGCCTTGTATACTATGAATGTAGCATCTGTATTGTACTACTTCAGTTCATGTTTACTGATGTCTTATATCGAGTATGGAAGCCGAACAATCCTATTATATCTTATATTGTAAGGTGTGAGAAAATTGAGGTGGTCATGAGACCATCTGACAAGAAATCACACTACTCATGTTCACTGTGAATGTAGCATCTGTAATTTACATGAGCTCTTATTTACTGCTGTTATTGTACAGCTTGATAAATAGTGTTTTATTTATTCTTGTAATAATCTTGCAATAATTTAGTTACGAATGTCTCCATTATTGGGCAGTGAGATGGAAGTACAGTGCTCATAATAAACAAGTAATTGTATAATATTGCTGTATTTCATATACTCTTTCACTAAATGGTACAGTTGAAAGTTGTTCTTCCACAGTCCCAGCACTGTTCCACAGAAAGTTAATTATTTGATGATAGGATTATTCCTAGTAGTAAATTAAACAAATTGAAGGACTACAAATACACAAAACAAAATAAGAGAACTAATCAATTATAAGCATTACATTCATATCACATATGAAATGCAAATAGAAACTAAAATAATACAAAGCTTGATTTCATTTTAACAACTCTCTAATAGCTGAAACAAATGTTGATACAGTTGGGGCTACAGAAGTGTTAAAACACATCAGCATTTCTAAATAATTATAAACAAATCTCAGATATGGATGGTATTCCAAGTTGAATACATGAGCTGCCTTTATGATTAAACAGACAGCTCTGATAACACCCTCTTCAGGGTGGTGCTGGTCAACAGTTGCGACATGAATTGTCTTTCTATCAATCTTCAGATAAATTTGTCCAGATTCAAAATCATTGGTAGACCACAATAGGAAGGGATAGATGGGAATATCCTCTGCTTCACAATACTCTACTGAAGTGTACGCCTCTGCGTCAATTCCTTCCTACATTACCACATACTAAAATTAATACCAAGGACACTTCAACACAAAAAGAAAGCAGCATTAGTGGACAAATAGAAGACTGCCAAGAACTTACTGCAGCTATTTGTAGCAGAGCTGAGCTGGGTGTGTGCTCTAACTGTGCTTTGAAAGTTCTTAAATGGTTTAAGAGCGCAGTTCCTGTTGTTCGGGTTGTTAAGTGGGGGTTCAATAGTTTCGGCAAGGCTATCAAAGCTCTCAGGGTAACTGAAAGCAAGAAATAAATATAGTACATTGTTGTTATTTAACAGCTGTTTGTTGTATGAAAAGTCAAATGTGCATATACCGTTTTTAAATTTATTACTAATCTCCAGAACCACTGATGGCTTTTGCTTTTCACAAAACTTCAATATAACTGGAGCAACTTTGGCGAACCGATGTCCTAGCTCCTCAGCAAGGAGTTCCTTCCTACTAAATTCTTCAGATATCTAAACCCATAATGCAAAGGTTTAAATTTCACCACAGATAGAGAATGGGAAAATCACAAAGTTTGTAGAATTTAAAACAATTTACTTACCATATCACCACAATAGCTTGCCAGGTGTTTGTGTTTGGCAAGGATATCAGTACAAGACGGCTTCTCTTCCTTCATCCATTTGTCCCTAATATCATAGGTCATTTTCAAACCCAAACTTATTTCTGCACGATTAGCAGAATTAGGGATTGCCCCATTCATCCACGCAGTCTGCAAATATAAATGGAACCAGGTCCTAAACACCACCTACCCACAATTTTTAGTATATTAGCTTAGAATATTGTGAGCAATTGTTGCTTACCATGCTACTAGTCAAGTTGTCAGAAGGTGTAGTTTCTTGAACAACTTGAACAACTGTTGACACGGCTGTAGAATTGGCACCAGAAGAGGCCCTGGGTTGGGAAGGCTTTTTCATTCTGAAGTATTTTTTTTTGTGGCTGGAAGGGTTGCCTGTACAGTCTCACACTTTGTTGTCACTTTCTTACACCAAGACATCTGGAAACAAGAGTTTATTATCAGATTAAAGAAATAGGAGCAGAAAAAGTAAAAAATATTTTTCAAGGAAAACATACCCAAGGGCATTCACCACTATCCCGAAGCTCAGGCATTGCTAATACAATGCCCTTGGCCAAAGCTACCTTTGTAGGTTTGTCCGGGTAACTATAGAACAAAAGAAAACAAGGACAACTCTTTATATGATATCAAGTTGCAAATACAGAGTGAGAAACTTCACTTACTACTTATCAGGGCTTGACTTCTTGGCTGTCAGACCATCAAACAGGAGCGCCATCATGGTCTCTTGATGAGATTTATTGAGACACTTTTCCTGCTTGACAAAGGCAACTACATTTCTCCCTTGTTTTTTTGCATCCAAAATTTTTAGAACATCTATTGGTTCCTGTGAAAAACAAAAATTATATGCAGATATACACTTCGGATCCAAACTAATGTGCAACACTATAAAACAAAAACATACTAAATCACATACTAACCACAGTATCAGAGTCAAATACTTTTGATTTAGCTGAAGCTTTGAGCTGCTTTTTTCTCCTTTTTATTGGAATGTCAAATGACAGTGTCATATCCGGACTACGAGCACGGACATTTGCGATGGGCTCACAACCCTGAAACCATCAATAATTATAATAAGTTAGGATCCATATACATAAGAAAAGGGATTGATGACATACAGTTGTAAGCCATACAAGTTCTGCTTCCTCTCCTAAATTTGGTGCGTTTTTGAGCAAGTGATCCTTATGTGCATCAACAATCCTCATTAATTTTTTCCTCTGGCCATAGGTGATGGTCGAGAAGTTCTTCAGCAGCACCTCACCAGTGAGGTCAAAAAACTCACATCCATCTACCTCTTGAGCTGCAACAGAGAAAACAGTGATTGAAAGAAAATGAGCAGCTGAACAAGTTTCAGTTATATTGATGAACACGACGTTAGGTGACGATTGAGTGAAACATTCAATGCAAATACCAGAAAGAACATTACCTTAGCAGCGTATAAAATTTTACTAAATAGCAAAGATAGATATAAATTTAAAAAAGTTAAAGAATAGCGCCATTGTCAACAAATACTCACAAAATAAACACTGAATAGTTTCTGGGGTGATGAAGCTGCATTCATCCTGCAGGTAATCGGCTACCTCTGACACTGCGCTGTCTCTGTTGATCACTAGCACATTAATTTGCTGCAGGGATCCCATTTCTATCACAGACCTGAAACACCAAACAAGTACTGGAACACAAGAAAGCACACCGATTTTCTTCCAAACCGAGTAATGTAACATAACCTGGTTAACACAAAACGGCTGGTTATAATCAAGCGAATCAAATGAAATCTATACAAATTTCACCAAGCCCATGTTAAAACCTAGGGATTGAAGCTTCCGCTAGGTAGGTTATTTAAAAATTAACGAGAAACCTGTACGAAACGCAAACACTTCGTAGGCAGCACATTGACAACTACTTGTTACATTTCACGATTTAAAAGACAAAAACACAAACAAAAAAACAAAGAAACAAAAAATAACATTGCTGCAATTTCGACTGCGCGGCGAGGGAACACAGATCGCATTATATAATACAAGCGAGAAAATTCATAATCGCGAAATATACACACCAAATTCTCTCCGACGTCGGATTTGAGAGTGGGCATTCCACTCAAGGCCTCCTCGATTCACTATGGCTTTGCACTTCTTCCTTTGATTCTTCTTCCGCACTCCGGCCTCGAGAGCGCGCGCCGTGTCACGCGCGCGAAACCATGAGGTTTGAATTTGAGCGGAACAGGTAAACCGCTGCACGACACTGAGGAATGGGAGGAGGTTTGGGGGGGGGGGGCGAGGTGGGTGTCCGTCCGTGGCCGAAGGAACCCTGTTCCAGGACGGTCCTGGGAACGGGTGTCCGACTGCGGTACCACAAACCCTGTTCCAGGACGGTCCTGGGAGCAAGTACACTATCTCCCAGGACGAGGAGGCGCGGGTGGCAAAAGCGACCCGTTCCCAGGACCGTCCTGGGAGATTGAGCACCCAGTTCCAGGACCATCCTGGAACAGGGTGCGCGGCGCCGTTTCGGTCCTGGGAGTTCCAGGACCAACTTTTACCGTGTAAGTGTTAGCTACTTTCCTAACTATGGAGTCTATTATTTTTTATTTGAGTGATTTTAGTCACAAATTTACTGAAGTATCTAAATAAATTTGTCTTCTATCATAAGAAAATGTTAAGTGACTGATGGTTTGCGTGTAACACCTTTGATGTTTCTACCACTTTTGTTGAAAATATTTCATTTTGGATAACATTGTAATATCTTCAAATAATGCAGAACATTTTTAGGGTAGACGCACATTCTGACAGGGGACTCTGGAGAAAGGATGAGCGCCCGCTAGACGCAGAGTAGGCAGTCCCGCAAACCGCAAACGCATGCGTGCATGCCAACCCTCTTATTGCCTACCGATCAGGCGCTCCCGAAACTGCTGTAAAGACCGCGGTGCCTCTTTTACTATGAACCATACTCGTTACCGATTTCGATGGACGGCCCATGGGTAGACAACAGAAGGGCCATGGGCGAGCGGACCATGGGATGACCACAGACAAGCCATTGACGAATCGCTGGCGGGCCATGGGCGAACCACGGATATGTCATGGACGGCCCGTGGGCACCCATGAACAGACCATGGGCGGACCATGGGCCGACCATGTCCAATTTCCCATGGACGGACAATGGACGTCCATGGTCGAACCATGGACGCGTCATCTACGGAGCCTATTATTATTTCTTCACTCCGAGCGTGCCGTTGCTATAGGTTCTGTTGTTTTTCGTTTGACTCGCTTCATATACCGCTAGATTGGGTCACAGAAATGGGCGGAGCTATGCTGCGGTCCTACCAACTTTCAAAATTTATGATAATTTTAAAAATATTAAGTACCGTTGTTCCTACATTATATTTTAAATCTTATTTATCATAGGAGGTGATGGACCGCTTTACAGTGTGGCGGTTCGCCGCTTCGAATCTTCGATCGATCCCTTTTTCTACCATTTTCTTCTCTTGTTAAGTTTCGAAGCTGTGACAATTTATTATCAACACGCGTTGTTCGGTCGACGAGGGCGACTATCAGTGCTTGTAGCCCTGGAATTTTTCTCTTTCTTTCAGTGTTTACAAAAATATCCCACAGACCCGCTGTTCGCTAGTTTGAAATAAAAATGTCTGACCCATCATTTTACTTTTTGCTACAGGACTGTGATGGAGACATTGATGCGGCTTGTGCCCAACCATCTGCTAAGCCAGCTTTCTTGTTGAAGAGATACCGAGAGAGTCCGAGAAATGAATCAAGTGAAACTGATCAGATGCATCTTTTTCAGCCCGTCCCGACACGTTTCTTTAGAAACGGCAGGAGCCGGGCTTATAGTCTGATGCCGCATGTTCGTTCGGGCGGACGTATGTTCGCCAACTTATCGTTCATAGAAAAACTTCAAATTTTGAGGATCAACTACTGTTTTAACGTAGAATCACGTGCGGTGGCAACAATTTTCGATTTGTATCGCATTTTTGATTAATGAAAATTTGTCTGTTTTTGTTTTTTGAGGTTAGGGTTGGCCGCCGCGCGCACACTATTGCCATCGCGGCGCGCACAGGGACGGGCTCAGGTTAACGATTTTAATCGTAACAAGTACATCTGCTATCGGGCACTTCTAGGGAGACTTGAGGCGGGGGCCGAAGGCCTCCGCAAACGCCGCCGGCAGGCCAAGCTGGCCAAGTCCCCCTGTCAATCCGAGGTGCCGGTGGAGCGCAGCGGAACTGGCACCGAGGATGACGGAAGGGACGGGCCAGCTTGTTTTTCCATCCTCGTAGTGTTGAGGCTGGGGGCTGGAGTGGTTGGGGGCGAGGCGAAGAATGTAGGCGAGATGAGGAGACCGCACTTGGTTGTATTTCGAATATACAGAGTATGGTATACAATGGTGCACAGATGTTCACAGGTAAAATGCTCGCGGTGAGTGCACGTGGTTTCCATGACTGTTCGCAACCGGCGGGTCCGTCACTGCCCCTCCTAGGCTCGGCCCGGACACCCGGGCACGGCGAACACATCAGCCCGGCAGCGCGACATTTGCTGATCAAGCAGTGCTGCGCTGTTTTGAGAGCGCGGCGAGACCGGACAGTCGGACTTCACCTCGGAGCAGCCAAGTTCATTTAGTTTCAATATTTTGCGGACAGCCCAAAGGGCTGCCCGTAACAGTAGGTTAGTGGGTCTAGGCATTGACTTCATAGTGGACGAAGTGTTGAGAAGGGAAAGATTGAACTTCGCGTGACTGCCTAATAGGATAAAGTTTTGCCATAATTTGTGAGCTGTATTTGATCTTTCCAACTTGGCTGTCATCATATGTAGTTATAAACTTCACGTCCATGGCAGTATTAGTTTGGTAAGAAATATATTTGATGGTTCTAAAATTTCACTTTTGTTTCAGGTGGCCGAAACGAACATAATACCAACGTCTGGCCAATCCATAGGAATGTATCTGAATCAATAATATCATTCAAATCAGCGGCCTGGTTCAAGTTCCTCAGAAGAGGAATGGAGAGAAGCTCTCCATCGTCATCCTCTTTGAACATCCTGGATCTGAGGAACGCGCTCGGACGAAGCGGGTGCTTTGGGGCGGTACTTTACAGGGGTCGTGTGGGGTTAAACTAACCAAATACGGATAAACGTATACCTAGCCTAGTCCAATCGACGCGGCCACAAATATATCCGGGCCAACTCACGTAATGTGGGCGTGACGTCATGTGGCGTGATTTCGCGCTTTTCCGCGGCGCCCCGTCGCAGTCTGAGTTGCGATAACCGCGGGAGGTGGCAAATTGTGTAGAATAGACCATTGAAGCCCTGATGAATAAGAACTTAGTGTCGCGGTCGCGACGGCTACCCGCTCGGGCGACGCCGGGCGCGCTCCCGCCCTACATTCAAAAACGCAACCATTGCAAGTTCAGGGAACACCAGAGGCACCGACTGCCGGGCTCGCCCAGAGCTCGTCAGTCGGTGAGTGTACAGCCAGGAGTACGTGCGCGACCTGAGGGAGGACGGATCCACATTGGTATGAGCTACTTAAAGTGAACCCTGGCCTTCGTCTTCTTTCTGAGTTTCCCCCTTGCTCCCCTTGGTAGCTAGGTCCCTGCTACATCCCCAGCAAGTCGAGCACCCCCTCTAAATTGCCTGAGTGTGGGTAGCCCGACTTGTATATTAGGTTCACACGCATAGCGTCGGCGCAGGGGGCGGTCGCCAAGTCAGGTGGCCAACCTAGAAACTAAGGCCCTCAACGTGGCGTTGTCCGATCGCGCTAAAAATTTGCACAGCGTCGTTTTAAACCATAAACTTCGCAAACAAGACACCCGTGGTCAAAATCCCAGATTTTTGGGGCACCCTAATGACCTGGGGTCGATGCATCTGGCAAGTGGTAAGGCTGTTTTATTTCCCTTCCAAACCCAATTTCCCATTCTTCATCACTGTGTTTGATTTCTTGCTCGATTGTCTGTTAGTAACAATTCAGTCTAATTCTGTCTGTGTTTTGTGACGCTTAGTCAGTAGCTGGAAGTCCTTGTGATCATGGCGTGCTATTGCACTGTTCATTTTGTTTGTTGCGGCTTGTGTGGTGTGATTGCAGATGCTTCGCCAGCAGCTGCCCAGGTGCCATCCCCACCACCAACCGCAGCGTAAGACGCTGCTGCCACCTCTGTACTCTAAGCGGCAATATTGATGCCAAGGAGGCGGGGTCACCCTATTCGCCTTGAACAGCAGGCTCGGCTCATGGCAGAAGTCGTGCAACTTGCACCGCCCGCACCACCTTCAGCCCCAGGACTGCTCATTCAGCCAACCGCAGCACAAGCTGCTCACTCCGCTGTACCCACTTCAGCTCCACAGGCTGCTCCCCCGCTGTAACTGCAGTACCACGCCAAAGCCAGCAGCCTCAAGTTCTCGTATGCTGCTTCTGTCGCGAGCCTGTTGTGTACGTGGTTTGGAGATGCGAAGGGCCATTAGGCACGCATGACACTAGCCGGATGTTTCATTCAGACTCGGCAGTGAACAAGCTATAACCACGACTGGCTCCCTTCGGGTCTGACTCCGGCCGAGAGGGTATCTGTGCACTACTGTGATAAACCCAGTATTATTTTACACGACTGTTCGTCCATATTCACACCTTAATCAAAGGACATCACAGAGCCCACGGCAACATGGTTCGAGGGGTCCGCAACTCGAGACAACCAGTGTACACAATTTGAGACGGTCGAACACAATCGTGCATCAAAAATAATCAAAATTGCAGTAAACATAGGTTTCAGCTACATTCTGGGGCTATAAACGGCCGAAAACGCTATTAATAGAATACAATTTTGAATTTTCTGAAAATCAGCACGGTCGACACAATCAACACAATCAGTGTAGACGTTAGATTAGAGTTGTGGACAACCCTCGCATCATTTCTTCGTACATGGTCGTGACATGCTAAGCCTCTGCATTTTTGACGTTGGCCCGTTGGCTGACGCCGTGGCGGAGATACTGTCTGCTACGGTAACCCTCGATAGGGGCCGTCCATAATCCACGGGGACAGGTGATGGGGGAGGGGGTCGACGATAGTCCACGCCTGTCCACGGCGGGATGGGGTGGGTTTGTGGCTAGTGTCCACGTCTATCACTCATACGACGTCTAAACGCAGAGACGTCTTGTCTCAGTCGATTCTTCCAGTGGTGGCATAAAGCGGAATCAAGACCTAAAACTAGCTTTCGGGAGTATCCACAGTTGGTACAGTAGGTACACTGATCCGATCCCCTTCCTTACCCTAATTTGATTCCGATTGTTGCCCGCCCGCCGCCCGCCAGCGGACCCGAGTGGCTGGGTGTCTGGGTGCTACGTGAGCGTAACGCACGCCGTTTGGCGACAAGTTAAGTGCGGTTTTCAGGGAATTTTTTCGTTGCGCAGGCTTACAATCTGCCTTTTCCAGCTTATTTGTCCTGGTAAAAATAGGTGTGACCATAGGCCTCACCAGTGTGTCCACAGAAAGAAAGTTTTCTAAGATGAGACTGGTGAAAAATCGATTGCGAACGTCCATGGCACAAGATCGGTTTGATCATTTGATGATAATTGCATGTGAAAGCGACATTGTTCTTGATATGAATTGTGTCAGACAAGTGATGATGATTTCTCGTACCTCGTCTCGTAAAGTCGCTGTTGCCTACTTACATAGCACGAATTGAGGTTGCATGGATGCACTGTAGCGCACCCAGACGGGTGATAGCCGCCAGGAGCAAAACACAGCCTCCGCAAAAAACGCTAGAGGTGGGTATCACGCTTTTCCTTAAGTGTGATGGTAACCACAGCTTAGGTGACGCGTACCACACTCATCTGAAAAAAAAAAAAAGCTGGCTTCCACCACGCTCATATCAAGTGCGATTGTTACTCACGACACTACAGTAGCAGTTTCGTGAACATCGCACCCAGGGAGAAGTGCGATACCCATCTCTTGCTTTTGTTCAGCAACCGTGACCGCCCGCTTAGGCCATCAGCTAACAAAGCGCATCACCTTAGCTCACACTCTTTTTTCACAGACTTCAGAAAAATTCCGTTCATTATTATTAAAGTATTGGTGGTACTGTTGGTTTGGGGTATAATTCCTGATGCTTTGCACGTGTTGCCGTGGTACAGAGAGAACTAATACACTGGAGAAAGAGAAGATTTAATCAAGCTTTGTACATGTATTTGTAGACTGCAGTAGAAGGAAGAACATGGGGAAAAAAAGGAATTCCCTGCCAACATATGAATATTACACTAGGCTCTGTTATTGACAAGTAGTGCCAACTTTATTTCCAACACGTGCCATGAAAGTACTGTCGTTACTATGAAAGTACCACCGGTATTATCGGCATTACTGAAGTATTATCAGTACTATGGTACTATGAATGTATTATCAAGGTGTTATTGCGCTGTGTACGGGGACTACTACGCGAGTCGACCGCCCCTTGAAGCGCGCGTGACGGACAATTAAGAGCGACCTTCTATTAACAGCAAACGTTCGGCGATACACTCGTTCAAACATAAAGATGCGCTACTTCCAAGCTTGTAATCAGTCAACGCGGACTGCATTCTAATGCTTCTGGTCATTTTTAACTTTGTAAAAACCGAAACAAAATGTGCGTGAAACGTCTGCGTAATCCGTAGTATCCATCACCTCGGCGAATCCCGGGCGCTCGCCTGTGAGCGCGCTTACTACGACCACTGGAACGTCAACGTCAGCTCGGAATGAAACTTAGTGGGGCCATAAACTGAACCTGAACCCCTCCAGCGGTGTGCCGAGGCGGCGCCTCGGTTTTGGACCAAATGAAGGCTTTACCGTGTTTCCGACTTCTAGTTCTGAATGCAGGAGGCAGCCATATTGAGTGAAGAGCTTATAGTCAGATATCCATCCAGGACATTAGCATATCATGCCCGAACGAAAATACCTGCAACGGCTTACAGCAGTAAGTTCACATAGTACAAACTTATCTTTGGATATTTCGATAACTGTTTTATCAAAATACGAGGCAACGAGCACGCAACCCATCCGGCTGATATATGTGTAAATAATTCACTGCAAATCTCGCGAATACACTGTTTTATACTCAGATTTAAAGTTAT
The DNA here is from genome assembly GCA_038380765.1 of Odontothrips loti. Lineage (NCBI taxonomy): Eukaryota > Metazoa > Arthropoda > Insecta > Thysanoptera > Thripidae > Odontothrips > Odontothrips loti. The sequence continues at coordinate 2,268,411 of CM076251.1, read as the reverse complement.
AATTACTGCTATGCGTCTCTCGTTTCTTTTAATTGAACCTCGTATACAGCTACTCTCTTTGTAATACTACGTTCGAGGTTTCGGATCCCCACACTAGATGCTTGTTAGTGGGGTTCATATCAGCGTCGGCGGGGCAGTTAAAGTCAGCTGCAAATTCCTTCAGGTTCATCAGACTTCCTGTCACTCTGTAGATATTGGGAAGGTGCGGGCTGTAAACAAAAGAGATGCCTTGTAGAAATGCGTTCCCTTCCGTATCAAACCGTTGCAGTCTAGAAAACCTATGCACCCAATGATGCATGGGGTGCATGGGGCTCACATAAGAGGGGTCTATGGAACTTGAGGATCCGGGCCGATAAGAACTGCAGTCCGTAACCGAGCGCATTCGCCACCGTACCCGACTCGGCTTCGCGGTGACTGGGCCCCGGCCTACTCTATGTGAGAATTGGAGCCTGGCCCCGGTTTTGCCTGATTCGAATCAAAAATATTATTGATCGTAGCACAGTCCGTGCAGTTACAGCCGAAATTTCAAATCCATCCACTTCAGGATTGGCAATTTTTCCGGCTTTGGCGCGCCTACATGATAGGCAACAGTTCTCGCAACTGCCATTCGTTTTCTGTCAATGCGGCGAATGCGCTCGGGTATGGATTATGGATCTTGCAAAAGTGGAGCCTTCTACTTCAAGCCTTCAGCGAACCCAACCAAATCTAACACAACACCGTGTTCCGAGCTCTTACTCATTGCACACACAATCAATCCTTCCGCAATAATATCATTGCTTAGTCCTCACTAAACAAAATGTATTGCCAAAAATAGCTATCACGTTTTTATTGCAATTAATATGTAAGATGTATCGTAAAGAAATCGCAATATTTCTTCTGTTGTCGAGGTTGGTTTACGTATTACTTAAAGATTGGCGGAACAGAACAGTTTGAATATTATCGCACTATAGGAAAACAGTGCAATCGGTTTAAACTTACCCGTCTCGATTGAGGAGGAGCTCCAGCTTGAGCAGCTTCGGACTGTAGTTCGAGCAATACACGGATGCGTACGACACCCAGTAGAGTTGTCGAGCGCTAAGCACGAGGCCTTCCCCCTTGGCATTGCCGTTCCCGGGCTGCGCTGGAATCCGGAGGCCGGGCTCCTCACCACCCTGCGCCTCTCTCAGGCGGCGGTAGGCTCGGTAGGCCAGCAGCTCCCCGGTGATATCTGCCATGTTCTCGTCCCGGGAGATAGTCCCGTTCACCTGCGGAAACGTTTATGGACCTCTCACCAGGCGCGGATACAAGGGGGGGGGGGGTGCCCCCCCCCTTTCCCAGGATGCTACCAAGGCGCCCGAAGGGCGCCTGAAATTTAGGCAAAGTGCGGGGACCCGCCGAACTTTACATCGCCCCCCCCCCCCACAAGTGGCTCCTGGATCCGCGCCTGCCTCTCACTGTGCCTTGTGCCTCCTCGGTAAGACGGGACAGCTCCAGCTCACAGAGAACGAGCCGTAAGTCGCGAGGGGGTATGCACTCGCGTAATGACCTGTACAGGTTGCCCTGTAATACCACGGAATACATCGTAATACCGCGTAATACCACGCAATACCAGCGTCACATCGCGATTTACCACGTTATAAATTCCTTCCATGCTGTGAGGTGCTGCGATCTATACGATCTATTCACGTTCCACGTAATACCAGTAATACGCGTAATACGTAAATAATCTGCAATACACTGTATTGCAAAAAGTTTGCAATAACGGGCCCATTGCGCCTTATGGAGAGTGTATCACTTTTTTTTCCATGAACCACTGTATTGCAATTTCGAAAACGGTGGTAGTCGCGGTCGACCACCCCTTGAGCGAAAGTAGCCGTTCGAACAGTGCTCCGACGGAAAGTGCATCCTATGCCCGCGCGGGGTATTTTCGCGGACGTGGTGGGCGATGATGGAGCACGGCGGCCGTCAGGCGAGGACAAGTAGAGCGAGCCTCCCGGGTGAGGCGTGTGGCGGTAGCGCCGCGGACTTGGTGTCTCAGTCTCATGACGTTCACAGGCACCGCTGCTTCGGTTCCTTAGGGAGGGTACGGAAACGCTCGTCTGAGTGATCAGACCCGTTTCGGGCGACGCTCTGGAAGAACCTCGAGTATCAATCGCCAAAGTCCCATTTCGATGGTCGGACGATTGACAGTGACCACAATGATAGCGTTATGCGCAGCAGGGCGACGGTCGCCTACCCCATCGCAGCGATGTCGCCTGCCTTTCTTCGCGGTGACGTTGCCTGCGGTGGTCAGAGTACAATCGCGAAAGTCCCATTCCGATCGACGGGCCAATAATTCCGGCGACTCCACCCCGGGCGACAACCAGGCGAGGTTTTGTGCTGCTAAGCTGGCGCAGCATAGCTTGGCCAAGCGGGTAAATTCCTACAAATTATGTCGGCAAGGTTCAAGACTACCAGGATTACCTTCGATCAATTTGGATCACCTAAGGCAAGGCCACCTAACTTAAGATTGCGCCGGAACACCGGAATTTACCTCACATAACCCCACGAAACTTACTCCGTCCGCCGTAAGTCGTTGTCCCCTACTTCTCCCTTTTCTTTCTGTAGCACGTTCTTACAATTCTTGCGTCTACCTTGCAGTGCCTGAGATACGATTTTGACCTGTGTGGTAAAACTCAGCAATAGACACAGTAAGCAAAAGACACACTAACCTTCGGGAATACCAATGCAACCGTGAGGTTGCCGTAGAGTTCTTCGATGCGCTTCATTCGCTGGTCAAAAACGGATTTGGTGACGCTGCTCTTCCATTGCTCCTCTGCTTTCCCATCCCCGTTATGGGCAGTGCCCTAAAAATCAGATACAGCAGAGGGATTTCACTTTTCAAAGGAACGTGCATAAGCGTTACATAGTAAATTACAAGGAAATTTTTCGTAATGCAAAGAAAATAGTTTGTAACACGGTTCGTAATACAGCAATCATACAGTCTACATATTGTTTGTAGTGACTTTGACAGGCTTCGCAACCAAGCAACGGCAATCAAGTTCTTTGCAACCTTGCAAACAAATTTATAATCATATTGTGTGCGCTGCAAAAGAACGCATAGCTTCTACACTGCTAGACTGTCGGGATCCATTTGAAGCTACCGCGTTTCAATTTTTGAAGCCCAGCTAGGCGACGCGCCATATCCACGCCCGTTGACTGTGATCAGTGGAATCACTGCAAACGTAGAAGCGATATATACAACCTAAATTGGGTGAACGATTATTTCTTTTTGGTCGTCTAGAGCCAGTACAAAGTCTCGTCCTTACTAAAGTAGACAGTACAATCACGGCAGAATAGGCGCACAAGGCCCTGAGTTAGCCGCCGGGTCGTAGATTGGTACCACGCGTGTCGCGCTACAACCTCATAGAGTCTTTGTTTACAAAGACGTTTTACAACAAAGTGTACGTTGCGGTACGTTGCCTAACCAAACTTGATCCGCCACCATCGCAGTTTGTCATGCCGGATACTGTTTGGTACACACTTCTTTTTTGGTTCCCGCTGGGATGGAGTGAAATACACTTTTCATGCATTTCTTCTACTACTCCCGTGGCATTACCAAGTTCCACTCACATCACTATCGAAGGCATGGGCAATCTCGTGGCCAATCACCGTTCCCAATTGTCCGTAAGTTAAACCGTCCAGGCGTTCCGCTTCGAATATGTCAGAAAGGTACCCTGGGAAGAGAACTAAGAACAAGGAATTAAACAAAATTAAATAAATGAAAAAATTGGTCATTAAACACTGGCGATTTATTTAGAGGCCCACTATATGCAGAGCCCGCCATTCATAGGCGTAGGAACGTAGCGCCCCCCCCCCCCCCGGCGATCCTACGCCCATGCTGCCATTTCGTTCTAGATACAGATACTTCAAATTATGAGGAGGCATGTCCAAAGGGTCCTTCCTGAAGATCCCAAAACAAACTGTGTGGGGTTGAACCACGCCTTTGTATTGCCCGATGGAAGGCTGCGCGGGTTGCCTACCTTTCAGCCGCCCTTCGAGCACTTCCGGTTACTAAAACTGCCTGATCTCGAATTTCAATCGGGGGGGGGGGGGGCTAGTTTTTACGTTAAGTGTGAAACTGTTAAAAAAAAACTGGCCTTATTTTGGGACCAGGAATGGTTTTATGGTGAATGCAGTCACCAGAAACATCAAAAAAATGCCACGCGCCAACGTGTCCAGAAGTTCTCGGATCTGAGAGTGACATTGTTACGGTCTCACTTCTTAAGATTGGCCTGCTGGGGTACACGCCGTATTTTTTTGGCACTTTAAAGGGGTTGTTCTGAGTCGCGGCGGTTATTATCGGAACCCAAGAGGCCATCGCTACCGCTGCCGATCAACTTTGTTACCGTTCCACCCCTAACTCAATAACTACTCTCACCCTATACAAAATTAGGGGTGGTCGGTGAGGGCCCAAATTCGAGATTTGGCTGCTTTAGTGACCTGGTTGGCCACACCGACTATTTTGCCAACTTTCTCCCTACATATGAGTAGTGGTAAGGTCGATTTCCGATAATGTCCCATACAAGGGGGTGGTTTAACCCTTAGAATGAATAAACAAAGCTGCTGTTTGCTCTGCAAATCTAACGCAGTATTTCAGACTTAAATAGTGGACGAATTTCAACGTACGTAAGTTTTCTTTAATATTAATCGTATTTACACAATGCAATTAGCTCACGTTTTACATTGATAGAAGTGGGACAGAACTTTCCCTTCGCCCGTTTTGAAGCATTTCTGCTTGAAGCGGTACTTACGCTCCATTTGAAGTTAGGGCGGTAACCTCACTCATGCATTTTAATAGGACTGCTAGAAGCTTTCAAACGGGCATACTACGAGAATGCAACAAACGGGCCTAAACTTAACTTTACGCACTCGTTTCACTGGCCTACTTAGTCGTCGAGAACCAATCAACGAACTGTGAGCACTATCTGGGCCAACTTTAGTGTAGATACCGCAAGTATTGTTTTCGGGATTTTCCGAGGTCGTCCGAAGGTTCCAACTCGGGTCTCAACGTTAGCATGGGAATTTCCACAGTTACTTGGTGTTCGACGACCGCCCACATTGTATAAGAGAATTAACCGTGGAATTAAACATGGAACTGCTCACCTAGAGAATTCGTGACGGGAACATACTGTGCGTTCAAAAAGTCTGCTGGTTCGGTTGGCGCCCATGTCAATGGAATGTCCCAGTCCAACTTTTCCAGAGACGTATTAAATTTCATACCCGGGCGACTGTACCTAATTTTCGACATGGAGATAACGTTATCCAGGAAGTGCCCGTCAAGGATTTCCAGCTGCAACACAAGAGGGTGTGAATGGGACACCTAAGGGGGCGGTGAATCGATTAGCCAGCAATTTAAGTTACATATGGGCGGGTCTTTTCAGGACAAGGTTTTCAGTCGACCAACTCCGAAAATGACGAAAATTTGGGAATAAAAACTTTGAAAGCAAATCCAAGAGACCAATTTGTCCCAAAGTCCATACCCTCTCAAACGCATTTCTAGATAGGTGTGAGGGACATTTTTATGTATATGGACACCGGGATTTCGTCACAGGAGCAATAATTCTAGCCGCAGGCGGGTAACGAGGAAGCAGGGCAAAAGAAAAGCTCGCGCAGACACTTACCTACTAATGTTTTATGTTCTCCTGATTATCAAAATATGGTCTGTCACAGAAGAATTTGAACGTAAGTTGTGTACTTAATATCAAGCGTATTTACACTCAGCAAGCTCACGTTTTACTCCAGTGAGGGGCAATCCACATATTACGTCATCACTGGGGGGGGGGGGGGTTCTAGTCACTGATTACCTCCTATGCTTTAACATGGGAAGGTTAGGTTAGCACGTGATCACGTGGGGGGGGGGGGGGGGGGGGCGCTGTTGCCCAAATCATGATGACATAATATGTGAATGGCCTCTGGAAGAAAGGCAGAACTTTCCTTATGCCCGTTTTGAAGCATTTCTGCCTGAAGAGTCCTTTCTACAACATCTCTTTATGTCAGGGGCTAAAAAGAAAGTCACATAAAACGGACCAGATATGGAAAGATTCGACGTTTTGGGGTTTGAAATCATCTTCGGTAGCTTTTTTGTCCGCAGAGTTCAAAACCAAAACCTCCAAAAACGTCTAACGAATATCACATGTAAAAACTATTTTAAAAGGTTAGGAAAAATCGCTTATATGGGACGCTTTTGAAGTATTTTCTGAAAGTTTTTACAATTTTGGAGCTGGTCGACGAAAACCTTAAATTGAGAAAAAACAAGCTGGCCCGTCCCTTCCGTCAACCTCGGTGCCAGTTCCGCTGCGCTCCACCGGCACCTCGGTTCGACAGGGGACATGGCCAGCTTGGCCTGCCGGCGGCGTTTGCGGGGCCTTCGGCCACCGCCTTAAGACTCCCTAGAGGTGCCCGATAGCAGATGTATTTGTTACGATTCAAATCGTTAACCTGAGCCTGTCCCTGTGCGCGCCGCGCTGGTAATGGTGTGCGCGCGGCGGCCAACCCTAACCTCAAAAAGCAAGAACAGACAAATTTTCATTAATCACAAATGCGATACAAATCGAAAATTGTTGCCACCGTGCGTGATTGTACGTTAGGAAAGGAGTTTACCCTCCACATTTGAAGTTTTTCTGTGAACGATTAGTCGGCGTACATACGTCCTAACGAACATCCGGCATAAGACTATAAGCCCGGCTCCTGCCGTTTCTCAAGAAACGTGTCGGGACGGGCTAAAAAGGACTCGCTTAATCGACCTGCTGCAAGGGACAATTCGCTACCCCTAATGAAACAATCTCAGAGAAAATAAAGTCGATGCAAAGCTTCCTGAGGATGGCCCTGCGAGGGACAGTTGGTTTGACCAGGGGCACGAGACTTCAGGATACCCGATCACTGATGATAACTTTGGACATAACGACCTTTCAGATTCTCAGTGAAATATTACAAAGAGGACAACTTTATATCCGCTTATCCGTTCCGTTTATAAGGCAAATAGTCAATATTGCAATTTTCCCTGCCCATTGTAGTCGCACGGATTTCACCGCCCTCTAATGCATTGTATAGCATATTTGTATGATCGAGGTACTTACATGACCGAAACGGCTATCTAACAATGTAGTGTTGACAAGTTCGTCCGGGTAACCCACAATGTACGTCATCTTCTCCAATTTCTTCTTCATGGTTTGTCTGCATAACATAGAATGGGATCATTGAAGTTACTTAATTCGAATGTTGACAATTGGTGCAGCCAGGAAACTCTGTTCTTGATTGGCGACTAGAGCAGAGGCATTTGAGAGAGTCGGGATTCGATCCAGCGAATGGTGATGCGGGCAGGGGGTGGCAACAGCGTCACAGCGCCTGGTTCCATGCGGTAGCGAGCTGAAATTTGTCGCAAATAGTTCGCATTATAATAATGAGGCCAGGTGTGCTTTAGATCTGCAATTGAGATATTAGCACAGGTTATGCCTTGGAAGTTGCTAATATGCAAAGATATATATGAGTTTTCACTTGAACTTTGTGAGTTATAAGCGTCGCAAATCTTGTCTGCGATACTGCGTTTTCACAAAGATTTGCCATTTCGGACGAAGTATCGTCCATATAACGCAGTAAATGTGAGTTAACTAGAAGTATAAGCATCCCACAAGATGTAAAACGTACTCCTCTATCGAATGAAACCACCCCAGACCGAATCGGTTCATTAGTTTCGAAGATAATTTAAATATATATGAGCGCTACCGCATGGAGCCAGGCCCTCTCACGTGCTTGCTACCCCCTAATGCGGGCGAATGAGTTCTCAACCGCGTCCGCTCTAATTGTCTCCAGTCGAGGTACACTGGGAGTCTTATTGAGCTGTCCACTTCTTCCAGAGCCTGTCATTTCGTTTCGAGTAGACCTAGAGCGTTGCGATTTATTGGAGGCATGTCTCAAGGGCCTTTCTCAAAGGCCCCAAAACTGCAACTTTGTTGATTCATTCTAAGGGGTTGGACCACCCCCTTGGGATATTGTCGAAAATCGCCGTGAACGGAATCCTTAGAACCCATTTCTAAGCAAGCGGCTCTCTGCCGTACAGGTTGCCTACCCTTAGGCGTTCTTAGCAATGCCTAAGACAAGGGTACAACGGAAAAACAAAAAACAGCCAATTAAATGCGTTGTATTTATTAAACAAAATTACGCGCAATTACCATGCAGTCTTTTGGTTAAAATAATGACTATAGGCAAGACTAAATATCGGAGCCCCAGAGTCCATCGCTACCGCTGCCGATCAATTTTGGAACCGTTCCAGCCCTAACTCAAAATATACCCCTCACCTCCTCCAAAACTAAGGGATGGTCGGAGAGGGTTGAAGTAAGAGATTTGGCAGTTTTCGGCACCCATAATGCCACACTTACTGTAATTTTCCCAATTTTCGCCCTACAAATGGGTTTTAATGATCCCCTTCACGGAGTTTTTCGACCTTGCCACACTTAAGGGGTGGCTGTAGCCGGAGGGGGTGCCCCATTAAGGCCGTGCCTGTTGAAATTTGACTTCGAGCTAGGATGATGAAATTTGGTATACCCATAGATTCCGCCCCAAATGGGAGTACTGTAAAACCGCAGGTCGCTGGACCAATTTTGAACAGAGATACGGTGGTCCAAAGTGGCCAATTCGAGCTATTGCAGAGCTATTTTCTGTAATCTTTGGGGCCTAAACTACCTATCGCACAATGACGTGAGACGTATCATCGTGTTGGGGAAAGACTCTTGTAGGGAAGGTAAGGGTTCACAAGTTCGGAATTCCGTTCACAAATGTATGATTTTGCCGGTCAAAGTTTGGCCTTTTCCGTGATTTTTGATGGCCACATACGGACACCTTTTATGAGCTCAACGAATTTCCGGATCCTATTTTGACCCGTAATCTGCCGTGGGGCAGCCTTTCCCCTTCTCAAATATACCGTCGGTTTTTCTGTGCGACCCATAGTTTAGGCCTCAAAGATTACAGAAAAATAGGCTGTTTTGGGTGCGTTTTGCCTCTTTTGAATTAGCCGGGCTCGAAATGAGGGGCTGCAAGGTGGCGCGGTGGTGTCTGTAGGAACTACGCCGGGTGTGATGGTCCGGGGAGGCCGGCCTTTACAACTGTGTACACAATAACACAAGGACAAAGAAAGCAATAACCGTGACGCTCCAGTCTGTGCCAGCCGGGCCGGCCCAAGAGGACCTCGCCTTCCTTCCCGACCGGAGTCAGCCTCCCTGCCCAGCTAAGGCTGCTGCGGCGGGCTGGGCCCTGGCCGCCGCCATCTGGTGCATAGGGCAGTGGAATTAGCCAAACGGATCGTGCCCACAGGTGTCAGAACATACTCTAACCAACCAATTTCATGATGCAGTCAAGCTGTCAGACTGGTCACAAAGATCTGTCGGTCTGTCTGTCTGCCTGTATCTCTGTCTCTCTATCCGCCCCCCCCCCCCCCCCACCTCTCTCTCTGTCTCGTCTCTCCCTCTCTGTCTGTCGGTCTCTCTCTCTCTCTCTCTCTCTCTCTCTCTCTCTCTCTCTCTCTCTCTCTCTCTCTCTCGCGCGTCCTGTATTTCCTACTAAAGCCATCCTTCCAGTGGATTAGAGACCCTCTGGTCGGTGACGCGCGCTCGGCCCCGCATCGAGTCGAATGTGTTGTTCATTACCTGCCCTAATCCCATCATGGAGCTCACCGATGGGCGATGGGTGACCCTGGGTGACAGCGGGCGTGGAGTGCTCGTCACGTCCTTATCGCACGCGCGCTCCGTGCGGCAGTTCGAGGGAGAGAGTGAGAGTGATTGAGCGCGAGAGTGAGAGCGAGAGCGACAGGGAGGTGCGGATCCAGGAAAGTAGGGGGACGGGCACCAAGGCCCCCTCTAGGCACTGATATGCAACCATCACAACAGAGAGAGAGAGAGAGAGAGAGAGAGAGAGAGAGAGAGAGAGAGAGAGAGAGAGAGAGAGAAAGAGAAAGAGACTTTTCCTCACTAAATTCTGCAGAAAATATGTGTCGAACGCACAGGGGAATGGGAGAGGTTGGTTGGTTGGATACCGTATATGAGCCGCTTTCCGTCTCAACGGGAAGGGGGTGTGAGCCCCCTCGTTCTCGACTAAGTTACGCCTGTCGGGGTCGTGACTCCCGCCAGGGTGGCCTCGCCCACTTCGCAGTACGCCTGTGTCGTAAAAACAACCCCGGGTTGGTATCACTCCGTGGGGTCCCAGGCCGCGGTAAGAGAAAGGGTTAGTAGTGGTTTTGGTTTCCGGCTCACCCGCCCTCCTGGCAGGGAGCGCATAGCTCTTCGACAGCACCCACTTCTTTTTGCCCCGCGTACTCCGTGTCTTCGCGCGTTTCTTCGCGTCTTTTCTTCGTTTGTCTGGCCGGTACCACCGCAGCTAGGACTCCAAGATCTGCTGCGACGCGCTGTTTTGGGGGGTTGGGTTGGCTCCGAGGTTTGGTCGTTCTTGAGCGTTCTTGAGTTGATCTTGGGGCCTCCGCAGGTGCTTCCCGAATACCTGCTGCGCGGGTCTTATTCCAGTTGACACCGGCCGCCTTCACCTGTCCCTGTTGAGCCTTCCCATCCCTTCCCTGGTGGGGACCATCACCAGAACCTTAGGATACACTTATCTGAAGTGGGAGGGGCATTCGCAGTAATGCCTCCGTCGACCCGGAGGTGCCCGCCGTGTTGGGCACTTGCTGCTGTGGTGCGCCCTCGCTGCATTGCTCTTCCTGTAGGCGGACCTCCCGGGTCCTCCCCGTCGCTACCCCGACACCAAAGGATACTTATCTGAGGCTGGAGGCTGAGGTTTTGCGGCGTTGAGTGTAGGTCCCGGCGTGCCGCTGTTGGCTTGCAGCAGGTATGGACAGAGGTCGGGCTGCGTCCGTGACCGCCTCCTCTCCTCCACCGTCCTCTTGGCGGGCGGGCGCTGTTTTCGCGCGCAGCCCCATCTGGGGTTTTCTCCGTCTCCAGACGGCCGGGCCGGGGAAGGGAGGGGGGAGGGGAGGTATTGTTTGCACTGGCCGCACTGCACCGGCTGCAAGGGGAAGGGGGGGGGGGGGGGGGGGGGGGGGGTTCGGCGACCACGCCGGGCATGGGGAACATAACCTCACTTTGCCGATTTACAAAATGCATTGGACGGCCTTTTGGGAGTCTAGTGGGTACCCGGGAGGCTCGAGGCCAATGTGGAGGGCAGGTCTGTACCAAATTTCAAGGTTCTAGCTTGAAAAACTTAAAAATAGTAACGCCAACCACAAGTGGACCGCTAATTTTGACGCCGAGTGTATTTAAAAGTTCACGTAAATTATAGCAATGAGAAGATTTCTGATGGGGGAAATTTTTCTTCTTGTATAGCGCGCCCGTCGGAAGCCCAAAAGGGTGTCGGATAAACTGTTTTCCGTACTACCTCCGTACCTAACATATATATAAAGTGTTCCTTTCAAAACACAAGTTTTTTACCTGGTCTCTTTGTCCAGCCACGGCTCGTTCTCCAGAATTCGCTTCATCTCCGCTATCACATTGACGACCACCTCCTTTACTTTGTCTCGGACTTCTTTGCGTATGTGTCGACGCACGTACATGGACGTCGTAAGAAGAGGAAAGCTGTTGGAATTGAAGCTGGATTATAGTCGATTCTGTTGTGCCCACTGTTGCGCTGTAGGGGTGCGGCAATTATGAACCATCACCCGAACTCCAGTGGTGATGAAACCGATGACAAACGATTCGTCAAATTATCGACACAGAGCACATATAAGCGAAGGGGTCCACAACTCTAATCTAACGTGTACACTGATTGTGTTGGTTGTGTCGACTTTTGCAGCTGATTTTAAGAAAATTCAAAATTGTATTCTTTTCATAGCGTTTTTCGGCCGTTTACAGCCCTAGAATGTAGCTGAAACCCACTTTTACTGCAGTTTTGATTATTTGTGATGGACGATTGTGTTCGATTGTCTCAAAATGTGTACATTGATTGTCTCGAGTTGCGGACCCCTCACATTAAATTACGAAGAACAATTTCGTTCTTAGAGCATCGTGTACCGATAGATATAAAGCGGCATTAAAAGAAAATAACTGGCTGAATATTTGTGCAATGTAAATGACCCAGATTCGGCAACGTTATGAATACCCTCGGATCTACAACCGGCGAAAAATATTCTTCGGCTACAATGCAAGCATTTAAGAACGTTTTCTTAAATCAAGCCGAACTTATAAGAATACAAGACAACGCCAGACCACGTCCGGGCTAACAAGCTTCGCTAATCGCACAGCACTGTTCCACCGCGCCTGGCGCACCTCATCTTCGCGGCCTGCCGGTGGCAGTTATTACAGGCTCTATAAAGGGGTCGTCCAGAATGGATGTGCGGGTTTTTAGGAGGGAGGGGGGTGGTCCTACAAACCGGACATGGGTGGACGTGGAGGGGAGGAGGGGGTGTACAAAAATGGACGTCCACGCCAATACCGCCAAAATAATGTTATTTTCACCCAGTTTGTCCCCCACATGCTTATGTATCTTTGAAAATGCACACAGCGCCAATCTGAACAAACCCTCTTTCGGAAAATTAACCGTACCAGATACTAAATATTTACACAAATTACACTTTTTGAAAACTGGACGTCCAGGGGGGTTGGGGTTCTCTATAGCAGACGTGGGCGGACGTGAGGGGGGGGGGGGGGGGGGTGAACGTTGCCTGAAAATACCCGGACATCCTTTATGGATGACCCCTAAAGGCCCTGCGGGGCAAACAAGTCGCCTATCCCTGTTTGGCACTGGACTAAATACGACTAAATCCGCTCAAAAGAGACGTCTCCAAGGTTCGGGGGCTTCGGCCTCCAAACCCCCCGTATCCCTTTTGTTTTTCTTTTTCGGGGGCTCACAAGGCCCATGCCGACAACCAACTTCCAAACCACTCAAGCTAAAAATCTCAGAATATGAAGTTTTCTTATTCATAATCATAGGGAAGCCCCTTTTCGATCTCCCCGCTGTGCGTCAAACCGTAGAACATAGAACGTAAAAAGAAAAAATAAACATAATTACACATAACATTTGAGGGTTTTAGACCAGGCGGGTGTCGAATCGCTGTTAACTAACCTCTTGCTACAAAAGGCTTTGTAATAACGCTTTCAAGTTTTTACTGTAAGAAAATAATTTTTGGTGCTGAACCTAAAATCGAGCGCAAGCAGACCTGTCATGAACGTGATTGAGACAATGTTCTTCGATGCTCTTCTTGTTGAGGCCATAAGGTTCGGCGATTTTTCGTGCCTCTGCGTTGAGATACGGCAGAATCTTCTCCAAAACCGCCCGCCCTATCATGTAGTTGATCACCGTCCTGTCAAAAAGTAAGCGAAAGTAAGACTCGAGGAAATTAGTATAATGTTGACAGGAACGCAATTCTACCTTTTCATTTAAAAAAACTGGTAACGTTACACAGTTAAAATTGCGCGTTGCAAGAAAAAATGCAGACAGTTTCATTGGAACAGTCGAAGGCGGTGAGTGCATTTTGCATTCCGTTGCAGTTGCTGACGTTACCCGAAACGGCAAGATGACAGGAAAAACACGCGCTGGCCTGTCGTGCGCATGCGCGGACGCTATTCACGCCAGAACAAATCCACGAACGCGTTATGCCCTTCACCTTCTCACCGCATTCGATGACGTCATCAGTAGCAACGGAATTGCCCATTTAAAGCAAAGTGTCATAAAAAAAAACATGGCAGTATCATTTTAACAGATATGGTCTGTTACTCCCCCTGCTGTTTTTGTTTACTCCTATTGTCTGATGATCTAGGAACCGGAAGATAAGGAGCATGACATTATATTACTTTCCACTCCAAATATTTCTTAAGTCATGCGCATGTAGAGAGTTCATTTCTGAGCAGCGCTAACGCGTTGCAGTTAATACGGTGTCGGCACTGCGCCTGCTAGAGGCCTCCGAAGTGTAGCTTATTCTCACGGCAAAAATGCAGTTCTGCGCTTCTGTCGTGAGAAGGGCGGTTCACCTTTATTTTGTTATCAACAATGCAATGACGTTGCGATCTCCAGCTTTCAAAAGTAAACACACACGATCGTCAGATCACGGAGAAAAAACATTAGTGGTCGCAACTAATTTTTAAGTTTATTTTCAGACAAGCAGTAAATTTTTGTTCAGATAACTAAAATTTAGTTGGGGGAACTAAATTTTAGTTGCACCAACGAAACATTAGTTGGTCCAACGAAGAGGTTCGTTGCGGTCACTAAACAAGAAAATTTCTGATCTTTGCTCCTTTAGCGAACCTATGCGTTGAAGCAACTAACATTGCGTTGTTGCAACTAAAATTTAGTTCCCCCAACTAAAATTTAGTTCCCCCAACTAAATTTTAGTTATTCGAACAAAAATTTACTGCTTGTCTGAAAATCAACTTAAAAATTAGTTGCGACCACCAATGTTTTTTCTCCGTAATGTGTGCCCTCCCATCGACGCAAGCGCCACAGGTGGTACAGGTGTCGCTGAACCCAACTTAAGTTTCGCCTTCGCCGTCGCCTCAGAGCGGCCATTGCTAGAGACCCGAACTTTATGATGTTTTGAAACTTCCAGATATGCGCCTTAACACTAGGGGTACCGGGCTGAGTCATTTGACCCAAATCGCCCTTTCTTTCTCTAACACTTGAGTATTTCTTCTTTCTCGGGCCCGGGGTTTTCTGACTTTTATTTTTTTTTACCCTTGCAGCATTTCCAGCCCTTAATTTTTTATTATTTTTTTTTTTTTTTTTTGGGGGGGGGGGGGGGGGGGTCGAATAGTTTCGGAATGAAGGTCATGTTACCCTCCGTTTACCAAACTGGGTCATTTGACCCAGCCATATACTGACCACGTTTTCCGCCCTTGGTGTTACGCTTTTTAGCATCCAGGCAATGTAAAAAGGGTCTGGCGTACTTGAGAAAGGCCATTAAACAATGTTATGACACTCCTTGCAATATAAGAGTTAGACAACCAGCACGGCTTACCTTATTTGTCGATTCAGTACCAGTCTGACGTGGATTTTCTCAACGAGCGAGAAACAGGTGCCCTAATATTAATTTCTATATATAGACATCAATAATACTATTAGCCCAACCTACCTAACCTTACAATAATATTTTACTATCACGGGAGTGTAATCCATTTCGCCGACTAGGCATAGTGTCGACCTACACTTTTCTCATTTCTGACCTTTTTTTGGTAGCTATCTAACTTTGCCTAACCTAACCTAAACTTGCCTAACCTAACCTACTCGTTTGACCAGAAGCCAATACAATAAGTGGACAAAGAGGAAAATATAGGTCGGCACTATGCCTGGTCGGCAAAAAGGATTACACGCGAAATAAAGATCGGTCAAAAAGGGGTCGATCTACCGCCATACGCCAATATTGTATTTATTTCTTTTGCAGTGCACCTCCCAAAATATTAATATTTTCTTGTGAGTTTTTTTAAGAATTGTAATAGAGTCCACAAACAACGTCAGGAATACAAACCGACGCCTTTAAATCATGTTTTAGGTCAGAAAAGCGCCTATGGGTCATTTGACCCACCGCGGCATACGGAGGGGGCGGCCAAGTCTGGTACCCCTAGTGTTAAAATTGTCCAAATATGCACTTTTTATGCAGATATTTTGGGGGAAATATGCGGTCAAAATGTTGTCTTTATTCGTAAATTATGCAAGGAAAATGCACGAGTTTAAATACAGGTCTCAATATGCAAAGATTATGCACTGATTTTTTGAAAAATATGCGGTGAAAATGCAGATTTAAATTTTAAAAAAATCCCTTTCACCGTCTCCTCCCTCCTACCGCCAGCGCCTGCTCGAAACTCGCACAAACGACGCAGCAGAGCGCAGCGCGGCAAAATATGAAATGCGGGCGAACCAAGTTATCACTTTTTACTCAAAAATGGGTTGAATTCGTAAGTCCAGCGACCTCTGGGGTTGAAATATGCTTGAAAAATGCGAAAAAATGCAATATGTAGCGAACAATGACAGAATATGCGACTTTATGCGGGCAGAAAATGGGTATTAGCGGGTAAAAGTGACCTACCAATATTGAAATTACATCATTCTGAGCATATCTCAGAAATATGCGAATATTCGCGATGCTTAAAGTTCGTGTCTCTAGCCATTGCCGACACCGTAATGTGCTACATACTGAGCGCTACTCATACTGCACGTGTCATCGTCCGCCGCTGCCACGTGTCATCCTGCACGATGCGGCTCCGGCACAACATAAGCTAAGGGTATCGTCAGGTCGACTCCACTAGTCGAGGCCGCGTCGCGCGGTAGATTGGCGCCACCCGCGCACCTCCACTTTCACCTTCTTCCGCTTCATGGTTGAAATATTATGTGCATTTAATATAAAGAACTACGTACCTATTGGACGTACGTTGGATCGTCTCTCGAAGAGCATCGAAGTACTCAGGGTCGTCAACTGTCACAACATCATACTCCGTGAGAGAGGTTCCCTTAGGAAGCAGGCGGCTGAAAATGGACGTCCATGGTACGAAAGGAAACCGTGACTGCAGTGCATTCACAGTGAAGTTTTGCGAAGCGTCCTCAGTCTCGTTGATCTAGCGTTGGGTGAAGAAGAAAGAAAATACAGTGTGAATGCATACGTTCTGAATTTGAACTCGGTTTTGAGACTTTCCTGTAAATATGACTAAAAACACGCAAGGCGCTCTAGCATCGCTCTTGTATGAGTACTGTGCGCTAGTCAGAAAGATTTGAAAAACTTCTAACGGAGACGTTCGGTTTTGGCGTAAAGGGCAATATTGGATTAATGTTTTTCTTCTTACGCACAAAGTAGCCTTATATAATGACCCAGGGTTTGAAAAACATGGCCCTTATCACTTTGTCATTTACAAATACCAGTTCTTTCCGTTAAATTTTTGTTTAAAATTTGCAGCGGTGTCACGGGCCAGGCAGCCCGCGCCGTAGAGCCAGGCAACCCACCAGCCACCCCGCCTGCCTACCGATTTTTCATAGCAGGGACGAGCGCACCGAGAGGGTCCGAGCCGGCCGTCGAGAGTAAAAGGTGATCAGTGCCAGGAAAACGGCCAAACCCGCCGGTTGAGAACAAGTCGAGCGTGACGCCGAGAACTGTTTGAAAAACGTGACTGCCTTCCGAACCATGTGCGGCGTTTTCATGGCTACCTTCAAGCCCGCAAGGTGGGAAAACCTTCAAAAGGAAGGTTAGGTTGTGTAAAGTTTCCCAAAATTAAATCCGGTATAAATTACAGGGCACCCGGCTCCCGGGATAGAATGAGCACCAAGAACATGTGCTAAACTCCGACCTTGCCTCCCACCTTGCTGTCATCTCCTCCATCACCACCGTCATCATGGCCGTCCACTCCTTCGTCTTCCACACCATCATCCTCATCTCCTCCATCACCACCGTCATCATGGCCGTCCACTCCTTCGTCTTCCACACCATCATCCCGGGGAGAGGGCAGGAGCTGTGAAGTGAAATGTGAAGTGATCAGTGATACCCAAGTGATAAAGTGCTCTGTGATGGTTAAAGTTTCCATAGGTTATTAAATGTTATTCATATTTATATATTATATGGATATATATATATATATATATAATTATTATGTTGTGAGATGATTATGTGTGGGGAGTGAAGTAAGTGGCGCCGCTTGCTTCATGTCCCGGGAAAGTGACATCTGCTATGCAGCACCATGGTGAGTCAACAACTCTTTGTTATTTCTCTCTGGGCCCAGGGTATATGTGTATAAATTGTTTTTCTATTGAGCATTTCCAGTCTTGGATAATTATTATATGGTCATAATCTTCACGTTTATGTGATTTATTAATTATTTATATACTATATTATGGGTATACAATGCAGTGAAGTTTTACGATTGTTTGGTCGAGCCAAGTTGTTCTTTTTGATTGGTGTCGCCTTAAATTATCCACTGAATGTTATGGTGTTAAACTTTTGCATTTATGTATTTAAATTTATTACTACAATTAATTGTGAAACTCAATGCATTCTTCAAATTAATTATAACCTTTTTTATGGTTTATGTAGTCAAATTAAACCCATAGTATCTTGACCATTTTTATATCATTATTTAATTACCGTTCCTATCCAAGACTGTCTCGGGAAATGTTTGGTTATTGTTTGCAGCTGAGCTTATGTGTGTTCTTTATTATTCTTGGTTTGGAGCATTGGTTATTGTTATGTTTACTGTGTGGTTTGTTCCAACTTTATAACTATGCTTATGTGAATATTAGTACTCTTGGGATAACTTGTTATCTTACTGTCCTTGGACAGTTCACATATATGGCGTATACTCAGAATTTATTGAGTTTAAATTTAATCAATTGTTAACAGTGGGGCTAGGCCCTTTATCATTGAATACTTTGTATTATCTGGTGTATATCAGACCTTATTTACAATTATTATTTAAAGCCATAAAGTGTCCAGATATAACTTACCTAAAATACTCTACTTCAATTAATGCTATTGTTAAATTCTTTATAAACTTGCACTGCTGCTATCTATAATAAACTCAATAATGTTATAACTTTATACCACCCTTTGTTAATTAATTATTTTATTGTCACTACCTTCAGAAATGGCTTCCAGTAAGAACCTGCGTATCAAGATTTGTTAAACACAGCCATTTATACATAAAAATACTGGGTAGCATGACAGCGGAGTACCCAGTTAACTCTATTACTGATATTTCTGAGGTGCCATTAAAATATGTGTGGAGAATTCTGTGGGGGACTTAAGGGGACTCGGCTCGGGTCTGTCACCACCTTCGTTCTCTCTCATTCTTGCAGTCAAGAATAGAAGACAAGGCAATAGATTTTTACACGAACAGCGAAAATGGGTGCCGACTACGAGTCTATTGTCGTCATAGCCGAGCCGAGCCAGCGTTTTTGTTTTTCTGTCTATCTCGTTAAAACGCGTAGACAGAATCATTATGGCTGGATTTAGTCAGACATGTCTTACGGAGAGAAGAATCACATGGGACTACTTCTTCGAACAACATTCAGGTGGCAGCCCCAACACTTTCGCTCACCACAAACGCATTGTCGCAGGGACCGCGGCAACCTGTGGTGTATTTCGGGCCTAGTGGTATTTCACGAATTGTAATAGTATTATTTTTTTTTAAGTCCGATCTTAGGTTCACAACTAATAGGTTACTCCGTGCCTAAAAACCGGGTGAAATTGAGGTCACTGGTCACATCGTGCCTTAGGGGAATTATGGTTAAAATGTGAGGTTGTGAGGTCATGTAGCCCCGGGGTGGATTGCCCTACAAGAACCCCAGCGCAAATATTTCTCACTTCCTGTGTTTTCTCTGAAAATTCAAAGTCGAAAGTGTGGTGTGCAAGTACTTACTTTACTGAGGGTGACTTCAAAATCCACTATCTGCTCCACTTCTGAATCGATACGTGTGGAGGTCGTGTTACGACTGGTCACGAACATCTCGGCGCTATCTCTGAACTTTCGCCGGTAATCAGATATGAACTCCGTCTTCAGCAGCTCAGCCATTGGCGTCTCCACGGCAAAGCTAGGGCGACTTGCCTATCAACATAAGTTTAACGTGTGTAGGAAACAAATTATACATGAAAGTGATTCACATTCGAAATTGCCTCTCTATTTCGGAGATGTGCGAAGATGTTCAAATCCGAGCGAACACGAACGAACGGAACAGAAAATTTTGTTCGGTAGATGGCGAAAATCATCACGTGTTCGGACGCAAATTAATCGAAAAATTAGGAAATGTGCGTTTGCTATATACAGGGTGTTTACTCTCGTTTGGGACAAAAAGATAGGGTGGATAGAACTTGCGGAGGGGATCATTTTTTACCAATGGACTAGTAGGCGCAAACAGGCGGGTGTGCCGTCTGCAGTCACCGGACAGCGCCAGCGGACGACACGCCGCCGCCGCCGAGTGCCGCCCAGCGTGCGAATGCTGCAGCGCCGTGGCGCAGGCAGCCCGCAACACAGCAGCGCGCGCTCGGTTGCCTACCGAGCGGGCGCGAAAGCTCATTACGAAATCGCAATTTCCCGCGTTGTTAGATGTTTGCGCCTACTAGTCCATTGGTAAAAAATGATCCCCTCCGCAAGTTCTATCCACCCTATCTTTTTGTCCCAAACGAGAATAAACACCCTGTTTAATTGAACCCGAACCAAAAGAATTTCTCAGTTTTTATTCGCATTTCATGCACAAAATAGACAACATTTTGTTCGGATGCTGTCTGAACCCAACAGCACTTGTTCGGTTCCAATTTTCATAAAAATGTTTGTGTTCGCTCAAACCTGAACGAGGCGCATCCATAACCGCAGTGTTTCCGCAGTGTCCTCAGAACAGCCAGTATATGGGGTGGGTGAGAGCCCACATGCGTAAGGCCCGGAAGGGGAGGGGTCTATATCGGTTGTCCGATCTGGAATTATCCGCAACTTCCAGGTCGTACAAACGACTTATCTTGCCCGGAAGTGAAGGGAAAATGAAAACTGCAGTGTCCAGTACACCTTAGCGTTGTTCGAATTTCGCGCGCAGGCCATCCGGCTCTTTCCGTTTGGAAGAGGGCCGGGTGGCCTCTGCGCTAAATGCAAACAATACTGCGGGGTTTTCATTTTCCCTTCTCACTTTTTGGCCACTACGACGGCACACACCCACCCCAGACAATGCTGTTCTGAGGACACTGCGGTTGCGGTCTTGAAACACTGCTGTTATGGTGCGATCTCATCTGAACAAGGGCTGGTCGAACACCTCTTCTATTTCAGAGCAGCGGATAGAGCTCATCCGTAAATCTTCACACATATTTCCGTCTTATTTAATGATTCCTTTAGTCAGTTAATCTAGTTCCGTTCGACGCGTCCAAAGAACCAGGACACACCTCGCAGCTCCGAGTGAACAAAAGCAATCTCTAATGTCCGAGCGAACAATGGCCGATGTCGCTTTTACTACTTACTTGCAATGTCCACGTGTTGCTGCCGGACGCACCCGGCAAAATGTCAACGTCAACCAGGTAATTTGATATAAGTCCAACGTCAATAAGTCTGACGAGGAGCTGTCTCCAATCGCACTTGCTGCTGTCGTTGCATGCGTTTTCCCCGTCGATTAAAGGCCACTCTCCGATGGAGGACAGCAACTTCCTCGCGGGTTGGAGACCCAACTCCTCTCGGCGCTCTGTGCAGTAATGTCCCAATTAAAATGGTAGACTCGGGGTCTCGTTGCTGGTAACAAAGTCCTGAAAACTAAATGGACGTCGGGGATCTTTCCTATTGATACAGAAATTAGTGGTTGCGAGTAACAGAATCACGAGAAAGTTTTTCAACAAAAAGTGTTCCGCAAGTTGTGAGAAACCCGTTCCTCTTAACGGGATCAGGTCACCACGCAGCGAGCGTTTCTCGCGAATCGGGTCCGTACGGTGCGGATTCCTTTAAACGAAGCATTGGTTCGTAAACTTGTTCGTGATACGAAGAATGATCCACAAATCACTTGGTTCCTCGAGTTCGTAGGCTTTTTACTGCCTGTAGATAAAAAAGCTAGAAATATTTTTCTTTTAGATTGTGCTGTAAAGATTTAACTGTATTTATCAAATCAACTATGTACACGTGTGCATAATGTGTGTATATTTCGAGAGTGCATTAAGTATGCACAGAACACTGAATTACGCACGATATTGTACACAAGTCTTTCCGTCTTTCCTGTAGCAAGTCTGGTCCGTTCCAGTTTCAATTCAGGTATCACATCCGAACTTACCCGTATCGGTGCAAGACTTATAAAGTGTCTTGGCATTTTTGTAGGATAAGACGGTTTCGTTGCTCGCCGGCTCGGACAGGATTGCAATGAGCTGTTTCTTGACAATGTTCCGCTTGGCCACATCCGGGCTCTCATCCGTGCCAAATATCTCAACGCGTCCGCTGCCGCAGGCAAATCCATAGAAATCGCTGCAAGGATCCACGGACACGTTCATGAGCGCCGAGAACCTCGCCGCTGCAAAATATCGAGATCACGTTGGGATGATATTTTTTTGGTCACAGCCTATCATTGATCCACAGGTAAGCCGATACCACGACCCTCTCACACACTTTCTCAGGAAATTTTGGTAAAAAGTTGCCCCCTAACCCAAATTTCTGATGAGGCGTGCTCAAAACAGCAGGCCGGTATGATCGAGGGGGCCTGCTTTTCGTGAGCACCATACGTGAACCTAATGTAACCTATTCTAACCTAGCCGAACCGAAGCCAACCTAGCCTACCGACCTGCTGTTTGGTTGAAGGACCTATGTTTTGCTGCCCTACCAACCTTCTGTTTTGAGAGACCCGCTGTTTTGAAGGGCCTGCTGTTTTGCTGCGGTCCCTTTCCGATCTTGGAAAAAATAATTTGCCTGAGAAGAGCGTTTTCTAGTAGCACGACCTTAAAGTAACCTTCTCTTGCATTCAATGTGGGTATTTCTTATAACTCGTCTAGTTTCACGCGTGATTTGATTGCGGTTTGAAATTTCTTGACCAAAAATATCTAAGGACCACGTTTGAATCCTGTATGGAATCGTCCGGGACAAAATAATAATTAATTCGGGTGTCGTAAATTTGGTATACCCTTGTGGAACAGTGTCCACTGAATCCACAAACAACATTGCCCAGCAGTGCCCGTTCACTAACAGCAAAAGTAGGGCATGGACACATGCATCAATCGTGCGTTGGCGAAGGAAACTCTTTTAACATGGATAATGTTGACACTTTGCCATTCGTTATTTCTAATGGATCAATAGCATTTGCACACCGCACACAACCGCATGCGGATAAAAACCGTCAAAACGAAAAAATAAGACTGCAATGCGCGGTAGTTGAAGGTGGGGTAGTAACGTTTCAGACGAAGACACCGGTTATCGATAACGTGTCGCCGTCCCGTCTTCGAGTACGGGCTCCGGCCCGGCATATATGCTGTTTTGAGTGGGTGTCGCTCTGATTGATCGCTCGCGTGATTCTGAACACTGTCTGGACAGAGATCAGCCACGTCGTTCCCTATAACAGTGAGGCGGACGGTGGAAACAAACTCATGTCCAGATCCCAAGACGAGTGCGCACTCCCTCGTACACAACCAGAACTCTGATCATCACCAATAATACTTGCCGGCTTGCGTGCATCCAGAGGTGCTGCATATGTGGCCCGCAGAATTTGGTCGGATCGCGTGCGCTGCTGGCAACAAGATGTTCAATCTCAGTTATTACCTGGATCTTCGGCAGCCCCTACGAACGGAAGCCCAC
Organism: Odontothrips loti; assembly: GCA_038380765.1. Taxonomy (NCBI): domain Eukaryota; kingdom Metazoa; phylum Arthropoda; class Insecta; order Thysanoptera; family Thripidae; genus Odontothrips; species Odontothrips loti. The sequence goes on along the minus strand of CM076251.1, from coordinate 2,245,189 downwards.
AAGTAACGGCGCTCATCAGACACCTTTCTTCGCGGATCAATGGACGGTGGGTGGGTGTGGACGGCAAAGCGTTAAGTCTTTGTGTACACGGGAGGAAAGTGATTGGTTATTCCTACGCATACCTCCGTGTTTACGATCAGACAACTTCAAGCAATTGCGCGATGCTTGGTATTCGGTGAGAGCGGATAACACGCAACCAAGCCGAGTCATCTAACCTTTCTTTTCTTCAATGAATAGTGTGCCACACAATTAGAAATACGTCGTCAAAATAACAACTTCATGTCTAACAACGGTAGTCTGTTAAATCGGCAACCGTCGGCAACAAATTTCGTTGGGACAACAACTTTCTGTTATGGTGGCACCAAAAAATTGCGTTGCTCCAACAGGAATATTACGGAGGTCCCAGACAGAAAAAGTGTGTCAAACTAACAAAATACCTAGGTGTTCAACGACATTTTTGGAGTCGTTACTTTGAGAAAACGTGCAATTTCTTAGTATCACAACAAATATTAAAGTTATTAATCATTGTTGTTGCGAGTTATTGACAGTCTTGGGGAATTGAAGCAACACGTTCTTTTACCCAAAACTTACTTCAATCGAAGTGACGAAATGCCACACTGTCATTAAAGTTTGGTACTTGCGGAAACACCAATTTTTCGATCAATTTGCAAATCAATGTCGTTCATATAACACAAATTGCTGTTCAACCAACAAGAGCTGTTTTAAATGCTCCAGAGAAGCGCATCTTTTACTAATTTATCTGCCAAACTTGCCGAAACCTGAACATTTAAATGACACTTGGGGTCGCGCAACGGAGATCGAACCAGCACTTCGGTTGGTTTTGTCCAAAAAATTCGGCCTGTATTCTTTTCGGACGTAAATTTCGGAAATCTTATACTGTTCACGCCCATTTAGGCGGTTTGGGGCAGTTCTTACGTAAATGGTAAGAGACATTTCAAAAATCTCAAAATTTTGGCCAACCAAATATGCCTATAAACATCGCGATGCCACTTCACCACTTTCTCGCATGTCGAATGGACCAGTGAAGCAAGTCATCCTTTTCCTGCGAGAAAGTGTACTTAATTTTGCTACATTTACCAGAAGTTGGGGTGGTGAATAGTTACAAACCTGTCAGGACAGGTGCCCACAGACCCAGACACAAGATCATCACCAAGGTGGACCACATGGCGAGGAGATATTGCTGTGTGGCTGCACTCCTTGGGGCATTGGATGGCACTGAACACAACTTCATCCGATCCGTAGAGCCAGATTTTGTTATGACTAAGAAAAGAAGTTGATCATATCGTGGTCGACGAGTCATGAGGTAAGCGCGTGCAAACCATTAACAACGGAAGAACGCTTGCGTAGTATCTTTTATCTCCTTTTGCCGCATTGACAGCTGTCATCGGCTAGCCAAACACACATCTTCCACATTGTTAAATGGCTAATTCCTAGAATACGAGTCGCTTTGGAAAACTTTTATTTTTGAAAAATTTTAAGTTGTCTTTGTCATGAGACGCCGAGAAATCGCCTTTTTAGTCGATTCCGGACGCTCTATTCGTCTGGACAGGCACAAATGTCATATCCCCACTAATTTGACCAAAAAAGCAACGGAGTTCACAATTTTCGGAAAGAATTTTTCGCTGTTGCCCGTAAACGCGATGAGATTGTGTGATACCTTCTCTTGGGCGACAGTCGGACATCGTGAGACAATTTTTGCGCTAGGTGCGCTTTTTTGGAATCCAAACAGTGCAGGCACGGCACGATACGGCGTTCACAAGCGATTTTAGTACTCTCCAGTTTTCAACTGTAAATGGTATTGTGCGACCCTAGGGTACATATTCTAAGTAATGTTCGTATTGCCAACATTTACGTACTCATGGGTCGTGAAAATATGCTCAAAACGAATTTTCCATGCGCAGTCATGCCCTTGCAATAATGACCGATAGTGAACTCCGTAGATAATCACAACAAGCTGGCCCGTCCCTTCCGTCAACCTCGGTGCCAGTTCCGCTGCGCTCCACCGGCACCTCGGTTCGACAGGGGGACTTGGCCAGCTTGGCCTGCCGGCGGCGTTTGCGGGGCCTCCGGCCCCCGCCTCAAGTCTCCCTAGGGGTGCCTGATAGCAGATGTATTTGTTACGATTTAAATCGTTAACCTGAGCCCGTCCCTGTGCGCGCCGCGATGTGGTAATGGTGTGCGCGCGGCGGCCAACCCTAACCTCAAACAGCAAAAACAGACAAATTTTCATTGATCAAAATTGCGATACAAATCGAAAATTGTTGCCACCGTACGTGATTCTACGTTAGGAAAGGAGTTTATCCTCCAAATTTGAAGTTTTTCTGTGAACGATAAGTCGGCGTACACACTAGCGAACGGACGAACATCCGGCATAAGACTATGAGCCCGGCTCCTGCCGTTTCTAAAGAAACGTGTCGGGACGGGCTAAAAAGTAGTTATGCCGACTTTGCACGCGTGCCACACGCGTCCCATACAACTGTGGTAAAGTCCCGAGTTTTTCTTCAAATGTACCAAAACGTACTTGTGGGTATCAAACGACACCATACTAGGTTGAGTTGTCACGACCCTTACACTAGACACCCCCTTATTATGAAAATTTTTGAAATCGAAAAGGTTCCGGGCGGCAATATGACCCTTTTGGTGACTAGATTCAAGCCCCAAAGTTTAGGAACGGTATGACGTCATTTGATAGTGCCGCGGAGAGCCTAAAGTGTTCAAAGTTTAACGCTTAACAAAGTTCAACTTTTCTCGCCGAAAATATTTTTCCGAGGGTAAACAGCTAAAGTTGCGGGTCTTCAGGGACGAAATTTCGTCCGTTTTGACGTATTTCCAACCGTTACCGAGTTATGTTTAATTTTCTCCTTTAAAAATGCTCAAAAAATTGTGTTTTGTGTACGGCTTCTATATGAGAGATACAAAATGGATTGGCCTGCTCGTCCTTCCACGGCCGTCGTTTGACCCCGGACGGACCGGGCTGGGGTGACTCCGGCGGCGTACGGGACGGTCCTGGTTGTGGGGACGGGGAACGGCGCGGTGACTCCCACGGACGGAGACGTAGGGCCGGACGGGCAGGGGGCGTGGCGGGCACAGACGCGGAAGTGTGAGGGGGTGAGTCACCCTCGGCGTCAGCACCTCCGCCGCCAACCATCGCCAGAGCCAGCCTATTGGTTAGGGCGGCATGGTGATCAGCACCGGCCTTAACCCGGAGGTACGCCTCAAAACCGGCCTTGAGGAAATCACGGACGCGAGCGTCGTGAATTCCGGCCGGTGAGTCCAAGAGAGCTGTGATAAACTCTATATAGGAGTGACTGTCGTGAAAAAAAGACAGTTTTACGTGCCAAAGCGCGAGAGCGCTAAGAGGTTTAAGGAGAACGATGCGTTAGTGAGAGAACTGCACTGAACGACAGCGAAATAACTTGTGCTCTTCCGGCGAAACGGCGCGGCTTTTATCCCCGGCGCGGTAGTTCTGTGGCAATTTGACAAACTGTCGTAAGTCAAAAACTAGTTTTTCCCAGAAAAGACCTTTTATGGTTTCCTATGAAGTTTTGTGCAAATTTGTCGTGAACTCTTGACCTTAGTGCTCAAGGAACCACATAATATGTGCATGTTGAAATTTTTTTTGACCAGGAACCATTTTATTTCCATTTTTGACTTACGACAAAAAAGTTGTGTTCTTCTGTGGTGACATAGTGTCGTAAGCGGACTTGCAACACTTGATTCTTTTTCATCCTGATGACAAAGTGTTGTTAGTCAACTTACGCCTTATTAAATAATTAGTATCATATGGCTATGATTTAGTTTTGAGTGTTCTGAGCCGTTCACATTATACTGCAGTGATTCCAGGATCAATTAACAATCTCTGCGAAAAACGCTGCAAAAAGCTAAATCGTGGCAGAATTTTGTTCGAGATCTTGAACACTCACATTGCATTGGCACTCTGAAGAGCAACAAGATGTGGAGAAGTAATGGTAAAAGTGTAAACTTATTTGCATTCTAATTTAGCTTGATGGAGAGCGTTGGATGATCATCCTGCAAAAATAGGCTTTTGATACAATCTCTTTCTTATAAGTAGTGGTAAGAATAATGAAATACATTCTGGAATTAAAGCAAGGAAACTCAGGAAATTTAAATACAATATTTCGAGAACCAAGGGGGAAAACCGGACTAAATCACTGTTTAGGTTTTGTCTCTCCGTGCAAATACATTTTTTTTTTCTTTTTTAAGAAATTCAATTGATCTGCAGCGAATGCTTAGGCTCCAAAGTTAGCGAAATACTTTTAATTCAAGGCAAAATTGTTCGAGGTCTCAGAAAAATTTCGAGCCTGTGTTTCATCACTCACACTGTTTCACCAAAATATTCCTGGTAGACGGGCTTGGGACTTTTAATATTGCAGAGCGGCTACATTCAATGCAGTAGGGTTCCCCAGAGCTGGATGAATGGCCATCACTAACAATTTACACTGTACATGCATCTCATACTTTCGCGATTTTTAGTGACAATGCCTTTGAGCCCCTGTAGGGTAAGCAACCCAACGTACCGCACCACATTACGGGTTGGCCTACCCCCGCGGAGTTACACCCTGCGCGGCCGCAGAACGTATTTCGTGGGTTCAGCAGAAGCGGAGGACGCCCGTTAAAATTTTCGTTCTCAACCGTGTGCGTTACTTGAATAGTATTCCCCAAAGCTCCTTTACATTTCGCGCGTGAGAACTACGGCGCACATCCCCTAGCACTAAACTTGGCTCGAGAAAGTGCAGCGTCGGTAACGAAGACACAAAACAAGGAGGTAAGCTGTCACAATAAGGAAATAAAATAATGATGAACTAGTAAAAGCAGTTTGCAGACTCAGCGATGAAAAACAAAAGTAACTGACGAATCTTCCCTACTATCAGGAGGGAAGGAGGAAGCGATGGAAACGGAAACGCAGTATACCAGGGCGTTTCTATTAAGACGGCAGAACCGGTTCAATCACTCGACAACAATACCCAGTTCCACAGGGTTGTGGTGCGAACAAGCAAGACGGTGCGCTAGTTGGACGGCCCTCGCCGCAACAGAGGCAGGCAGTAGTTGTAAGTCGAGTGCTTGGCAACGGGCACACCATCTTACGCTGTTCTGGCGCACTCATAAAACAGGCACGAAAAATGATGCGGAAGGTGCAGAAGCTAACAAAGGTAAATACCGGTAATTAGCAGAAGGACCAGTACCACACCTGGGGCCGTGCCAATACTACGTGACCGATATTAGGCCACTTTTTGACCCCCCCCCCCTCTACCCCCTGTGACCGAGAGTAGTATTTGTCTGACACACCCCCCCCCCTTTAATTCACGTTGTATTTTCGAAATTTAGTGTAATTCGATCGGAAATAACTTGATTTCAAGGATTCCGTGTACTAGCATTTACCCTCTGCATGAAGTGTTTTGGTGCTCATGTTTGTTCTAATGGCCTCGAGAAGGCCTGTGACAAGAAGCAAACAAGCGGCAGTGGCGCACGGACGAGCAGCCGCGCAGCGCACAGCGCTGTTGTTTATACGTCCAAAATAAAATGTTTGATGTCACGTGCCACAGTGCTCAACCGCCCCCCTTCCCCCCTCGTGACCGAGCGTAGTATTTGCCCACCCCCCTAACCGGTCACGTAGTATTGGCACGACCCCTGTTGGCGAAGGTAGAAACTGCAGACACCGCAGTGGCGACCACGGCGGCAGTCCCGGCCGTGGCGACCACCTCCAGGCCCGACCGGGCCGCGGTGGCGACCATCTCCAATGCTGACCCGGCCGCGGTGGTGACCACCTCCAGGGTCGAGTCAGCCGCGGTGGCGACCGCGACCACATTCCCCGTGTCCCCCCCCCCCCCCCCCCCCCCGATCCGCGCCTGACCTGCTGCATACTTGAGAGAGCATAGCGTCCGCGACAGCGGCTCCTCCGTCTACCCCGCGAGAAGGATTCTCAAAATTAGGTGAGTGGCCGCCTGGGAGGTTGGCAACCCACTTGGCGCTGTTGGGGAGCAGGCTGCCTACCATGCCATCATGCCATCGGTGTGCCCTGTGCCATGCTCCTCGCCCACGGAGTGAAACTTCTTATCTAATTTAAAACTAATGTGATCTTGTTTATTTCTTTTGTTCTTTTGCAGAGATTTACTGTGTGTGGGACCATGTTTCCGGAACCGGGACTTGAAGAGAGAAGTTGCACGGCTGTCGAAGGCAGTGCAAAAAGAGCTACGCAAGGATGTAGCAGATATTGTAAGAATGCTGAAGTACCTCATGCCCAAGGAAAACTGAATTAGTATAATAAAAATCAAATCTAAAATAAATATATCTTTAATTTTTCTATTAAAGAATAGAGAATGTTACATGGAAAATCAACTTTGTTATACAAGTCTTTTAAGAAATTACTAATTCAACAAAACAACACACGCTTAAAAGGGTACAATCTAGCTGAACACCAGAATATAAATACGATCGAGACTAGAAAACTGAGAATTCAGTTTTTTGTAATATAAATTGCATAATAATCTTACCAGCTGAGAACTCGTCTAGACGAATACTAGAAGAATGTTCAATTGTGTATAGTGACACAAAAGTAGATGACAATTTTATTCCACAATAATAATAATTCTTAAACTTTTCTGTTAAGGAATAGAGAATATTTCATAGAAAATCAGTCACTTGTTAAATCTCTTTTAAGCATTTATAAATTCAACTGAACAATAATGCACGCTTAAGAGGATACAAAAACACTTTTGACTCGATTATGAGACAACCTAAGTTTTGGAGAACACTAGAAGATATAGGACAATGTGCATGTCCTAAAAACAAAAGAAAAATCTTTGAAACGTTTATAATATATGCAAGTAAAATGTTAGTACGTACTGTTAAGTAGAGGAGGCGGAATAAGGTAGTCGGGGAGTTTGGGTTTAGCTGTGTATTGACTCCAAGAGAGCGTCTCACAGAATGGCCCTGCTCGGTGAGCGGTGCCTGCTTTTATAGGCCCAGAGAAGATGAAGGAGGAGTGAAAGGTGGTGGGGGTCTAGCCGTATCAACAATGCGTCTAGCCGCTAGATGGCGGCACCTTATAATGCTAGTCTTGCTACCAGCCAACAGAGGGCGACACGGTATAAAGATGGTGTCTAGGAACGTAAACAAAGAAAAGGGTTATGTAGCCCATGGTATGAATAGGTGACTTTAATAAGTCTGCTCTACGTAACACCATTCCCTTCTTTTTAAACTCCTTCATCTCCTTTTTAAGACCCTTACAATTTGAAAATCTTACACTTAATTTTAAATTCTGATTCCATTTCAGTAACGCGTTACAACAAATCAAACCGATCTCTATTAAAAATCTGACTAACATTTGCTAAATCATATTCAATGATCCTGAAATAATCCCATTTCCACTTTGACACGACTACGTGCTGGTTTAGGGTGTCCAATCCCAAACCCCAAAGCTTCCATGTTCAAACAAAAATAAACATAAAGAAGTTGACTGAATCCTTGACACACTGTGTGCTGAGTTGAAATCTATACGACGCGCGTGTTATGGCCAGTAACACACTTTTCACATGACTAACTCTCCTACAGTCGAAGGTTGCCTATGCTACTTCGCCGCAGAAGTCACTCTCATAGATTCACTCAAATTGGGAATTAGTGTTAAAGATGTCTTGCGTTGATTTCGAAGCTCTCGAAGAAACGATGCAATCCTGCTGTGATGCAAGAAATATTGACTGCCATTCCCCTGCACTGAAACACAAACATGTCTGCACAGTATTTTGTTTACATACATTTACCTAACCTGTTTCCAGGTTATGATGCCTACACCTTGGTGCCATGCTGACCTATCACCCACTATTCTGACCTATTTGCTTACAAACTAACTTACACACTAAATTATTCTAAGGCGCCTTTGAAACTAGCTAAAAGTTTTTACCGAAAAGTTTTTCAATCATCGACGCTACTTAACTTATATCGCTTTCCTCTCCTCCAAAATGAAAAGACTCCATCTCCGTAGAGTTGACTGTGTGTCGTCTGCTACTCTGCTGTGTGTGCGTTGCCAGCGTCGATGTTCTGATGCCTTTGTATAGTCTGGTCGACGAATTGTATCTCGGGCAGCTGTCCACGGAGTCCAGTGACAACTCGGGGAGACCGGGTTCCTTGGTTCGATTCCCGGCTGGTCCCGGTGAACTCGGCCTTGGGACCTCCGTGGTGAAAGTCCACAGGTCCACTTTGTTGTTATATAGTTGGTGCACTTTCGAATTTCGCATTCAGTATTGTTGATGCGCCTCCCGAAGCGGATTCGTTTCGCATTGGATGATCGAAACTGATACCGTTGTGTGCCACCAGGATGACATTGCCGTCGCAATTACACTATGTCGCCAACTTCGCTGGTCAAGATGCGACCAAGAGTAGCCGTTGCTAAGGGTGGCAACGCTACTTATCCCTGATCACCCTTTTTGTACCAGCATGTCAAAACTATCATTTGCTACCCCTCGTCAATTTTATGGTTGTTTGTCTCTTTGAAAGAACTTCCAACGCTTGTCGCTAAACTTTATCGAGCTATTTCGCCAGAATTCTAGCACTCCTGCTTGTTTTTAACGCCCAAACGCTAAATTCCCCGTTTGCAGCGAGCATTTTGAATTTCTGGCTCCATATTCGACACCTTCAGTATGAGAAACTTATGTGTACACGAAACTTTATTAGCAAACACTCAACTGACTACCGTGGTCATATCCGTTTCCCGTCGGGGAACTCCCGTATACTGCGTTTAGGTCTCCAGAAATTACGTAACATTTTCGCACTCCGTTCAGCCAATTTAGTTTAACTTTTGGCCTGCTCATTTCTCTTTTAAAATCCAAAATCGGTTCTGTCTACGGGGTCCTTTCGACTTTAGGACCTACCCCCGGGTGTCCGTCTGCTACCCGTCCGTTTGGCCTAGCTCGAGCGTAGACACCTGACGGTCGTTTCCTCTTTCCGGCTCCACTAGTGGGAAAACTTTATCGTTATCGAGTCCATCCCTTCCTCGACAGACTTGCTATATCAATCTTTACCAACCCTGCGAGGTCACCTTTCTAAAAGCAATGAGTGTTCCTGGGAGTAACTGTTTCCGTGTTCGAGATGAAGACTTCGTTGAGGTGATCGACCTGGCTGAAAACGACATCCCCAGCCCAGCCGTCAACCGCCTCGTCGTCTGTGCCGACGACGACGCCTCACCCCCTTCAGTGCCCCCTGCTGTAGCAGCCCTAGCTGCTCTGCAAAATGCTCCCGCGCCTCGTATTCTGCTTCGCGTGCCGGACCATTTGCGTAGGCGCCGTAGCGCAAAGCCCCTTAAGCCCTACAAACCCCGGCGCTTTAGGCGTCCGCCCACTCCCTTGGGGGTCTTACCCCGGCGCCTGGGCGAGGTTCGCGCCTCCATCACTGCTGCTCCGGCCCATCATCGGGCTGCAAAAGTGCTAGTGCTGTCCTTTCCCGCAAGCATCCCTTCGAGTCCTTTTCTGTTACATGTGAGTATCCGACATTTCTGATGCTGAACGTGTGTGTGCTTTTTTTTTTTTTTTTTTTAAACTATCAGATTTTTTTTTTTATTCTTATTTTTATTAGGTCTGTCGTATGTGTGCCAAACCCCGTAGCCCCTTCATGTTTGAGGGTATTCTCTTACCCGGGGCGTGGTGCAAGAACCTGGTGCGTATCTTCACCCATAACTATCTATATCGGGATGCTCGCTTACGCTGCTATGCCCAAGGACCAGATTGCCTTGGAAACTGTTTTGTGAGTATTCACTAGTCCACCCGTTATCTATATACCTCTACCATCCCCGTGTCCTATGTATTTACCTAAACCCATTTTTTTTTCACGCAGGAAATTTTGGAAAACAACTTGGAGACTTGTCTCAATGAGGATCACCTTGGTGTTTTCTTCTGACTTCACCCTTTCACCTGTTAGTAAACAGGTGTCTACTTGACATTCCTCTTTTCAATTTCTCTTTTATTATCAGTTTCCAGCCACTATGCCGGAGCGTATTTGCACCATCTGGCTTTCTTTCAATTTATTATTTGTTATTAGTTCCCAGTCCCTTACTTTTCCATGTCTGAGAACGTGACCCTTTCATAAATGTTTAACATGATTTTATTCTTGACTTGATTGATAAAACCTCAATTAATTTACTTGTTTCTTTTAACTTAATTACCTCCTTGCTTTGCTTCACTGTTGCACATCTTTTTGAAAAGTTGGCCCCCACGTCATAACTGCACTTTCATAGCAATATGGCTTAAGTGACTTGGTATTCTGGGATGATTTTATATCAAAAGAACGTTTTAAACAATGATATAAACAAAGTTTATTCAACCATAACACTTGAAATAATAACAATACTTGAGATCATTTATTTTATCACTAAAATTACATACAACTAAAATTACATATACAAAGTGGTAACCCGTTAGAACTTACTTGCTAAACAGCATAACTTAGAAGTAAATATAAAACTATGCTACCTTCAATGGCAATTACTTGATGAGCTAACAAAACAAACAAAACTTTACAACTGTGGCTCTTCAGGATTATACAGTTCAATTCCATATCCTCGCTGTAACTCCCTAACTACTTTCTCTACTTCTGGTTTCAATCTTTTTGAAAAATCACATCTCTTTATTTGCTTCTCCTCTGCTTCAGTCACTACAAACACACCTGCCATCTGTCCCTCTACTATAGCTTCTAATCTTCTTACTAAGTTAACTCCTAAATTTGTACAATTTGATGGAGCGTGTCCTCTGCCCAAACAGCTCCTGCACCTCTTGTTGATTCTGCCTCCTATCCTTGTTGGGACATACTCCGCGTACTTTACCGATTTCTCTCCCACAGGTCTCATTACTAACTCCACAACTTCCACACACCTTTCCACGTCCATCTCCACTGCATTCACAACCTCTACACACTCCTCCACTTCCATGCTCATTCCTGCTTCCACTTCTACTTCCTCCACCTTGCTTCCACACTCTAAGTCAATCTCCTCTTCCGCTTCCTGAACTTGCTGCGACAAAGCCAGACTTTCTCTGGTCTTGTCCTCCACCTGCCTCAACAATGTCTCAAAATCCACGTTCATGTCCTCCTCCAACTGTCCTTCCACCCACACATCACTGTCCTCCTCTATTCCCAGCAAACACACCAACTCCTCTAAAATGTCTCCTTTCTTCTTGTCTTCTCCTGTCACCGCCTCCAGCTTGCTTACCTCCTCTTCCATTTCACTAAACACTTTACTTTCACACTCCCTTTCTACATACTCCACAAAGTCCACTTCCTTTTCTTCCATCACCAACTCCAGCTTCAAAATTTCTTCTTCCATCTCGCCAAACATTTTACTCCCAAACTCACTTTCCACTTCACTCACTGTCCACTGATGTTCCCCTTCCCACAAATTGTCCAACTCCTGAAACCTTTCTTCTAACTTCTGCTCCGCTGACCTGATGCTTCTTCGCTGCCGCTCTTCTCTCTTCCTCTGCGCCTGGCGCACCAAGTACGCGCAGTGCCTCTTCACTTCCTCCGGTCCGGTCCTTGTCCTTTCTTGCTGCGGGAACACCTTCTGCTGCTGGCTCCTCTTCACCTGCAGCTCTGGTTGCTTGAAAGGGTCTCTCCACAGCTGCGGCGGCCTTCCCCTCCTGGCTGCTGGCGTTGCTGTGGCGGCGGGCGTCGCTACTCCGCGGCTCTTGCACCCCTCGGCCCGGAACAGCGCGGCCAGTGGCGACGGCTGCGTTGACGCTGCGTCCTCTTCTTTCTTGGTCTTTTTCGGGATTCTGAACTCTTCCTTGCTCCTCGCAATTCTTATTCTGGGTGCCATCGATGTTGTCTGGGTGGACGCTATCTCAACAATGGCCCTTGGTGACGCCTCCCCGGCATACCCCGCGTCGATACTCCCAGCATGCCTCTTGCGGCGAACAGCGTTTTTGAATTCTCGCGGTCGTTGTTGGTTTGGTGTCGGCGGTGAGCGAATCGCTCCGGCCGTGACTCGGTTTGTGTAATCCAGCCTGCCGTGCACCGGCTGTTTACATCACAAAAGTGAGCCAGGCCGCCGTCACCAGCTCTTTGTCGGAATCTTGTGGAGTATAGGCGGCTAACTTATCAATATGGACAATCAGTTGTTTGTGTGGTGGCGCTTCATCTCTGATCTGTGCGTTACAATCGTTTATAATATCCTCAACCGTGAACGGTCCTAACCAAGGTGAGGTTAATTTTCGCATCACACCCTGCTGTGTGTTTTTCTTATAATAATATACTCTGTCCCCAACTTTGAATGGAGACAGCATTGCAGTTCTGTCGTAATGCTCTTTCATTCTTTTTGCAGCTTGGATTTTTGACTGCCTAACTATGTCGTGAATTTTTGTCAAAGCATTTCTCACAAAAGAAGGATATGCATCTCTGTGGCGACTCCAATCTGGCTGAGAAGGTGGAGCCCCTCTGTCCATTTGCAGTGGAGTCCGCATTGGTGCTCCGAACATGATCTCACAAGGAGAGCACTTCGTAACCTCATTTGGAAGGCTACGATATGCTTGTGAAATGAAAGGTAAATATTCTGGCCATGTCAATGGGTTATCGCCTATCAACATTGCTAACTGTGACTTTAACGTTCTAATCCACCTCTCTGCCTTTCCATTGGCCTCTGGATGTTTGACTGAAGTTCTGAATTTCTTGATTTGATACAAGTTAGCTACTTCTCGCATTGTTTCAGAAAGCATATTCCTCCCTTGATCTGTCATCATAGAAATTGGTGAGCCAAAGACGGAGAATACATGGGTAATTAAAGCTTTGGCTACCTCTGGTGCCTTTTCACCACGCAGTGGTACAACTACAGGCCATCCAGAAAATGCTTCTACTGCAATAAGAATGTGAGTATAACCTTCAGAGGTTTCTTTAAATGGTCCTGCTAAATCTACGTGCCATCTACCATGGAGTACCCCATCCTGGAATATTTTCATTGGTGGTTTCACTCTATTTTTAACTCCCTTAAATCAGTTGCATATTATGCAATTATGAAGACACCACTGAATGTCATTTTGCATTCCAGGCCACCAGAAAAACCTTTGCATATGTGCCACTGTTTTATGTATTCCAAAATGGTTTACCTCCCCTAACTGCTCATGGTAGTGCTTTACAGTATTTTGTACATGTTTTGACGGCAATACTAATTGGTACTGATCTCTTTCAGGATCTCGGGTGATATGTACGAACTTCCTGAACAACAAACCATCCTTCACACCAAGAGACCTGAATTGATGCCACAACGTTCTAGTTTTGTTACTATATCCAACAATTTCTTGGAAATCAGGGCGTTTGCCTTCCTGTACTGCAACTATTATTGGCATTATATCGCTGTCAAGTCTTTGATCTCTCCTTAGTTGATCTGGATCTATGCCTTCAGCTATGATAGTTCCCCAGTTAATCATAACATTCTCCACTGACACAGGTAAAGTTCTAATACTATCTATAACAGCAACTCTACTTGGCTCACAACCGCTTTTAGTCTCAACCTTATTTACGTTGGTTGGACTCCAGTGATACATATGAATGTTCATGCCTGTGTTTGCAAAGACTTCATTTATGAACTTTATCAGTATATGATAATTTAGCTGGTCTCTGCCACATGAGAACTCAGGCATGCACCATTCATTTACATTATTTTCTATTAGCCAATTCCTCAACTGAATTAAGGCTAACCTGACTTGTTCAGACGTTGGTTTCTGAAAATATCTCAACTTTGTGCTGACATTAACAATTATTCTCTGCCCTCTTCTTACAGGTACAATTCCTGGACAGTTTCTACAAGTTTGAAGGAATTCTTCTTTAACATTGAAACAATACTCAATATCTTTGGCAAGTCCTGCTCCCATTTTACCATCCAAACTGACAGCATGAATAATGGGTAAGCTAGAACTGCTATCAAAAATTGATCCTTCTTTATGAATAAGCTTAAAATTATTGTTAAGTAGAGGAGGCGGAATAAGGTAGTCGGGGAGTTTGGGTTTAGCTGTGTATTGACTCCAAGAGAGCGTCTCACAGAATGGCCCTGCTCGGTGAGCGGTGCCTGCTTTTATAGGCCCAGAGAAGATGAAGGAGGAGTGAAAGGTGGTGGGGGTCTAGCCGTATCAACAATGCGTCTAGCCGCTAGATGGCGGCACCTTATAATGCTAGTCTTGCTACCAGCCAACAGAGGGCGACACGGTATAAAGATGGTGTCTAGGAACGTAAACAAAGAAAAGGGTTATGTAGCCCATGGTATGAATAGGTGACTTTAATAAGTCTGCTCTACGTAACAGTACACATTCTACAAGATTTATTACGAATAGGATACAAACACGATCAAGACTAGAAAAATGAGGATAGCGTTCGTATTCAGTAATACAAACTGAATAACAATCTTTCCAACTGAGATCTTAAGTCTGAATGAAAGTAAATTTGACAACTACTGGCTATGACCAGAAAATAGCAATTACTTAAGTATGGCCATTGTAATGGCACAAAAGAAGATCAATTTTAATAACACTAGTTGTGACATTTCTTTTACATCAGGACTAGAAGAAACTATAAAGTCAAACTAGAAACAGTATTGCAACAAAAGCAACCTCAATCACTGTCAATTTCATCTTGCCTAATAAGCTCTTCTGCAACATCATAATCTGGAGGAAGATCTCGATCTTCATCTACAGCGTGATGGTCGGTTACTAAATCTTGATAAAATGTCCAATACATGGGATCTATTTGAGGTAGAAGTTTCAAAATGTCTTTCTTCTTTTCCTTAGTTATGGGACAAAGGCTGAAATACTTTTTGGTAGCACACATATTTAGTAAATCAAAACTTCTCTTGTTTCTTTTCCAGTTCAGGGAGATGAATGGTTCTTCTTTATTTAAAGTCCGCAAGTAAAAATTTGTTGATGGATCTTTCTTCTGAAAGCGAAACCATTGCGCATTACCAAAGAGAAAAGGGTTGCCCTCAGTGTCCATCTTTCTCACAACAAGGGGTCCATTTCTTATCAGGACCGGATCAAAGTTAAGGAAATCTTGTTGGGTCATTTCCTGGACAGTGAACTTCTTCTTGGTAGGACCAACTTCCCTAACCATGTCAAAGAACTTGCTCGGATGGTGCAAGGCAACTGCAGTACTTTTTTTTTTTTTAACTTCTATCTGGTGATGGGCTTGGTCGCATTCCAGGTGGGTGTGTCCAGACACTAAGAACTTCTGATCTATAGTGTTCAGTGTTGGGTGCTGTTGAACAACCATAGCAAGAGCTCCACACATGTGACAGTTCTTATTTTGACCGGAGCATGTGTCTGAATACATGATGACGTGTACTACAGATGGCGGTAGGAATTCATTGAAGTAGGTTACTATGCAAGATGCTATTTCATCGGAGCCTCTTTTCCCTAGAGCTTCATGCCACATGAAGTTAAATGCGTTTTTGGTCTCCGTTACGAAGACTGTTAAGTTGTAGACACTTAGCTATCTTAAGGCTGAACCCCCGAAAAAAATGAAGATTTCACTATCTATAGTTGAGTTCGGTGTCATTCATCACCCAAAGTCTTACCGCCCTGCGACGCCTAGTTTGGGCGTCGCGACGCCTCAAACTTCGTTTTTTTGCATACTTTGAGCATAAGTTTCTCGAGAACCAAAGCTCAGAGAACCTTGGCACTTTGCAGGGACATGCCCACGTACTCTAGCTGTCCACTGACATATTTGTTACGCGATTTTCAGTTCCAGGAAAGCGCCTGGAACGCCTTGAAAAAGCAGGAAAAGCAAAGCTATATAAGGGGGGCACAAAGAGCAGACACCGAACTCAGATTTATGTCAGTGGACAGCCTTTTCTTTCATCTTTCTAAAAACCACTCGGGAACAAGCGTGCGGCGAATAGATTTCTAGAAACTTATGTTTTCCTGGACCCATGTTTTCAGGCTCCCTTCAACAGAAGAGAGAGACAGACGATAGCGCTTCTCTCTTCGTCGTCGGGTGGGGGGCCAGGCCAGGTAGTCCGGGACCGGGCCCTGTGTCCCTGCCCTGCCTGGGCTGGGGGATTAGGCTCCACAATGACCAGTACAGACTGTCATATCTCGCCGAGCTAGACCCCATGATACAGGCTTGCTATGCGAGCACGCGCCGCATGTACATAGTGGAGGCGGGTGCGACATTTCGCGACTGCCACGGGCATATGCCGCGACCCAGGTGTAATGGAAGGGGCCTTCTCGGGCAGTGAGTATCAATGGGTACCAATCACTAAAAATCTATCTCTGGAGCCGGTAGTTGATTCCAGATCATCCAAATCACTCGTAAAATCTACTTCGAAATTTAATTCTAAAATGAACTTGAAGGAGGCGCGAGTTCAGGCGATGGTCTCAAACTTCGGCTTTTTGGACCACATTTTCTAAAGCAACGAGGCGTTACCGGTTGTATTGCGTCTGCGCGGGTGCGAGATAGACGCTCGAATATGGGCTTCGCCATCTCTCTTGTACTCCAGCAATCAATCGGGCGCTCCATCTCTCTCCCACTTGGCTAGTCTGTGCCATGCAAACGACACAATGCTTTTGTTGGCATAAAACAGGGCCAGCTGTGAGGCAGCGACCCTAACGGGACTCTTTACCGAGGGCTCAGTCAAAATCACTAACTTTTCAAATTTACCACCGATACTAAAAGAGACTGCACTAAACGCCTTATCGCTCTACTTTCAGGTGGGTTTGCCGTTTGAATGAAGTTTCTAGCACCACTAGAACGCGTGTTTTGAACGGCAGAAGTGGGCAGAAGCATGGCTGGAGACGGCCCGCGGCCGCTCGAGACTCCCGGCTAGCTCCGACAGAGCTGCGGTGAGGCAGGCTGCACTGCCTGCAGGGCGGGGGTGCAATAAATGTGTCCACGGTCTCCGTCCGTGCGGCACAGTACCATTCAGGTACCGGGAGGACCAGCCAGGCCCGGCTATACCCGGCCTTCGGAGAGGACCTGCGCGGCCCTCGCGCTCAGAGTTGAGGCCCGAGGGTTCAGCCTTAACTAATACACATTGCCACTAGTCAGGTGAGGACACTGCATCACTTGCTCTTGTAAGTCGAATACGATAGTTGAAAGTGTTCCTTTAACTTTCTGTGCAAACTTCTTATCTTTTCTTTTGCACTCATAGGCAAAGTCTGCACTTATATTATGGAGTTCCAGATCTTGCCTCACTGTTTCAGATTCTTGTGGTGTGGAGGTGGAGGCAGATTTTATCAAATTATCAAAAGTATTGCACGTTGTGCATGTATCCAGCTGAGGAGACTTAAATTTAAGTCGGGGTGTAAACTCTTTGAAGATGTTGGAGTATGTTAAAAAAGATACTTTAGAGGCTTCACTTTCAATATATAACTCAAACATTTCATTTAAATTGAGGTCTTTTCCAAGGTAAAGCTGACTAGTGTGGCGGCGGCTATAGTGTGAGACACAGCGAGGAAAACTGTTGATGTGATCCTGGACCTCTACATTTACAGCAGCAGAGAGTTTGTGTTTAGGTTTATGCTTCCCTCGTTGGTCTTTAGGAACTGTCCCTGATCCGCTTTGCCTCTCCATTACGCCCCTCACAAAGCGATCATTTTCATCCACAGTAGCCAGAAAACAGCGTTTGCATACGATTGTACGCATTTGGTTCACCATCAGGGAATATTCAAGAGTACATGTTCTTTGACGCTGGGAATCCGGATCTCTCACTCTTGATGTTTTCTTGGCTTTGACGACAACTCTAGCTGCAACAAAGTCGGTGAGATTCCAGTAGGAGTCAAATATTTCTTGGCGATTTTCTTCAGTTACGTCCTTAATGTTACACCATTTGGCTTTACAGTCTGGAAGTGGTTTTAGAGTCCTTGACTTCATGACTTTCCCTTTTGGTGTTGTGTACTCTTTTCCAGAATTTCGAAGCCTCTGCCGTTCCTGCTTCTGTTTCTTCTTACTAACTTTCTCTGTTAGTGTATCAGATTTCTCGCCATCGGAATCTAAATCTGCATCATGTGCTTCTCCCATTTCATCTGCTTTACACACTGGAGGATCTGAAAGATAATTGCATAAATATTATAAGTTTACATTTGCATACTTTTATTTTAATTGTATTTTCTCAAAAAAAAATGCCTATTGTTTCAAAATATGCGACATGTAAAACAGCTTTAGGTGTGGCTGTAGATGAGCTGCTAAAAGACTCTTCTCCTGACAACAAAAAGAGCAGATGGGATGTAGGCAATAAAACAATTATCATATAGGATTCTTGAATGCAGAAGCTGAATTAGTAAGAGAGTCAGAATTTAAAAGCAAAGCCATTCACTGCAGCCTTAAAAATTAGAAAAGCAGACTTACTGGTTGCTCCTCTTGGAGGGGAATGATCATCTTCAGAATTACTTTTATTTGATGGGCAGTACAGGTCACTGTCGGTCTCACCCCAATCCTCTGCTTCACTGCTGCTATCATTGTAGCTGGCCAAAACAACTGGTTTCTTTGCTATCCTTTTGGAAAACCTTACTTGAGGTGTAACACCTGCGTGAAGTCGGCCACTAAACAAAGCGTGGCCACGAGTTCAGCTTTTCCTCATCCGACTATAGCATAGCCGCGGAGCTCAGGTCCCCCGAGAAAACCATAAATCCGTGGCCGCCATTCTCAACTCGTGGAGGAATAAAGCATAGGAACACGCCGTAAGTAACAGTCCAGGGACGACCAAAAACTTAACGACTAGGTATGTCTAAATGAGGGAAATTCTATGCCTTCGCGATTCTAACCGCGTAATTTCTCATGAACCAGGGTGGTACTAATTCTGGTCTTTAGCACATGTTAAGTTGGCTGCCAGGACGTGACTTTACGAACGAAAAAGGAATTAGTACCAGCTCCGTTTACGCTCTGTAAAAACCGAGAAACAAGTAGTTTGTAAAACACCTTGGCAGAGAACGATTTTGACCGCGTGATTTCTCATGAACCAGGGTGGTACTAATTCTGGTCTTTTGCACATGTTAAGGTAGGTCCTAGTACGTGACTGTACGATCGAAAAAGGGAATTAGTACTAGCTCCTTCTACCCTCTAGACCGAAAGAAAGTGGTACTTTTTACGAAATCTTCGCAGAGAGCGATTTTGACCGCGTGATTTCTCACAAACCAGGGTGGTACTAATTCTGGTCTTTTGCACATGTTAAGTTGGGTACCAGGACGTTGCTTTACGATCGAAAAAGGAATTAGTACTAGTTCTATTTACCCTCTGGAAAAACGAGAAAGAAGTAGTTTGTAAAACACCTTGGCAGAGAACGATTTTGACCGCGTGATTTCTCATGAACCAGGGTGGTACTAATTCTAGTCTTTTGCACATGTTAAGTTGGCTGCCAGGACGGGACTTAACGATCGAAAAAGGAATTAGTACCAGCTCCATTTACGCTCTGGAAAAAACGAGAAACAAGTAGTTTGTAAAACACCTTCGCAGAGAGCGATTTTGACCACGTGATTTCTCATGAACCAGGGTGGTACTAATTCTGGTCTTTTGCACATGTTAAGGTAGGTCCTAGTACGTGACTGTACGATCGAAAAAGGAATTAGTACTAGCTCCTTCTACCCTCTAGACCGAAAGAAAGTGGTACTTTATACGAAATCTTCGCAGAGAGCGATTTTGACCGCGTGATTTCTCACAAACCAGGGTGGTACTAATTCTGGTCTTTTGCACATGTTAAGTTGGGTACCAGGACGTTGCTTTACGATCGAAAAAGGAATTAGTACTAGTTCTATTTACCCTCTGGAAAAACGAGAAAGAAGTAGTTTGTAAGGCACCTTCGCAAGGTAATTCGTCTTCTTTAAAATATGGGTTCTTTGCTACGCCACTGCTCCGCTGCATGGGTGAAAATAATTCTGGGGAGCTTGTCACCGACTCCCTGAGCACCCAGCTGTAAAAAACACCTGTGATCAGAATTATTTCCACCTGGAAAGTACTATTTTTCTCACGGCCAAAGACGGAAAAAATAGTTGCACGCTCTGCGCATTCTATCAAACATAGGTACTTTGCTACGACACTGCTCCGCTGCATGGGTGGAAATAATTCTGAGGAGCAGGCCTTAGATTTAACAAGCACCTAAATGAAGCAGGAACCTGTTTTCAGATTTTTTTCCACCTGGGAAGTATGATTTTTCCAATGTCGAAAGGTGGACAAATCGTTCCACGAAGGGTATGATGATCCATAAATTTGCAAGAACGGGTTTCTGTAAACGAATTTTTGATGTTTTTTTTTTTTTTATCGACTGGTTCGTTAGACAGAAATATCTTGCGTGTAGCTGTGCATAGCACGCGCATATAAGCTGAGACCGATTTGGCCCAAATCGATTTGGCCAAAATGCACAGCCGTCAGACACCCCCACTCGGGCTCAGTCTTTAATTTCGGGCCACCCCGTTTAAAAGCACACTCACTAACACCAACAGAGTAGGTGGTTATTTATCTGCATCCGCCCGAGGGGCGGCCCCAGAGGGGGACCCCTAACCAGCTACCTAAACGCCCCGTCAACTTATCACCCGCTCGAAATCCGCTTCGGCGGCCCGACGGGAGAGTTATCGGCACAGCACTCTCCAACAGCTACACGCTCCTCCCGATAAGACAATCCCAAGACATCACCGTAGTCAAGCGACCGGGCACCACCACTAGAGGGTGTGCCATACTTCATTTTTTTCGAAATTCGGTGTACGCGTTACCTCAATCGAGGCCATTTTTCATGCTGATTCCGAGGAAAAAAGGTAAAAAAATTTGGAGACCGTTTAGGGGTCCGACTCGCCTCGGTTGGGGGCCTAAATGCCCCTCTACAGGGCGAAAAATTAATGTTGTCAAAAAATTTTGAAAAAAATTCCCTATCTCAAATCGACGAAAGTAAGGCCCTAAAGGGCTGAAATTTCAAGGAAAACGTCGTATCTCTTACGGTTTCAAAGATATCGGCATTAAAAATGAAAAAATCGATTATTGCATTTTCAACGCCGATATCTTTGAAACCGTAAGAGATACGACGTTTTCCTTGAAATTTCAGCCCTGTAGGGCCTTACTTTCGTTGAGAGAGGGAATTTTTTTCAAAATTTTTTGACAACATTAATTTTTCGCCCTGTAGAGGGGCATTTAGGCCCCCAACCGAGGCGAGTCGGACCCCCTAAACGGTCTCCAAATTTTTTTACCTTTTTTCCTCGGAATCAGCATGAAAAATGGCCTCGATTGAGGTAACGCGTACACCGAATTTCGAAAAAAATGAAGTATGGCACACCCTAACCACCACTAGATCACCGAAGTCAAGCGGCGGAGACAAAAGAAAAATCAACAACAAGAAGACAAGAAAAAATCAAACAACAAGCAAAGGAAGAAGAAGAAGAAAAAAAAAAGGCAAGAAGGAGGAACGGCAGAAAGAGTAGAAGAGAAGAAGAGACTCAGAAAGCAAAACCAACAAAGAGAAAAGGAAAGAAAAGAACAGCAAGAAAATAAAAGAAAAGAACAGCAAGAAAAAGAAAGAAAAGAACACCAAGAAAAACAGCTTAAGAAGCACCTTGAACACCAGAAAAGGGAGCTTGCCCGACAACAAGAACAAGAAGAACTCCTAAAACAAGAACAAGCCAAAAAGCAAGCAGAGGCGGAACAAGAATTACTGAAGAAAAAAGAAGAAAGAAGACGCAAAAAAGAAGAACAAGAAGCCCGGGCCCAAACCTCCCAAGAAGGGGGCGAAGACAGTCAAGAATATTCAGCTCATCCTGAACAAGAACAGGAAGATCAACAAGAACGTAAGAAAACCCCACCTGAAATAATTCTCAAAAACATCGTTAGTTTCCCGGTCCTGGTCGTGGCCCTACAGTCAACTACAGGATTCGGGCAATTCACCACCCAACCGTGGGGGAAAAACTTTAAAATTAAAACAAAAAAATATGAAGTCTACCACGACATCATCCAAAAACTCGATGAAATGTCCCTCACCTACCACACGTACAAAAGTACAATAACAGATACCACAAACATCATAGTTAAAGGAGTTGACAAAGACTGGGACGAAGATGATATCAGGGAAGAACTGTTTTTCGAACATAATCTTACCTACCCCGATGGACACAGGTTCAAGAACAGAAACGGACAACCCACAACAACAATCAGAGTAACAGTCAAAAAATCAAAAGAAGCTGATCAGCTCCTAAAAGCCAAACCGTTCCTCTCTGGCAAAGTCACAATAGAGAAGGAAACACCGAGACTGTTTAAAGTGTGTATGAAATGCTCCTCCTACCACCACACCGCCACATACTGCAAACCAGCTGAAAAGGATCTAAAGTGCGGCTTCTGCGGAGGCAGGCACTTGTATTACAAATGCAATAACAAACAACAATGCCCCAAGTGTGGAGAGGAACACTCCGTACGGAACCCCACCTGCCAGTACTTCAAAGAAGCAGAAGAAAAACTTCTCAGAAAACCCAACCAACAAATCCCAAGAACTCAAGTACTAAAAGAAGCTCCGGCGCCAAAAATCAACGCCTGGACAAATAGAGCCCGAAAAGAAGCCGAAAAAGGCCACTCCCTCGAAGGAGATAAAAGGGAAAAAGAAGCCCCCCAAAGAGGGCCACTCCCAAGAAGGAGCTCCCAAAAGCGGAACAAAAGAAGCCCCAAAAAGAGGTCACACCCTCGAAGGTGAAGACGATAAAGATGCTGAAAAACAGCCACCCCTCGAAAGGTCCCGTCCAGAAATCCCGCTCGGGCAGATGATTAAAAACCTCATCAAGGAACTACTTGCAGAAGCCGCAGCAGCAATAAAATCAGCGATTGCTGAAGTAGTTAAAGAAATTAAAACAGCATTTTCCGGACTTTCATGTATTTAATAATTTCCTGGAACTCAAACGGAGTCAAAAACAAACTCCAAGATATACGAAACCTTCAGACTCGACTGCTGTCTGACTAACCTCCCTACAAACAAAATCGGCATCGACCTACTACAGGACGCCGTGATATACTCAGCTGACCACCTTCCCATACAAGTCCGAAGAGAAGACAACCAATATGAACTACCAACGAAGATAAGGCTGAGGACCGATTACGACAAATTTGTGGAACTATGCCAAAGAATATGGGTAGATACAGACGATCTAGAAAAGGATGCAACCTTCTTCACGCGCGTCCTCCAGTCCGCACTACTCAACTCCACTAGAGCATCATACGCTAAACACAGCCACCATATAACGCTCCCGGAGCATATCGTGAAACTAAAGAAACAAAAAGAAGAAGCCATCGCTAGAAGAAAGAAGACAAATACAAGACAAGCTCAAAAACAATTGCAGACCACTTCAAGAAATCTGAGAAAAGCGATAACATCTCTGCACCAAGAATCACTCACCGCGAAAATGGAAAGCATAAACGACCACTCAAAAAGGTGGCACACACTAAAGAAAAACAAGCAAACCTACGTACCTCCTATGGAAAAACCCGATGGGACACTTGCCATAACTCCAAAAGACAAAGCTGAAACAATAGCCAACTACTTCGAAACCAAATTCACCGAAAACGACACCCTGCAACCACGGGACCTCAAAAAAGAAATAGCAAGATACTGGGAAGAAATTGACGAACAGCCACCAGGAGAAACACCGCAGCTCACTGTAGAACAAGTCACAACTACCCTCAAAACAATACGCAACGCAAGTGCACCAGGGCCCGATAATATCTCCTATCATCACCTTAAAATCCTTCCGCCGCCAGCCATCAATCAGTTAACAAGCATATTCAACAGAATCATCAAGCAAAGAACTTTCCCAGCGATTTGGAAGACATAAAAAATAAAGCCTATCCACAAACCTGACAAACCCAGGCACCTAGTCAGCTCGCTCCGACCCATAGCACTTACCTCGTGTATCGGGAAGTTGCTTGAAAAATGCCTACAAAAAGAAATAAACACCTCAATTATTCCCGATGCCCAATTTGGCTTCAGACCAAACCACTCCACCACACAGCAACTGGTACGCCTGGCAACAGACATCGCCACAGCAAGAAACGACAACTTAACGGCATACCTAACATAAATAGATATAGCGGGAGCATTCGATAAAGTGCCCTATCCAGAACTTATCCACAAACTCGGGCACCAGGGTCAACCAATATGGATGGTTCAACTCATAAAGAGCTACCTTAAGGACAGGACTTTCCTAGTTGAGATGGACCACCACAGCTCTAAGGTCGAAAAACTCCACGCAGGAACGCCCCAAGGGGAGTCTGGTCACCTGACTTCTGGAATCTGTACACAACAGACTTCCCTACTAACCCCAACACCAATCTCTACCAATATGCCGATGACACGGCCATCCTGTCAACAGGGAAATCAGCACAAGAAGCAAAAGAGAATGCAGAAGATCACCTCGAAGAAATCAGACTCTGGCTCCAGAAATGGAAAACGCAGACTGACCCCGCTAAGAGCAAAACCATCTGCTTCGGCAATCGGAGAAGACAAACTGGCCCAAAATTCGGTGCCACAACCATACAACTAGTAGAAGAATTCACCTACCTGGGCATCACAATAGATAGGCAACCTACCTTTTCTAGCCACGTCAAGAACACCATCAACAAAACGAAGCAAAAACTCATCATCCTGAAAAAGTACTTCAAGAGCGCCAAGATCACTCAAGCACCCAAAACAACATTATGTAAAACACTCATCCAACCCATACTACTGTACGGACAACCTGCATGGTCCACCATAGCCAAATACAACGTTGACCTCCTCCAAACAATGGAAAGAACATTCCTAAAAATGATCCTCAGCCTGCCATCCGCTACACCAAACGAAGTCCTGTACCAGCTGACAGACACAGACATTGCAGTTAAAATTGACGCCACCAGAACGGACTTCTGCGACAAGAATGAAAATCCCGATAACGAAGAAATTGAAAATATCTTTATCCCAAGGCCACTGGGCCCTTATAAGTACCCAATAGACCAGGTTTTTTGTTTTTAGTGGGTTAGACCCCTACACTACCCGACCCCACGTAAGTAGGGGGGGGGGGGGGGGGTGCCTACCTGGGCTCCACCGACAATGTCGGGAAGGGATTGAGGGGGTGCAACAAGCGCCTAACCTCGCTGGGATGACCTGCCAGTAAGGTTTTTTTATTTTTTCCCTGGTCAAAAAGCACGACGCTAATGCCACCTGAAGACTAAGAAGCCCAACAAGCCCCCAGGAATCCGAAACAAAACTACAGGAGGGGCAGAGGCTTCGCATTTAAAAAAAAAAAAAAAAAAAAAAAAAAAGTCGGGAAAGCAGTCGACATCTGATGACCATAAGCAGGTGATCCCTCCTGAAAATACTGAACATAATTAAGAGGTTAGTACAAATTCGGGAGACTGGCGAGCGGTCTTTCAGGGGAGCTATCTAGCCATTGTGGATGACCACCTTAGGAAAAAAATCAGATGGTGACCCTGTCCTTTACCTGTATGGTAGCCTCGAGCGGCCGCTTTACCTGTCGTCGGTGATGGCTGTCCTGAACAATGGTTGTTCAGATACATCCCTGGTGGACGCATGCCTGTACATTCTAAGGAAATCGCATGGCTGTTCTGAAATCTTCGTGTCTTCAACAAATATCACTGAAGTTATTTTCAACAGCGATCAAAGGTACTTCGAAGTTGTCACAATTAGTCTGCGAGGAGTAAACAAAATCTTATTTCCTCTTCTCCGTGATGCTCATTGGTCCCTGATCGTTTGCGACCTGTCTGTGTGTTCCATGTCGGCGTTGAACTTAATTGGAAGCAGACAAGAACTGTTAGAAAGGTTCCTGACGTTCTTGGATGGCTGGAACCATTCCAATCAGCCACACGATGTGCTCGATACTGTAGGTTGGCAGTTATCAGAAATGTCGTCAGTGCGATAACGTCAATTGAGGCGTGTACATCCTGCGGTTCGTCCGCCTGATTCTGGAAAAGAAATCGATAACATCTCAGTTTGTCATTTTAGAGGAGCGGTGCCATTTGGCAGAACTTTGCTTGGGCTACAAGGAGGGACTTAATGGGAATCACTCCAACAGTTCTAGTGAACAGTTTCTCCTTCCCAATGGTCTTGTCAATAACATCGATTATTACAATGCAGATCTGGATGAGCAGTACTGTATATTGGTAAGGGAAGGGTATCAACCTGTTTGTCTGGACGACTTTGTGAAGCTAGTGAGAAACCAGTGGCTCACTGGAGATCTGTTAAATGCAGTTATTTTGGTGCACTGCACCCAACGCTTCGACGTAGTTTTCTTCACGTCGTATGACACTTTGTCTTTGTTTAATTCAAAAACGAAGCTGAATAGGAAAATGAAAATAGTAGCAACTCCGGTCAAGGACAAAACAATTTTAATGCCATAACATGCAGATGGTAACCATAAGTGCCTGATTATTGCAGATTGCAAAGCTAAGAAATACTCTTATATTAATCCGTACCATCCTGCTGAATCTACACACATTCTGCTCGATAGGTTTGTAGAATTCCTGCCAAAAAGAAATGCCATTGCTAAGGACCAAATTGTGTCAAGTGGGTGGACATCAAAGGTCATCAATAGACTTCCCCGACAGAAGGATGGCTCAAACTGTGGTGTTTTTGTGTGTCTCTATGCCACCTTATTTCTTAAAGAGACTGTGTACAGTGAGGAAGACGTCGATTGCGCCAATCTTCGCAGGGACATTGCATTGGAGATTTTACAAAAGGCACCATTCTGCAAGCACCTCTGTATCTACTGCGGTAGAGACGAATTTAAAAAAAAAAACAGATCCACAAAGAAAGTTTCTGAAATGTTGTTGTGTGAAAGCTGCAAGCGATGGGCACATATTTGGCCGTATTTAAAGTACCTGAAGGCCACAGCAAAAGAAATAAGGTCAGAACGATTTGTCTTCACCTGCAAGTTGTGTGTTGTAAATGGCCATTTATTGGTTTCACAAGACCTCACCATGAGATCTATTCTGCGAGGAAGACCTCGCGAACAGATAAAAACCTATTCTGCGAGGAAAGTCTCGCGAATAGATACAAACCTATTCTGCGAGAAAGACCTCGCGAAAAGATGCAAACGTATTCTGCGAGGAAGACCTCGCGATCAGATAGACACATATTCTGCGAGGAAGACCTCGCGAACAGTTAAAAAACTATTCTGCGAGGAAGACCTCGCGAACAGTTAAAAACTATTCTGCGAGGAAGACCTCGCGAACAGTTAAAAACTATTCTGCGAGGAAGACCTCGCGAACAGTTAAAAAACTATTCTGCGAGGAAGGCCTCGCGAAAATCCATCCATTCTGCGAGGAAGGCCTTAAGAATGGACAAAGTCCTATTCTGCAAGGAAGGCCTCGCGAAAGACCGTAACCTGTCGGGCAGAGTTAACGGCTTGCTCCAGAAGGTGGCGGACTAGAGGATCCGCAAAGAAGCGGGGTGACACGCATGTGTCCAAGGACCAAGCCCTCAAATAAACGTCAAATAAATGTCATGCCAGAACGACGCATTGACGGGGAGGACATTTTAAAAGCCAGGGGCCTAGGAGCCAACCAAAATTTATATTGGGACAAAATCGACAAACCGAGAAACTCCTATGCGAAATATCCTGCCAGAATGATGTTCTAACGAGTTCGGCATTTTCAAAGCCCGCCAGACAAGTGATAGAGGCCTGGTAAAATTTATGTCGGCCAGGATAAGTTCCACCCTAATCAGTTTGTCTTTGAAGGAGTTGTACACATCCAACGCCTCCGGACCTGCGTCGCCCATGAGGAGAGCACACTTTACATCTGATGCTGCTTTCTTTTGGCCTACTGCCACTATAAAGAAGTCAAACTTCTGTTTGAACAATTCCCAAGAGGCTTGGATGTTTCCAGTGCCAGTTTTGAGCTTAACAGGGCCTAGGCGTTGAGCCGCTAGCATGGGTTCACCCATTTTCTCGTCGTCACTAGTCACAAACTCACAGACACTTGCACACCGTTACACTTCACTTCACTATTCTTCAATTCTCACGCTTTTGCTAGTTTTCTTCCTTGGAAGTCGTTCTTCAGTTCGCCTGCAAGACTGCGCCATGTTCTAGTCGTCACTTTGTGGAGTGGATGCTTGGATGCTGAAGGATAATAATTACACGTTGAGTGCTAGGAATAGAATGAGGTTTATTGAAATATCCGGAAGTGACGTTTGGTCACATGACTGTTCTCATCGGCTCCATAGCCATCCCGCGTGACTGGTCTCTATGACCAATAGCAACCCAGCTCACAGTGGCGCCAACCTACAACAGGCGATGCGACAAAGTCTGTAACGGCAGACGAATGTGATGCCTGACGGTAGTTTTACCGGTGCATGAATTCATTCTGTGTGCTATGTATATTCCTTCCGTTTTTTTCCGGTCAAGTAATCTGCCCGAAATGGTATTGAGCACCTGCCTCTATCAATGTACATTCGTCCAAGAAAGCAACAGTCTTCCGTTATGAAAAAGCAGCAAGATACGGGGTCCTTGCTAACCTCATAAGCTCATCTTTGGAGCCACCATACTTTGCAGTCCCAGCCGGATACGTAGACTTCCTGAGTTCCATGGCCTTTGCGAGTCGCTACCTTTCGTAGGAGGGTGCCTGGTTTTGACAGATACGTGACCTTTCCTAAGATCCCCCTAGTTGATGCCCAGGCCAACTATATGCACGTCTGAGGTAGCCTGCTCAGGGGAAATCACATTATCTTCTCCTACCTTTTCCTACCTTTGTGATCTTGTTAATTTTCTTGGCATAATGAGATAGCACGAGACCCCCCCCCCCCCTCCTATATGGTAATTGCACTGATGATATGTTATTTTCGTTTCCACCAATTGAAGCAAGGCATCGACATACTTCTTGTCTCCAATCAGCTGCCTGACTCGCCCTGAAAGCTGGGTTATTTGTCATTTGGACTGTTTCCAAGTGGGGCTTGGTCTTTTATAACGTCACTGTCAGGATTACCTGCTGCAACATCAGAACACACGAGGCTGAATACTTCGTACAGCCACTGCAGAAGCAACTGCGAGGTCCTTATGTTCGACACCATTAATCAGAAATACAGAAGCTGCTGCATACAGGACCTTCTTGTTCAAATCAACCTCTGCTGAAGATAGTATATGGAGTCTTCTATATAAGTCTAGCGATTTATCGGAACAGCTTACCGTGCTTCCAAACTGCCATCTATAACGGATTTCTAAATTGAACTGGCTAAGAACAGCCATATTGTCAAAAGCTAGTAAAACAAACGTATATAAATACTCTCCAGTCACGTTCGGTAGTATGTTAAAGACCTAAGACAAAGAATAGCAACGCTATTGTAAAATCTGGAAGAATGTCCAGATACCACGCAACCCTATCCCGTGTTGCAGCCACGCCACTGCTAACCCGAGCGCCCCAAATTCGCGCAGCGGGTCTATGATATTGGAGACCCCGGCGGACGCGTATGTATTAACGCAGGGACGCCCTGCTGTACTAGGCAGCCCACAGCGCGTGCCCGTGCAGTGGGCTGCCTACCCCACCGGCGCGGTTGCCGCCCGAGAACGCCGTACGCTCAGCAGGCGACACCGTGTTGCCCGCTGGCGCTGCCTCTGCTGGTAGCGGACGATGCCTCAGCTACAGTGACTTCGGTATTTTCTCCGCTGGAATGCAAGAATGTCTCTGGAGACTACCCATTCCGATAGTTGTCTCTCTTTGCTCTGAGGTGCCTGACCACCAATCAGCAACGCGGTTTCGAGAGGATTTTCAGCTTCCTCAGCGCAATCAAAAAAAAAAAAAAACAAGCAAAGGAATCGGTTGCAGCTTCTTATGCTCGAGGCGTTGCTTCGTATTCGGGCACATTTTAAGGTGAAAGTAACTTATTATAGATTGCCGATTCATATACTTTGCATACACTTCACACTCAATCGGTTGAACAGGTCGTTGGTGTCTGCTGTCAGACCAACATTCCTCCCTAAGAGATGATTCAAAAGTTCACGTCTCGCATGTACGCTCGGGACGCAGCAGTGCAGGGTGCCGAGATCAGTCATACCCATCTATTGAAAAAACTGTCATATTATGCTTGTATTTTTTCTGTATTTTTAAATACAGGGTGTTTATTCTCGTTTGGGACGTAAATATAGGGTGGATAGGACATGCGAAGGGGATCATTTTTTACCAATGGACTAGTGGGCGCAAACGTCTAACAACACGGGAATTTGCGATTTCGTAATGAGCTTTCGCGCCTGCAACCGAGCGCTGCTGTGTTGCGGGCTGCCTGCGCCACGGCGCTGCAGCATTCGCACGCTGGGCAGCACTCGACGGCGGCGGCGTGTCGTCTGCTGGCGCTGTCCGGTGACTGCAGACGACACACCCGTCAAGGCAGCGGTAGTGAGAGCAGCAACAGTGACAGCAGCTCTGATGATGAGGTTCGTTTTGGTTTTCCTGTGCAGTTTGTTTTTTAAATTCAGACAGTTAAAACTCTACTGTGGTTTAAAGAGACTTGCCTTTAGTTATATTTGACACAAAAATAGTGTGTAAGGCTTTTAATTATTTATAAAAAAAGTTTCTTTGTTGTGAATTTGTCCTTACTGTCTGTGTTAGGATGGAAAGCTTGCGGTCGTCACCAAGAGCACCAAGGCCATTCCTGCCAGGGAGGGGATTTGCTGGCCCTTTTCAGCTATGCTGACAAATTGTGGGAGCCCCACAACATCGTTCAACGGAGTCCCTCTGGTCTAGCAGCTTCCAGCAAAAATAAAGCTGTGGGATATCCAAAGATGACTCCTCTAAAAGTCAAGCAATGTGAGGGTATGCTGAGCTGAGCTCTCTCTCTCACTATTAGACTTTTTAATCTCCAGCACTCACAATCCACTATTGTTGAACACATTTTTATCTGTATTTTTCCCCCTTTTGTTCCAGAATTTTTGAAGAAGAGGGCAGAAGCCGAGAATGCCTCCAAGGAAGAGGTGAAGTTGAGGGTGGGACGTACGAGCTACATCCTTGGGCAGCGGATCGCTCGCTAGTGTTAGGAAAGCTTTCCGCATGCAAAACATCAACATCCCAACTACAGAAGAGGCTCAACAAGAGAGAAAGAGAGGAAAGCTTTGAATCAAAAGAAGAGAGGAAACTCTCAATGATTTGTTGAAACCCTTAATGTTCAATACGGGTGTGAAGTTGGCCACAAAAAAATTTGTGGCCACAAAAAAACTTTTCATGCTCCGACTATAGCCAGCTGCCATCTAGGGTGACCACCCATCCCAAGGTCATCCCAACAGCCGCTGATGGTCCTGAGCCATTCCCAACAGCCGCTAATGGCCCTGAGCCATCGAGCCCCCACTGGGGCACGGGCGATGCAGGCCGCTGTCCGGCGGGTCTGCCTACCTCCCAGGGGCATTTTTGGAAAAATCGCTAATACGTGGCCCCATGGACCCCCGATGAGGCCCAGTCGACGCAGACCGCTGTCCGGCGGGTCTGCCTACCTCCCAGGGGCAGTATTCACAAAATCGCTTATACGTGGCCCCATTGGCCCCTGAGGGGCCCAGTTGATGCAGGCCGCTGTCTGGCGGGTCTGCCTACTTGCCAGGGGCAGATTTCACAAAATCACTAATACGCGGCCCCATGGACACAAGATGAGGCCCAGTCGATGAAGGATGCTGTCCGGAGGGTCTGCCTACCTCCCAGGGGCAGTTTTCACAAAACCGCTTATACGTGGCCCCTTTGGCCCCCAGTGGTGCCCGGTTAATGCAGACCGCTGTCCAGCCGGTCTGTCTACCTCCAAGGGGCAGATTTCACGAAATCGCTTATACGGGGCTTCTGGCTTTCCGGAAGGCCCCGGCTGATGCAGGCCGGCGCCAGACGGGCTTGTCTACCTCCCAGGGGCAGTATGAAGAATAAGGCCTGTGGGCCCCGATGGGGCCCACTTGATGCAGACCGCTGTCTGGCGGGTCTGCCTACCTCCCAGGGGCAGTTTTCACAAAACCGCTTATACGTGGCCCCTTTGGCCCCCAGTGGTGCCCGGTTAATGCAGACCGCTGTCCAGCCGGTCTGCCTACCTCCAAGGGGCACTTTTCACAAAATTGCTTATACTGGGCTTCTGGCTCCCTAGAGGGCTCCGGCTGATGCAGGCCGGTGCCAGACGGGCTTGCTCCCAGGGGCAGTATAAAGAATGAGGCCTGTACTCTACCCCCGATGCAGACCGCGGTCCGGCGGGTCTGCCTACCTCCCAGGGGCAGTTTCTTCAAAATCTCTTATCCGTGGTTACCAGGCCCCTCTGAGAGCCCCAGTTGGTGCAGGCCTCTGCCTATCGGGTTTGCCTACTTCCCAGAAGGAGTTTCAAAAATAAAGCCAGTATGCTACCCCATTGGGCCCTGATAGGGCCCACTTGATGCAGACCGCTGTCCGGCGGGTCTGCTTACCTCCCAGGGGCAATTTCGAGAAACGCTATTGCATGTAGACCCCATGGCCACAGGCGGGGCCCAACCGGTGCAAACCAATGTCCGGTGGGTCTGCATAGCCTCTGGGTGCCATTTCCACCAAAAACGCCTTCATGAGGCCCACATGGCCCCAGTCCAAGCCCAACCGATTCAAACCAATAGCCACGGTTAAAACTGTCGGCAACAATTATGTGAACTATCCCTCAACTTGGCTGTGGCGCTGATCTGTTGACTTCTCTGAGCAGAGTGGCACATTGAGGCGAGTTGACAAAATTGATGCCAAATGGATCTCGGACTTTTCCGCACATTTTCCGGCGATTAATAGGTCCGACCTCCCGCTTGAATAGTGACGGCCCCGTGGGGGGTCGGCAACTGTCATGTCAACTACCCTTCAACATGGCTTGGGCGCTAATGCTCCATGTCCAACTGTGTCGAATCGCTGAGACAGGCACTTTAAAGCGAGGTAACAAAATTGATGTTAAAGAAAACTTCGACTTTTCCGGACATTTTCCGGCGATTTAATGCTCCGACCTCGCGCTGAGAAAGTGGCGGCCCCCTGGGGGGTCGGCAACAATTATGTCAACTACCCCTCAACTTGGCTGTGGCGCTGATCTGTTGGTTGCTCTAAGCAGAGAGGCACTTTAAAGCGAGTTAACAAAATTGATGCAATCTGAAAATCGAACTTTTCCGGACATTTTCCGGCGATTTAATGGTCCGACCTCCCGCTGAGAAACAGGCTGCCCTGTGGGGGATCGGCAACAATTATATCAAATACGCCTCAACTTAGCTGTGGCGCTGATCTGTTGGCTTTCTGAGCAGAGAGGCACTTTAAAGCGATTTGACAGAATTGATGCCAACTGAAAATCAAACATTTCCGGACATTTTCTGGCGATTTTATGATCCGACCTCCCGCTGAAAAAGTAGCGGCCCCGTCGGGGGTCGGGAACAATTATGTCAACTACCCCTCAACATGGCTTGGGCGCTAATGCTCCAAGTCCAACTGTGTCGAATCGCTGAGACAGGCACTTTGAAGCGAGTTGACAAAATTGATGTTAAAGATAAATCGGACTTTTCCGGACATTTTCCGGCGATTTAATGGTCCGATCTCCCGCTAAAAAAGTGGCGGCACCGTGAGGGGTCGGCAACAATCATGTCAACTACCCCTTAACATGGCTTGGGCGCTAATGCTCCTAGTCCAACTGTGTCGAATCGCTGAGACAGGCACTTTGAAGCGAGTGGACAAAATTGATGTTAAAGAAAAATCGGACTTTTTCGGACATTTTCCGGCGATTAAATGCTCCGACCTCCCGCTAAAAAAGTGGCGGCACCGTGAGGGGTCGGCAACAATCATGTCAACTACCCCTTAACATGGCTTGGGCGCTAATGCTCCAAGTCCAACTGTGTCGAATCGCTGAGACAGGCACTTTGAAGCGAGTTGACAAAATTGATGTTAAAGAAAAATCGGACTTTTCCGGACATTTTCCGGCGATTTAATGGTCCGACCTCCCGCTGAGAATGTGGCGGCCACGTCGGAAGTCGGCAACAATTATGTCAACTACCCCCCAAAATGGCTGTGGCGCTGATCTGTTGGTTTCTCTAAGCAAAGAGGCACATTGAGGCGAGTTGACAAAATTGGTTCGGGATGAAAATCGGACTTTTCCGGACATTTTTGGCGATTTAATGGTCCGACCTATCGCTGAGAAAGTGGCGGCCCCGTCGGGGGTCGGCAACAATTATGTCAACTACCCCTCAACATGGCTTGGGCGCTATTGCTCCAAGTCCAACTATGTCGTATCGCTGAGACAGGCACTTTGAAGCGAGTTGACAAAATTGATGTTTTAAAGAAAAATCGGACTTTTCCGGACATTTTCCGGCGATTTAATGGTCCGACCTCCCGCTGAGAAAGTGGCGGCCCCGTGGGGGGTCGGCAACAATTATGTCAACTACCCCTCAACATGGCTTGGGCGCTGATCTGTTGGTTTCTCTAAGCAAAGAGGCACATTGAGGCGAGTTGACAAAATTGTTTCCGGATGAAAATCGGACTTTTCCGCACATTTTCCGTCCGGAAAAGTCCGATTTTTCTTTAAAACATCAATTTTGTTAACTCGCTTCAAAGTGCCTGTCTCAGCGATACGACATAGTTGGACTTGGAGCAATAGCGCCCAAGCCATGTTGAGGGGTAGTTGACATAATTGTTCCCGACCCCCGACGGGGCCGCCACTCTCTCAGCGGGAGGTCGGACCAACAAATCGCCGGAAAATGTCCGGAAAAGTCCGTTTTTTTTTCTTTAACATCAATTTTGTCAACTCGCTTCGAATTGCCTGTCTCAGCGATTCGACACAGTTGGACTTGGAGCATTGGCGCCCAAGCCATGTTGAGGGGTAGTTGACATAATTGTTGCCGACCCCCGACGAGGCCGCCACTTTCTCAGCGGGAGGTCGGATCATAAAATCGCCAGAAAATGTCCCGAAATGTTCGATTTTCAGTTGGCATCAATTCTGTCAACTCGCTTTAAAGTGCCTCTCTGCTCAGAAAGCCAACAGATCAGCGCCACAGCTAAGTTGAGGGGTAGTTGACATAATTGTTGCCGATCCCCCACAGGGCAGCCACTTTCTCTGCGGGAGGTCGGACTATTAAATCGCCGGAAAATGTCCGGAAAAGTTCGATTTTCAGATGGCATCAATTTTATCAACTCGCTTTAAAGTGCCTCTCTGCTTAGAGCAACCAACAGTTTAGCGCCACAGCCAAGTTGAGGGGTAGTTGACATAATTGTTGCCGACCCCCAGGGGGCCGCCACTTTCTCAGCGCGACGTCGGAGCATTAAATCGCCGGAAAATGTCCTGAAAAGTCTGAGATCCATTTGGCATTAATTTTGTCAACTCGCCTCAATGTGCCACTTTGCTCAGAGAAATCAACAGATCAGCGCCACAGCCAAGTTGAGGGATAGTTGACATAATTGTTGCCGACAGTTTTAACCGTGGCTATTGGTTTGAATCGGTTGGGCTTGGACTGGGGCCATGTGGGCCTCATGAAGGCGTTTTTGGTGGAAATGGCACCCAGAGGCTATGCAGACCCACCGGACATTGGTTTGCACCGGTTGGGCCCCGCCTGTGGCCATGGGGTCTACATGCAATAGCGTTTCTCGAAATTGCCCCTGGGAGGTAAGCAGACCCGCCGGACAGCGGTCTGCATCAAGTGGGCCTCCTCAGGGCCCAATGGGGTAGCATACTGGCTTTATTTTTGAAACTCCTTCTGGGAAGTAGGCAAACCCGATAGGCAGAGGCCTGCACCAACTGGGGCTCTCAGAGGGGCCTGGTAACCACGGATAAGAGATTTTGAAGAAACTGCCCCTGGGAGGTAGGCAGACCCGCCGGACCGCGGTCTGCATCGGGGGTAGAGTACAGGCCTCATTCTTTATACTGCCCCTGGGAGCAAGCCCGTCTGGCACCGGCCTGCATCAGCCGGAGCCCTCTAGGGAGCCAGAAGCCCAGTATAAGCAATTTTGTGAAAAGTGCCCCTTGGAGGTAGGCAGACCGGCTGGACAGCGGTCTGCATTAACCGGGCACCACTGGGGGCCAAAGGGGCCACGTATAAGCGATTTTGTGAAAACTGCCCCTGGGAGGTAGGCAGACCCTCCGGACAGCATCCTTCATCGACTGGGCCTCATCTGGTGTCCATGGGGCCGCGTATTAGTGATTTTGTGAAATCTGCCCCTGGCAGGTAGGCAGACCCGCCAGACAGCGGCCTGCATCAACTGGGCCCCTCAGGGGCCAATGGGGCCACGTATAAGCGATTTTGTGAATACTGCCCCTGGGAGGTAGGCAGACCCGCCGGACAGCGGTCTGCGTCGACTGGGCCTCATCGGGGGTCCATGGGGCCACGGCCACGTATTAGCAATTTTATCAAAAATGCCCCTGGGAGGTAGGCAGACCCGCCGGACAACGGCCTGCATCGCCCGTGCCCCAGCGGGGGCTCGATGGCTCAGGGCCATTAGCGGCTGTTGAGAATGGCTCAGGGCCATCAGCGGCTGTTGGGATGACCTTGGGATGGGTGGTCACCCTAGATGGCAGCTGGCTATAGTCGGAGCATGAAAAGCTTTATTGTGGCCACAAATTTTTTGTGGCCAACTTCACACCCGTATGTTTAATTTTTTGTTTGTTTGTACTTGGCGGCTGTGACTGACTAAGTCCGCTAAAGTTTTAGTTTTGTTTTGTTTCTTCAAGTATACTTTTTTGTGTGAAGTTTTTACGTAACTTTAAATGTAATACACGGTAAAAGTTGGTCCTGGAACTCCCAGGACCGAAACGGCGCCGCGCACCCTGTTCCAGGATGGTCCTGGAACTGGGTGCTCAATCTCCCAGGACGGTCCTGGGAACGGGTCGCTTTTGCCATCCGCGCCTCCTCGTCCTGGGAGATAGTGTACTTGCTCCCAGGACCGTCCTGGAACAGGGTTTGTGGTACCGCAGTCGGACACCCGTTCCCAGGACCGTCCTGGAACAGGGTTCCTTCGGCCACGGACGGACACCCACCTCGCCCCCCCCCCCCCCCCCAACCTCCTCCCATTCCTCAGTGTCGTGCAGCGGTTTACCTGTTCCGCTCAAATTCAAACCTCATGGTTTCGCGCGCGTGACACGGCGCGCGCTCTCGAGGCCGGAGTGCGGAAGAAGAATCAAAGGAAGAAGTGCAAAGCCATAGTGAATCGAGGAGGCCTTGAGTGGAATGCCCACTCTCAAATCCGACGTCGGAGAGAATTTGGTGTGTTTATTTCGCGATTATGAATTTTCTCGCTTGTATTATAAAATGCGATCTGTGTTCCCTCGCCGCGCAGTCGAAATTGAAGCAATGTTATTTTTTGTTTCTTTGTTTTTTTGTTTGTGTTTTTGTCTTTTAAATCGTGAAATGTAACAAGTGGTTGTCAATGTGTTGCCTACGAAGTGTTTGCGTTTCGTACGGTTTTCTCGTTAATTTTTAAATAACCTACCCTAGCGGAAGCTTCAATCCCTAGGTTTGAACATGGGCTTGGTGAAATTTGTATAGATTTCATTTGATTCGCTTGGTTATAACCAGTCGTTTTGTGTTAACCAGGTTATGTTACATTACTCGGTTTGGAAGAAAATCAGTGTGCTTTCTTGTGTGCATGTATTTGTTTGGTGTTTCAGTTCCGTTTTTCGAATGCGTTATGGACTCGAGTCAGAGGGTTATTGAGTAGTCACCAGAGGCACTCTCTGCATATCTCCAGGAGCGATCGTCTTTGAGCCTGGAAACCATCAGTTGTTTACTAAGTAACTATTTAGATGGAAGATGTCATTGCACCCTTATCGTTTCATTTTGGCACCCATCTTTTTCTCGTTTCTTTTTTTTTCTCCTATTTTTTTGTTTTGTTTTGTTTTGTTTGTCTGATTGCTTGGTGGGTCTAGTAGGGCAATGGCTGGGGTGGAGGAGGTAGTTGGAGCTTTAGAGAACATTGATGGAAATGAGAATGCTGATTATGATGAAAGTGATGAGGATAGTGAAGATGACGTCAATCTGGCTGATGTGGAAGATATGCCAAACGGGCGGAAAGACATCAAACATGCTGCCACTAAACTTATTGTTGACATGCGAAGCGTCAGTGCAATGACCAGAGTTGGAGTTCGCAGAGCCATGGCTGGAGCGGAACTTGTCCTTAAGATTAACAACCTCTCTCTCAAAGAAGATGTGAATTCTTACCTGACTGCTATCGGTGCTGCAAACACTCCTGAAGCTCAAGCGCTGCTCAGGAAATTTGACAATGTGAAACACTTTAATGGAATGAAAAGTAATGAGGCTCAGGTGTCCGCCATTCACAAGTATTACAATTTTATTAAGCCTGAATCTGTTTATATCAATTATAGACTGGACCAACGCCTTCAGAATGAAGGAATTTATCGTCAAGTTCCTGTACCCAACACATATATGTATGTTTCTCCAATCAAGATTTTGTCCCTCCTTTATAGCAAACCTGCTGTCATGGCATATGTTAGGGCACGCTGGCCATCTCAAAATGGTATGTTGTGTGGTTACACTGATGGTGACCAATTTTGCAACAGCCAGTTTTTTCAAGATCATCCAGATGCATTCCAATGTGCGATTTACTATGATGGTGTTGATGCTGCTAGAGGTCTTGGGCCTAAATCTGGACTGCATGAGATTGGTAACATCCTCCTGATAATCTTAAATGTTCCTACAATTATTAACTCTTCACTAGCTGGGCTCCATCCGATAGTGCTTGCAAACACCCAAGATTGTAAAGGAACCTTTGCAGGTGTTTTGGGTCTTGTTGTCAATGAAATGCGTCAGCTAGAAGAAGGTGTAAGAGTGTTTGTCAATGGTGAATTTGTGACAATATATGCTACTTTAGTTGCTGTCAAGGGTGACACCAAAGCAGTGCATGAACTTCTAGGATACCTTGGGAGTGGTGCACGTAAGTTTTGCAGACTATGCATGATATCTCGCCAGCAGCTCCACTCTGGTGAAGTGATTCTTGGTGAGAGGCGTACACCTGAGATGTCTGCAGAACAGCTTCGAAGGGTAGCAGCCAATGCGTCTTACAGCACTGAATGTGGGTTGCGGTATGAAACATGCCTCAATGAAATACGGTATTTTCACGCTGCCAACAACTCCTGCTTCGACCTCATGCATGATGGGGCTGAAGGCGTCATCATCATGCTCATGCGTTTATGCTTGAAACAGTTTATTTGCACTGAAGCTCTGTTTGAAGTTGAGGAGCTAAACCAACGGATTGGTGCTTTTAATTATGGGCTTCAGAACATCAGGGATAAGCCAACTCCCAACTTTTCGCTTGATTCATTGCAGAAAGCAAACACAATCCACAAGCAAAAACAAAATGCTGCTCAAGTGCTAGTACTTTTTCGGTCCCTTCCTTTTATTCTTGATAGAATTGGAGATGAAGGTGGTGTTCCTGAGAACCATGGACATCTACAAATATTGCTGCTGCTGTCCCAAATTTATCAAATTGGTAGTGCTCCCATAATTCCAAGGGATATTATACCATATCTAAGAAGACTCCTGGAGACTTTTCATAGAAGCTGGTATATTTTGTTTCCCGATGTTAATCCAATTAACAAATTCCACTTCTTCCAGCACTTGGCAGACAACACATTGGCAATGGGGCCACAACGCCAGTTTTCATGTTTTCGGGAAGAAGGAAAAAACTGCCATATAAGAAGACATGTTGCTACTTGTAACAACTTCAAAAATCCTCTTCACACCACAATGGAGCAAGCCCAAATATATCAAGCAAAGGTGTGGGGAACTAAGAATGATGATGTTGTCATAAATGAAACATCTTTTGTAAAGAGAAGAACTGTAAATGTGGCTACCTTACCTGTCTCTCAACATCTTCAGTGTTTGGGATTTGCCGCCGATGATGAAATAAGTGTTGCTGATGGTGCAGTGGTGAATTCTTATGTGTACAGGGTTGGAGAGTTTCTCTTAAATGTCAAAGCATCTGAGAATGCTAACAATCTGCCCCAATTTGGGCAGATTCTCCATGTCGTATGTCCAGAGCACACACAGCTAGTTTGGTTTGCGGTAGAGGTGTGGTCCACAAATGGACTGGTGGAACGCTTCAATTCATATCAAGTGTCCCCAATAGTGGGAGCAAGAGTACATTTGATTGATGTGCGAGATATCCCTTTGCACCCACCTATCAGTAGATGGCGAGACTACTCCTCAAATAATATTTACCTTTGCCTGAAGCATGCTGTTTACTAATACCTTGGTGGGTAGGGGGGAGCTGGTCCCTTGTGTGGGAATGTATTTTAGCTTGCAGCTTGGCTCTTTTATTTTTTTATTTTTAAATTGTATTCATTATAATTTTCTGGAATTAATCAACACCGCTTGACATGTCTTTGTTTTTCTTTTACAGTGCAAGAAGTAGATGGCGAGTCATTTATGGATTTTAATGAAACTGAGTTACGTTCCTATTTTTCTCAATTGCCAGATGATCAATTATGTGAAATTATGAAGATTGTTGTGAAACTGAGAAGGGAGGAAAGAGCTAAAGGAAAGAAAGACAATGTCCCGGGACCACAAGTAGTTTCTGACTCTTTGGTAATTTTTTTCTTCTTCAGTTTTCATTCTATCTGTGGCTGTTGCTGATATTTCATTGGAACTTCTCTTTTTTTGTTGCAGGGTTGTGATGTGCTTGGAGGCTTTGTAGGTGAAGATGGCGTTTTAAAGGGGATTACTAATATACATGTGCAAGGAAATATATGGAATGCTGCACCATGCATCAGTGTTTCTTTTTTTAAAAAGGCATCTCAATATTCGTTCAAGTCTCCTGTCAACAACTCAGAAATCCCTCAGCAGAGCCTAGTAGTAGGTGAATTGTTTATCTCATTGATCTCTTGCGGAATTTTCTTTCTATGAAAGTTTTATCTCAAAATGGTATTCTTTCAGGAACCCTTAGACGTCCTTGAAATTCTACAAAAGTCAACTGCTGGTCTTCAAATTATAGAATTTGTGGGAAAGAATAAATTTCTGAGCTATTCCCTCTACAAGGATTTGTTAAAAATCTTGCATGAGCATGTCATCAAGAGTGAAGAAAGCTCAATAAAAGAGTGAGTTAATTTTGTTGTTTATTTTGTTAGCTGAAAGAGTACTGTACAAATGAGATTGAGATTGTGGTAATCTTTGAATTATATATTTACTTTTAAATCTTTGAAGTGTGAAATTCGTTTTTGATGGTAACAGTCTACTCTTTTCAGTGCATCTGTAAAATCCCAGTCAGTTGCCACGGCGAAGGGCATTGTTTTTGCATTCCCAAATCTTAGTGACAAACCAGATTGTCCTTGGGTGAGTATTGATGATCTTACAGAGAATCTTATTAATTTGTATTACAATTAAAAGTAATTAGTGTTTTCCGTTGATTTTCTAGGGATCTTGGTACCATGCTTGTCTGATGAAGTTTGGGACCCATGAATCACAAGAGTGCTGTGCACAAGGCCAGAAGGAAAAATCAGCCTGTACAGGAAAGCAGACAAAGGAATCAAGCGTTAGATCTCAGACTCAGCATGTAACTCAGACACTTCATGTACCTGTTGAGAAGACTGTTAGCAGCAAAGGAAAAAGATCAGATTTACCATCTAAAATGGGGCCTGGAACTGGTGTTTCCTTTCAAGCCAAAAGACCAAGGGCTTCAAGAAAGACAACACTAAAGAAGCGTTAATTGTGGGCTATGTGGTGGCCATAGACTCGCCTTGTATACTATGAATGTAGCATCTGTATTGTACTACTTCAGTTCATGTTTACTGATGTCTTATATCGAGTATGGAAGCCGAACAATCCTATTATATCTTATATTGTAAGGTGTGAGAAAATTGAGGTGGTCATGAGACCATCTGACAAGAAATCACACTACTCATGTTCACTGTGAATGTAGCATCTGTAATTTACATGAGCTCTTATTTACTGCTGTTATTGTACAGCTTGATAAATAGTGTTTTATTTATTCTTGTAATAATCTTGCAATAATTTAGTTACGAATGTCTCCATTATTGGGCAGTGAGATGGAAGTACAGTGCTCATAATAAACAAGTAATTGTATAATATTGCTGTATTTCATATACTCTTTCACTAAATGGTACAGTTGAAAGTTGTTCTTCCACAGTCCCAGCACTCTTCCACAGAAAGTTAATTATTTGATGAT
The DNA here is from genome assembly GCA_038380765.1 of Odontothrips loti. NCBI lineage: Eukaryota > Metazoa > Arthropoda > Insecta > Thysanoptera > Thripidae > Odontothrips > Odontothrips loti. Next base: position 2,203,120 of record CM076251.1, on the reverse strand, counting down.
AGGATTATTCCTAGTAGTAAATTAAACAAATTGAAGGACTACAAATACACAAAACAAAATAAGAGAACTAATCAATTATAAGCATTACATTCATATCACATATGAAATGCAAATAGAAACTAAAATAATACAAAGCTTGATTTCATTTTAACAACTCTCTAATAGCTGAAACAAATGTTGATACAGTTGGGGCTACAGAAGTGTTAAAACACATCAGCATTTCTAAATAATTATAAACAAATCTCAGATATGGATGGTATTCCAAGTTGAATACATGAGCTGCCTTTATGATTAAACAGACAGCTCTGATAACACCCTCTTCAGGGTGGTGCTGGTCAACAGTTGCGACATGAATTGTCTTTCTATCAATCTTCAGATAAATTTGTCCAGATTCAAAATCATTGGTAGACCACAATAGGAAGGGATAGATGGGAATATCCTCTGCTTCACAATACTCTACTGAAGTGTACGCCTCTGCGTCAATTCCTTCCTACATTACCACATACTAAAATTAATACCAAGGACACTTCAACACAAAAAGAAAGCAGCATTAGTGGACAAATAGAAGACTGCCAAGAACTTACTGCAGCTATTTGTAGCAGAGCTGAGCTGGGTGTGTGCTCTAACTGTGCTTTGAAAGTTCTTAAATGGTTTAAGAGCGCAGTTCCTGTTGTTCGGGTTGTTAAGTGGGGGTTCAATAGTTTCGGCAAGGCTATCAAAGCTCTCAGGGTAACTGAAAGCAAGAAATAAATATAGTACATTGTTGTTATTTAACAGCTGTTTGTTGTATGAAAAGTCAAATGTGCATATACCGTTTTTAAATTTATTACTAATCTCCAGAACCACTGATGGCTTTTGCTTTTCACAAAACTTCAATATAACTGGAGCAACTTTGGCGAACCGATGTCCTAGCTCCTCAGCAAGGAGTTCCTTCCTACTAAATTCTTCAGATATCTAAACCCATAATGCAAAGGTTTAAATTTCACCACAGATAGAGAATGGGAAAATCACAAAGTTTGTAGAATTTAAAACAATTTACTTACCATATCACCACAATAGCTTGCCAGGTGTTTGTATTTGGCAAGGATATCAGTACAAGACGGCTTCTCTTCCTTCATCCATTTGTCCCTAATATCATAGGTCATTTTCAAACCCAAACTTATTTCTGCACGATTAGCAGAATTAGGGATTGCCCCATTCATCCACGCAGTCTGCAAATATAAATGGAACCAGGTCCTAAACACCACCTACCCACAATTTTTAGTATATTAGCTTAGAATATTGTGAGCAATTGTTGCTTACCATGCTACTAGTCAAGTTGTCAGAAGGTGTAGTTTCTTGAACAACTTGAACAACTGTTGACACGGCTGTAGAATTGGCACCAGAAGAGGCCCTGGGTTGGGAAGGCTTTTTCATTCTGAAGTATTTTTTTTTGTGGCTGGAAGGGTTGCCTGTACAGTCTCACACTTTGTTGTCACTTTCTTACACCAAGACATCTGGAAACAAGAGTTTATTATCAGATTAAAGAAATAGGAGCAGAAAAAGTAAAAAATATTTTTCAAGGAAAACATACCCAAGGGCATTCACCACTATCCCGAAGCTCAGGCATTGCTAATACAATGCCCTTGGCCAAAGCTACCTTTGTAGGTTTGTCCGGGTAACTATAGAACAAAAGAAAACAAGGACAACTCTTTATATGATATCAAGTTGCAAATACAGAGTGAGAAACTTCACTTACTACTTATCAGGGCTTGACTTCTTGGCTGTCAGACCATCAAACAGGAGCGCCATCATGGTCTCTTGATGAGATTTATTGAGACACTTTTCCTGCTTGACAAAGGCAACTACATTTCTCCCTTGTTTTTTTGCATCCAAAATTTTTAGAACATCTATTGGTTCCTGTGAAAAACAAAAATTATATGCAGATATACACTTCGGATCCAAACTAATGTGCAACACTATAAAACAAAAACATACTAAATCACATACTAACCACAGTATCAGAGTCAAATACTTTTGATTTAGCTGAAGCTTTGAGCTGCTTTTTTCTCCTTTTTATTGGAATGTCAAATGACAGTGTCATATCCGGACTACGAGCACGGACATTTGCGATGGGCTCACAACCCTGAAACCATCAATAATTATAATAAGTTAGGATCCATATACATAAGAAAAGGGATTGATGACATACAGTTGTAAGCCATACAAGTTCTGCTTCCTCTCCTAAATTTGGTGCGTTTTTGAGCAAGTGATCCTTATGTGCATCAACAATCCTCATTAATTTTTTCCTCTGGCCATAGGTGATGGTCGAGAAGTTCTTCAGCAGCACCTCACCAGTGAGGTCAAAAAACTCACATCCATCTACCTCTTGAGCTGCAACAGAGAAAACAGTGATTGAAAGAAAATGAGCAGCTGAACAAGTTTCAGTTATATTGATGAACACGACGTTAGGTGACGATTGAGTGAAACATTCAATGCAAATACCAGAAAGAACATTACCTTAGCAGCGTATAAAATTTTACTAAATAGCAAAGATAGATATAAATTTAAAAAAGTTAAAGAATAGCGCCATTGTCAACAAATACTCACAAAATAAACACTGAATAGTTTCTGGGGTGATGAAGCTGCATTCATCCTGCAGGTAATCGGCTACCTCTGACACTGCGCTGTCTCTGTTGATCACTAGCACATTAATTTGCTGCAGGGATCCCATTTCTATCACAGACCTGAAACACCAAACAAGTACTGGAACACAAGAAAGCACACCGATTTTCTTCCAAACCGAGTAATGTAACATAACCTGGTTAACACAAAACGGCTGGTTATAATCAAGCGAATCAAATGAAATCTATACAAATTTCACCAAGCCCATGTTCAAACCTAGGGATTGAAGCTTCCGCTAGGGTAGGTTATTTAAAAATTAACGAGAAACCCGTACGAAACGCAAACACTTCGTAGGCAGCACATTGACAACTACTTGTTACATTTCACGATTTAAAAGACAAAAACACAAACAAAAAAACAAAGAAACAAAAAATAACATTGCTGCAATTTCGACTGCGCGGCGAGGGAACACAGATCGCATTATATAATACAAGCGAGAAAATTCATAATCGCGAAATATACACACCAAATTCTCTCCGACGTCGGATTTGAGAGTGGGCATTCCACTCAAGGCCTCCTCGATTCACTATGGCTTTGCACTTCTTCCTTTGATTCTTCTTCCGCACTCCGGCCTCGAGAGCGCGCGCCGTGTCACGCGCGCGAAACCATGAGGTTTGAATTTGAGCGGAACAGGTAAACCGCTGCACGACACTGAGGAATGGGAGGAGGTTTGGGGGGGGGGGGGGGGGGGGGGGGGGCGCGAGGTGGGTGTCCGTCCGTGGCCGAAGGAACCCTGTTCCAGGACGGTCCTGGGAACGGGTGTCCGACTGCGGTACCACAAACCCTGTTCCAGGACGGTCCTGGGAGCAAGTACACTATCTCCCAGGACGAGGAGGCGCGGATGGCAAAAGCGACCCGTTCCCAGGACCGTCCTGGGAGATTGAGCACCCAGTTCCAGGACCGTCCTGGAACAGGGTGCGCGGCGCCGTTTCGGTCCTGGGAGTTCCAGGACCAACTTTTACCGTGTAAGTGTTAGCTACTTTCCTAACTATGGAGTCTATTATTTTTTATTTGAGTGATTTTAGTCACAAATTTACTGAAGTATCTAAATAAATTTGTCTTCTATCATAAGAAAATGTTAAGTGACTGATGGTTTGCGTGTAACACCTTTGATGTTTCTACCACTTTTGTTGAAAATATTTCATTTTGGATAACATTGTAATATCTTCAAATAATGCAGAACATTTTTAGGGTAGACGCACATTCTGACAGGGGACTCTGGAGAAAGGATGAGCGCCCGCTAGACGCAGAGTAGGCAGTCCCGCAAACCGCAAACGCATGCGTGCATGCCAACCCTCTTATTGCCTACCGATCAGGCGCTCCCGAAACTGCTGTAAAGACCGCGGTGCCTCTTTTACTATGAACCATACTCGTTACCGATTTCGATGGACGGCCCATGGGTAGACAACAGAAGGGCCATGGGCGAGCGGACCATGGGATGACCACAGACAAGCCATTGACGAATCGCTGGCGGGCCATGGGCGAACCACGGATATGTCATGGACGGCCCGTGGGCACCCATGAACAGACCATGGGCGGACCATGGGCCGACCATGTCCAATTTCCCATGGACGGACAATGGACGTCCATGGTCGAACCATGGACGCGTCATCTACGGAGCCTATTATTATTTCTTCACTCCGAGCGTGCCGTTGCTATAGGTTCTGTTGTTTTTCGTTTGACTCGCTTCATATACCGCTAGATTGGGTCACAGAAATGGGCGGAGCTATGCTGCGGTCCTACCAACTTTCAAAATTTATGATAATTTTAAAAATATTAAGTACCGTTGTTCCTACATTATATTTTAAATCTTATTTATCATAGGAGGTGATGGACCGCTTTACAGTGTGGCGGTTCGCCGCTTCGAATCTTCGATCGATCCCTTTTTCTACCATTTTCTTCTCTTGTTAAGTTTCGAAGCTGTGACAATTTATTATCAACACGCGTTGTTCGGTCGACGAGGGCGACTATCAGTGCTTGTAGCCCTGGAATTTTTCTCTTTCTTTCAGTGTTTACAAAAATATCCCACAGACCCGCTGTTCGCTAGTTTGAAATAAAAATGTCTGACCCATCATTTTACTTTTTGCTACAGGACTGTGATGGAGACATTGATGCGGCTTGTGCCCAACCATCTGCTAAGCCAGCTTTCTTGTTGAAGAGATACCGAGAGAGTCCGAGAAATGAATCAAGTGAAACTGATCAGATGCATCTTTTTCAGCCCGTCCCGACACGTTTCTTTAGAAACGGCAGGAGCCGGGCTTATAGTCTGATGCCGCATGTTCGTTCGGGCGGACGTATGTTCGCCAACTTATCGTTCATAGAAAAACTTCAAATTTTGAGGATCAACTACTGTTTTAACGTAGAATCACGTGCGGTGGCAACAATTTTCGATTTGTATCGCATTTTTGATTAATGAAAATTTGTCTGTTTTTGTTTTTTGAGGTTAGGGTTGGCCGCCGCGCGCACACTATTGCCATCGCGGCGCGCACAGGGACGGGCTCAGGTTAACGATTTTAATCGTAACAAGTACATCTGCTATCGGGCACTTCTAGGGAGACTTGAGGCGGGGGCCGAAGGCCTCCGCAAACGCCGCCGGCAGGCCAAGCTGGCCAAGTCCCCCTGTCAATCCGAGGTGCCGGTGGAGCGCAGCGGAACTGGCACCGAGGATGACGGAAGGGACGGGCCAGCTTGTTTTTCCATCCTCGTAGTGTTGAGGCTGGGGGCTGGAGTGGTTGGGGGCGAGGCGAAGAATGTAGGCGAGATGAGGAGACCGCACTTGGTTGTATTTCGAATATACAGAGTATGGTATACAATGGTGCACAGATGTTCACAGGTAAAATGCTCGCGGTGAGTGCACGTGGTTTCCATGACTGTTCGCAACCGGCGGGTCCGTCACTGCCCCTCCTAGGCTCGGCCCGGACACCCGGGCACGGCGAACACATCAGCCCGGCAGCGCGACATTTGCTGATCAAGCAGTGCTGCGCTGTTTTGAGAGCGCGGCGAGACCGGACAGTCGGACTTCACCTCGGAGCAGCCAAGTTCATTTAGTTTCAATATTTTGCGGACAGCCCAAAGGGCTGCCCGTAACAGTAGGTTAGTGGGTCTAGGCATTGACTTCATAGTGGACGAAGTGTTGAGAAGGGAAAGATTGAACTTCGCGTGACTGCCTAATAGGATAAAGTTTTGCCATAATTTGTGAGCTGTATTTGATCTTCCCAACTTGGCTGTCATCATATGTAGTTATAAACTTCACGCCCATGGCAGTATTAGTTTGGTAAGAAATATATTTGATGGTTCTAAAATTTCACTTTTGTTTCAGGTGGCCGAAACGAACATAATACCAACGTCTGGCCAATCCATAGGAATCAATAATCAATAATATCATTCAAATCAGCGGCCTGGTTCAAGTTCCTCAGAAGAGGGAATGGAGAGAAGCTCTCCATCGTCATCCTCTTTTGAACATCCTGGATCTGAGGAACGCGCTCGGACGGAGCGGGTGCTTTGGGGCGGTACTTTACAGGGGTCGTGTGGGGTTAAACTAACCAAATACGGATAAACGTATACCTAGCCTAGTCCAATCGACGCGGCCACAAATATATCCGGGCCAACTCACGTAATGTGGGCGTGACGTCATGTGGCGTGATTTCGCGCTTTTCCGCGGCGCCCCGTCGCAGTCTGAGTTGCGATAACCGCGGGAGGTGGCAAATTGTGTAGAATAGACCATTGAAGCCCTGATGAATAAGAACTTAGTGTCGCGGTCGCGACGGCTACCCGCTCGGGCGACGCCGGGCGCGCTCCCGCCCTACATTCAAAAACGCAACCATTGCAAGTTCAGGGAACACCAGAGGCACCGACTGCCGGGCTCGCCCAGAGCTCGTCAGTCGGTGAGTGTACAGCCAGGAGTACGTGCGCGACCTGAGGGAGGACGGATCCACATTGGTATGAGCTACTTAAAGTGAACCCTGGCCTTCGTCTTCTTTCTGAGTTTCCCCCTTGCTCCCCTTGGTAGCTAGGTCCCTGCTACATCCCCAGCAAGTCGAGCACCCCCTCTAAATTGCCTGAGTGTGGGTAGCCCGACTTGTATATTAGGTTCACACGCATAGCGTCGGCGCAGGGGGCGGTCGCCAAGTCAGGTGGCCAACCTAGAAACTAAGGCCCTCAACGTGGCGTTGTCCGATCGCGCTAAAAATTTGCACAGCGTCGTTTTAAACCATAAACTTCGCAAACAAGACACCCGTGGTCAAAATCCCAGATTTTTGGGGCACCCTAATGACCTGGGGTCGATGCATCTGGCAAGTGGTAAGGCTGTTTTATTTCCCTTCCAAACCCAATTTCCCATTCTTCATCACTGTGTTTGATTTCTTGCTCGATTGTCTGTTAGTAACAATTCAGTCTAATTCTGTCTGTGTTTTGTGACGCTTAGTCAGTAGCTGGAAGTCCTTGTGATCATGGCGTGCTATTGCACTGTTCATTTTGTTTGTTGCGGCTTGTGTGGTGTGATTGCAGATGCTTCGCCAGCAGCTGCCCAGGTGCCATCCCCACCACCAACCGCAGCGTAAGACGCTGCTGCCACCTCTGTACTCTAAGCGGCAATATTGATGCCAAGGAGGCGGGGTCACCCTATTCGCCTTGAACAGCAGGCTCGGCTCATGGCAGAAGTCGTGCAACTTGCACCGCCCGCACCACCTTCAGCCCCAGGACTGCTCATTCAGCCAACCGCAGCACAAGCTGCTCACTCCGCTGTACCCACTTCAGCTCCACAGGCTGCTCCCCCCGCTGTAACTGCAGTACCACGCCAAAGCCAGCAGCCTCAAGTTCTCGTATGCTGCTTCTGTCGCGAGCCTGTTGTGTACGTGGTTTGGAGATGCGAAGGGCCATTAGGCACGCATGACACTAGCCGGATGTTTCATTCAGACTCGGCAGTGAACAAGCTATAACCACGACTGGCTCCCTTCGGGTCTGACTCCGGCCGAGAGGGTATCTGTGCACTACTGTGATAAACCCAGTATTATTTTACACGACTGTTCGTCCATATTCACACCTTAATCAAAGGACATCACAGAGCCCACGGCAACATGGTTCGAGGGGTCCGCAACTCGAGACAACCAGTGTACACAATTTGAGACGGTCGAACACAATCGTGCATCAAAAATAATCAAAATTGCAGTAAACATAGGTTTCAGCTACATTCTGGGGCTATAAACGGCCGAAAACGCTATTAATAGAATACAATTTTGAATTTTCTGAAAATCAGCACGGTCGACACAATCAACACAATCAGTGTAGACGTTAGATTAGAGTTGTGGACAACCCTCGCATCATTTCTTCGTACATGGTCGTGACATGCTAAGCCTCTGCATTTTTGACGTTGGCCCGTTGGCTGACGCCGTGGCGGAGATACTGTCTGCTACGGTAACCCTCGATAGGGGCCGTCCATAATCCACGGGGACAGGTGATGGGGGAGGGGGTCGACGATAGTCCACGCCTGTCCACGGCGGGATGGGGTGGGTTTGTGGCTAGTGTCCACGTCTATCACTCATACGACGTCTAAACGCAGAGACGTCTTGTCTCAGTCGATTCTTCCAGTGGTGGCATAAAGCGGAATCAAGACCTAAAAACTAGCTTTCGGGAGTATCCACAGTTGGTACAGTAGGTACACTGATCCGATCCCCTTCCTTACCCTAATTTGATTCCGATTGTTGCCCGCCCGCCGCCCGCCAGCGGACCCGAGTGGCTGGGTGTCTGGGTGCTACGTGAGCGTAACGCACGCCGTTTGGCGACAAGTTAAGTGCGGTTTTCAGGGAATTTTTTCGTTGCGCAGGCTTACAATCTGCCTTTTCCAGCTTATTTGTCCTGGTAAAAATAGGTGTGACCATAGGCCTCACCAGTGTGTCCACAGAAAGAAAGTTTTCTAAGATGAGACTGGTGAAAAATCGATTGCGAACGTCCATGGCACAAGATCGGTTTGATCATTTGATGATAATTGCATGTGAAAGCGACATTGTTCTTGATATGAATTGTGTCAGACAAGTGATGATGATTTCTCGTACCTCGTCTCGTAAAGTCGCTGTTGCCTACTTACATAGCACGAATTGAGGTTGCATGGATGCACTGTAGCGCACCCAGACGGGTGATAGCCGCCAGGAGCAAAACACAGCCTCCGCAAAAAACGCTAGAGGTGGGTATCACGCTTTTCCTTAAGTGTGATGGTAACCACAGCTTAGGTGACGCGTACCACACTCATCTGAAAAAAAAAAAAAGCTGGCTTCCACCACGCTCATATCAAGTGCGATTGTTACTCACGACACTACAGTAGCAGTTTCGTGAACATCGCCCCAGGGAGAAGTGCGATACCCATCTCTTGCTTTTGTTCAGCAACCGTGACCGCCCGCTTAGGCCATCAGCTAACAAAGCGCATCACCTTAGCTCACACTCTTTTTTCACAGACTTCAGAAAAATTCCGTTCATTATTATTAAAGTATTGGTGGTACTGTTGGTTTGGGGTATAATTCCTGATGCTTTGCACGTGTTGTAGTGGAATAGTGACAGAGAGAACTAATACACTGGAGAAAGAGAAGATTTAATCAAGCTTTGTACATGTATTTGTAGACTGCAGTAGAAGGAAGAACATGGGGAAAAAAAGGAATTCCCTGCCAACATATGAATATTACACTAGGCTCTGTTATTGACAAGTAGTGCCAACTTTATTTCCAACACGTGCCATGAAAGTACTGTCGTTACTATGAAAGTACCACCGGTATTATCGGCATTACTGAAGTATTATCAGTACTATGGTACTATGAATGTATTATCAAGGTGTTATTGCGCTGTGTACGGGGACTACTACGCGAGTCGACCGCCCCTTGAAGCGCGCGTGACGGACAATTAAGAGCGACCTTCTATTAACAGCAAACGTTCGGCGATACACTCGTTCAAACATAAAGATGCGCTACTTCCAAGCTTGTAATCAGTCAACGCGGACTGCATTCTAATGCTTCTGGTCATTTTTAACTTTGTAAAAACCGAAACAAAATGTGCGTGAAACGTCTGCGTAATCCGTAGTATCCATCACCTCGGCGAATCCCGGGCGCTCGCCTGTGAGCGCGCTTACTACGACCACTGGAACGTCAACGTCAGCTCGGAATGAAACTTAGTGGGGCCATAAACTGAACCTGAACCCCTCCAGCGGTGTGCCGAGGCGGCGCCTCGGTTTTGGACCAAATGAAGGCTTTACCGTGTTTCCGACTTCTAGTTCTGAATGCAGGAGGCAGCCATATTGAGTGAAGAGCTTATAGTCAGATATCCATCCAGGACATTAGCATATCATGCCCGAACGAAAATACCTGCAACGGCTTACAGCAGTAAGTTCACATAGTACAAACTTATCTTTGGATATTTCGATAACTGTTTTATCAAAATACGAGGCAACGAGCACGCAACCCATCCGGCTGATATATGTGTAAATAATTCACTGCAAATCTCGCGAATACACTGTTTTATACTCAGATTTAAAGTTATAATTACTGCTATGCGTCTCTCGTTTCTTTTAATTGAACCTCGTATACAGCTACTCTCTTTGTAATACTACGTTCGAGGTTTCGGATCCCCACACTAGATGCTTGTTAGTGGGGTTCATATCAGCGTCGGCGGGGCAGTTAAAGTCAGCTGCAAATTCCTTCAGGTTCATCAGACTTCCTGTCACTCTGTAGATATTGGGAAGGTGCGGGCTGTAAACAAAAGAGATGCCTTGTAGAAATGCGTTCCCTTCCGTATCAAACCGTTGCAGTCTAGAAAACCCAATGATGCATGGGGTGCATGGGGCTCACATAAGAGAGGTCTATGGAACTTGAGGATCCGGGCCGATAAGAACTGCAGTCCGTAACCGAGCGCATTCGCCACCGTACCCGACTCGGCTTCGCGGTGACTGGGCCCCGGCCTACTCTATGTGAGAATTGGAGCCTGGCCCCGGTTTTGCCTGATTCGAATCAAAAATATTATTGATCGTAGCACAGTCCGTGCAGTTACAGCCGAAATTTCAAATCCATCCACTTCAGGATTGGCAATTTTTCCGGCTTTGGCGCGCCTACATGATAGGCAACAGTTCTCGCAACTGCCATTCGTTTTCTGTCAATGCGGCGAATGCGCTCGGGTATGGATTATGGATCTTGCAAAAGTGGAGCCTTCTACTTCAAGCCTTCAGCGAACCCAACCAAATCTAACACAACACCGTGTTCCGAGCTCTTACTCATTGCACACACAATCAATCCTTCCGCAATAATATCATTGCTTAGTCCTCACTAAACAAAATGTATTGCCAAAAATAGCTATCACGTTTTTATTGCAATTAATATGTAAGATGTATCGTAAAGAAATCGCAATATTTCTTCTGTTGTCGAGGTTGGTTTACGTATTACTTTAAGATTGGCGTAGGTCAATCTTAGAAAGCAACTTCCAATACTTCAGTATTGCAGAACAGAATAGTTTGAATATTATCGCACTATAGGAAAACAGTGCAATCGGTTTAAACTTACCCGTCTCGATTGAGGAGGAGTTCTTCATTGATCAACACCGGGCTGTATGTGGAACAGTACACGGATGCGTACGACACCCAGTAGAGTTGTCGAGCGCTAAGCACGAGGCCTTCCCCCTTGGCATTGCCGTTCCCGGGCTGCGCTGGAATCCGGAGGCCGGGCTCCTCACCACCCTGCGCCTCTCTCAGGCGGCGGTAGGCTCGGTAGGCCAGCAGCTCCCCGGTGATGTCTGCCATGTTCTCGTCCCGGGAGATAGTCCCGTTCACCTGCGGAAACGTTTATGGACCTCTCACCAGGCGCGGATACAAGGGGGGGGGGGTGCCCCCCCCCCTTTCCCAGGATGCTACCAAGGCGCCCGAAGGGCGCCTGAAATTTAGGCAAAGTGCGGGGACCCGCCGAACTTTACATCGCCCCCCCCCCCCTCACAAGTGGCTCCTGGATCCGCGCCTGCCTCTCACTGTGCCTTGTGCCTCCTCGGTAAGACGGGACAGCTCCAGCTCACAGAGAACGAGCCGTAAGTCGCGAGGGGGTATGCACTCGCGTAATGACCTGTACAGGTTGCCCTGTAATACCACGGAATACATCGTAATACCGCGTAATACCACGCAATACCAGCGTCACATCGCGATTTACCACGTTATAAATTCCTTCCATGCTGTGAGGTGCTGCGATCTATACGATCTATTCACGTTCCACGTAATACCAGTAATACGCGTAATACGTAAATAATCTGCAATACACTGTATTGCAAAAAGTTTGCAATAACGGGCCCATTGCGCCTTATGGAGAGTGTATCACTTTTTTTTCCATGAACCACTGTATTGCAATTACGAAAACGGTGGTAGTCGCGGTCGACCACCCCTTGAGCGAAAGTAGCCGTTCGAACAGTGCTCCGACGGAAAGTGCATCCTATGCCCGCGCGGGGTATTTTCGCGGACGTGGTGGGCGATGATGGAGCACGGCGGCCGTCAGGCGAGGACAAGTAGAGCGAGCCTCCCGGGTGAGGCGTGTGGCGGTAGCGCCGCGGACTTGGTGTCTCAGTCTCATGACGTTCACAGGCACCGCTGCTTCGGTTCCTTAGGGAGGGTACGGAAACGCTCGTCTGAGTGATCAGACCCGTTTCGGGCGACGCTCTGGAAGAACCTCGAGTATCAATCGCCAAAGTCCCATTTCGATGGTCGGACGATTGACAGTGACCACAATGATAGCGTTATGCGCAGCAGGGCGACGGTCGCCTACCCCATCGCAGCGATGTCGCCTGCCTTTCTTCGCGGTGACGTTGCCTGCGGTGGTCAGAGTACAATCGCGAAAGTCCCATTCCGATCGACGGGCCAATAATTCCGGCGACTCCACCCCGGGCGACAACCAGGCGAGGTTTTGTGCTGCTAAGCTGGCGCAGCATAGCTTGGCCAAGCGGGTAAATTCCTACAAATTATGTCGGCAAGGTTCAAGACTACCAGGATTACCTTCGATCAATTTGGATCACCTAAGGCAAGGCCACCTAACTTAAGATTGCGCCGGAACACCGGAATTTACCTCACATAACCCCACGAAACTTACTCCGTCCGCCGTAAGTCGTTGTCCCCTACTTCTCCCTTTTCTTTCTGTAGCACGTTCTTACAATTCTTGCGTCTACCTTGCAGTGCCTGAGATACGATTTTGACCTGTGTGGTAAAACTCAGCAATAGACACAGTAAGCAAAAGACACACTAACCTTCGGGAATACCAATGCAACCGTGAGGTTGCCGTAGAGTTCTTCGATGCGCTTCATTCGCTGGTCAAAAACGGATTTGGTGACGCTGCTCTTCCATTGCTCCTCTGCTTTCCCATCCCCGTTATGGGCAGTGCCCTAAAAATCAGATACAGCAGAGGGATTTCACTTTTCAAAGGAACGTGCATAAGCGTTACATAGTAAATTACAAGGAAATTTTTCGTAATGCAAAGAAAATAGTTTGTAACACGGTTCGTAATACAGCAATCATACAGTCTACATATTGTTTGTAGTGACTTTGACAGGCTTCGCAACCAAGCAACGGCAATCAAGTTCTTTGCAACCTTGCAAACAAATTTATAATCATATTGTGTGCGCTGCAAAAGAACGCATAGCTTCTACACTGCTAGACTGTCGGGATCCATTTGAAGCTACCGCGTTTCAATTTTTGAAGCCCAGCTAGGCGACGCGCCATATCCACGCCCGTTGACTGTGATCAGTGGAATCACTGCAAACGTAGAAGCGATATATACAACCTAAATTGGGTGAACGATTATTTCTTTTTGGTCGTCTAGAGCCAGTACAAAGTCTCGTCCTTACTAAAGTAGACAGTACAATCACGGCAGAATAGGCGCACAAGGCCCTGAGTTAGCCGCCGGGTCGTAGATTGGTACCACGCGTGTCGCGCTACAACCTCATAGAGTCTTTGTTTACAAAGACGTTTTACAACAAAGTGTACGTTGCGGTACGTTGCCTAACCAAACTTGATCCGCCACCATCGCAGTTTGTCATGCCGGATACTGTTTGGTACACACTTCTTTTTTGGTTCCCGCTGGGATGGAGTGAAATACACTTTTCATGCATTTCTTCTACTACTCCCGTGGCATTACCAAGTTCCACTCACATCACTATCGAAGGCATGGGCAATCTCGTGGCCAATCACCGTTCCCAATTGTCCGTAAGTTAAACCGTCCAGGCGTTCCGCTTCGAATATGTCAGAAAGGTACCCTGGGAAGAGAACTAAGAACAAGGAATTAAACAAAATTAAATAAATGAAAAAATTGGTCATTAAACACTGGCGATTTATTTAGAGGCCCACTATATGCAGAGCCCGCCATTCATAGGCGTAGGAACGTAGCGCCCCCCCCCCCCCCCCGGCGATCCTACGCCCATGCTGCCATTTCGTTCTAGATACAGATACTTCAAATTATGAGGAGGCATGTCCAAAGGGTCCTTCTTGAAGATCCCAAAACAAACTGTGTGGGGTTGAACCACGCCTTTGTATTGCCCGATGGAAGGGTGCGCGGGTTGCCTACCTTTCAGCCGCCCTTCGAGCACTTCCGGTTACTAAAACTGCCTGATCTCGAATTTCAATCGGGGGGGGGGGGGGGGGGCTAGTTTTTACGTTAAGTGTGAAACTGTTAAAAAAAAACTGGCCTTATTTTGGGACCAGGAATGGTTTTATGGTGAATGCAGTCACCAGAAACATCAAAAAAATGCCACGCGCCAACGTGTCCAGAAGTTCTCGGATCTGAGAGTGACATTGTTACGGTCTCACTTCTTAAGATTGGCCTGCTGGGGTACACGCCGTATTTTTTTGGCACTTTAAAGGGGTTGTTCTGAGTCGCGGCGGTTATTATCGGAACCCAAGAGGCCATCGCTACCGCTGCCGATCAACTTTGTTACCGTTCCACCCCTAACTCAATAACTACTCTCACCCTATACAAAATTAGGGGTGGTCGGTGAGGGCCCAAATTCGAGATTTGGCTGCTTTAGTGACCTGGTTGGCCACACCGACTATTTTGCCAACTTTCTCCCTACATATGAGTAGTGGTAAGGTCGATTTCCGATAATGTCCCATACAAGGGGTGGTTTAACCCTTAGAATGAATAAACAAAGCTGCTGTTTGCTCTGCAAATCTAACGCAGTATTTCAGACTTAAATAGTGGACGAATTTCAACGTACGTAAGTTTTCTTTAATATTAATCGTATTTACACAATGCAATTAGCTCACGTTTTACATTGATAGAAGTGGGACAGAACTTTCCCTTCGCCCGTTTTGAAGCATTTCTGCTTGAAGCGGTACTTACGCTCCATTTGAAGTTAGGGCGGTAACCTCACTCATGCATTTTAATAGGACTGCTAGAAGCTTTCAAACGGGCATACTACGAGAATGCAACAAACGGGCCTAAACTTAACTTTACGCACTCGTTTCACTGGCCTACTTAGTCGTCGAGAACCAATCAACGAACTGTGAGCACTATCTGGGCCAACTTTAGTGTAGATACCGCAAGTATTGTTTTCGGGATTTTCCGAGGTCGTCCGAAGGTTCCAACTCGGGTCTCAACGTTAGCATGGGAATTTCCACAGTTACTTGGTGTTCGACGACCGCCCACATTGTATAAGAGAATTAACCGTGGAATTAAACATGGAACTGCTCACCTAGAGAATTCGTGACGGGAACATACTGTGCGTTCAAAAAGTCTGCTGGTTCGGTTGGCGCCCATGTCAATGGAATGTCCCAGTCCAACTTTTCCAGAGACGTATTAAATTTCATACCCGGGCGACTGTACCTAATTTTCGACATGGAGATAACGTTATCCAGGAAGTGCCCGTCAAGGATTTCCAGCTGCAACACAAGAGGGTGTGAATGGGACACCTAAGGGGGGCGGTGAATCGATTAGCCAGCAATTTAAGTTACATATGGGCGGGTCTTTTCAGGACAAGGTTTTCAGTCGACCAACTCCGAAAATGACGAAAATTTGGGAATAAAAACTTTGAAAGCAAATCCAAGAGACCAATTTGTCCCAAAGTCCATACCTTCTCAAACGCATTTCTAGATAGGTGTGAGGGACATTTTTATGTATATGGACACCGGGATTTCGTCACAGGAGCAATAATTCTAGCCGCAGGCGGGTAACGAGGAAGCAGGGCAAAAGAAAAGCTCGCGCAGACACTTACCTACTAATGTTTTATGTTCTCCTGATTATCAAAATATGGTCTGTCACAGAAGAATTTGAACGTAAGTTGTGTACTTAATATCAAGCGTATTTACACTCAGCAAGCTCACGTTTTACTCCAGTGAGGGGCAATCCACATATTACGTCATCACTGGGGGGGGGGGGGTTCTAGTCACTGATTACCTCCTATGCTTTAACATGGGAAGGTTAGGTTAGCACGTGATCACGTGGGGGGGGGGGGGCGCTGTTGCCCAAATCATGATGACATAATATGTGAATGGCCTCTGGAAGAAAGGCAGAACTTTCCTTATGCCCGTTTTGAAGCATTTCTGCCTGAAGAGTCCTTTCTACAACATCTCTTTATGTCAGGGGCTAAAAAGAAAGTCACATAAAACGGACCAGATATGGAAAGATTCGACGTTTTGGGGTTTGAAATCATCTTCGGTAGCTTTTTTGTCCGCAGAGTTCAAAACCAAAACCTCCAAAAACGTCTAACGAATATCACATGTAAAAACTATTTTAAAAGGTTAGGAAAAATCGCTTATATGGGACGCTTTTGAAGTATTTTCTGAAAGTTTTTACAATTTTGGAGCTGGTCGACGAAAACCTTAAATTGAGAAAAAACAAGCTGGCCCGTCCCTTCCGTCAACCTCGGTGCCAGTTCCGCTGCGCTCCACCGGCACCTCGGTTCGACAGGGGGACATGGCCAGCTTGGCCTGCCGGCGGCGTTTGCGGGGGCCTTCGGCCACCGCCTTAAGACTCCCTAGAGGTGCCCGATAGCAGATGTATTTGTTACGATTCAAATCGTTAACCTGAGCCTGTCCCTGTGCGCGCCGCGCTGGTAATGGTGTGCGCGCGGCGGCCAACCCTAACCTCAAAAAGCAAGAACAGACAAATTTTCATTAATCACAAATGCGATACAAATCGAAAATTGTTGCCACCGTGCGTGATTGTACGTTAGGAAAGGAGTTTACCCTCCACATTTGAAGTTTTTCTGTGAACGATTAGTCGGCGTACATACGTCCTAACGAACATCCGGCATAAGACTATAAGCCCGGCTCCTGCCGTTTCTCAAGAAACGTGTCGGGACGGGCTAAAAAGGACTCGCTTAATCGACCTGCTGCAAGGGACAATTCGCTACCCCCTAATGAAACAATCTCAGAGAAAATAAAGTCGATGCAAAGCTTCCTGAGGATGGCCCTGCGAGGGACAGTTGGTTTGACCAGGGGCACGAGACTTCAGGATACCCGATCACTGATGATAACTTTGGACATAACGACCTTTCAGATTCTCAGTGAAATATTACAAAGAGGACAACTTTATATCCGCTTATCCGTTCCGTTTATAAGGCAAATAGTCAATATTGCAATTTTCCCTGCCCATTGTAGTCGCACGGATTTCACCGCCCTCTAATGCATTGTATAGCATATTTGTATGATCGAGGTACTTACATGACCGAAACGGCTATCTAACAATGTAGTGTTGACAAGTTCGTCCGGGTAACCCACAATGTACGTCATCTTCTCCAATTTCTTCTTCATGGTTTGTCTGCATAACATAGAATGGGATCATTGAAGTTACTTAATTCGAATGTTGACAATTGGTGCAGCCAGGAAACTCTGTTCTTGATTGGCGACTAGAGCAGAGGCATTTGAGAGAGTCGGGATTCGATCCAGCGAATGGTGATGCGGGCAGGGGGTGGCAACAGCGTCACAGCGCCTGGTTCCATGCGGTAGCGAGCTGAAATTTGTCGCAAATAGTTCGCATTATAATAATGAGGCCAGGTGTGCTTTAGATCTGCAATTGAGATATTAGCACAGGTTATGCCTTGGAAGTTGCTAATATGCAAAGATATATATGAGTTTTCACTTGAACTTTGTGAGTTATAAGCGTCGCAAATCTTGTCTGCGATACTGCGTTTTCACAAAGATTTGCCATTTCGGACGAAGTATCGTCCATATAACGCAGTAAATGTGAGTTAACTAGAAGTATAAGCATCCCACAAGATGTAAAACGTACTCCTCTATCGAATGAAACCACCCCAGACCGAATCGGTTCATTAGTTTCGAAGATAATTTAAATATATATGAGCGCTACCGCATGGAGCCAGGCCCTCTCACGTGCTTGCTACCCCCTAATGCGGGCGAATGAGTTCTCAACCGCGTCCGCTCTAATTGTCTCCAGTCGAGGTACACTGGGAGTCTTATTGAGCTGTCCACTTCTTCCAGAGCCTGTCATTTCGTTTCGAGTAGACCTAGAGCGTTGCGATTTATTGGAGGCATGTCTCAAGGGCCTTTCTCAAAGGCCCCAAAACTGCAACTTTGTTGATTCATTCTAAGGGGTTGGACCACCCCCTTGGGATATTGTCGAAAATCGCCGTGAACGGAATCCTTAGAACCCATTTCTAAGCAAGCGGCTCTCTGCCGTACAGGTTGCCTACCCTTAGGCGTTCTTAGCAATGCCTAAGACAAGGGTACAACGGAAAAACAAAAAACAGCCAATTAAATGCGTTGTATTTATTAAACAAAATTACGCGCAATTACCATGCAGTCTTTTGGTTAAAATAATGACTATAGGCAAGACTAAATATCGGAGCCCCAGAGTCCATCGCTACCGCTGCCGATCAATTTTGGAACCGTTCCAGCCCTAACTCAAAATATACCCCTCACCTCCTCCAAAACTAAGGGATGGTCGGAGAGGGTTGAAGTAAGAGATTTGGCAGTTTTCGGCACCCATAATGCCACACTTACTGTAATTTTCCCAATTTTCGCCCTACAAATGGGTTTTAATGATCCCCTTCACGGAGTTTTTCGACCTTGCCACACTTAAGGGGTGGCTGTAGCCGGAGGGGGTGCCCCATTAAGGCCGTGCCTGTTGAAATTTGACTTCGAGCTAGGATGATGAAATTTGGTATACCCATAGATTCCGCCCCAAATGGGAGTACTGTAAAACCGCAGGTCGCTGGACCAATTTTGAACAGAGATACGGTGGTCCAAAGTGGCCAATTCGAGCTATTGCAGAGCTATTTTCTGTAATCTTTGGGGCCTAAACTACCTATCGCACAATGACGTGAGACGTATCATCGTGTTGGGGAAAGACTCTTGTAGGGAAGGTAAGGGTTCACAAGTTCGGAATTCCGTTCACAAATGTATGATTTTGCCGGTCAAAGTTTGGCCTTTTCCGTGATTTTTGATGGCCACATACGGACACCTTTTATGAGCTCAACGAATTTCCGGATCCTATTTTGACCCGTAATCTGCCGTGGGGCAGCCTTTCCCCTTCTCAAATATACCGTCGGTTTTTCTGTGCGACCCATAGTTTAGGCCTCAAAGATTACAGAAAAATAGGCTGTTTTGGGTGCGTTTTGCCTCTTTTGAATTAGCCGGGCTCGAAATGAGGGGCTGCAAGGTGGCGCTGTGGTGTCTGTAGGAACTACGCCGGGTGTGATGGTCCGGGGAGGCCGGCCTTTACAACTGTGTACACAATAACACAAGGACAAAGAAAGCAATAACCGTGACGCTCCAGTCTGTGCCAGCCGGGCCGGCCCAAGAGGACCTCGCCTTCCTTCCCGACCGGAGTCAGCCTCCCTGCGCAGCTAAGGCTGCTGCGGCGGGCTGGGCCCTGGCCGCCGCCATCTGGTGCATAGGGCAGTGGAATTAGCCAAACGGATCGTGTCCACAGGTGTCAGAACATACTCTAACCAACCAATTTCATGATGCAGTCAAGCTGTCAGACTGGTCACAAAGATCTGTCGGTCTGTCTGTCTGCCTGTATCTCTGTCTCTCTATCCGCCCCCCCCCCCCACCTCTCTCCTCTCTCTCTGTCTCGTCTCTCCCTCTCTGTCTGTCGGTCTCTCTCTCTCTCTCTCTCTCTCTCTCTCTCTCTGCCTCCCTCCGCGTCCTGTATTTCCTACTAAAGCCATCCTTCCAGTGGATTAGAGACCCTCTGGTCGGTGACGCGCGCTCGGCCCCGCATCGAGTCGAATGTGTTGTTCATTACCTGCCCTAATCCCATCATGGAGCTCACCGATGGGCGATGGGTGACCCTGGGTGACAGCGGGCGTGGAGTGCTCGTCACGTCCTTATCGCACGCGCGCTCCGTGCGGCAGTTCGAGGGAGAGAGTGAGAGTGATTGAGCGCGAGAGTGAGAGCGAGAGCGACAGGGAGGTGCGGATCCAGGAAAGTAGGGGGACGGGCACCAAGGCCCCCTCTAGGCACTGATATGCAACCATCACAACAGAGAGAGAGAGAGAGAGAGAGAGAGAGAGAGAGAGAGAGAGAGAGAGAGAGAGAGAGAGAGAGAGAAGAGAAAGAGACTTTTCCTCACTTAATTCTGCAGAAAATATGTGTCGAACGCACAGGGGAATGGGAGAGGTTGGTTGGTTGGATACCGTATATGAGCCGCTTTCCGTCTCAACGGGAAGGGGGTGTGAGCCAGGGTGGCCTCGCCCACTTCGCAGTACGCCTGTGTCGTAAAAACAACCCCGGGTTGGTATCACTCCGTGGGGTCCCAGGCCGCGGTAAGAGAAAGGGTTAGTAGTGGTTTTGGTTTCCGGCTCACCCGCCCTCCTGGCAGGGAGCGCATAGCTCTTCGACAGCACCCACTTCTTTTTGCCCCGCGTACTCCGTGTCTTCGCGCGTTTCTTCGCGTCTTTTCTTCGTTTGTCTGGCCGGTAGCACCGAAGCTTGGACTCCAAGATCTGCTGCGACGCGCTGTTTTGGGGGTTGGGTTGGCTCCGAGGTTTGGTCGTTCTTGAGCGTTCTTGAGTTGATCTTGGGGCCTCCGCAGGTGCTTCCCGAATACCTGCTGCGCGGGTCTTATTCCAGTTGACACCGGCCGCCTTCACCTGTCCCTGTTGAGCCTTCCCATCCCTTCCCTGGTGGGGACCATCACCAGAACCTTAGGATACACTTATCTGAAGTGGGAGGGGCATTCGCAGTAATGCCTCCGTCGACCCGGAGGTGCCCGCCGTGTTGGGCACTTGCTGCTGTGGTGCGCCCTCGCTGCATTGCTCTTCCTGTAGGCGGACCTCCCGGGTCCTCCCCGTCGCTACCCCGACACCAAAGGATACTTATCTGAGGCTGGAGGCTGAGGTTTTGCGGCGTTGAGTGTAGGTCCCGGCGTGCCGCTGTTGGCTTGCAGCAGGTATGGACAGAGGTCGGGCTGCGTCCGTGACCGCCTCCTCTCCTCCACCGTCCTCTTGGCGGGCGGGCGCTGTTTTCGCGCGCAGCCCCATCTGGGGTTTTCTCCGTCTCCAGACGGCCGGGCCGGGGAAGGGAGGGGGGAGGGGAGGTATTGTTTGCACTGGCCGCACTGCACCGGCTGCAAGGGGAAGGGGGGGGGGGGGGGGGTTCGGCGACCACGCCGGGCATGGGGAACATAACCTCACTTTGCCGATTTACAAAATGCATTGGACGGCCTTTTGGGAGTCTAGTGGGTACCCGGGAGGCTCGAGGCCAATGTGGAGGGCAGGTCTGTACCAAATTTCAAGGTTCTAGCTTGAAAAACTTAAAAATAGTAACGCCAACCACAAGTGGACCGCTAATTTTGACGCCGAGTGTATTTAAAAGTTCACGTAAATTATAGCAATGAGAAGATTTCTGATGGGGGAAATTTTTCTTCTTGTATAGCGCGCCCGTCGGAAGCCCAAAAGGGTGTCGGATAAACTGTTTTCCGTACTACCTACGTACCTAACATATATATAAAGTGTTCCTTTCAAAACACAAGTTTTTTACCTGGTCTCTTTGTCCAGCCACGGCTCGTTCTCCAGAATTCGCTTCATCTCCGCTATCACATTGACGACCACCTCCTTTACTTTGTCTCGGACTTCTTTGCGTATGTGTCGACGCACGTACATGGACGTCGTAAGAAGAGGAAAGCTGTTGGAATTGAAGCTGGATTATAGTCGATTCTGTTGTGCCCACTGTTGCGCTGTAGGGGTGCGGCAATTATGAACCATCACCCGAACTCCAGTGGTGATGAAACCGATGACAAACGATTCGTCAAATTATCGACACAGAGCACATATAAGCGAAGGGGTCCACAACTCTAATCTAACGTGTACACTGATTGTGTTGGTTGTGTCGACTTTTGCAGCTGATTTTAAGAAAATTCAAAATTGTATTCTTTTCATAGCGTTTTTCGGCCGTTTACAGCCCTAGAATGTAGCTGAAACCCACTTTTACTGCAGTTTTGATTATTTGTGATGGACGATTGTGTTCGATTGTCTCAAAATGTGTACATTGATTGTCTCGAGTTGCGGACCCCTCACATTAAATTACGAAGAACAATTTCGTTCTTAGAGCATCGTGTACCGATAGATATAAAGCGGCATTAAAAGAAAATAACTGGCTGAATATTTGTGCAATGTAAATGACCCAGATTCGGCAACGTTATGAATACCCTCGGATCTACAACCGGCGAAAAATATTCTTCGGCTACAATGCAAGCATTTAAGAACGTTTTCTTAAATCAAGCCGAACTTATAAGAATACAAGACAACGCCAGACCACGTCCGGGCTAACAAGCTTCGCTAATCGCACAGCACTGTTCCACCGCGCCTGGCGCACCTCATCTTCGCGGCCTGCCGGTGGCAGTTATTACAGGCTCTATAAAGGGGTCGTCCAGAATGGATGTGCGGGTTTTTAGGAGGGAGGGGGGTGGTCCTACAAACCGGACATGGGTGGACGTGGAGGGGAGGAGGGGGTGTACAAAAATGGACGTCCACGCCAATACCGCCAAAATAATGTTATTTTCACCCAGTTTGTCCCCCACATGCTTATGTATCTTTGAAAATGCACACAGCGCCAATCTGAACAAACCCTCTTTCGGAAAATTAACCGTACCAGATACTAAATATTTACACAAATTACACTTTTTGAAAACTGGACGTCCAGGGGGGTTGGGGTTCTCTATAGCAGACGTGGGCGGACGTGAGGGGGGGGGGGGGGGTGAACGTTGCCTGAAAATACCCGGACATCCTTTATGGATGACCCCTAAAGGCCCTGCGGGGCAAACAAGTCGCCTATCCCTGTTTGGCACTGGACTAAATACGACTAAATCCGCTCAAAAGAGACGTCTCCAAGGTTCGGGGGCTTCGGCCTCCAAACCCCCCGTATCCCTTTTGTTTTTCTTTTTCGGGGGCTCACAAGGCCCATGCCGACAACCAACTTCCAAACCACTCAAGCTAAAAATCTCAGAATATGAAGTTTTCTTATTCATAATCATAGGGAAGCCCCTTTTCGATCTCCCCGCTGTGCGTCAAACCGTAGAACATAGAACGTAAAAAGAAAAAATAAACATAATTACACATAACATTTGAGGGTTTTAGACCAGGCGGGTGTCGAATCGCTGTTAACTAACCTCTTGCTACAAAAGGCTTTGTAATAACGCTTTCAAGTTTTTACTGTAAGAAAATAATTTTTGGTGCTGAACCTAAAATCGAGCGCAAGCAGACCTGTCATGAACGTGATTGAGACAATGTTCTTCGATGCTCTTCTTGTTGAGGCCATAAGGTTCGGCGATTTTTCGTGCCTCTGCGTTGAGATACGGCAGAATCTTCTCCAAAACCGCCCGCCCTATCATGTAGTTGATCACCGTCCTGTCAAAAAGTAAGCGAAAGTAAGACTCGAGGAAATTAGTATAATGTTGACAGGAACGCAATTCTACCTTTTCATTTAAAAAAACTGGTAACGTTACACAGTTAAAATTGCGCGTTGCAAGAAAAAATGCAGACAGTTTCATTGGAACAGTCGAAGGCGGTGAGTGCATTTTGCATTCCGTTGCAGTTGCTGACGTTACCCGAAACGGCAAGATGACAGGAAAAACACGCGCTGGCCTGTCGTGCGCATGCGCGGACGCTATTCACGCCAGAACAAATCCACGAACGCGTTATGCCCTTCACCTTCTCACCGCATTCGATGACGTCATCAGTAGCAACGGAATTGCCCATTTAAAGCAAAGTGTCATAAAAAAAAACATGGCAGTATCATTTTAACAGATATGGTCTGTTACTCCCCCTGCTGTTTTTGTTTACTCCTATTGTCTGATGATCTAGGAACCGGAAGATAAGGAGCATGACATTATATTACTTTCCACTCCAAATATTTCTTAAGTCATGCGCATGTAGAGAGTTCATTTCTGAGCAGCGCTAACGCGTTGCAGTTAATACGGTGTCGGCACTGCGCCTGCTAGAGGCCTCCGAAGTGTAGCTTATTCTCACGGCAAAAATGCAGTTCTGCGCTTCTGTCGTGAGAAGGGCGGTTCACCTTTATTTTGTTATCAACAATGCAATGACGTTGCGATCTCCAGCTTTCAAAAGTAAACACACACGATCGTCAGATCACGGAGAAAAAACATTAGTGGTCGCAACTAATTTTTAAGTTTATTTTCAGACAAGCAGTAAATTTTTGTTCAGATAACTAAAATTTAGTTGGGGGAACTAAATTTTAGTTGCACCAACGAAACATTAGTTGGTCCAACGAAGAGGTTCGTTGCGGTCACTAAACAAGAAAATTTCTGATCTTTGCTCCTTTAGCGAACCTATGCGTTGAAGCAACTAACATTGCGTTGTTGCAACTAAAATTTAGTTCCCCCAACTAAAATTTAGTTCCCCCAACTAAATTTTAGTTATTCGAACAAAAATTTACTGCTTGTCTGAAAATCAACTTAAAAATTAGTTGCGACCACCAATGTTTTTTCTCCGTAATGTGTGCCCTCCCATCGACGCAAGCGCCACAGGTGGTACAGGTGTCGCTGAACCCAACTTAAGTTTCGCCTTCGCCGTCGCCTCAGAGCGGCCATTGCTAGAGACCCGAACTTTATGATGTTTTGAAACTTCCAGATATGCGCCTTAACACTAGGGGTACCGGGCTGAGTCATTTGACCCAAATCGCCCTTTCTTTCTCTAACACTTGAGTATTTCTTCTTTCTCGGGCCCGGGGTTTTCTGACTTTTATTTTTTTTTACCCTTGCAGCATTTCCAGCCCTTAATTTTTTATTATTTTTTTTTTTTTTTTTTGGGGGGGGGGGGGTCGAATAGTTTCGGAATGAAGGTCATGTTACCCTCCGTTTACCAAACTGGGTCATTTGACCCAGCCATATACTGACCACGTTTTCCGCCCTTGGTGTTACGCTTTTTAGCATCCAGGCAATGTAAAAAGGGTCTGGCGTACTTGAGAAAGGCCATTAAACAATGTTATGACACTCCTTGCAATATAAGAGTTAGACAACCAGCACGGCTTACCTTATTTGTCGATTCAGTACCAGTCTGACGTGGATTTTCTCAACGAGCGAGAAACAGGCGCCCTAATATTAATTTCTATATATAGACATCAATAATACTATTAGCCCAACCTACCTAACCTTACAATAATATTTTACTATCACGGGAGTGTAATCCATTTCGCCGACTAGGCATAGTGTCGACCTACACTTTTCTCATTTCTGACCTTATTTTGGTAGCTATCTAACTTTGCCTAACCTAACCTAAACTTGCCTAACCTAACCTACTCGTTTGACCAGAAGCCAATACAATAAGTGGACAAAGAGGAAAATATAGGTCGGCACTATGCCTGGTCGGCAAAAAGGATTACACGCGAAATAAAGATCGGTCAAAAAGGGGTCGATCTACCGCCATACGCCAATATTGTATTTATTTCTTTTGCAGTGCACCTCCCAAAATATTAATATTTTCTTGTGAGTTTTTTTAAGAATTGTAATAGAGTCCACAAACAACGTCAGGAATACAAACCGACGCCTTTAAATCATGTTTTAGGTCAGAAAAGCGCCTATGGGTCATTTGACCCACCGTGGCATACGGAGGGGGGCGGCCAAGTCTGGTACCCCTAGTGTTAAAATTGTCCAAATATGCACTTTTTATGCAGATATTTTGGGGGAAATATGCGGTCAAAATGTTGTCTTTATTCGTAAATTATGCAAGGAAAATGCACGAGTTTAAATACAGGTCTCAATATGCAAAGATTATGCACTGATTTTTTGAAAAATATGCGGTGAAAATGCAGATTTAAATTTAAAAAAAATCCCCTTTCACCGTCTCCTTCCTCCTACCGCCAGCGCCTGCTCGAAACTCGCACAAACGACGCAGCAGAGCGCAGCGCGGCAAATCACACTCTCATTTTCTTACGTTCACTTCAAGTACATAACATACGATAGAGTCAGACTCAACGTATGTACGCATAGCTTCCTACATAATACGTACACTAGTGAACGTACTACGTAGACTTTCACAGAAGCTATGCCATGTAGAGGCCTTACGATAACATTTGAACGTATAGTCATTTACATAACATACGTTTAAGTAAAATGATCGTACTGACCTTCATTTGGAGGTGGGATTTTGTGTGGGACTGAAATGAACGTACCAAGGCAGCTTGTGCAAACTAAATATAGGTAGGTTGACAACAATCACAATGTTTTACTTCCCTGGTTGCAAATCCAATTAAAAACTTTCAAACCAGTTCAGTTACTATTGATAATCCACCCACCATGAGACCTAAAATAGTTTAGGTATCAAGGAAATAGAAACTGCTCGCAAAGAAGACAAGTATCACGATGTTGCTATTGAAAACGGGTTGCGCGAAGAAGCTCAAATGCATGCAGTTTGTTGTTGAAAGTTGAAAGGCTAACCTTCGAAGTTGAGGGAGACAACAGAAGCACAACAAACTGAAAAATCTTTCCCACGTACGACCATTACGGCTAGTTATCTGGACAAGAGATGCATGGAATTGTTTCAAACTCCAGTGTCGCAAACAGATATCAATATCATCACTCTGTTTTGTACTTTTCATGCTTTCACGTCCGTGTTGGGAGTTCTGTCTCTTCTTGAAGCATTCGTACATATCGAAGTGTATTTTGATTCTGCTTCTGCTTCGTCCGTGAAATCATAACTGCAAATAGTTGATTAGTGCCAATAAGCCATCAGCGTGCCAACGTACCAACGTTCAGCTTACTTGTATTTTATGGCTTAACTCCATCTCTTGTTGGCACGAGGAGAATTAATATTTAATTGACGAATTTCTGATGAAATGTACTGACTATCTTCAGATTTTTTTAGCGGGAAAAAGTTCTTGTGGTTCTGAGAAAATTTCTGATGAACTGCAATTGCGGAAAATCGAATTCAAATCAGTCGCGACCGGTGCGCCCCTGTGCTTCAGCCGTCGACAACCGTTCTCTCGACCGTACTTCCGGTTCCTAACCCTAGGTTTTCAGACATTTTACCGCCGACGCCATTCGGACTTCAAACGCGGACTTCAAACGCGGAAGCAGATTTAGGTAAGTTCATCGCTATTTTATTTTACGTTTTCTGTTGGAAGGTGACCAGCTTAGCTCAGCTGAACCAGAACTTTAAAGATGTTAGATGGAATGCGTGTTTTTGCTGCCTCTGGGTGTGGGAAGAGAAGAGATGACTTCCTCCTCTTGTCCATGGCCGTTTTGCCAGAGAACATGTTTCTAATTACGACTCTTCAGCCGTTGCGAAATTTATACTTAAATTTTAAATTCTGATCGCATGAGGAGCTCTAACATCAATTTGGTATTTGCGAAATAATTGTTCGCAAGTCCGAAACAAATTCATCCCACTCTCCCTCGTCCCTTAGGTCTTACGCCGGCGGTCTACCACCTCCTGGTGACGGGACCGGCATGCCTTTGCAAGTTTTTCAGATATATTCGTCTTGTTGTGGGAAAGGTAGAATCAGAATCACTTCCGAAGTAACATTGAATTTTCTCCCTGTCTAACCTAACTGTTGTTTTCTGAGTAAAGTTTCGCTTTGCGCCATGTTTGCGCGCTCATTTAATGGGATGGTTTGGTTTGTCACGGCGTCGTCCAATCAGAGATCGCCTTTGAGTCACGTGATCCTTGGGAAGTCGTCCCACTCTAGCTGATTCAAACGCGCCCCCTGATGTTGCCCTCCCAATATGTCTGCCGGTAACAAGTCTGTACTTTAGTGGGCTTTTTGAGCGCAGTCTTCTTCGACGCTTCGCCAACATTCATTTTCGTTGCAAAATCTGGGTTGAATTTGCGTGTCGGCGTGAGTTTTGAAGGTCGGTGCGTACGCTATGGTGTATGGACGACTTTGGAGTGTAATATACTGCAGCCTATCATGATAAAAGCTAACCCCTGGGAGGAGAATATCTGCAATGCTTGTGTTTACTTTTCTTGACAAACTAGCTCTGCAAATGTTAAAACAATCTGGTACAACTACATTTTAATGAAGTAGTTTGCTGGTTTTCGTACCTATTGAGTTTCTAGTATTATACTGATATACAAGTGGACTGGGTAGTTGTGCTGAAACTGTTGACTGTTTCATTGAAACAGTATGATAGTTATGGCTTTTTGTCCATAAAAACATTTTTCTAGTTGCTTTATGTGTTGTTGCAGGACATGGCTAGTGACAGCATACTGGCAAGTGTGCTGTCACTTCTTCAAAGTGCCAACGAGGACCAGTTGAAGTGTCTGCAAGGTAAACATTTATTTATAACTTTTTATATTTGACGATGTCACTGGTTTTTCCCTTTTCATTTAACACATTGCCTTTTTTGAACATCAAACATTGGTTGTCCCTGTTTTTGAATTTCTAACTAGTTTTGTTTGGGAGTGGTAGTGTTCGGTCCTGTCTTACAATTTAGCTCCTGTAGAGGTTAAGTGATTTGAGTATGCAGGGTACGTGCTGTACATGCTGTGCAGGCTGCTTGATTTATAAGTAATGTAACAAATATTCAACCAAGTTTTCAGTATTTATCCATGAGATTAGTGTCATCATGTGATACATTCTGTGATGTAAGTAACTTGTTGATTGTATCACAGTCAATGATAGTTTAATTTTGTTACCTTAGTTTAATTTTTTTCAATTGAGAAATCCACTACTGCCTAGGCTTACCAAGTTCTCTGTTCATTGTTATATTTCAGGAAACGTGGTCGGATCATGACCAGTTCATAACTTTCTTGACTGCTTCTGAACTTCTGTACTGCACCCAACTGATTGGCATTTATTTCTTGCCAGTTTTATCACGTACCTTGTGTTTTTCTTTATTTTGAGTCCTCTTTTTTGCTGCTTGCTGCATTATAGATTGTTCTTATCTAGTTTTGTTATGTTGTTGCAGGGATGTCAGAATAGTTGACAACGCAGGTGGAGTTTCATTCACCCTAACTTTGTGGTAAGGATGTCTATCAGATGCATCAAATTCATCACATTTGTATTGTAATGCGTTCCATGCCTGCTGTTAAATAACCTCTCTTTCCTTTCTTTCTCTTTTAGATGGGTGTTTATTGTGCTCAGTGTAAGGTGGTAATCCCAGGGGACATACACAAATTCCGCCGTCACCTCTCCAAAACGAATCATGTGCCACCATTTCTGTGTATGGAGGGTGACTGTGGTGGTGTGACATTTGCCACAAGTGGTTCAATTTCAAAACATATGACCCAGAAGCACTTAAACAATTTACATTCAGATTCTGAGAGCAGTGACAATGGATGTGGGGACACTGCTGCCAGTTTATTGGATGAGTCTGTGAGTGTAACTGCAGACAGACATGCAAGTGAAGAAGAAGAAGAAGAAGAAGAAGAAGAGGATAAGGAGACGGAAGAGGAGGAAGAAGAAATTGATATAGAGGTGGTATTTTTGTTACTAACAATTATTGAAGTAGTTTGTGCTGCTTGAAAATTGTAACGCTGGTTTTGTTCTTCAGGTACCTGAGCATGAAAACATTGACGACCTCAATAGAATCTTGGAAAGGTCTGTTGGTCTCGCAATTTTTAATTTACGTCGGAAAGGAAACATCACTGGAACTGCAATCTCAGCCATGCTTTCTGAAATGAGTGGCTTAGTCAAGGAAGTAGTGAAAGGTGTTCTGAAACAGGCAGAGACAAATCTCAGATCGTTAAATGTTGGTGAAGATACGATCAAGACAAGTGTTATTGATATGACAATTCAAGATCCATGCAGAAACTTTAAAACAAAAAAGAAACAGATGGAGTATTTCAGCAGGCACTTTGGAATGATCATGCCACAAACGAAATTACTTGGTCACCATTATGACCAGCGTGTGGAGACAGGAACAGCCACTGTTACTGAAGCACAAGTTCCGAAAACTTACCAATATATCAGTATTATTGAGTCAATAGCTGGTGTTCTTAACATTCCAGTATATTTCAAAATGATTCAAGAGGAAGCTCCTAGTTCGGACGGATTAATTAGAACTTTTCTGGATGGTAATTTGGCTGCGACTAATCAGTTAATACAGAAGTATCCCAATACTATTCGAATTGTACTTCACTGTGATGCAGTGGAGTGTGTGAATGGGTTAGGATCGAAGCAGAAAACTCACAAGCTGATGTCCGTTGCCATGTTACTACAGAACCTGAAACCTGAGGAAAATGCTCGCTTGCGGGCTATTCATGTAATTTCATATGGTTGTTGTGAAGACTTTGACCCCCAGATGGGTGTTGACTCAATCCTTGGAAGCTTCTTTCAGGACCTTGAACGTCTGGAGTCTGATGAAGGTGTTGAGATTGAAGTTAATGGTGAACCATATACACTGAGGGCAACTGTTGTGGCATATTCTGGAGATACTGAAGCTGCTCATGATATAATGGGTCTTATGCCTGCTCAATCTACTTGTTTCTGTAGATATTGTACCGTCAGCCGGCATGACTTTCATCAGAACATTTTTGCCATGGGTGAGGTACGTACATCTGCTCTTCATTGTGAGCACTTAAGGCAAGTAGATGTTGGAGGTGTACAAGTGCAGAGAGCCACTGGTGTTAAACGGGATTGTCTGATGAGGAAATGTTGCAAGTTTGTTGAGGTGCCAAAGTTAGCTGTATTTGATGGTATGCATGATGTGTTGAAAGGTGTGGCTAATATGGAAATGAAACTGGCACTGCGACACTTCTTAAAGGAAAAACTCATCACTATTGATTTATTCCATGGCCGTGTGCACTCCTTTCGGTATGGGATCCAAGACCTTTCCAACAGACCGTCTGCCAACTTTAGCAGGGATGGTATGATGTCATTGAAATCCTACAACTTGTTGCAGTCTGCAGCTCAAACATGGTGCTTGTTAAGAGCATTTCCATTTTTAGTTACTCCTCAGGTACCAGAAGATGACCGTCATCTCAGACTTGTGGTACTGTTGAAACGGATTACGGAGATTATCTTCAGTGTAGCAATATCACAAAGTGACTTACATCTCCTGGAAGCCCTTTTGAATGAGCACCATGCACTATTTTTCATGTTGTATCCACCACAAGGTCAGCAAGAACCAACAGAGGATGAGAATGTGCCCTGTGAAGATCATTTATTACAAGAAGAGAGTGACATAGAGGATGACGTTGAAGAGCAAGTAAATGATCCAGGTGCAAGTTCTAACACGCAGAGGGCAAGAAGAAAGAAACCAAAGGTGGTGAGGCCTATAAACAAACACCATCATCTCCTACATTACCCTCAGATGATCCGGGATTATGGCTCACCTGTCTTGTACTGGTGTATGAGGTGTGTTTGCAAACCTTTCATTCTTTCTAAATGTGCTTTCATTTGTTTTATTAATCTTCTTTTGTTGACAGATTTGAAGGCAAACATGCTATTCTTGTGAGGTATGGTGCAATTTGTTGTAATTATGTCAACCTTCCTCTTACAATGGCAGACATGAATCAAATGAATCATGCTGCCGAAATGATGGCAGTCAAATGTCCAGTTGCTGAGGAACTGCATTTATCCAAGGGCACTCTGTTTGTAGTTTCCCGGAGTGCCTATCGTCAAACTTTGTTGGACTTGGGCCTAAAAGATGATCTTGTCATTAACCAAGTGAAATTTGCAAAGCTTGGTGGGTTTGAATTCAGAAGAGGCCTGTTTGTTACACTGCCACAACAGTACAATGATCTTCCTGTTTTTGGGCGCATTCTTGATGTGCTGGAACATGAAAAGGAGCTTGCTATTGTCACTGAAGAGTATGTGACAGTACGGTATGAGACAACATTCGCAGCTTTTCTGGTGGAGAGAAGAGAGAGGAATGATATGAAGAAGTCTGCACATTATGCAAAGTCATTAGGAGGTTATAGACCAATCAGCTCATGGTCACGCTATGATTGCCCATCTGTCCTGTATCTTTCTCCACGATCACGTTTGGTAGATATGTGGTAACTATAGGATGCTTAATGGGAAGTTTATCTTTGAAAAGTAAGATGACACCTGTTAAGATTGTAAGTACATCCCTTTTAAAGTAATCCCTTTCAGTTTGTCAATTAAAATTTATTCAACTTCTTTTTGTTGATGAGGTTTGCCATTGAATCGTAACAGTGATAGGCTAGTGAATACTAGGGAAAAGCCAGTGACTAGTGTAAAGTGAAATCCTGCCATCTTGTATTTGTTTTAATGGTCATTTGTTCTTTGTTTTTATTGCAGCAAGTCTATCATTGCTCAGCAATACCAGTGGAAATAATGTAAGTTTTATGCCATACATTGAATTAATCAATTGCTTCTTTTCATTTTTGTTATGATTGATATGTGTGTTATTTTTTCTTTTGGCAAAGGCAACTTCTTCAAATCAGGACTCCTCCGCAAATGTATGTACACAGTGGTTTAATTTTGTAATTTTGTATAGTATTGACAAAGTATTTACTAATCTGAAATTATTTTTTTTCTAGACCTGCACTACCTCATTGTCCTTCACAAGTGCAGGCAAAGAAGTATGTTGTTTCTTTTTTTTTTTTGTTTCTTTCAATTGGCATTGTTATTACTGTATTTTCTCCTTTTGCAGAACCATCCACCTGTTTCTCATATATCATCATCCACGGGGGGAAATCTCTGTGCCACAAATACAACATCAGCTTCTGCATTTGTTAATTCCACTTCTCTTGTGCCTTCCACCTCAAAGGTGAGTTAAATTTCTCCTGCAAGATACTTAAGTCCTATTCAGGACCAATCATGATGAATGATTTTGTTGCTTGGTGAGTTGCTGAGAGTTGATAAATTTCTTTCTTTCTAGAATCACCATGTATCAAGTCCATGTGGTAGGAACTCGCCTCAGCATCATTTGTCTGGGTCGAGCCATAATGAAAGCAATAAAAATGTTCTGTTTTCAAAGTCTCCTTCATCTAGGGTAAGGCTTTACTGCTTTTTCTTTGAAATAAGTATTTTTCAGGACTGTGTGATGTCATGACTTTGTGCTTGGATGATAACTGTTGGTAACTTTCCTTGTTTTTAGGTAAGTGCTACGCCTCGCAAGCATGTGAGAATCTTGCCTCCCAGAAAAAACGTTTCTAGAAATAGAGGACAGGAAACAGGAATAGGTTCCAATGTTGGGACTTCATCTTGCTCTGTATCGGTCAGTCAATCTGACTCACCACGAGGCTCTCCACCAGGCTCCTCACCAGGCTCCGTTTCTCAGATGTCATCTTTCGTAATGGAAAATCACTCTGCCACAGATGCATTATCAACCTCTGCATTTGTTAATACCATTTCTTCTGTGGTTCCCACCTCAGAAGTGAGTTCCATTTCTTCTTAGATGTGTGCTGAATGTTGTTGTATTTTAAAAATGTTATTGTCATTATATTAATTATTTTTTTTTCTTCAGGACTGTGTGATGTCATGCCTTTGTGCTTGGATGATAACTGTTGGTAATTTTCCTTGTTTTTAGGTTAGTGCTACGCCTCGCAAGCATGTGAGAATCTTGCCTCCCAGAAGAAACGTTTCTAGAAATAGAAGACAGGAAACAGGAATAGGTTCCAATGTTGGGACTTCATCTTGCTCTGTATCGGTCAGTCACTCTGACTCACCACGAGGCTCTCCACCAGGCTCCGTTTCTCAGATGTCATCTTTCACAATGGGAAATAACTCTGCCACAGATGCATTACCAGCCTCTGCATTTGTTAATACCATTTCTTCTGTGGTTCCCACTTCAGAAGTGAGTTCAATTTCTTCTGAGATGTTTGCTGAATGTTGTTGTATTTTTATAATGTTATTGTCATTATATTAATGTATTTTTTTTTCTTTTGTAGAAACACCCACCTGTTTCTCATATATCATCCTTTATGGTGGGAAATCACTCAGCCAAAAATACAACATCAGCCTCTGTATTTGTTAATTCCACTTCTCTTGTGCCTTCCACCTCAAAGGTGAGTTTAATGTCTCCTGCAAGAGACCTAAGTCCTATTCAGGACCAATCATGATGAATGATTTTGTTGCTTGGTGAGTTGCTGAGAGTTGATAAATTTCTTTCTTTCTAGAATCACCATGTATCAAGTCCATGTGGTAGGAACTCGCCTCAGCATCATTTGTCTGGGTCGAGCCATAATGAAAGCAATAAAAATGTTCTGTTTTCAAAGTCTCCTTCATCTAGGGTAAGGCTTTACTGCTTTTTCTTTGAAATAAGTATTTTTCAGGACTGTGTAATGTCATGACTTTGTGCTTGGATGATAACTGTTGGTAACTTTCCTTGTTTTTAGGTTAGTGCTACGCCTCGCATGCCTGTGAGAACCTTGCCTCCAATAAGAAACGTTTTTAGAGACAGGATAGAGGAAACGGGATATGGTTCCAGTGTTGGCACTTCATCTTGCTCTATATCCTTTAGTCATTCTGTCTCACCACGAGGCTCACCACGAGGTTCTCCACGAGGCCCTCTACCAGGTTCTCCACCAGGTTCTCCACCAGACTTGCGACCAGACTCGCCGCCATGGGTGTGGCCTTATTACCTTCTTTTATTTTCCATTACTCATAGTTATCTTCCAAAAATCAATGTTTGAAATAACTTTTACATTTCATTGGCAGGGTTTTGAAAGTCCGAATGATTTTCTAGATATATCGTCAGATAACGGGCCACATTTAGATACTTCCTATGATTCTGATGTAAGGCATCACTGGCCACTGCTGTACTTATTCAAGGATTATTTTGAATAACAACCTAAATGTATGCTTTTTTTCTTTTTTTTCTATGTATTGATATCAGGATCTGAATGATGCTGATCTGGAACTGATTTCAAATCATCTGTCCAAGAATCAATTGGAAAAGATGAGTAATTATGAAAAAATTACTGCTGCCAAGAGGATACGCAATGCTAACTTTCTGCAGTCCCATGGTACTTACATCTATCATTTAAAAGTTCTTAATTTGACTTTGTGTTTCACATCGTCTCATACAACATTTGTAATTTGTTGCCACAGGAATACTTCAGAAGTTTCCCCAAATTTATTCAGGTTCACCTGACCCTAAGAGTGGGGCTAAGAAACGGAAAAATTCTTCAGCTACTGCACAGTCAACAGTAAGTTAATTATTTCTGTATTTCTGTTTGTACATGTTTTAAGGAGCTTTGTTTTTCTTCTTGAAATTAGGGGGCAAATGATGGTGAACCATCTACCAGAAACAGAAAGGTATGAAGTCTTATTTTGTAGTATTTTTTTTGTATTTATTGATATACTAATCTAGCCTGACTCTATTTTATTTTCCAGTTGTCTCGATCTAAACGAGCAAAATCTGATGACGAAGTTGTTTCCATTCCAGAGTATCTTCAAGTGTATACGACATCTCCTGATTTGGTACTTTGTTTTTCTAGCTTGAGGGAGGATGTGTCTTGTATGAGATTTTTCATTTCCGTTTTTATCTGTTTTATAGACTGATGCTGAAAAAGCTATTATTACCAAGTATCTCAAGGATGAATTGTATCCTAAGGTGAAATTATGCTGTAATTAATTTACCAGTTGAAAAATGTCCAACTAAAATTCTTATTTTATTTCTTTTGTTTCAGTTTAATGTTAAATCTATGCTGCTAAAAATGAAAGAAGAGAAGAGGAAAGGATTGGAGCCAATTGTTAATCAGATGTTAACTAAAGGTTGTGTGTTTATGAAAGACCTTAATATTATGTGTGATGAGCTTCTGGAAGATGCTTGCAAGAAGTATTCGTAAGTGGAATGTGAATGTAATTATGGGACTTCATTAAATTGGCCCTTCATAACACTGGTTAACTTTTCAGCCAAGTACTTATATTTACACCATCACATAGAGAGGGACTTGCTGTGTCCATTGTGGCAGCCTTTCCTAAGATGAGCCATACTCCTTCAAGACCATCAGATAAGCCATGGGTGAGTGGTAAACCTCAAAGGTTGGATTTTACTTACAAAGTATTACGCTCTTCTACTACCTACTTACTAATTTTGTTTTTCCAGTCCTGGCTGTTTGATAGAAACAACAACAAGGGCAAGCTAGCAGCATTATTCAGAAGAAAGCAGCAAGCTGATGGTCAAACAAGGCCCCGAGGAGGTGGCACAGAGAGAAGGAAACAGAAGCCTAAGGAGAAGGAGGTTTCAGCTGCTCAGTCGTGTGCTACTTCCCTAGATGACTTGCCTCTGTCCAGTGAGGTAGGAACTTATTTTGCTTATTAATGGTATGTTCTACATGTTCTTTAAATCATACTTTTCTTTTCCAGACCAAGCTTATCATCCATCTTCAAGCTGTTGATAATTCAAAGAAATCCATTTTGGAGGCCATGGCCAACACATTTGAAGAAAGGAAGCGGCTCATTCAGGATGAGATGCTGCATGTGGACTTAATCTTGAAAGCATATGTTCATCTGAAATCCTTTCAAGGAGAGTTGGTGTGTTTTAATCCATGTTTTTTTGTTGTTGTTTTTTGGAGGGGGTGGCATGGATGGGCATGAGTCATTTCAATTATTATATAGAGAAATTCACATTAAAATAAACGAGTTCATGAATTTCTCCATGTATAATGATATTGCACGTACAATTTTTTTTTCTTTAGATCGATCAAGACTTTGAGAGGCTTCAACCAGGGAAAAAAGATTTATTCCTCATGAAGTTTGAGCAAATGCAGCAGAAACTTATCAAAATGGGAAGGAAAGAAACGGCAAAATATGAGGATTGCTTCCCATTTTCTGACAGTGAGTTTTTGGGTTATTTATTTTAATGCTATCCATTCCAGTAAAGTGAAGTGTGTTCATGCTGGTTCTCTGTGACAGATACTTTAAATGCCCTACTGGTGCTTGCTAAATTTCTGGGCAAGTCAAGAAGAACCTCAGAGAGTGAGAAATTTATGAACCCATTGGCTGATATTAGTGACATTTTTCAACTTGTTCCTGTGAGTGCCATTCCAGTTTTTCACATTGCAACATTTTGATTTTGCTGTTTTGTAAGTGCTTTTTAAATTATTTTAATTTGTTTTTATTAACCAACTAGGCTGGGTCCAATATTCAGTTCGAGGTTGACGAGAAAAGAAGAAGCCGGAGACACCCGGTGCAGCCATACGTGCTATGTATTGGCACCAGGGAGGAGCTGGGCTCTTCTTACCTGGTGTGGGGTGATGGGCATTCCATGGCCCTGCCTAGGGGCTGCAAGCCATTGAGGGCTATTGACTTTCTGCTGAAAGCACACTATGTTGTGAATACACCATTCATTTTAGGGTGGAAGAATGTTTTTAGGTTCTTGATGAGCCATCTGTTTCAAATTCTGCCCGAAAATCAGAGGCTATCTATCTTTGAAGACAAACTGATGTATCTTGAAAGGAATTATAAGTAATTCTATTTAGTATAATATTTTGTTTGACTGATGAGGACGAAGTGTTTCTCTTCTATTTATATTTGAATTCATTGAAGTCATTTTTTGTTGTTTGGTAAATTCAGAGCCTTGAAAGGAATTATTAGGAATTCTATTTAATACAGTATTTTATTTGGCTGATGAGGACAAAGTGTTTCTCTTCTATTTATATTTGAATTCATTAAAATTCATTGTTTTTTGTTGTTTGATAAATTCTGAGCCAGTATTCCAAAATGTTGGAAAATGTACTTGATTTGTTATTGTTTTTCTTGGTGTTTATGCTTAGAAGGCAATAAACACTCGTTATCATATGATATGGGAATACTTTATTTTAATCAACCATCAACTCCCAATAATGCAGAAAAGAAATAACTTTTAAAAGTATGTAGTACTTATTAGAATGGTTCATTGAGAGTGACAGCAGCATTTGAGAACAGGGAAAGGTATTTATGCTGCATCTGCTTGTTATTTGGCAGTATCATAACCCCTGGTTTATTTCTCTTTGTAATTATAATGAGATTTTTATTCTGGCTTGTCATGATCACCATAATAACCATGAGGCAAAGCGTGTCTATCTAGGGCTGATGGAGGTGGAGTAACCAAGAAATTACTTGAAATTCAGGTTCAGTGGAAGATAACATGAACATTGTGAGGTAAAAGAGCAGAAGTCTTGTTTTTGTGACTGTTTCACTGTTAATTATTTTTTACGGACTGGCTTGCCATGGCGATTTCTCTACATGCAGGGAAATTGCAAACTGCAGCATTAGTGGATGTGTTATAGTGTTGGTGGTTCTTCTGCATCTATTTTGTAAGGGGTAGACTGATATCTGTTGCTTTGAGAGGAAACACAGGACAGGTGTTTACACTATTTTTACTTTCGAGAATGTCATTAGCTAAGTAGCGATTTTTCTGGTTACGTTCCATCTTCCATCAATAATTGTCGCCCCACTACGTTCATTTCTCTAGGTTCATACAGCAGTACGTAAAACCTATCAGTACGTTTAAAACTCTACGTTCTCTCATCCACTAAAAATTGTGGCCCCACTACGTTCATTTCTCTAGTTTTATACAGCAGTACGTAAAATCCATCAGTACGTTTAAAACTCAACGTACCTTACGATCATATTTATACGTATTATGCTGGATCAAAATCCAACGTACTTTACGTATAGATTTAAGCGTATTACGTTTAAATTTGAACGTAAGAAAATGAGTGTGCAGGCGGCTGAAAATGGACGTCCATGGTACGAAAGGAAACCGTGACTGCAGTGCATTCACAGTGAAGTTTTGCGAAGCGTCCTCAGTCTCGTTGATCTAGCGTTGGGTGAAGAAGAAAGAAAATACAGTGTGAATGCATACGTTCTGAATTTGAACTCGGTTTTGAGACTTTCCTGTAAATATGACTAAAAACACGCAAGGCGCTCTAGCATCGCTCTTGTATGAGTACTGTGCGCTAGTCAGAAAGATTTGAAAAACTTCTAACGGAGACGTTCGGTTTTGGCGTAAAGGGCAATATTGGATTAATGTTTTTCTTCTTACGCACGAAGTAGCCTTATATAATGACCCAGGGTTTGAAAAACATGGCCCTTATCACTTTGTCATTTACAAATACCAGTTCTTTCCGTTAAATTTTTGTTTAAAATTTGCAGCGGTGTCACGGGCCAGGCAGCCCGCGCCGTAGAGCCAGGCAACCCACCAGCCACCCCGCCTGCCTACCGATTTTTCATAGCAGGGACGAGCGCACCGAGAGGGTCCGAGCCGGCCGTCGAGAGTAAAAGGTGATCAGTGCCAGGAAAACGGCCAAACCCGCCGGTTGAGAACAAGTCGAGCGTGACGCCGAGAACTGTTTGAAATACGTGACTGCCTTCCGAACCATGTGCGGCGTTTTCATGGCTACCTTCAAGCCCGCAAGGTGGGAAAACCTTCAAAAGGAAGGTTAGGTTGTGTAAAGTTTCCCAAAATTAAATCCGGTATAAATTACAGGGCACCCGGCTCCCGGGATAGAATGAGCACCAAGAACATGTGCTAAACTCCGACCTTGCCTCCCACCTTGCTGTCATCTCCTCCATCACCACCGTCATCATGGCCGTCCACTCCTTCGTCTTCCACACCATCATCCTCATCTCCTCCATCACCACCGTCATCATGGCCGTCCACTCCTTCGTCTTCCACACCATCATCCCGGGGAGAGGGCAGGAGCTGTGAAGTGAAATGTGAAGTGATCAGTGATACCCAAGTGATAAAGTGCTCTGTGATGGTTAAAGTTTCCATAGGTTATTAAATGTTATTCATATTTATATATTATATGGATATATATATATATATATATATAATTATTATGTTGTGAGATGATTATGTGTGGGGAGTGAAGTAAGTGGCGCCGCTTGCTTCATGTCCCGGGAAAGTGACATCTGCTATGCAGCACCATGGTGAGTCAACAACTCTTTGTTATTTCTCTCTGGGCCCAGGGTATATGTGTATAAATTGTTTTTCTATTGAGCATTTCCAGTCTTGGATAATTATTATATGGTCATAATCTTCACGTTTATGTGATTTATTAATTATTTATATACTATATTATGGGTATACAATGCAGTGAAGTTTTACGATTGTTTGGTCGAGCCAAGTTGTTCTTTTTGATTGGTGTCGCCTTAAATTATCCACTGAATGTTATGGTGTTAAACTTTTGCATTTATGTATTTAAATTTATTACTACAATTAATTGTGAAACTCAATGCATTCTTCAAATTAATTATAACCTTTTTTATGGTTTATGTAGTCAAATTAAACCCATAGTATCTTGACCATTTTTATATCATTATTTAATTACCGTTCCTATCCAAGACTGTCTCGGGAAATGTTTGGTTATTGTTTGCAGCTGAGCTTATGTGTGTTCTTTATTATTCTTGGTTTGGAGCATTGGTTATTGTTATGTTTACTGTGTGGTTTGTTCCAACTTTATAACTATGCTTATGTGAATATTAGTACTCTTGGGATAACTTGTTATCTTACTGTCCTTGGACAGTTCACATATATGGCGTATACTCAGAATTTATTGAGTTTAAATTTAATCAATTGTTAACAGTGGGGCTAGGCCCTTTATCATTGAATACTTTGTATTATCTGGTGTATATCAGACCTTATTTACAATTATTATTTAAAGCCATAAAGTGTCCAGATATAACTTACCTAAAATACTCTACTTCAATTAATGCTATTGTTAAATTCTTTATAAACTTGCACTGCTGCTATCTATAATAAACTCAATAATGTTATAACTTTATACCACCCTTTGTTAATTAATTATTTTATTGTCACTACCTTCAGAAATGGCTTCCAGTAAGAACCTGCGTATCAAGATTTGTTAAACACAGCCATTTATACATAAAAATACTGGGTAGCATGACAGCGGAGTACCCAGTTAACTCTATTACTGATATTTCTGAGGTGCCATTAAAATATGTGTGGAGAATTCTGTGGGGGACTTAAGGGGACTCGGCTCGGGTCTGTCACCACCTTCGTTCTCTCTCATTCTTGCAGTCAAGAATAGAAGACAAGGCAATAGATTTTTACACGAACAGCGAAAATGGGTGCCGACTACGAGTCTATTGTCGTCATAGCCGAGCCGAGCCAGCGTTTTTGTTTTTCTGTCTATCTCGTTAAAACGCGTAGACAGAATCATTATGGCTGGATTTAGTCAGACATGTCTTACGGAGAGAAGAATCACATGGGACTACTTCTTCGAACAACATTCAGGTGGCAGCCCCAACACTTTCGCTCACCACAAACGCATTGTCGCAGGGACCGCGGCAACCTGTGGTGTATTTCGGGCCTAGTGGTATTTCACGAATTGTAATAGTATTATTTTTTTTTAAGTCCGATCTTAGGTTCACAACTAATAGGTTACTCCGTGCCTAAAAACCGGGTGAAATTGAGGTCACTGGTCACATCGTGCCTTAGGGGAATTATGGTTAAAATGTGAGGTTGTGAGGTCATGTAGCCCCGGGGTGGATTGCCCCACAAGAACCCCAGCGCAAATATTTCTCACTTCCTGTGTTTTCTCTGAAAATTCAAAGTCGAAAGTGTGGTGTGCAAGTACTTACTTTACTGAGGGTGACTTCAAAATCCACTATCTGCTCCACTTCTGAATCGATACGTGTGGAGGTCGTGTTACGACTGGTCACGAACATCTCGGCGCTATCTCTGAACTTTCGCCGGTAATCAGATATGAACTCCGTCTTCAGCAGCTCAGCCATTGGCGTCTCCACGGCAAAGCTAGGGCGACTTGCCTATCAACATAAGTTTAACGTGTGTAGGAAACAAATTATACATGAAAGTGATTCACATTCGAAATTGCCTCTCTATTTCGGAGATGTGCGAAGATGTTCAAATCCGAGCGAACACGAACGAACGGAACAGAAAATTTTGTTCGGTAGATGGCGAAAATCATCACGTGTTCGGACGCAAATTAATCGAAAAATTAGGAAATGTGCGTTTGCTATATACAGGGTGTTTACTCTCGTTTGGGACAAAAAGATAGGGTGGATAGAACTTGCGGAGGGGATCATTTTTTACCAATGGACTAGTAGGCGCAAACAGGCGGGTGTGCCGTCTGCAGTCACCGGACAGCGCCAGCGGACGACACGCCGCCGCCGCCGAGTGCCGCCCAGCGTGCGAATGCTGCAGCGCCGTGGCGCAGGCAGCCCGCAACACAGCAGCGCGCGCTCGGTTGCCTACCGAGCGGGCGCGAAAGCTCATTACGAAATCGCAATTTCCCGCGTTGTTAGATGTTTGCGCCTACTAGTCCATTGGTAAAAAATGATCCCCTCCGCAAGTTCTATCCACCCTATCTTTTTGTCCCAAACGAGAATAAACACCCTGTTTAATTGAACCCGAACCAAAAGAATTTCTCAGTTTTTATTCGCATTTCATGCACAAAATAGACAACATTTTGTTCGGATGCTGTCTGAACCCAACAGCACTTGTTCGGTTCCAATTTTCATAAAAATGTTTGTGTTCGCTCAAACCTGAACGAGGCGCATCCATAACCGCAGTGTTTCCGCAGTGTCCTCAGAACAGCCAGTATATGGGGTGGGTGAGAGCCCACATGCGTAAGGCCCGGAAGGGGAGGGGTCTATATCGGTTGTCCGATCTGGAATTATCCGCAACTTCCAGGTCGTACAAACGACTTATCTTGCCCGGAAGTGAAGGGAAAATGAAAACTGCAGTGTCCAGTACACCTTAGCGTTGTTCGAATTTCGCGCGCAGGCCATCCGGCTCTTTCCGTTTGGAAGAGGGCCGGGTGGCCTCTGCGCTAAATGCAAACAATACTGCGGGGTTTTCATTTTCCCTTCTCACACTTTGGCCACTACGACGGCACACACCCACCCCAGACAATGCTGTTCTGAGGACACTGCGGTTGCGGTCTTGAAACACTGCTGTTATGGTGCGATCTCATCTGAACAAGGGCTGGTCGAACACCTCTTTTATTTCAGAGCAGCGGATAGAGCTCATCCGTAAATCTTCACACATATTTCCGTCTTATTTAATGATTCCTTTAGTCAGTTAATCTAGTTCCGTTCGACGCGTCCAAAGAACCAGGACACACCTCGCAGCTCCGAGTGAACAAAAGCAATCTCTAATGTCCGAGCGAACAATGGCCGATGTCGCTTTTACTACTTACTTGCAATGTCCACGTGTTGCTGCCGGACGCACCCGGCAAAATGTCAACGTCAACCAGGTAATTTGATATAAGTCCAACGTCAATAAGTCTGACGAGGAGCTGTCTCCAATCGCACTTGCTGCTGTCGTTGCATGCGTTTTCCCCGTCGATTAAAGGCCACTCTCCGATGGAGGACAGCAACTTCCTCGCGGGTTGGAGACCCAACTCCTCTCGGCGCTCTGTGCAGTAATGTCCCAATTAAAATGGTAGCCTCGGGGTCTCGTTGCTGGTAACAAAGTCCTGAAAACTAAATGGACGTCGGGGATCTTTCCTATTGATACAGAAATTAGTGGTTGCGAGTAACAGAATCACGAGAAAGTTTTTCAACAAAAAGTGTTCCGCAAGTTGTGAGAAACCCGTTCCTCTTAACGGGATCAGGTCACCACGCAGCGAGCGTTTCTCGCGAATCGGGTCCGTACGGTGCGGATTCCTTTAAACGAAGCATTGGTTCGTAAACTTGTTCGTGATACGAAGAATGATCCACAAATCACTTGGTTCCTCGAGTTCGTAGGCTTTTTACTGCCTGTAGATAAAAAAGCTAGAAATATTTTTCTTTTAGATTGTGCTGTAAAGATTTAACTGTATTTATCAAATCAACTATGTACACGTGTGCATAATGTGTGTATATTTCGAGAGTGCATTAAGTATGCACAGAACACTGAATTACGCACGATATTGTACACAAGTCTTTCCGTCTTTCCTGTAGCAAGTCTGGTCCGTTCCAGTTTCAATTCAGGTATCACATCCGAACTTACCCGTATCGGTGCAAGACTTATAAAGTGTCTTGGCATTTTTGTAGGATAAGACGGTTTCGTTGCTCGCCGGCTCGGACAGGATTGCAATGAGCT
The DNA here is from genome assembly GCA_038380765.1 of Odontothrips loti. Taxonomy (NCBI): domain Eukaryota; kingdom Metazoa; phylum Arthropoda; class Insecta; order Thysanoptera; family Thripidae; genus Odontothrips; species Odontothrips loti. Next base: position 2,159,126 of record CM076251.1, on the reverse strand, counting down.
GTTTCTTGACAATGTTCCGCTTGGCCACATCCGGGCTCTCATCCGTGCCAAATATCTCAACGCGTCCGCTGCCGCAGGCAAATCCATAGAAATCGCTGCAAGGATCCACGGACACGTTCATGAGCGCCGAGAACCTCGCCGCTGCAAAATATCGAGATCACGTTGGGATGATATTTTTTTGGTCACAGCCTATCATTGATCCACAGGTAAGCCGATACCACGACCCTCTCACACACTTTCTCAGGAAATTTTGGTAAAAAGTTGCCCCCCTAACCCAAATTTCTGATGAGGCGTGCTCAAAACAGCAGGCCGGTATGATCGAGGGGGCCTGCTTTTCGTGAGCACCACACGTGAACCTAATGTAACCTATTCTAACCTAGCCGAACCGAAGCCAACCTAGCCTACCGACCTGCTGTTTGGTTGAAGGACCTATGTTTTGCTGCCCTACCAACCTTCTGTTTTGAGAGACCCGCTGTTTTGAAGGGCCTGCTGTTTTGCTGCGGTCCCTTTCCGATCTTGGAAAAAATAATTTGCCTGAGAAGAGCGTTTTCTAGTAGCACGACCTTAAAGTAACCTTCTCTTGCATTCAATGTGGGTATTTCTTATAACTCGTCTAGTTTCACGCGTGATTTGATTGCGGTTTGAAATTTCTTGACCAAAAATATCTAAGGACCACGTTTGAATCCTGTATGGAATCGTCCGGGACAAAATAATAATTAATTCGGGTGTCGTAAATTTGGTATACCCTTTGGAACAGTGTCCACTGAATCCACAAACAACATTGCCCAGCAGTGCCCGTTCACTAACAGCAAAAGTAGGGCATGGACACATGCATCAATCGTGCGTTGGCGAAGGAAACTCTTTTAACATGGATAATGTTGACACTTTGCCATTCGTTATTTCTAATGGATCAATAGCATTTGCACACCGCACACAACCGCATGCGGATAAAAACCGTCAAAACGAAAAAATAAGACTGCAATGCGCGGTAGTTGAAGGTGGGGTAGTAACGTTTCAGACGAAGACACCGGTTATCGATAACGTGTCGCCGTCCCGTCTTCGAGTACGGGCTCCGGCCCGGCATATATGCTGTTTTGAGTGGGTGTCGCTCTGATTGATCGCTCGCGTGATTCTGAACACTGTCTGGACAGAGATCAGCCACGTCGTTCCCTATAACAGTGAGGCGGACGGTGGAAACAAACTCATGTCCAGATCCCAAGACGAGTGCGCACTCCCTCGTACACAACCAGAACTCTGATCATCACCAATAATACTTGCCGGCTTGCGTGCATCCAGAGGTGCTGCATATGTGGCCCGCAGAATTTGGTCGGATCGCGTGCGCTGCTGGCAACAAGATGTTCAATCTCAGTTATTACCTGGATCTTCGGCAGCCCCTACGAACGGAAGCCCACAAGTAACGGCGCTCATCAGACACCTTTCTTCGCGGATCAATGGACGGTGGGTGGGTGTGGACGGCAAAGCGTTAAGTCTTTGTGTACACGGGAGGAAAGTGATTGGTTATTCCTACGCATACCTCCGTGTTTACGATCAGACAACTTCAAGCAATTGCGCGATGCTTGGTATTCGGTGAGAGCGGATAACACGCAACCAAGCCGAGTCATCTAACCTTTCTTTTCTTCAATGAATAGTGTGCCACACAATTAGAAATACGTCGTCAAAATAACAACTTCATGTCTAACAACGGTAGTCTGTTAAATCGGCAACCGTCGGCAACAAATTTCGTTGGGACAACAACTTTCTGTTATGGTGGCACCAAAAAATTGCGTTGCTCCAACAGGAATATTACGGAGGTCCCAGACAGAAAAAGTGTGTCAAACTAACAAAATACCTAGGTGTTCAACGACATTTTTGGAGTCGTTACTTTGAGAAAACGTGCAATTTCTTAGTATCACAACAAATATTAAAGTTATTAATCATTGTTGTTGCGAGTTATTGACAGTCTTGGGGAATTGAAGCAACACGTTCTTTTACCCAAAACTTACTTCAATCGAAGTGACGTTGGGGAATAGAAGCAACACGTTCTTTTACCCAAAACTTACTTCAATCGAAGTGACGAAATGCCACACTGTCATTAAAGTTTGGTACTTGCGGAAACACCAATTTTTCGATCAATTTGCAAATCAATGTCGTTCATATAACACAAATTGCTGTTCAACCAACAAGAGCTGTTTTAAATGCTCCAGAGAAGCGCATCTTTTACTAATTTATCTGCCAAACTTGCCGAAACCTGAACATTTAAATGACACTTGGGGTCGCGCAACGGAGATCGAACCAGCACTTCGGTTGGTTTTGTCCAAAAAATTCGGCCTGTATTCTTTTCGGACGCAAATTTCGGAAATCTTATACTGTTCACGCCCATTTAGGCGGTTTGGGGCAGTTCTTACGTAAATGGTAAGAGACATTTCAAAAATCTCAAAATTTTGGCCAACCAAATATGCCTATAAACATCGCGATGCCACTTCACCACTTTCTCGCATGTCGAATGGACCAGTGAAGCAAGTCATCCTTTTCCTGCGAGAAAGTGTACTTAATTTTGCTACATTTACCAGAAGTTGGGGTGGTGAATAGTTACAAACCTGTCAGGACAGGTGCCCACAGACCCAGACACAAGATCATCACCAAGGTGGACCACATGGCGAGGAGATATTGCTGTGTGGCTGCACTCCTTGGGGCATTGGATGGCACTGAACACAACTTCATCCGATCCGTAGAGCCAGATTTTGTTATGACTAAGAAAAGAAGCTGATCATATCGTGGTCGACGAGTCATGAGGTAAGCGCGTGCAAACCATTAACAACGGAAGAACGCTTGCGTAGTATCTTTTATCTCCTTTTGCCGCATTGACAGCTGTCATCGGCTAGCCAAACACACATCTTCCACACTGTTAAATGGCTAATTCCTAGAATACGAGTCGCTTTGGAAAACTTTTATTTTTGAAAAATTTAAAGTTGTCTTTGTCATGAGACGCCGAGAAATCGCTTTTTTAGTCGATTCCGGACGCTCTATTCGTCTGGACAGGCACAAATGTCATATCCCCACTAATTTGACCAAAAAAGCAACGGAGTTCACAATTTTCGGAAAGAATTTTTCGCTGTTGCCCGTAAACGCGATGAGATTGTGTGATACCTTCTCTTGGGCGACAGTCGGACATCGTGAGACAATTTTTGCGCTAGGTGCGCTTTTTTGGAATCCAAACAGTGCAGGCACGGCACGATACGGCGTTCACAAGCGATTTTAGTACTCTCCAGTTTTCAACTGTAAATGGTATTGTGCGACCCTAGGGTACATATTCTAAGTAATGTTCGTATTGCCAACATTTACGTACTCATGGGTCGTGAAAATATGCTCAAAACGAATTTTCCATGCGCAGTCATGCCCTTGCAATAATGACCGATAGTGAACTCCGTAGATAATCACAACAAGCTGGCCCGTCCCTTCCGTCAACCTCGGTGCCAGTTCCGCTGCGCTCCACCGGCACCTCGGTTCGACAGGGGGACTTGGCCAGCTTGGCCTGCCGGCGGCGTTTGCGGGGGCCTCCGGCCCCCGCCTCAAGTCTCCCTAGGGGTGCCTGATAGCAGATGTATTTGTTACGATTTAAATCGTTAACCTGAGCCCGTCCCTGTGCGCGCCGCGATGTGGTAATGGTGTGCGCGCGGCGGCCAACCCTAACCTCAAACAGCAAAAACAGACAAATTTTCATTGATCAAAATTGCGATACAAATCGAAAATTGTTGCCACCGTACGTGATTCTACGTTAGGAAAGGAGTTTATCCTCCAAATTTGAAGTTTTTCTGTGAACGATAAGTCGGCGTACACACTAGCGAACGGACGAACATCCGGCATAAGACTATGAGCCCGGCTCCTGCCGTTTCTAAAGAAACGTGTCGGGACGGGCTAAAAAGTAGTTATGCCGACTTTGCACGCGTGCCACACGCGTCCCATACAACTGTGGTAAAGTCCCGAGTTTTTCTTCAAATGTACCAAAACGTACTTGTGGGTATCAAACGACACCATACTAGGTTGAGTTGTCACGACCCTTACACTAGACACCCCCTTATTATGAAAATTTTTGAAATCGAAAAGGTTCCGGGCGGCAATATGACCCTTTTGGTGACTAGATTCAAGCCCCAAAGTTTAGGAACGGTATGACGTCATTTGATAGTGCCGCGGAGAGCCTAAAGTGTTCAAAGTTTAACGCTTAACAAAGTTCAACTTTTCTCGCCGAAAATATTTTTCCGAGGGTAAACAGCTAAAGTTGCGGGTCTTCAGGGACGAAATTTCGTCCGTTTTGACGTATTTCCAACCGTTACCGAGTTATGTTTAATTTTCTCCTTTAAAAATGCTCAAAAAATTGTGTTTTGTGTACGGCTTCTATATGAGAGACTCGCCCGGCTCAAGCGCGCTTCGCGCGCTTTCGCAGGGCTCGTTGGGGCCTTCGGCCCCAATGGGTGGCGGGCTCCGCCCGCCCGTTTTGGGGCCAGGCCGCCTTCCGAGCGAGAGCGGTCGAGAAGAGGATCCGTTTAGTGAAAACCGCATCGAAATCGGACGTACGGTTCATGAGCTAGAGCCCAGTGTGCACTTGCGCCCCTCCGCGCCGGCCGGCCGGCCGGGACCCGCCCCGCCCGGCCCCGCGCGCTGCGCGAGCGGAGAGCGCCTGTGGCGAGCCGGGCCGCCAGCCGCCCGTGCGGAGCGCGAGAGAGAACGTGCGAGGATCGGAGAGAGAAAGCATTCGGATCGGCGGCGCGCCATCCTGCCTTTTGGCCGTCGTTATAGAACAACGAAATCTGCCGATTTCACCGGGAAGGAGTGGACTTTTCTGCAATCCGAGACTTTTTTTCTTATAAAAGTCGGGGACGCCGCGTCGAACGCCGCAAACCGCATCCCGATCCGAGCCAGGGAAGGGGCCGAACTTTAAGATGACCCGTGAGTCAGTCAGTGGTTCGCGGGGGAGGGTTTCTGGACTCGCCCGGCTCAAGCGCGCTTCGCGCGCTTTCGCAGGGCTCGTTGGGGCCTGCGGCCCCAATGGGTGGCGGGCTCCGCCCGCCCGTTTTGGGGCCGGGCCGCCTTCCGAGCGAGAGCGGTCGAGAAGAGGATCCGTTTAGTGAAGACCGCATCGAAATCGGACGTGCGGTTCACGAGCTAGAGCCGAATCTGCACTTATGCCCCTCCGCGCCGGCCGGCCGGCCGGGACCCGCCCCGCCCGGCCCCGCGCGCTGCGCGCGCGGAGAGCGCCTGTGGCGCGCCGGGCCGCCAGCCGCCCCGCACGCGGAGCGCGAGAGAGAACGTGCGAGGATCGGAAAGAAAGCATTCGGATCGGCGGCGCGCCATCCTGTCTTCTGGCCGTCGTTATAGAAAAACGAAATCTGCCGATTTCACCGGGAAGGAGTGGACTTTTCTGCAATCCGAGACTTTTTTTCATATAAAAGTCGGGGACGCCGCGTCCAACGCCGCAAACCGCATCCCGATCCGACCCCGGGAAGGGGCCGAACTTTAAGATGACCCGTGAGTGAGTCAGTGAGTCAGTGGTTCGCGGGGGAGGGTTTCTGGACTCGCCCGGCTCAAGCGCGCTTCGCGCGCTTTCGCAGGGCTCGTTGGGGCCTTCGGCCCCAATGGGTGGCGGGCTCCGCCCGCCCGGTTTGGGGCCGGGCCGCCTTCCGAGCGAGAGCGGTCGAGAAGAGGGTCCGTTTGGTGAAAACCGCATCGAAATCGGACGTACGGTTCATGAGCTAGAGCCGAATGTGCACTTACGCCCCTCCGCGCCGGCCGGCCGGCCGGGACCTGCCCCGCCCGGCCCCGAGCGCTGCGCGCGCGGAGAGCGCCTGTGGCGCGCCGGGCCGCCAGCCGCCCCGCACGCGGAGCGCGAGAGAGAACGTGCGAGGATCGGAGAGAGAAAGCATTCGGATCGGCGGCGCGCCATCCTGTCTTCTGGCCGTCGTTATAGAACGACGAAATCTGCCGATTTTACCGAGAAGGAGTGGACTTTTCTGCAATCCGAGACTTTTTTTCTTGTAAAAGTCGGGGACGCCGCGTCCAACGCCGCAAACCGCATCCCGATCCGAGCCCGGGAAGGGGCCGAACTTTAAGATGACCCGTGAGTGAGTCAGTGAGTCAGTGGTTCGCGGGGGAGGGTTTCTGGATACAAAATGGATTGGCCTGCTCGTCCTTCCACGGCCGTCGTTTGACCCCGGACGGACCGGGCTGGGGTGACTCCGGCGGCGTACGGGACGGTCCTGGTTGTGGGGACGGGGAACGGCGCGGTGACTCCCACGGACGGAGACGTAGGGCCGGACGGGCGCGGAAGTGTGAGGGGGTGAGTCACCCTCGGCGTCAGCACCTCCGCCGCCAACCATCGCCAGAGCCAGCCTATTGGTTAGGGCGGCATGGTGATCAGCACCGGCCTTAACCCGGAGGTACGCCTCAAAACCGGCCTTGAGGAAATCACGGACGCGAGCGTCGTGAATTCCGGCCGGTGAGTCCAAGAGAGCTGTGATAAACTCTATATAGGAGTGACTGTCGTGAAAAAAAGACAGTTTTACGTGCCAAAGCGCGAGAGCGCTAAGAGGTTTAAGGAGAACGATGCGTTAGTGAGAGAACTGCACTGAACGACAGCGAAATGAAATAACTTGTGCTCTCCCGGCGAAACGGCGCGGCTTTTATCCCCGGCGCGGTAGTTCTGTGGCAATTTGACAAACTGTCGTAAGTCAAAAACTAGTTTTTCCCAGAAAAGACCTTTTATGGTTTCCTATGAAGTTTTGTGCAAATTTGTCGTGAACTCTTGACCTTAGTGCTCAAGGAACCACATAATATGTGCATGTTGAAATTTTTTTTGACCAGGAACCATTTTATTTCCATTTTTGACTTACGACAAAAAAGTTGTGTTCTTCTGTGGTGACCTAGTGTCGTAAGCGGACTTGCAACACTTGATTCTTTTTCATCCTGATGACAAAGTGTTGTTAGTCAACTTACGCCTTATTAAATAATTAGTATCATATGGCTATGATTTAGTTTTGAGTGTTCTGAGCCGTTCACATTATACTGCAGTGATTCCAGGATCAATTAACAATCTCTGCGAAAAACGCTGCAAAAAGCTAAATCGTGGCAGAATTTTGTTCGAGATCTTGAACACTCACATTGCATTGGCACTCTGAAGAGCAACAGGATGTGGAGAAGTAATGGTAAAAGTGTAAACTTATTTGCATTCTAATTTAGCTTGATGGAGAGCGTTGGATGATCATCCTGCAAAAATAGGCTTTTGATACAATCTCTTTCTTATAAGTAGTGGTAAGAATAATGAAATACATTCTGGAATTAAAGCAAGGAAACTCAGGAAATTTAAATACAATATTTCGAGAACCAAGGGGGAAAACCGGACTAAATCACTGTTTAGGTTTTGTCTCTCCGTGCAAATACATTTTTTTTTCTTTTTTAAGAAATTCAATTGATCTGCAGCGAATGCTTAGGCTCCAAAGTTAGCGAAATACTTTTAATTCAAGGCAAAATTGTTCGAGGTCTCAGAAAAATTTCGAGCCTGTGTTTCATCACTCACACTGTTTCACCAAAATATTCCTGGTAACGGGCTTGGGACTTTTAATATTGCAGAGCGGCTACATTCAATGCAGTAGGGTTCCCCAGAGCTGGATGAATGGCCATCACTAACAATTTACACTGTACATGCATCTCATACTTTCGCGATTTTTAGTGACAAGGCCTTTGAGCCCCTGTAGGGTAAGCAACCCAACGTACCGCACCACATTACGGGTTGGCCTACCCCCGCGGAGTTACACCCTGCGCGGCCGCAGAACGTATTTCGTGGGTTCAGCAGAAGCGGAGGACGCCCGTTAAAATTTTCGTTCTCAACCGTGTGCGTTACTTGAATAGTATTCCCCAAAGCTCCTTTACATTTCGCGCGTGAGAACTACGGCGCACATCCCCTAGCACTAAACTTGGCTCGAGAAAGTGCAGCGTCGGTAACGAAGACACAAAACAAGGAGGTAAGCTGTCACAATAAGGAAATAAAATAATGATGAACTAGTAAAAGCAGTTTGCAGACTCAGCGATGAAAAACAAAAGTAACTGACGAATCTCCCCTACTATCAGGAGGGAAGGAGGAAGCGATGGAAACGGAAACGCAGTATACCAGGGCGTTTCTATTAAGACGGCAGAACCGGTTCAATCACTCGACAACAATACCCAGTTCCACAGGGTTGTGGTGCGAACAAGCAAGACGGTGCGCTAGTTGGACGGCCCTCGCCGCAACAGAGGCAGGCAGTAGTTGTAAGTCGAGTGCTTGGCAACGGGCACACCATCTTACGCTGTTCTGGCGCAGACTCATAAAACAGGCACGAAAAATGATGCGGAAGGTGCAGAAGCTAACAAAGGTAAATACCGGTAATTAGCAGAAGGACCAGTACCACACCTGGGGCCGTGCCAATACTACGTGACCGATATTAGGCCACTTTTTGACCCCCCCCCCCTACCCCCTGTGACCGAGAGTAGTATTTGTCTGACACCCCCCCCCCCCTTTAATTCACGTTGTATTTTCGAAATTTAGTGTAATTCGATCGGAAATAACTTGATTTCAAGGATTCCGTGTACTAGCATTTACCCTCTGCATGAAGTGTTTTGGTGCTCATGTTTGTTCTAATGGCCTCGAGAAGGCCTGTGACAAGAAGCAAACAAGCGGCAGTGGCGCACGGACGAGCAGCCGCGCAGCGCACAGCGCTGTTGTTTTTACGTCCAAAATAAAATGTTTGATGTCACGTGCCACAGTGCTCAACCCCCCCCCCTTCCCCCTCGTGACCGAGCGTAGTATTTGCCCACCCCCTAACCGGTCACGTAGTATTGGCACGACCCCTGTTGGCGAAGGTAGAAACTGCAGACACCGCAGTGGCGACCACGGCGGCAGTCCCGGCCGTGGCGACCACCTCCAGGCCCGACCGGGCCGCGGTGGCGACCACCTCCAATGCTGACCCGGCCGCGGTGGTGACCACCTCCAGGGTCGAGTCAGCCGCGGTGGCGACCGCGACCACATTCCCCGTGTCCCCCCCCCCCCCCCTGGATCCGCGCCTGACCTGCTGCATACTTGAGAGAGCATAGCGTCCGCGACAGCGGCTCCTCCGTCTACCCCGCGAGAAGGATTCTCAAAATTAGGTGAGTGGCCGCCTGGGAGGTTGGCAACCCACTTGGCGCTGTTGGGGAGCAGGCTGCCTACCATGCCATCATGCCATCGGTGTGCCCTGTGCCATGCTCCTCGCCCACGGAGTGAAACTTCTTATCTAATTTAAAACTAATGTGATCTTGTTTATTTCTTTTGTTCTTTTGCAGAGATTTACTGTGTGTGGGACCATGTTTCCGGAACCGGGACTTGAAGAGAGAAGTTGCACGGCTGTCGAAGGCAGTGCAGGAACTTGCTGCATCACAAAAAGAGCTACGCAAGGATGTAGCAGATATTGTAAGAATGCTGAAGTACCTCATGCCCAAGGAAAACTGAATTAGTATAATAAAAATCAAATCTAAAATAAATATATCTTTAATTTTTCTATTAAAGAATAGAGAATGTTACATGGAAAATCAACTTTGTTATACAAGTCTTTTAAGAAATTACTAATTCAACAAAACAACACACGCTTAAAAGGGTACAATCTAGCTGAACACCAGAATATAAACACGATCGAGACTAGAAAACTGAGAATTCAGTTTTTTGTAATATAAATTGCATAATATTCTTACCAGCTGAGAACTCAAGTCTAGACGAATACTAGAAGAATGTTCAATTGTGTATAGTGACACAAAAGTAGATGACAATTTTATTCCACAATAATAATAATTCTTAAACTTTTCTGTTAAGGAATAGAGAATATTTCATAGAAAATCAGTCACTTGTTAAATCTCTTTTAAGCATTTATAAATTCAACTGAACAATAATGCACGCTTAAGAGGATACAAAAACACTTTTGACTCGATTATGAGACAACCTAAGTTTTGGAGAACACTAGAAGATATAGGACAATGTGCATGTCCTAAAAACAAAAGAAAAATATTTGAAACGTTTATAATATATGCAAGTAAAATGTTAGTACGTACTGTTAAGTAGAGGAGGCGGAATAAGGTAGTCGGGGAGTTTGGGTTTAGCTGTGTATTGACTCCAAGAGAGCGTCTCACAGAATGGCCCTGCTCGGTGAGCGGTGCCTGCTTTTATAGGCCCAGAGAAGATGAAGGAGGAGTGAAAGGTGGTGGGGGTCTAGCCGTATCAACAATGCGTCTAGCCGCTAGATGGCGGCACCTTATAATGCTAGTCTTGCTACCAGCCAACAGAGGGCGACACGGTATAAAGATGGTGTCTAGGAACGTAAACAAAGAAAAGGGTTATGTAGCCCATGGTATGAATAGGTGACTTTAATAAGTCTGCTCTACGTAACACCACTCCCTTCTTTTTAAACTCCTTCATCTCCTTTTTAAGACCCTTACAATTTGAAAATCTTACACTTAATTTTAAATTCTGATTCCATTTCAGTAACGCGTTACAACAAATCAAACCGATCTCTATTAAAAATCTGACTAACATTTGCTAAATCATATTCAATGATCCTGAAATAATCCCATTTCCACTTTGACACGACTACGTGCTGGTTTAGGGTGTCCAATCCCAAACCCCAAAGCTTCCATGTTCAAACAAAAATAAACATAAAGAAGTTGACTGAATCCTTGACACACTGTGTGCTGAGTTGAAATCTATACGACGCGCGTGTTATGGCCAGTAACACACTTTTCACATGACTAACTCTCCTACAGTCGAAGGTTGCCTATGCTACTTCGCCGCAGAAGTCACTCTCATAGGTTCACTCAAATTGGGAATTAGTGTTAAAGATGTCTTGCGTTGATTTCGAAGCTCTCGAAGAAACGATGCAATCCTGCTGTGATGCAAGAAATATTGACTGCCATTCCCCTGCACTGAAACACAAACATGTCTGCACAGTATTTTGTTTACATACATTTACCTAACCTGTTTCCAGGTTATGATGCCTACACCTTGGTGCCATGCTGACCTATCACCCACTATTCTGACCTATTTGCTTACAAACTAACTTACACACTAAATTATTCTAAGGCGCCTTTGAAACTAGCTAAAAGTTTTTACCGAAAAGTTTTTCAATCATCGACGCTACTTAACTTATATCGCTTTCCTCTCCTCCAAAATGAAAAGACTCCATCTCCGTAGAGTTGACTGTGTGTCGTCTGCTACTCTGCTGTGTGTGCGTTGCCAGCGTCGATGTTCTGATGCCTTTGTATAGTCTGGTCGACGAATTGTATCTCGGGCAGCTGTCCACGGAGTCCAGTGACAACTCGGGGAGACCGGGTTCCTTGGTTCGATTCCCGGCTGGTCCCGGTGAACTCGGCCTTGGGACCTCCGTGGTGAAAGTCCACAGGTCCACTTTGTTGTTATATAGTTGGTGCACTTTCGAATTTCGCATTCAGTATTGTTGATGCGCCTCCCGAAGCGGATTCGTTTCGCATTGGATGATCGAAACTGATACCGTTGTGTGCCACCAGGATGACATTGCCGTCGCAATTACACTATGTCGCCAACTTCGCTGGTCAAGATGCGACCAAGAGTAGCCGTTGCTAAGGGTGGCAACGCTACTTATCCCTGATCACCCTTTTTGTACCAGCATGTCAAAACTATCATTTGCTACCCCTCGTCAATTTTATGGTTGTTTGTCTCTTTGAAAGAACTTCCAACGCTTGTCGCTAAACTTTATCGAGCTATTTCGCCAGAATTCTAGCACTCCTGCTTGTTTTTAACGCCCAAACGCTAAATTCCCCGTTTGCAGCGAGCATTTTGAATTTCTGGCTCCATATTCGACACCTTCAGTATGAGAAACTTATGTGTACACGAAACTTTATTAGCAAACACTCAACTGACTACCGTGGTCATATCCGTTTCCCGTCGGGGAACTCCCGTATACTGCGTTTAGGTCTCCAGAAATTACGTAACATTTTCGCACTCCGTTCAGCCAATTTAGTTTAACTTTTGGCCTGCCCATTTCTCTTTTAAAATCCAAAATCGGTTCTGTCTACGGGGTCCTTTCGACTTTAGGACCTACCCCCGGGTGTCCGTCTGCTACCCGTCCGTTTGGCCTAGCTCGAGCGTAGACACCTGACGGTCGTTTCCTCTTTCCGGCTCCACTAGTGGGAAAACTTTATCGTTATCGAGTCCATCCCTTCCTCGACAGACTTGCTATATCAATCTTTACCAACCCTGCGAGGTCACCTTTCTAAAAGCAATGAGTGTTCCTGGGAGTAACTGTTTCCGTGTTCGAGATGAAGACTTCGTTGAGGTGATCGACCTGGCTGAAAACGACATCCCCAGCCCAGCCGTCAACCGCCTCGTCGTCTGTGCCGACGACGACGCCTCACCCCCTTCAGTGCCCCCTGCTGTAGCAGCCCTAGCTGCTCTGCAAAATGCTCCCGCGCCTCGTATTCTGCTTCGCGTGCCGGACCATTTGCGTAGGCGCCGTAGCGCAAAGCCCCTTAAGCCCTACAAACCCCGGCGCTTTAGGCGTCCGCCCACTCCCTTGGGGGTCTTACCCCGGCGCCTGGGCGAGGTTCGCGCCTCCATCACTGCTGCTCCGGCCCATCATCGGGCTGCAAAAGTGCTAGTGCTGTCCTTTCCCGCAAGCATCCCTTCGAGTCCTTTTCTGTTACATGTGAGTATCCGACATTTCTGATGCTGAACGTGTGTGTGCTTTTTTTTTTTTTTTTAACTATCAGATTTTTTTATTTTATTCTTATTTTTATTAGGTCTGTCGTATGTGTGCCAAACCCCGTAGCCCCTTCATGTTTGAGGGTATTCTCTTACCCGGGGCGTGGTGCAAGAACCTGGTGCGTATCTTCACCCATAACTATCTATATCGGGATGCTCGCTTACGCTGCTATGCCCAAGGACCAGATTGCCTTGGAAACTGTTTTGTGAGTATTCACTAGTCCACCCGTTATCTATATACCTCTACCATCCCCGTGTCCTATGTATTTACCTAAACCCATTTTTTTTTCACGCAGGAAATTTTGGAAAACAACTTGGAGACTTGTCTCAATGAGGATCACCTTGGTGTTTTCTTCTGACTTCACCCTTTCACCTGTTAGTAAACAGGTGTCTACTTGACATTCCTCTTTTCAATTTCTCTTTTATTATCAGTTTCTAGCCACTATGCCGGAGCGTATTTGCACCATCTGGCTTTCTTTCAATTTATTATTTGTTATTAGTTCCCAGTCCCTTACTTTTCCATGTCTGAGAACGTGACCCTTTCATAAATGTTTAACATGATTTTATTCTTGACTTGATTGATAAAACCTCAATTAATTTACTTGTTTCTTTTAACTTAATTACCTCCTTGCTTTGCTTCACTGTTGCACATCTTTTTGAAAAGTTGGCCCCCACGTCATAACTGCACTTTCATAGCAATATGGCTTAAGTGACTTGGTATTCTGGGATGATTTTATATCAAAAGAACGTTTTAAACAATGATATAAACAAAGTTTATTCAACCATAACACTTGAAATAATAACAATACTTGAGATCATTTATTTTATCACTAAAATTACATACAACTAAAATTACATATACAAAGTGGTAACCCGTTAGAACTTACTTGCTAAACAGCATAACTTAGAAGTAAATATAAAACTATGCTACCTTCAATGGCAATTACTTGATGAGCTAACAAAACAAACAAAACTTTACAACTGTGGCTCTTCAGGATTATACAGTTCAAGTCCATATCCTCGCTGTAACTCCCTAACTACTTTCTCTACTTCTGGTTTCAATCTTTTTGAAAAATCACATCTCTTTATTTGCTTCTCCTCTGCTTCAGTCACTACAAACACACCTGCCATCTGTCCCTCTACTATAGCTTCTAATCTTCTTACTAAGTTAACTCCTAAATTTGTACAATTTGATGGAGCGTGTCCTCTGCCCAAACAGCTCCTGCACCTCTTGTTGATTCTGCCTCCTATCCTTGTTGGGACATACTCCGCGTACTTTACCGATTTCTCTCCCACAGGTCTCATTACTAACTCCACAACTTCCACACACCTTTCCACGTCCATCTCCACTGCATTCACAACCTCTACACACTCCTCCACTTCCATGCTCATTCCTGCTTCCACTTCTACTTCCTCCACCTTGCTTCCACACTCTAAGTCAATCTCCTCTTCCGCTTCCTGAACTTGCTGCGACAAAGCCAGACTTTCTCTGGTCTTGTCCTCCACCTGCCTCAACAATGTCTCAAAATCTACGTTCATGTCCTCCTCCAACTGTCCTTCCACCCACACATCACTGTCCTCCTCTATTCCCAGCAAACACACCAACTCCTCTAAAATGTCTCCTTTCTTCTTGTCTTCTCCTGTCACCGCCTCCAGCTTGCTTACCTCCTCTTCCATTTCACTAAACACTTTACTTTCACACTCCCTTTCTACATACTCCACAAAGTCCACTTCCTTTTCTTCCATCACCAACTCCAGCTTCAAAATTTCTTCTTCCATCTCGCCAAACATTTTACTCCCAAACTCACTTTCCACTTCACTCACTGTCCACTGATGTTCCCCTTCCCACAAATTGTCCAACTCCTGAAACCTTTCTTCTAACTTCTGCTCCGCTGACCTGATGCTTCTTCGCTGCCGCTCTTCTCTCTTCCTCTGCGCCTGGCGCACCAAGTACGCGCAGTGCCTCTTCACTTCCTCCGGTCCGGTCCTTGTCCTTTCTTGCTGCGGGAACACCTTCTGCTGCTGGCTCCTCTTCACCTGCAGCTCTGGTTGCTTGAAAGGGTCTCTCCACAGCTGCGGCGGCCTTCCCCTCCTGGCTGCTGGCGTTGCTGTGGCGGCGGGCGTCGCTACTCCGCGGCTCTTGCACCCCTCGGCCCGGAACAGCGCGGCCAGTGGCGACGGCTGCGTTGACGCTGCGTCCTCTTCTTTCTTGGTCTTTTTCGGGATTCTGAACTCTTCCTTGCTCCTCGCAATTCTTATTCTGGGTGCCATCGATGTTGTCTGGGTGGACGCTATCTCAACAATGGCCCTTGGTGACGCCTCCCCGGCATACCCCGCGTCGATACTCCCAGCATGCCTCTTGCGGCGAACAGCGTTTTTGAATTCTCGCGGTCGTTGTTGGTTTGGTGTCGGCGGTGAGCGAATCGCTCCGGCCGTGACTCGGTTTGTGTAATCCAGCCTGCCGTGCACCGGCTGTTTACATCACAAAAGTGAGCCAGGCCGCCGTCACCAGCTCTTTGTCGGAATCTTGTGGAGTATAGGCGGCTAACTTATCAATATGGACAATCAGTTGTTTGTGTGGTGGCGCTTCATCTCTGATCTGTGCGTTACAATCGTTTATAATATCCTCAACCGTGAACGGTCCTAACCAAGGTGAGGTTAATTTTCGCATCACACCCTGCTGTGTGTTTTTCTTATAATAATATACTCTGTCCCCAACTTTGAATGGAGACAGCATTGCAGTTCTGTCGTAATGCTCTTTCATTCTTTTTGCAGCTTGGATTTTTGACTGCCTAACTATGTCGTGAATTTTTGTCAAAGCATTTCTCACAAAAGAAGGATATGCATCTCTGTGGCGACTCCAATCTGGCTGAGAAGGTGGAGCCCCTCTGTCCATTTGCAGTGGAGTCCGCATTGGTGCTCCGAACATGATCTCACAAGGAGAGCACTTCGTAACCTCATTTGGAAGGCTACGATATGCTTGTGAAATGAAAGGTAAATATTCTGGCCATGTCAATGGGTTATCGCCTATCAACATTGCTAACTGTAACTTTAACGTTCTAATCCACCTCTCTGCCTTTCCATTGGCCTCTGGATGTTTGACTGAAGTTCTGAATTTCTTGATTTGATACAAGTTAGCTACTTCTCGCATTGTTTCAGAAAGCATATTCCTCCCTTGATCTGTCATCATAGAAATTGGTGAGCCAAAGACGGAGAATACATGGGTAATTAAAGCTTTGGCTACCTCTGGTGCCTTTTCACCACGCAGTGGTACAACTACAGGCCATCCAGAAAATGCTTCTACTGCAATAAGAATGTGAGTATAACCTTCAGAGGTTTCTTTAAATGGTCCTGCTAAATCTACGTGCCATCTACCATGGAGTACCCCATCCTGGAATATTTTCATTGGTGGTTTCACTCTATTTTTAACTCCCTTAAATCTGTTGCATATTATGCAATTATGAAGACACCACTGAATGTCATTTTGCATTCCAGGCCACCAGAAAAACCTTTGCATATGTGCCACTGTTTTATGTATTCCAAAATGGTTTACCTCCCCTAACTGCTCATGGTAGTGCTTTACAGTATTTTGTACATGTTTTGACGGCAATACTAATTGGTACTGATCTCTTTCAGGATCTCGGGTGATATGTACGAACTTCCTGAACAACAAACCATCCTTCACACCAAGAGACCTGAATTGATGCCACAACGTTCTAGTTTTGTTACTATATCCAACAATTTCTTGGAAATCAGGGCGTTTGCCTTCCTGTACTGCAACTATTATTGGCATTATATCGCTGTCAAGTCTTTGATCTCTCCTTAGTTGATCTGGATCTATGCCTTCAGCTATGATAGTTCCCCAGTTAATCATAACATTCTCCACTGACACAGGTAAAGTTCTAATACTATCTATAACAGCAACTCTACTTGGCTCACAACCGCTTTTAGTCTCAACCTTATTTACGTTGGTTGGACTCCAGTGATACATATGAATGTTCATGCCTGTGTTTGCAAAGACTTCATTTATGAACTTTATCAGTATATGATAATTTAGCTGGTCTCTGCCACATGAGAACTCAGGCATGCACCATTCATTTACATTATTTTCTATTAGCCAATTCCTCAACTGAATTAAGGCTAACCTGACTTGTTCAGACGTTGGTTTCTGAAAATATCTCAACTTTGTGATGACATTAACAATTATTCTCTGCCCTCTTCTTACAGGTACAATTCCTGGACGGTTTCTACAAGTTTGAAGGAATTCTTCTCTAACATTGAAACAATACTCAATATCTTTGGCAAGTCCTGCTCCCATTTTACCATCCAAACTGACAGCATGAATAATGGGTAAGCTAGAACTGCTATCAAAAATTGATCCTTCTTTATGAATAAGCTTAAAATTATTGTTAAGTAGAGGAGGCGGAATAAGGTAGTCGGGGAGTTTGGGTTTAGCTGTGTATTGACTCCAAGAGAGCGTCTCACAGAATGGCCCTGCTCGGTGAGCGGTGCCTGCTTTTATAGGCCCAGAGAAGATGAAGGAGGAGTGAAAGGTGGTGGGGGTCTAGCCGTATCAACAATGCGTCTAGCCGCTAGATGGCGGCACCTTATAATGCTAGTCTTGCTACCAGCCAACAGAGGGCGACACGGTATAAAGATGGTGTCTAGGAACGTAAACAAAGAAAAGGGTTATGTAGCCTATGGTATGAATAGGTGACTTTAATAAGTCTGCTCTACGTAACAGTACACATTCTACAAGATTTATTACGAATAGGATACAAACACGATCAAGACTAGAAAAATGAGGATAGCGTTCGTATTCAGTAATACAAACTGAATAACAATCTTTCCAACTGAGATCCTAAGTCTGAATGAAAGTAAATTTGACAACTACTGGCTATGACCAGAAAATAGCAATTACTTAAGAATGGCCATTGTAATGGCACAAAAGAAGATCAATTTTAATAACACTAGTTGTGACATTTCTTTTACATCAGGACTAGAAGAAACTATAAAGTCAAACTAGAAACAGTATTGCAACAAAAGCAACCTCAATCACTGTCAATTTCATCTTGCCTAATAAGCTCTTCTGCAACATCATAATCTGGAGGAAGATCTCGATCTTCATCTACAGCGTGATGGTCGGTTACTAAATCTTGATAAAATGTCCAATACATGGGATCTATTTGAGGTATAAGTTTCAAAATGTCTTTCTTCTTTTCCTTAGTTATGGGACAAAGGCTGAAATACTTTTTGGTAGCACACATATTTAGTAAATCAAAACTTCTCTTGTTTCTTTTCCAGTTCAGGGAGATGAATGGTTCTTCTTTATTTAAAGTCCGCAAGTAAAAATTTGTTGATGGATCTTTCTTCTGAAAGCGAAACCATTGCGCATTACCAAAGAGAAAAGGGTTGCCCTCAGTGTCCATCTTTCTCACAACAAGGGGCCCATTTCTTATCAGGACCGGATCAAAGTTAAGGAAATCTTGTTGGGTCATTTCCTGGACAGTGAACTTCTTCTTGGTAGGACCAACTTCCCTAACCATGTCAAAGAACTTGCTCGGATGGTGCAAGGCAACTGCAGTACTTTTTTTTTTTTAACTTCTATCTGGTGATGGGCTTGGTCGCATTCCAGGTGGGTGTGTCCAGACACTAAGAACTTCTGATCTATAGTGTTCAGTGTTGGGTGCTGTTGAACAACCATAGCAAGAGCTCCACACATGTGACAGTTCTTATTTTGACCGGAGCATGTGTCTGAATACATGATGACGTGTACTACAGATGGCGGTAGGAATTCATTGAAGTAGGTTACTATGCAAGATGCTATTTCATCGGAGCCTCTTTTCCCTAGAGCTTCATGCCACATGAAGTTAAATGCGTTTTTGGTCTCCGTTACGAAGACTGTTAAGTTGTAGACACTTAGCTATCTTAAGGCTGAACCCCGAAAAAAATGAAGATTTCACTATCTATAGTTGAGTTCGGTGTCATTCATCACCCAAAGTCTTACCGCCCTGCGACGCCTAGTTTGGGCGTCGCGACGCCTCAAACTTCGTTTTTTTGCATACTTTGAGCATAAGTTTCTCGAGAACCAAAGCTCAGAGAACCTTGGCACTTTGCAGGGACATGCCCACGTACTCTAGCTGTCCACTGACATATTTGTTACGCGATTTTCAGTTCCAGGAAAGCGCCTGGAACGCCTTGAAAAAGCAGGAAAAGCAAAGCTATATAAGGGGGGCACAAAGAGCAGACACCGAACTCAGATTTATGTCAGTGGACAGCCTTTTCTTTCATCTTTCTAAAAACCACTCGGGAACAAGCGTGCGGCGAATAGATTTCTAGAAA
The DNA here is from genome assembly GCA_038380765.1 of Odontothrips loti. Taxonomy (NCBI): domain Eukaryota; kingdom Metazoa; phylum Arthropoda; class Insecta; order Thysanoptera; family Thripidae; genus Odontothrips; species Odontothrips loti. Next base: position 2,140,000 of record CM076251.1, on the reverse strand, counting down.
CTTATGTTTTCCTGGACCCATGTTTTCAGGCTCCCTTCAACAGAAGAGAGAGACAGACGATAGCGCTTCTCTCTTCGTCGTCGGGTGGGGGGCCAGGCCAGGTAGTCCGGGACCGGGCCCTGTGTCCCTGCCCTGCCTGGGCTGGGGGATTAGGCTCCACAATGACCAGTACAGACTGTCATATCTCGCCGAGCTAGACCCCATGATACAGGCTTGCTATGCGAGCACGCGCCGCATGTACATAGTGGAGGCGGGTGCGACATTTCGCGACTGCCACGGGCATATGCCGCGACCCAGGTGTAATGGAAGGGGCCTTCTCGGGCAGTGAGTATCAATGGGTACCAATCACTAAAAATCTATCTCTGGAGCCGGTAGTTGATTCCAGATCATCCAAATCACTCGTAAAATCTACTTCGAAATTTAATTCTAAAATGAACTTGAAGGAGGCGCGAGTTCAGGCGATGGTCTCAAACTTCGGCTTTTTGGACCACATTTTCTAAAGCAACGAGGCGTTACCGGTTGTATTGCGTCTGCGCGGGTGCGAGATAGACGCTCGAATATGGGCTTCGCCATCTCTCTTGTACTCCAGCAATCAATCGGGCGCTCCATCTCTCTCCCACTTGGCTAGTCTGTGCCATGCAAACGACACAATGCTTTTGTTGGCATAAAACAGGGCCAGCTGTGAGGCAGCGACCCTAACGGGACTCTTTACCGAGGGCTCAGTCAAAATCACTAACTTTTCAAATTTACCACCGATACTAAAAGAGACTGCACTAAACGCCTTATCGCTCTACTTTCAGGTGGGTTTGCCGTTTGAATGAAGTTTCTAGCACCACTAGAACGCGTGTTTTGAACGGCAGAAGTGGGCAGAAGCATGGCTGGAGACGGCCCGCGGCCGCTCGAGACTCCCGGCTAGCTCCGACAGAGCTGCGGTGAGGCAGGCTGCACTGCCTGCAGGGCGGGGGTGCAATAAATGTGGCCACGGTCTCCGTCCGTGCGGCACAGTGCCATTCAGGTACCGGGAGGACCAGCCAGGCCCGGCTATACCCGGCCTTCGGAGAGGACCTGCGCGGCCCTCGCGCTCAGAGTTGAGGCCCGAGGGTTCAGCCTTAACTAATACACATTGCCACTAGTCAGGTGAGGACACTGCATCACTTGCTCTTGTAAGTCGAATACGATAGTTGAAAGTGTTCCTTTAACTTTCTGTGCAAACTTCTTATCTTTTCTTTTGCACTCATAGGCAAAGTCTGCACTTATATTATGGAGTTCCAGATCTTGCCTCACTGTTTCAGATTCTTGTGGTGTGGAGGTGGAGGCAGATTTTATCAAATTATCAAAAGTATTGCACGTTGTGCATGTATCCAGCTGAGGAGACTTAAATTTAAGTCGGGGTGTAAACTCTTTGAAGATGTTGGAGTATGTTAAAAAAGATACTTTAGAGGCTCCACTTTCAATATATAACTCAAACATTTCATTTAAATTGAGGTCTTTTCCAAGGTAAAGCTGACTAGTGTGGCGGCGGCTATAGTGTGAGACACAGCGAGGAAAACTGTTGATGTGATCCTGGACCTCTACATTTACAGCAGCAGAGAGTTTGTGTTTAGGTTCATGCTTCCCTCGTTGGTCTTTTGGAACTGTCCCTGATCCGCTTTGCCTCTCCATTACGCCCCTCACAAAGCGATCATTTTCATCCACAGTAGCCAGAAAACAGCGTTTGCATACGATTGTACGCATTTGGTTCACCATCAGGGAATATTCAAGAGTACAAGTTCTTTGACGCTGGGATTCCGGATCTATCACTCTTGATGTTTTCTTGGCTTTGACGACAACTCTAGCTGCAACAAAGTCGGTGAGATTCCAGTAGGAGTCAAATATTTCTTGGCGATTTTCTTCAGTTACGTCCTTAATGTTACACCATTTGGCTTTACAGTCTGGAAGTGGTTTTAGAGTCCTTGACTTCATGACTTTCCCTTTTGGTGTTGTGTACTCTTTTCCAGAATTTCGAAGCCTCTGCCGTTCCTGCTTCTGTTTCTTCTTACTAACTTTCTCTGTTAGTGTATCAGATTTCTCGCCATCGGAATCTAAATCTGCATCATGTGCTTCTCCCATTTCATCTGCTTTACACACTGGAGGATCTGAAAAATAATTGCATAAATATTATAAGTTTACATTTGCATACTTTTATTTTAATTGTATTTTCTCAAAAAAAAAAAATGCCTATTGTTTCAAAATCTGCGACATGTAAAACAGCTTTAGGTGTGGCTGTAGATGAGCTGCTAAAAGACTCTTCTCCTGACAACAAAAAGAGCAGATGGGATGTAGGCAATAAAACAATTATCATATAGGATTCTTGAATGCAGAAGCTGAATTAGTAAGAGAGTCAGAATTTAAAAGCAAAGCCATTCACTGCAGCCTCAAAAATTAGAAAAGCAGACTTACTGGTTGCTCCTCTTGGAGGGGAATGATCATCTTCAGAATTACTTTTATTTGATGGGCAGTACAGGTCACTGTCGGTCTCACCCCAATCCTCTGCTTCACTGCTGCTATCATTGTAGCTGGCCAAAACAACTGGTTTCTTTGCTAGCCTTTTGGAAAACCTTACTTGAGGTGTAACACCTGCGCGAAGTCGGCCACTAAAAAAAGCGTGGCCACGAGTTCAGCTTTTCCTCATCCGACTATAGCATAGCCGCGGAGCTCAGGTCCCCCGAGAAAACCATAAATCCGTGGCCGCCATTCTCAACTCGTGGAGGAATAAAGCATAGGAACACGCCGTAAGTAACAGTCCAGGGACGACCAAAAACTTAACGACTAGGTATGTCTAAATGAGGGAAATTCTATGCCTTCGCGATTCTAACCGCGTAATTTCTCATGAACCAGGGTGGTACTAATTCTGGTCTTTAGCACATGTTAAGTTGGCTGCCAGGACGTGACTTTACGAACGAAAAAGGAATTAGTACCAGCTCCGTTTACGCTCTGTAAAAACCGAGAAACAAGTAGTTTGTAAAACACCTTCGCAGAGAACGATTTTAACCGCGTGATTTCTCATGAACCAGGGTGGTACTAATTCTGGTCTTTTGCACATGTTAAGGTAGGTCCTAGTACGTGACTGTACGATCGAAAAAGGAATTAGTACTAGCTCCTTCTACCCTCTAGACCGAAAGAAAGTGGTACTTTATACGAAATCTTCGCAGAGAGCGATTTTGACCGCGTGATTTCTCACAAACCAGGGTGGTACTAATTCTGGTCTTTTGCACATGTTAAGTTGGGTACCAGGACGTTGCTTTACGATCGAAAAAGGAATTAGTACTAGTTCTATTTACCCTCTGGAAAAACGAGAAAGAAGTAGTTTGTAAGGCACCTTCGCAGAGAGCGATTTTGACCGCGTGATTTCTAAGGAACCAGGGTGGTACTAATTCTGGTCTTTTGCACATGTTAAGTTGGGTACCAGGACGTTGCTTTACGATCGAAAAAGGAATTAGTACCAGCTCCCGTTTACCCTCTAGACCCGCCAGAAAGAGGTACTTGATAAGACATCTTCGCAGAGAGCGATTTTGACAGCGTGATTTCTCATGAACTAGGGTGGTACTAATTCTAGTCTTTTGCACATATAAAGTTGGCTGCCAGGACGTGACTTTACGATCGGAAAAGGATAAACTGCCACCTCCGTTTACCCTCTAGACTCGGTACTTTATAAGACATTTACGCAGAGAGCGATTTTGACCGCGTCATTTCTTATGAAGCAAGGTGGAACTTATCCTGGCCTACATAAATTTTACCAGGCCTCTATCACTTGTCTGGCGGGCTTTGAAAATGTCGAACTCGTTAGGACATCATTCTGGCAGGATATTTCGCATAGGAGTTTCTCGGTTTGTCGATTTTGTCCCCATATGAATTTTGGTTGGCTCCTAGGCCCCTGGCTTTTAAAATGTCCTCCCCCTCAAGGCGTCGTTCTGGCATGACATTTATGTGACGTTATTTGAGGGCTTGGTCCTTGGACACATGCGTGTCATCCCGCTTCTTTTCGGAACCTCTAGTCCGCCACCTTCTGGAGCAAGCCGTTAACCCTGCCCGACAGGTTACGGTTTTTGTCCTTTCGCGAGGCCTTCCTCGCCGGATAGGACTTGTCTATTCGCGAGGCCTTCCTCGCAGAATAGGACTTTGTCCATTCGCAAGGCCTTCCTCGCACAATGGATGTATTTTCGCGAGGTCTTCCTCGCAGAATAGTTTTTTAACTGTTCGCGAGGTCCTCCTCGCAGAATAGTTTTTTAACTGCTCGCGAGGTCTTCCTCGCAGAATAGGTGTCGGGGCGATTCTCCACACAACCGGTCATTTTGAAATATTTTTTTCTCGAAAATTAAATTTGCAATTTAAAGCTGATTTTGGTGTCAACCTGTCCCTTAGGTTCATGCTCACAACATATGTGCGTGGCAGAGCTACATGACGTGTAATTTAGCTTGTACTCAAAATCTCTGGTTTCGGTGCGTGACGGAATTCACAACAATGACGGAATTTCAGAAGCACTTCCTATTGTTTAAATATTGACTCAAGACAGACTTCCTGTCCCCCCCCCCCCCCCCGGGAACGCATGTAGTTAACTGCACCTGGATTTCCCTCTGGCCATATGGAACGGCAGAGAAGAAGTGTTCAGTATTTTGAAAATAGATCTTTTATTGGTCAACACTGAACTGTCAACAATCACAATCAACAAAATAAACATATGAAAAATATGTCTATAAATACAAACAAAAAGTATGGTCAAAGTGTAAAAACTTCACAATTAAATATCAAACCAAATTAACTAGATCACGTTAAACAATGACTTACTTATTCCGTGTACTGCGCCTGAGAGCAGTACTGGGAACAGAAATTACAGGTTTCAACTGAACTTTTGGAGGTTGAATCTTAGTTTTGACAGTCTTGGGTGCAGATTTCTTAGATTTATGTTTCTTGCATTTAACTGCCTTTGGTACAGAATTCCTGACCTTGACATGGTTTGAAACACCAACCTCCTTCCTTACTATCATCCACGGATCACCTATATTATAGTGTGTGCATTGTTGGGGAGAGGCACATTTGCAGCAGCTCAGCGTTTTAAACTGGATTTGGCTGGGCTTTTCCCGCAACCATTGATATTGATGTATCTTCATTGTACCTTTAAAAGGCAAAATTTCTGGCAATACCTTAGACAGAGCAGCTTTCATTTCTTCCTCAGTTATCTCCAATATAAAAATACTGGTACAACGCGCTGAAACATTGCTGACAAATGAGCGAACATCCACAATATCCTTGCCATGAGCGGTAATGTCATCAGCTGTGCGTTTGACTGTGCCCCCTACCCCATCAGCGACCCCTTTCCCATGCCCAGCCTCACTGTAATGCCATTTGATGCTAGTTACATTTGGGACAATCTCACTAATCCACTTACTCACTACATGAAACATATTACAACTCCTATATTGTGTAGTTGGACCATCAGACTTTACGTGTATTGTCCTAATTTTATCTGTGACTTACTTCGTCAAAATGGGCTTCAGATGGGCAAAAATCCCCTTTGGTCCATGGTGTGTGTCTTCTGATACAGTACAGAAAGACTGAGCATAGTATTTCCTGCACACTCTTCCAGTGTGCAAAGACAATTTTTTGTGAGAGCCCCCAAAATGCATGCTCTGAATTTCTGCAGAGTACTTGCACTTATAACATTCAGACCAATCAATCTCTATACACAAGTCCTCCTCCCCTATATTATCCTTAATGTGATTCTACTGATCACGTTGGTGAATGATTCTACCAATATGAGACAAATAACCAGACAACATTTCTTTTAAAATATTTACAGTATCACTAACACTGCATTCCAACTCTTCTTTTTTGGAAATTTTCATTTCCTTCTTACTGTTATCTCTATTAGATATTTTTTTGGTCACCCATTTACAGTATTTCACCTTCTTATTGTTATCACTTAAGTTACACTGAACAGTCTTATTCTTGCATGTATCACAGGTACGCAAAAAGCATTCGTCTTTGTTTATATCACAACACACAGACGCAATTATTTCTGCTTTAGTTTTGCCTTGCACTATCTTGTTACTTATCATACACGCACACATCAACTTAAAATTATCACACTTAATACACAAGCAGGTACTACGTTCACTTAGTTTAGGTTTTACAACATACTTTGGTTTGTTCTTGCAGAAAAATGAATAAGTTACCAAAATTGGACTGGTTCCCACAAACATGTGGTACAGAGCAGAAAGTGTAGCATTGAGATGTCGCTTTTGCACCTTTGCTCCTCCAGTGCATACAAAATCTTTCTTTCCAGGAGTGGAGTAACTTGCTTTGTCACTTAAAAAGAAATTTACCACAGCCTCCCTTTTTTTAGATTATTTGCACTGGTTCTAAATCTAACAATCACAGGTACTATCACTATTTAGGGAATCCCAGTTCCTTCCTTTTCTAGCAGTATCTTTGAAAGGAATTAGTTGTTTACATTGATTCAAGAGTCTGTACTTTTTAAGAACTTTGCCTCCGAAAAATCTTGACCAGACTGTCATATTTTTCTTGCTATGAAGTTTCTTCTTTACTTGTTTTATCTCTTCCTGAACTACCAATCCCTTGAAAAGTTCCCTCTTTACCTTGGGTTCAAGAAATTTACCACCAGAGAGTCTGTGCAATGTTTTCCTTGGAGACAAACCTAGAGAATGGATAACCTTTTTCTTCCGAGTCTCCCTCTTTTCGAGTGCCCATACTCTTCTTTGCAGCGCTAAGTTTTCTTCATGAAGTTTGGTGCAACGCTTATACAATTTGCTGCGGTCTCTCCTCTTTTGTTTGCGTCCAGCTGCTTTCTGTTGTGTCATGGACTGAGATGCTGCACCCTCAGAGATAGAATTTGCATTGTGAATGCTTGGTTTTTGTTTTAACTGATAAAATTAGGTTACCTAAGTTTACCTTCATAATTCCCATTAATATCTGAGGACAAAGACACTTCACTATGAGGGGTACGTGAAGAAACGTTGAGGTCAAGAGGGAAACCTGTAGAAGACACCATATGTATTAACATCTATTACAATTACTAGTACAAAATATATTTTCTAAATGGACACTTACATTGAAGATTCTCTGAGTCATCAGCACTGCCTTTCTGCATTTTCAGCTTCTCTCTGTAAGCCCTCATGTAGACTCTGTGCTGTCTCCGCTTCTTCCTTTTTAGCCCGTCCCGACGCGTTTCTTTAGAAACGGCAGGAGCCGGGCTTGTAGTCTGATGCCGCATGTTCGTTCGGGCGGACGTATGTTCGCCGACTTATCGTTCATAGAAAAACTTCAAATTTTGAGGATCAACTACTTATTTAACGTAGAATCACGTGCGGTGGCAACAATTTGCGATTTGTATCGCATTTTTGATTAATGAAAATTTGTCTGTTTTTGTTATTTGTGGTTAGGGTTGGCCGCCGCGCGCACACTATTGCCATCGCGGCGCGCACAGGGACGGGCTCAGGTTAACGATTTTAATCGTAACAAGTACATCTGCTATCGGGCACTTCTAGGGAGACTTGAGGCGGGGGCCGAAGGCCCCCGCAAACGCCGCCGGCAGGCCAAGCTGGCCAAGTCCCCCTGTCAATCCGAGGTGCCGGTGGAGCGCAGCGGAACTGGCACCGAGGATGACGGAAGGGACGGGCCAGCTTGTCTCTCGAGACCCTAGCACTTCTGTCTGATTCTGCCTTCCGCCTTGGCCACTCTTTTTCTCTCTCTTTCCTTTGCCTTATACACTTTATATTTCTTTGGATCTGTCTTAATATTGTCCCTGTATTTCTTTGCCCGCTCCCTTTGAAACGTCTTTTTCTTCTCAGTTTCTCTTTGGCATAGTGTACTCCTTACAACGGCCATGATTCCAGTACACCTGCAACATCAACAGAACACCAAAAAACGCACATTAATAACAGAGAAGTTGAATATGAGCAGCGAGAAGCAAAGGTTAACGTAATATACAGACGAATTCTCATGTCAAACCCGCAAACATAAACGTTTCGCGAAAAAAGTGACGGAAAATCACATGTTACGGAATCTCACAGGTTAGGTTTTTCGTCCGTGACGGGCCGTAGTGCTCGCTAAACATCAACATACTGTCACACACGGTTCACGCACACAAATACCCAACTTTTCACGCCAACATCAATTTTTTATGTCTGCGCTTCTGTCTGACACAGTCAGAAACGGAATTCACATCAATTTTCACAACCTACCGCTTTCATGTCTTCCCTCATCTCCCGCTTTTCTTCTCGCCGACTCACCGCCTTCCGCATAACGCCAAAACATACTTCGACCAAGCCGCTTTCGATTCGCACCCCACTTTTGGTCAAAAGTGGGGCAGACATCGAAGAAAATGTAAAAACTTCGTTTTACCGGCGGGGTTTTCAAACATACGGTGGACATTTCTAAAAAAATCCGTTAGTACATTAAATCGATAGATTTTGTTGTTCGGTGACAACATATGACTGACATAGGACTAAAGTACCAGATGAAATCACGTTTAGCTCAAATTGTCTAGTCTACTTCGTTTAATGGAGCCGCAAAGTCGAGAAATAGGGTACTTGGATGTGACGGAACTTCACATTTAGGTAGTACTGAGGGCCACAGCGTTCAAACGGTGCAACCTATTTTCAATATTTTCGACTAGAAATGATGTATTGGACCCCCTCTATCAGATTAAATTCCAAAAAGTTCAACTTTTGTCTTCACATTTGAGTGGGGTCAAAAAGACACGAAAAGACCGGTTGTGTGGAGAATCGCCCGTCTATCTGATCGCGAGGTCTTCCTCGCAGGATACGTTTGTATCTGTTCGCGAGGTCTTTCTCGCAAAATAGGTTTGTATCTATTCGCGAGGCTTTCCTCGCAGGATAGATTTTTATCTGTTCGCGAGGTCTTCCTCGCAGAATAGATCTCATGGTGAGGTCTTAAAAAAACCAATAAATGGCCATTTACAACACACAACTTGCAGGTGAAGACAAATCGTTCTGACCTTATTTCTTTTGCTGTGGCCATCAGGTACTTTAAATACGGCCAAATATGTGCCCATCGCTTGCAGCTTCCACACAACAACATTTCAGAAACTTTCTTTGTGGATCTGTTTTTTAGGCACGGAGTGAAACGGAATTGCCTTATAGTTTCGTAGCGGATTGGACCTTTTTTAGCCCGTCCCGACCAGTTTCTTTAGAAACGGCAGGAGCCGGGCTTATAGTCTGATGCCGACTGTTTGTTCGTTCGGGCGGACGTGTGTACGCCGACTTATCGTTCACAGAAAAATTTCAAATTTGGAGGATAAACACCTTTCTTAACGTAGAACCACGTACGGTGGCAACAATTTTCGATTTATATCGCATTTTTGATTAATGAAAATATGTCTGTTTTTGTTTTTTGAGGTTAGGGTTGGCCGCTGCGCGCACAGGGACGGGCTCAGGTTAACGATTTTAATCGTAACAAATACATCTGCTACCGGGCACTTCCAGGGAGACTTGAGGCGGGGGGCCGAAGGCCCCCGCAATCGCCGCCGGCAGGCCAAGCTGGCCAAGTCCCCCTGTCGAACCGAGGTGCAGGTGGAGCGCAGCGGAACTGGCACCGAGGTTGACGGAAGGGACGGGCCAGCTTGTTTTTTCTTGGAAGCATAGCCCCATATGGCCCTCCCACAGAAGTTTTTCAAACTCTCCAGATTATCGACGGGGACTCGTACAAGACACGCTGACGTGTTTTTACACTTCAAAAGTATCACACACAGTTTCAAAACGAGTTTATAAGCCGGCTTTCTCACTCCTTTCAATGGGGAAAGTAAGAGACAGAGCACCTCGTCAACAGGTACCACTAGTCCAAAATCGAATCGATCTTAAAAATCAAAAATCTGTCCAACAGAAGTACGGACAATAGTCGTATTAAATAGTCTAGCGTGTTGTTACATTCAAAAAATATCATAGTGATCAGAAAAACCACTTCAAACTTCAGCTTGCTCTCTCCATCCAATGGTGATAGCAATAGACAGAGCTACTGTTACAACGCCTCTAGACGAGCTATGCTCGACTCGTCAGCAGGCTGCATCAGCAACCTCTGCCTGACTCAGTATCATTCTGTCCTTCTCCAGAGCACAGCCAAATCGGACGTCCTTCTTTTTTGTTGCGTAGCCTTTGCCGGGTACCCATTGTCGATGTGGCGAGCCGAGCCGAGGCAAGCCGAGGTCCTGCTGAAAGGGAGGCGTCTCAAGAGTCAGGACCGTTTGGGACCGGTGGTGGGGACAACAGTGCGAGAGCCTTGCAGGAGGCTATCGCTAGGCGGCCCGCGTATGAGAATGCAAGCGTTACACTGACCGCTACCTAGCTCTCCAACTACTATCCCTCTCCTCCTCGAAGGAGATACAAACCACCCCGAACCACCCCAAAACTGAAACAAGGCTGAACCAAAATCCTCATTCCATGAATTTAAAAACAAGAAAGCAAACAAAACCAGAACAAAATATAAACTTAACGTCTATTTTAACCAAACCCCTGTGAAACTCCGGGCCTACCAGTATCTCACACAGTGGGATAGTATTTTTTTTTTAATTCGTCTTTACCGCAGTAGATACAGAGGTGCTTGCAGAATGGTGCTTTTTGTAAAATCTCCAATGCAATGTCCCTGCGAAGATTGGCGCAATCGACGTCTTCCTCACTGTGGACAGTCTGTTTAAGAAATAAGGTGGCATAGAGACACACAAAAACACCACAGTTTGAGCTATCCTTCTGTCGAGGAAGTCTTTTGATGACCTTTGATGTCCACCCACTTGACACAATTTGGTCTTTAGCAATGGCATTTCTTTTTCGCAGGAATTCCACAAACCTATCGAGCAGAATGTGTGTAGATTCAGTAGGATGGTACGGATCAATGTAAGAGTTTTCCTTAGCTTTGCAATCTGCAATAATCAGGCACCAATGGTTGCCATCTGCATGGTAGAGGTAAACTCTTTTTCGTGGGTCATAGGAGAGCACCTTTATCTTCCGTCCAGTAGCATCAAGTTTGACAGTGCACTCCTTTGGATCTTTAAAGAATCGTCTGTTTCGATTTGCAGGTCAGAGAACATGTAGGCGTGCAGCGGGAGACCTATATCCTGGACAAGAAAGGAAGTCGGAGACGAGGTGCACAATCCTTCCTTCCAATGAAGCATGGCATCAAATACGGGGTAACTGTGTAAGTGATCCCTTTGAACAGCTTCTCTCCGAACGGTCCTGGTAGTAGCATCGTTCCGAATCTGTTGTGCGTTACCAGACAGTACTTTATCAGGTTTCGCCTCAGTGATACATTTCTTTTGGAAATGCCCGGGACTCATGCCGACTGATATTTCTTTAGCCTCTTCCCGTTCCAAGCATTTCAGGTGTGTAGTCTTCTTGCCAATGTGAGTAATGACTGCCTCTGTTGAGAACACGTCGAAAAATATTTCATCGCCACGCGTAGAAACCTCGAAACTAAACTTTCTGCATTTAGGAAAGACACACGAGCCATAACCCTTATATTGTAATTTTGGACTGTTATTCTGGTCTTCGGACTGACTTCTTTTCTGGCGACTCATCTTTCTCCCAGAGTCTTTAAAGTGCATGGGACACTCCGTGACCACTCTGCTGAAAGTAGAAGGTGTTGACCTTCCTGCAAACATCCCTGATGATCTTACCCTCTTTGTCGAAGCACTCCGTGTAGTCCTTTGGAGAAATGGGTTTGGTTCCTAAAAACTCAGTGCATCTCTCAATGCAGCTTACGTTGTTGTCCGAATCAGAATCCTGCATCAACATGTTACATTCTCTATTATGCTTATCACCTATACAGAAGGCAACGATACTTCTGTGCTCATTCCTTTTTTTTTTCGCCACAGTGTCCCGTCCCTGCTGATACCGTCCCTTTCTCGAATGACACACATTTAATATTTATGGACTTTTTTCTGCACGCAGATGCTTACAGTTTTCCTGAGGCTACGCACAAATTATTGCTTACCTTAATTTTAAACATAATTATGTCGACAATTGTACATCATTGCGTTAAATTTCGGCTTACGCACAGATGGTTTACAAATAAATTATGTACCGAAAAGTCCATAAACATTGAATATATATGTACAGTAGATCCCTGACTTTTGTCGACTCCACGGAAAAAAAAAATGAACGCCGACCAGCGGGGCCCCGGCCCGGCCGGCTCGAGGGGCTGAGGGGCTGGCCCCACGAGGATTAAGAGGCTTAAGCCGCTTCTGCGGGATGCATTTTAAACACGACTTTGCCCTCGAATTTTGAACAGTCTGTTCAACCCAGTGCATAGAGGACTAAGAAACAAACAACCCAATGAAAAAAATACGGCATCTCAAAATTTAAATTCTGTGATAAAGCGGCGAGCAGATTTCCCTGCGGAAACAAAATTTGCCTCATCTTTGATCAAAATTCGAATTTTGCGATACGTTTCTCCGGCGTGATATCTTTCTGTTAAACTAGCAACATTTTTAATATCCACAAATGTAATAAGGCATAAAATATAATAAAGGCATAAATTATTTCGTAGAGAGTTTTAGAGAACTTCGCGCGTTCAATTTTTTTGTTTCCATCCAGAACTTGGGCGAAGTCTCTTGAGGAAACAAATATCAAAACCTTGTTTTTTTTAATGTTTTGTTTCTCTTAAATTAAATATTTTCACCCACGTTGTGGCCGGTATGAAAAACATGTTGACGATGGAAACCAGTTTCCCCCACATATCATACGCATTTAGTCCTAAATTGACAAGTTCCGAAATCTTATGTTTGCGCAGCAATCGCTTCAACTGCGAGACAAACATTTAAAACAGTACAACCCTTTATCATGAAAAATATCCGCACACCCCCACCACCTCTACCAGCCAGCCAGAATCCTCCCAAAGTCACCTATCTTGACATCCCACGTCACGTCCACGAGTACGAAAAAAGACGCCTACCTCATCATTTTTCGCTGTCCTGTTGTCTTTGATAGGTGTTGACGACGCATGGAAATTTTCATTCACAGAAATATCTTCAGCGCCGTTCTCTTTGTTGGCAGAATCATCACTGTGCGGTGACGGCGCTGTGGTGGCCGGTTTTTCTGCGCGGGCACTACATTGGATGATGTGGCTGTTGCAATTTTTCTGAAGAAGTATACAGGGACAGATTGTCAAGCAAACTGAAAATATCTACTATACCAAAGTATCGTACCATGGTGTGGTTTGTGTTTATGCCATCCCTGCAAATTCAACAGTTCAGCTGATATACTGTACCTACAGTACTGTACTTGTTAGTTACAGCCTGATGCTTGAAATGTGCAAGTTATATGCATCTACATTTAAATTGTCAAGCTAAATAAATATAATATCCTGGCAGCATTTGTTGTAACTGCTTTGAGTAAAAAATTCCAGAACAGTAGAACCACCATGACCCCTCCCCGAGTATTACATTTGAAAGAAAGTTTTGAAATATCAGTATGTACCATTCTCATCCCTTGCAGCGACATGCATTTTGATACCCCAGTGAGCTCGATTATCCCGCTGGCGGCCAGAATGCGGCCTAAACGCCCCTAATGGCATTCAAAATCAATATGTCTTTTTTTTTTTAACATTTCTGCGGTCAAACAGGCCAATATAGGATCGCACAGGACTAAAATTTCGAGATAAATGCTTTATTTCTCACGGTTTTCAAGATATTGTCGTTTTAAGAGAGCAAATAATGTAAAATCGATTTTTTTCTCATTTCCTCTTTTTGAAGGGCGATATCTTGAAAAACGTTAGAGATGAAGCGTTTGTCTCAAAATTTTAGTCCTCCTGTGGTGTCCTACAATAGCCTGTCCGCAGGAATGCAAAAAAAAATAAAAAAATAATTAGACATATTGATTTTGAATGTTATTAGGGCCATTTAGGCCGCATTCAGGTGCCCAGCGGGATTTTTTACGGTTGTCCGATCGGTCTCACCGGGGTATCAAAATTCATGTCTCGGATCGTAGCATCGGATGAGAATGGTAGATATTGATATTACGAAACTTTGCTACAAATGTACCCCCCCCCCCCCCCCCAAAAAAAAAAAACAAAAAAACACACACACACACACACAACCTGAAAAAAAAATCTTTGTGACCCCACGTCCACGCAAAAAGATGCTTCCTTATGAGCTTTTTCTGCTCTGATGTCCTTCATAGGTGTCGACGCCGCGCTGAAATTTTCATCTACAGAAATATCACGAGTGCCATTCCCTTTGTTTGCCGAATCATCACTGTGCGGCGATGGCGGTGTGGTGGCCGGTTTTCCTGAACGGGCACGACATTGGCTGATGTGGTTGCTGCGATTTTCCTGAAAAATAATGTGTTCATGATATTTTTGCAAACTCAACAGTGCAGTCACTATACTTTTGTTACGGTGCAGTTGCCGTTAAAATGTACCAGAAGTAAATACTTAAAACTTGAGACCCGAGTTGTACTCAGCTTGGCTCCAAGAATACAAATATGTAGGCACACGTTGTTTTCCAATGGGAAATGAAAAAGGGGTAAGCCTCATCATAGCCACCTCAAATCGTACCTTTCTCTATTCCCATCAGAAGGGTGACACTCTTTATGAAATACTGGTTTCACGCTGAACATAACTAAGGCCTCAAATTTAAAGTAGAGCGAGTTATTTATTTTGGTGCGGTCTGAACAACGTAGTGGGCCACTAGACTGTAGCTACAGCATAGTGACCTCTGTTCAGTTGGGAAATAACTAGAACATACCCCTCCTGGAACTTACCCCTCTGTATTTTAAATGTATTTTTCCGATTCTTATCGCATTAATACGATTTATTCCAAATTTCTGTCCTTTCTGATTTAAAACAAAATAAAATAAAAAAAAATGCGTGGAAAAATTGTTAAAGCGTAGAAATTATTTTTATTTTACTTGTCAATTTAAAATCGTTTTAAGAAAAATACCCATACATTTTTATTTATACTAGAGATAAGGGGAGAAATATAAATCTGCAGTTACGAGTCGCAGTGTTAGCTAGGAGGAGACACTGTTGACGCCCGCGGAATTTTTCATACCGGAAAGTGACCCATCTCCTGGCCTCGCTCCGTGTGTTGCTCTACTTGCAGAGGGATCTTCTCTCCCAGTGGCCACAAACGCTGGACCTCATGGTGGGGGTAGACTAAACTTCGTTTGTTGTAGGGTGCTCCCACAAACGAGGTCCCTCGTCCCGTTAGGTTAGGTTAATAGAGATCGCCCCCTCCTTTTTTAAAGCGAACGGACTATCGGGCACCTGCACTACAAAGGGTGGTGCAAGTAAAGCAACACCCGGAGCGAGGCTAGGTAATGAATCACCTCCCGGTATGAAAAATTCCGCGGGCGTCAACAGTGTCTCCTCCTAGCTAACACTGCAACTCGTAACGGCAGATTAATATTTTTCTCTTTATCTCTGGTATAAATAAAAGTGCATAGGTAATTTTCTTTAAATGATTTTAAATTGATCAGTAAAATAAAATTAATTTCTACGCTTTAACAATTTTTTTACCCATTTATTTATTATTTTATTTTGTTTTAAATCATAAAGGACGGAATTTTGGAATAAATCGTATTAATGCGACAAAAATCGGAAAAATAAATTAAAAATACGGGGGGTAAGTTCCAGGAGGGGTATGTTCTAGGATGTATCCGTTCAGTTTGCAGAGATAGCAGGAGTCTGTGTTTAAGCGGTATGCTAGCGGACAAAAGTTACGAAAATACCAGAAAAATGACTGTGGAAGACACAAGCAAGTCACCAAAGAGTCACTGAGAGTCGATAAAAAGGAAGTAAGACCAAAATAACAAGCAGTCAAAACCCCGAGAAGTCATATCATTGGAGATGATCTCCAATTCTGTGTCGTTCATTACACACCTACATCAGCTATGTCCCTTTAAAAAGGTTAAGTTTTCGTACGATTCTTCGGAATACAAAGGATTACTTCATAGATTGAAAATAAGTATGAGCACCGCGTGCGCAATACGGGTCATCAACTTTCAAAAGTGATGTCAAACCGAGGGGGCGCTTACTGCACATTTATTTGTACAATGACTTCAAGTCATTTGACTTGCATGACTCATACGCGACTTCTGCGACTACATCTGAATCTGTGACTACGGATGACTTTTTTTGACTTCCTTCTGACTTTTGACTTTTCGTGACTTTTATGTGACTTTTTAGTGACTTTTCAACTTCCTTTTTTTTTTGACTTCACAACAAAATTGATGTACGTAATGTGGCGAACGATAAGGATTCATTTCGTTTCAATAGACAGTTTGAATAACAGGACACAAATTTAATGAATAAAATTCAATGTGACAGACAATATCACACTCCAAGGAACAGTATTAATTACAAAGATTCAATTTGTTTCAATATTATGGAGACATAACAATATCACCCTCCACAGAAGTAAGGAACGATAAGGAATCAATTACAAAGATACATTTTGTTTCAATTGACAGTTTCAATAACAGATGACATATTGAATGTATAAAATTCAATGTAACAGACAATATCACACTCCAATAAGATAAGGAACAATATTAATTACAAATATCACCCTCCACAGCAATGAGGAACAGTTTCAATAACAGATGAAATTCAATGAATAAAATTCAATGTTGCAACATCGTCAATAATAATATCACCCTCCACTGAAATAAGGGGAACTAACACTCTATAAAAATCCATGTTTATAATATCATGCTTTGAATATTTAAGCTTATCACCATTTACATTGAAAACAGTACACATGCAGTTCAACCCTCGAGCATTAGATGAAGGGGGCTTTGTTGGGGCTGTATCTAAAGAGAAGGACTTATTCTTGCCTCTAATGTAACTAAAACCCAGCACCTGAGCCACTAATTTTTTGCAGACACCCTTAATGTTAACTTCAAAAATACAAAAGTCACCAACTGAAAGTTCGAGATAAAAGTCCATTTTTTTTACACGTGGATGTGAGATAAGTTTTCTCTTCAAAGAAGATACTTGGGTTTTAACCCTTTCAAGCCGATCAGCACTTATGTAATACCCCTCTGTATGTAGAAGCCAACAAAAAGTTGTTTTAAGAAGTACAAGTACTTTACAATCAGAATTCTTGAAACAAACATAGATGGAGTTCGAAGGGATTTCAGCATCAGGTGTAACATTGCAGTTTCTTATGTCAGACAGGTTGAGGGCACTTGGCTTTGCAGATGGAAAAGCAGCTAAGATGTCAAGGGGCACATCTTCATTAAGATCTACTTCTTGTTCCCTTTCATCTTCCCTGTCAACCTGCTCCTCTTCATCATTGTCATCATCTTCAATATCACAAGTGGCAAGCACAGTGCTAAGCTGAGTGCAAAGTGAAGTCGGACAATCCATCCCTAACTTCTTTGTTGCCTCCTTGGCATCATGGAGAGCTGCTGACACTACTTCATTGATTTCTTGGTCCCATGGTAGAGGTTCAGAAGCAAGAAGCATATCTTGACTAAGCTCATTAATCAAAGCTCTTCTCCTCTCACGAGGTAAAGTCAGTTTACCAGTCATCTTGCAAGACACTTCTAACAAAAATTCTATTCTCTTCACACGATGCAAAAAATCAAGCATGGTAAAATTTACTTTGGTAGATTCTGTAGTTGTCATAGACCTGGCTTTCCGAAAATAATTCTCACATGTTGTGCTGGCCATCAATGATGGTAGGAACATATCACATTTAATATCCCTCAAATATCTCATTATCATAACTAGACCATGGGCATTCAGCTCCACACCTACATACATATTTTGAGTTATAAAATTGTGAAATGTTGACAACTTTTTGGATTTGTCAATAAAATTCCTCCATATTCTTAGGACTACAACTACAAACCACATATTGTAAACTCTTTCAAGGGGTTTCAGTTTCACATCGAGAAAAGCCAGTTCAATTTTTCTCATGAGGTCCAGCTAGAGTACAGTAGCTTCACTGCCTGGCACATGTTTCATCATAGTATCTGATGTCCTCTGACTACACATTTTGAGGGTAGCATCGAAGTTCATTTTGTCTAAGGAGCATGTCATCGACTTCTGAAGCCCCAGACTACAGCAAGAACCTGTTTTCTGAATTATTTCTACCTGGAAAGTTCTATTTTTCGTACGGCCAAAGACGGAAAAAATAGTTGCCCGTTTTGCGCATTGTATCAAACATAGGTACTTTGCTACGCCACTGCTCCGCTGCATGAGTGGAACTAATTCTGAGGAGCATGTCATTAACTATTAAAGCACCAGACTGCAGCAAGAACCTGTTTTTATCATTTTTTCCACCTGGAAAGTACGGCTTTTCCAACGGCGAAAGACGAAGAAAAAAACAGATCAAGATAATGCGTCTTCTTTAAAATATGGGTTCTTTGCTACGCCACTGCTCCCCCGCATGAGTGAAAATAATTCTGGGGAGCATGTCATCGACTTCTAAATCCCCAGACTACAGCAAGAACCTGTTTTCAGAATTATTTCCACCTGGAAAGTACTATTTTTCTTACGGCCAAAGACGGAAAAAAAGTTGCATGGCCAAAGACGCGCATTCTATCAAACATACGTACTTTGCTACGCCTCTGCTCCGCTGCAAAGGTGGAAATAATTCTGAGGAGCATGTCACCGACTTCTGAAGCACTGGACCGCAGCAAGAACCTGTTTTC
This sequence comes from Odontothrips loti, assembly GCA_038380765.1. Classification (NCBI taxonomy): domain Eukaryota; kingdom Metazoa; phylum Arthropoda; class Insecta; order Thysanoptera; family Thripidae; genus Odontothrips; species Odontothrips loti. The sequence continues at coordinate 2,121,329 of CM076251.1, read as the reverse complement.
AGAATTATTTTCACCTAGGAAGTACGGTTTTTCCAACAGCGAAAGACGAAAAAAACAACATTTCAAGGTAATTCGTCTTTTTTAAAATATGGGTTCTTTGCTACGCCACTGCTCCGCTGCATGAGTAGAAATAATTCTGGGGAGCATGTCATCGACTTCTAAAGCCCTAGACTACAGCAAGAACCTGTTTTCAGAATTATTTCCACCTAAAAAGTACTATTTATCTTACGGCCAAATACAGAAAAAATAGTTGCATGGCCAAAGACGCGCATTCTATCAAACATAGGTACTTTGCTACGCCACTGCTCCGCTGCATGAGTGGAAATAGTTCTGAGGAGCATGTCATTGACTATTAAAGCACCAGACTGCAGCAAGAACCTGTTTTTATAATTTTTTCCACCTGGAAAGTACGGCTTTTCCAACGGCGAAAGACGAAGAAAAAACAGATCAAGGTAATTTGTCTTCTTTAAAATATGGGTTATTTGCTACGCCACTGCTCCGCTGCATGGGTGGAAATAATTCTGGAGAGCTTGTCACCGACTCCCTGAGCACCCAGCTGTAAAAAACACATGTTATCAGAATTATTTCCACCTGGAAAGTACTATTTTCTCACGGCCAAAGACGGAAAAAATAGTTGCGCGCTCTGGGCATTCTATCAAACATGGGTACTTTGCTACGCCAATGCTCCGCTGCATGGGTAGAAATAATTCTGAGGAGCATGTCATTGACTATTCAAGCACCAGACTGCAGAAAAAAACTGTTTTCAGAATTTTTCCACCTAGAAAGTACGGCTTTTCCAACGGCGAAAGACGAAGAAAAAAACAGATCAAGGTAATGCGTCTTCTTTAAAATATGGGTTCTTTGCTACGCCACTGCTCCCCCGCATGAGTGGAAATAATTCTGGGGAGCTTGTCACCTACTCCCTGAGCACCAAGCTGTAAAAACTACACGTTATCAGAATTATTTCCACCTGGAAAGTACTATTTTTTTCACGGCCAAAGACGAAAAAAATAGTTGCACGGTCTGCGCATTCTATCAAACATAGGTTCCTTGCTACGCCACTGCTCCGCTGCATAAGTGAAAATAATTCTGAGGAGCATGTCATCGAGTTCTTAAGCCCTAGACTACAGCAAGAACCTGTTTTCAGAATTATTTCCACCTGGAAAGTACTATTTATCTTACGGCCAAAGAAGGAAAAAATAGTTGCACGTTCTGCGCATTCTATCAAACATAGGTACTTTGCTACGCCACTGCTCCGCTGCATGGGTGAAAATAATTCTGAGGAGCATGTCATCGACTTCTGAAGCACCGGACTGCAGCAAGAACCTGTTTTCTGAATTATTTCCACCTAGAAAGAACGGCTTTTCCAACGGCGAAAGACGAAGAAAAAAACAGATCAAGGAAGGCAATGCGTCTTCTTTAAAATATGGGTTCTTTGCTACGCCACTGCTCCCCCGCATGAGTGGAAATAATTCTGGGGAGCTTGTCACCGACTTAGCGAGCACCTAGCTGTAGAAAACACACGTCATCAGAATTATTTCTACCTGAAATGTACTATTTTCCTTACGGCCAAAGACGGAAAAAATAGTTGCACGTTCTGTGCATTCTATCAAACATGGGTATTTTGCTACGCCACTGCTCCGCTGCATGAGTGGAAATAATTCTGAGGAGCATGTCATCGACTTCTTAAGCCTTAGACTGCAGCAAGAACCTGTTTTCAGAATTATTTCCATCTGGAAAGTACGGCTTTTCCAATGGCCAAAGACGAAGAAAAAAAACAGATCAAGGTAATTTGTCTTCTTTAAAATATGGGTTATTTGCTACGCCACTGCTCCGCTGCATGACCGGAAATAATTCTGGAGAGCTTGTCACCGACTCCCTGAGCACCCAGCTGTAAAAAACACATGTTATCAGAATTATTTCCACCTGGAAAGTACTATTTTCTCACGGCCAAAGACGGAAAAAATAGTTGCGCGCTCTGGGCATTCTATCAAACATGGGTACTTTGCTACGCCAATGCTCCGCTGCATGGGTAGAAATAATTCTGAGGAGCATGTCATTGACTATTCAAGCACCAGACTGCAGAAAAAAACTGTTTTCAGAATTTTTCCACCTAGAAAGTACGGCTTTTCCAACGGCGAAAGACGAAGAAAAAAACAGATCAAGGTAATGCGTCTTCTTTAAAATATGGGTTCTTTGCTACGCCACTGCTCCCCCGCATGAGTGGAAATAATTCTGGGGAGCTTGTCACCTACTCCCTGAGCACCAAGCTGTAAAAACTACACGTTATCAGAATTATTTCCACCTGGAAAGTACTATTTTTTTCACGGCCAAAGACGAAAAAAATAATTGCACGGTCTGCGCATTCTATCAAACATAGGTTCCTTGCTACGCCACTGCTCCGCTGCATAAGTGAAAATAATTCTGAGGAGCATGTCATCGAGTTCTTAAGCCCTAGACTACAGCAAGAACCTGTTTTCAGAATTATTTCCACCTGGAAAGTACTATTTATCTTACGGCCAAAGAAGGAAAAAATAGTTGCACGTTCTGCGCATTCTATCAAACATAGGTACTTTGCTACGCCACTGCTCCGCTGCATGGGTGAAAATAATTCTGAGGAGCATGTCATCGACTTCTGAAGCACCGGACTGCAGCAAGAACCTGTTTTCTGAATTATTTCCACCTAGAAAGAACGGCTTTTCCAACGGCGAAAGACGAAGAAAAAAACAGATCAAGGAAGGCAATGCGTCTTCTTTAAAATATGGGTTCTTTGCTACGCCACTGCTCCCCCGCATGAGTGGAAATAATTCTGGGGAGCTTGTCACCTACTCCCTGAGCACCAAGCTGTAAAAACTACACGTTATCAGAATTATTTCCACCTGGAAAGTACTATTTTTTTCACGGCCAAAGACGAAAAAAATAATTGCACGGTCTGCGCATTCTATCAAACATAGGTTCCTTGCTACGCCACTGCTCCGCTGCATAAGTGAAAATAATTCTGAGGAGCATGTCATCGAGTTCTTAAGCCCCAGACTACAGCAAGAACCTGTTGTCAGAATTATTTCCACTTGGAAAGTACTATTTATCTTACGGCCAAAGACGGAAAAAATAGTTGCACGTTCTGCGCATTCTATCAAACATAGGTACTTTGCTACGCCACTGCTCCGCTGCATGGGTGAAAATAATTCTGAGGAGCATGTCATCGACTTCTTAAGCACCGGACTGCAGCAAGAACCTGTTTTCAGAATTATTTCCATCTGGAAAGTACGGCTTTTCCAATGGCCAAAGACGAAGAAAAAAAACAGATCAAGGTAATGCGCATTCTCTCAAACATAGGTACTTTGCTACGCCACTGCTCCGCTGCATAAGTGGAAATAATTGTGAGGAGCATGTCATTGACTATAAAGGACCAGGCTGCAGCAAGGACCTGTTTTTTTAATTTTTTCTACGTGGAAAGTACGGCTTTTGCAACGGCGAAAGCCGAAGAAAAAAACAGATCAAGGTAATTCGTCTTCTTTAAAATATGGGTTCTTTGCTACGCCACTGCTCCGCTGCATGGGTGGAAATAATTCAGGGGAGCTTGCCACCGACTCACTGAGCACCCAGCTGTAAAAAACACACGTTATCAGAATTATTTCCACCTGGAAAGTACTATTTTTTTCACGGCCAAAGACGGAAAAAATAGTTGCACGTTCTGCGCATTCTATCAAACATAGGTACTTTGCTACGCCACTGCTCCGCTGCATGGGTGGAAATAATTCTGAGGAGCATGTCATCGACTTCTGAAGCACTGGACTGCAGCAAGAACCTGTTTTCAGAATTATTTCCACCTGGAAAGTACTATTTATCTTACGGCCAAAGACGGAAAAAATAGTTGCACGTTCTGCGCATTCTATCAAACATAGGTACTTTGCTACGCCACTGCTCCGCTGCATGAGTGGAAATAATTCTGAGGAGCATGTCATCGACTTCTAAAGCCTCAGACTACAGCAAGAACCTGTTCTCAGAATTATTTTCACTTGGAAAGTACGGCTTTTCCAACGGCGAAAGACGAAAAAACAACAGATCAAGGTAATGCGTGTTCTTTAAAATATGGGTTCTTTGCTACGCCACTGGCCCGCTGCATGGGTGGAAATAATTCTGAGGAGCATGTCATCGACTTCTGAAGCACCGGACTACAGCAAGAACGTGTTCTCAGAATTATTTTCACCTAGAAAGTACGGCTTTTTCAACGGCGAAAGACGAAAAAACAACAGATCAAGGTAATGCGTGTTCTTTAAAATATGTGTTCTTTGCTACGCCACTGCTCCGCTGCATGGGTGGAAATAATTCTGGGGAGCTTGTCACCGACTCCCTGAGCACCCAGCTGTAAAAAACACCTGTGATCAGAATTATTTCCACCTGGAAAGTACTATTTTTCTCACGGCCAAAGACGGAAAAAATAGTTGCACGCTCTGCGCATTCTATCAAACATAGGTACTTTGCTACGACACTGCTCCGCTGCATGGGTGGAAATAATTCTGAGGAGCAGGCCTTAGATTCAACAAGCACCTAACTGAAGCAGGAACCTGTTTTCAGATTTTTTTCCACCCGGGAAGTATGATTTTTCCAATGGCGAAAGGTGGACAAATCGTTCCACGAAGGGTATGATGATCCATAAATTTGCAAGAACGGGTTTCTGTAAACGAATTTTTGATGTTTATTTTTTTATCGACTGGCTCGTTAGACAGAAATATCTTGCGTGTGGCTGTGCATAGCACGCGCATATAAGCTGAGACCGATTTGGCCCAAATCGATTTGGCCAAAATGCACAGCCGTCAGACACCCCCACTCGGGCTCAGTCTTTAATTTCGGGCCACCCCGTTTAAAAGCACACTCACTAACACCAACAGAGTAGGTGGTTATTTATCTGCATCCGCCCGAGGGGCGGCCCCAGAGGGGGACCCCTAACCAGCTACCTAAACGCCCCGTCAACTTTTCACCCGCTCGAAATCCGCTTCGGCGGCCCGACGGGAGAGTTATCGGCACAGCACTCTCCAACAGCTACACGCTCCTCCCGATAAGACAATCCCAAGACATCACCGTAGTCAAGCGACCGGGCACCACCACTAGATCACCGAAGTCAAGCGGCGGAGACAAAAGAAAAATCAACAACAAGAAGACAAGAAAAAATCAAACAACAAGCAAAGGAAGAAGAAGAAGAAAAAAAAAAGGCAAGAAGGAGGAACGGCAGAAAGAGTAGAAGAGAAGAAGAGACTCAGAAAGCAAAACCAACAAAGAGAAAAGGAAAGAAAAGAACAGCAAGAAAATAAAAGAAAAGAACAGCAAGAAAAAGAAAGAAAAGAACACCAAGAAAAACAGCTTAAGAAGCACCTTGAACACCAGAAAAGGGAGCTTGCCCGACAACAAGAACAAGAAGAACTCCTAAAACAAGAACAAGCCAAAAAGCAAGCAGAGGCGGAACAAGAATTACTGAAGAAAAAAGAAGAAAGAAGACGCAAAAAAGAAGAACAAGAAGCCCGGGCCCAAACCTCCCAAGAAGGGGGCGAAGACAGTCAAGAATATTCAGCTCATCCTGAACAAGAACAGGAAGATCAACAAGAACGTAAGAAAACCCCACCTGAAATAATTCTCAAAAACATCGTTAGTTTCCCGGTCCTGGTCGTGGCCCTACAGTCAACTACAGGATTCGGGCAATTCACCACCCAACCGTGGGGGAAAAACTTTAAAATTAAAACAAAAAAATATGAAGTCTACCACGACATCATCCAAAAACTCGATGAAATGTCCCTCACCTACCACACGTACAAAAGTACAATAACAGATACCACAAACATCATAGTTAAAGGAGTTGACAAAGACTGGGACGAAGATGATATCAGGGAAGAACTGTTTTTCGAACATAATCTTACCTACCCCGATGGACACAGGTTCAAGAACAGAAACGGACAACCCACAACAACAATCAGAGTAACAGTCAAAAAATCAAAAGAAGCTGATCAGCTCCTAAAAGCCAAACCGTTCCTCTCTGGCAAAGTCACAATAGAGAAGGAAACACCGAGACTGTTTAAAGTGTGTATGAAATGCTCCTCCTACCACCACACCGCCACATACTGCAAACCAGCTGAAAAGGATCTAAAGTGCGGCTTCTGCGGAGGCAGGCACTTGTATTACAAATGCAATAACAAACAACAATGCCCCAAGTGTGGAGAGGAACACTCCGTACGGAACCCCACCTGCCAGTACTTCAAAGAAGCAGAAGAAAAACTTCTCAGAAAACCCAACCAACAAATCCCAAGAACTCAAGTACTAAAAGAAGCTCCGGCGCCAAAAATCAACGCCTGGACAAATAGAGCCCGAAAAGAAGCCGAAAAAGGCCACTCCCTCGAAGGAGATAAAAGGGAAAAAGAAGCCCCCAAAGAGGGCCACTCCCAAGAAGGAGCTCCCAAAAGCGGAACAAAAGAAGCCCCAAAAAGAGGTCACACCCTCGAAGGTGAAGACGGTAAAGATGCTGAAAAACAGCCACCCCTCGAAAGGTCCCGTCCAGAAATCCCGCTCGGGCAGATGATTAAAAACCTCATCAAGGAACTACTTGCAGAAGCCGCAGCAGCAATAAAATCAGCGATTGCTGAAGTAGTTAAAGAAATTAAAACAGCATTTTCCGGACTTTCATGTATTTAATAATTTCCTGGAACTCAAACGGAGTCAAAAACAAACTCCAAGATATACGAAACCTTATCAAAAGGCATAAACCGGACATCCTAATGCTGCAGGAAACCAAGCTACGACGAACAACAAAACTCCCGGACTTTGAAGACTATGACTGCCATAGAATGGACAGGACCATAGTCAACACAGTAGGAGGAGGGGTGCTCACCCTCACCCTTAAAAGGCTGGGAGCCACAAAAATCCCACTAAGACTCAGAAAAATAGAAACTGCGGCAGTAAAGGTAGGCAACACCTACTACGCATCGACTTACCTTCCCCCAAATGTCTGAGAAAGATTGATTTCGACCAACTACTAAAAATCGACGTGCCTACAATAATGATAGGGGACCTCAATGCTACCAACACCCTCTAGGGGGATAGAACAACCAACCAGTACGGCGCCCCAATACAAAGAATCATCAACAGATCAAGCATGAAAATCATCAAAACAACAAATCCAACCAGGCTTCCGCTAAGAAGACAAGACATGCCATCCAGACTCGACTGCTGTCTGACTAACCTCCCTACAAACAATATCGGCATCGACCTACTACAGGACGCCGTGATATACTCATCTGACCACCTTCCCATACAAGTCCGAAGAGAAGACAACCAATATGAACTACCAACGAAGATAAGGCTGAGGACCGATTACGACAAATTTGTGGAACTATGCCAAAGAATATGGGTAGATACAGACGATCTAGAAAAGGATGCAACCTTTTTCACGCGCGTCCTCCAGTCCGCACTACTCAACTCCAATAGAGCATCATACGCTAAACACAGCCACCATATAACGCTCCCGGAGCATATCGTGAAACTAAAGAAACAAAAAGAAGAAGCCATCGCTAGAAGAAAGAAGACAAATACAAGACAAGCTCAAAAACAATTGCAGACCACTTCAAGAAATCTGAGAAAAGCGATAACATCTCTGCACCAAGAATCACTCACCGCGAAAATGGAAAGCATAAACGACCACTCAAAAAGGTGGCACACACTAAAGAAAAACAAGCAAACCTACGTACCTCCTATGGAAAAACCCGATGGGACACTTGATATAACTCCAAAAGACAAAGCTGAAACAATAGCCAACTACTTCGAAACCAAATTCACCGAAAACGACACCCTGCAACCACGGGACCTCAAAAAAGAAATAGCAAGATACTGGGAAGAAATTGACGAACAGCCACCAGGAGAAACACCGCAGCTCACTGTAGAACAAGTCACAACTACCCTCAAAACAATACGCAACGCAAGTGCACCAGGGCCCGATAATATCTCCTATCATCACCTTAAAATCCTTCCGCCGCCAGCCATCAATCAGTTAACAAGCATATTCAACAGAATCATCAAGCAAAGAACTTTCCCAGCGATTTGGAAGACATAAAAAATAAAGCCTATCCACAAACCTGACAAACCCAGGCACCTAGTCAGCTCGCTCCGACCCATAGCACTTACCTCGTGTATCGGGAAGTTGCTTGAAAAATGCCTACAAAAAGAAATAAACACCTCAATTATTCCCGATGCCCAATTTGGCTTCAGACCAAACCACTCCACCACACAGCAACTGGTACGCCTGGCAACAGACATCGCCACAGCAAGAAACGACAACTTAACGGCATACCTAACATAAATAGATATAGCGGGAGCATTCGATAAAGTGCCCTATCCAGAACTTATCCACAAACTCGGGCACCAGGGTCAACCAATATGGATGGTTCAACTCATAAAGAGCTACCTTAAGGACAGGACTTTCCTAGTTGAGATGGACCACCACAGCTCTAAGGTCGAAAAACTCCACGCAGGAACGCCCCAAGGGGAGTCTGGTCACCTGACTTCTGGAATCTGTACACAACAGACTTCCCTACTAACCCCAACACCAATCTCTACCAATATGCCGATGACACGGCCATCCTGTCAACAGGGAAATCAGCACAAGAAGCAAAAGAGAATGCAGAAGATCACCTCGAAGAAATCAGACTCTGGCTCCAGAAATGGAAAACGCAGACTGACCCCGCTAAGAGCAAAACCATCTGCTTCGGCAATCGGAGAAGACAAACTGGCCCAAAATTCGGTGCCACAACCATACAACTAGTAGAAGAATTCACCTACCTGGGCATCACAATAGATAGGCAACCTACCTTTTCTAGCCACGTCAAGAACACCATCAACAAAACGAAGCAAAAACTCATCATCCTGAAAAAGTACTTCAAGAGCGCCAAGATCACTCAAGCACCCAAAACAACATTATGTAAAACACTCATCCAACCCATACTACTGTACGGACAACCTGCATGGTCCACCATAGCCAAATACAACGTTGACCTCCTCCAAACAATGGAAAGAACATTCCTAAAAATGATCCTCAGCCTGCCATCCGCTACATCAAACGAAGTCCTGTACCAGCTGACAGACACAGACATTGCAGTTAAAATTGACGCCACCAGAACGGACTTCTGCGACAAGAATGAAAATCCCGATAACGAAGAAATTGAAAATATCTTTATCCCAAGGCCACTGGGCCCTTATAAGTACCCAATAGACCAGGTTTTTTGTTTTTAGTGGGTTAGACCCCTACACTACCCGACCCCACGTAAGTAGGGGGGGGGGGATGCCTACCTGGGCTCCACCGACAATGTCGGGAAGGGATTGAGGGGGTGCAACAAGCGCCTAACCTCGCTGGGATGACCTGCCAGTAAGGTTTTTTTATTTTTTCCCTGGTCAAAAAGCACGACGCTAATGCCACCTGAAGACTAAGAAGCCCAACAAGCCCCCAGGAATCCGAAACAAAACTACAGGAGGGGCAGAGGCTTCGCATTTAAAAAAAAAAAAAAAAAAGTCGGGAAAGCAGTCGACATCTGATGACCATAAGCAGGTGATCCCTCCTGAAAATACTGAACATAATTAAGAGGTTAGTACAAATTCGGGAGACTGGCGAGCGGTCTTTCAGGGGAGCTATCTAGCCATTGTGGATGACCACCTTAGGAAAAAAATCAGATGGTGACCCTGTCCTTTACCTGTATGGTAGCCTCGAGCGGCCGCTTTACCTGTCGTCGGTGATGGCTGTCCTGAACAATGGTTGTTCAGATACATCCCTGGTGGACGCATGCCTGTACATTCTAAGGAAATCGCATGGCTGTTCTGAAATCTTCGTGTCTTCAACAAATATCACTGAAGTTATTTTCAACAGCGATCAAAGGTACTTCGAAGTTGTCACAATTAGTCTGCGAGGAGTAAACAAAATCTTATTTCCTCTTCTCCGTGATGCTCATTGGTCCCTGATCGTTTGCGACCTGTCTGTGTGTTCCATGTCGGCGTTGAACTTAATTGGAAGCAGACAAGAACTGTTAGAAAGGTTCCTGACGTTCTTGAATGGCTGGAACCATTCCAATCAGCCACACGATGTGCTCGATACTGTAGGTTGGCAGTTATCAGATATGTCGTCAGTGCGATAACGTCAATTGAGGCGTGTACATCCTGCGGTTCGTCCGCCTGATTCTGGAAAAGAAATCGATAACATCTCAGTTTGTCATTTTAGAGGAGCGGTGCCATTTGGCAGAACTGTGCTTGGGCTACAAGGAGGGACTTAATGGGAATCACTCCAACAGTTCTAGTGAACAGTTTCTCCTTCCCAATGGTCTTGTCAATAACATCGATTATTACAATGCAGATCTGGATGAGCAGTACTGTATATTGGTAAGGGAAGGGTATCAACCTGTTTGTCTGGACGACTTTGTGAAGCTAGTGAGAAACCAGTGGCTCACTGGAGATCTGTTAAATGCAGTTATTTTGGTGCACTGCACCCAACGCTTCGACGTAGTTTTCTTCACGTCGTATGACACTTTGTCTTTGTTTAATTCAAAAACGAAGCTGAATAGGAAAATGAAAATAGTAGCAACTCCGGTCAAGGACAAAACAATTTTAATGCCATAACATGCAGATGGTAACCGTAAGTGCCTGATTATTGCAGATTGCAAAGCTAAGAAATACTCTTATATTAATCCGTACCATCCTGCTGAATCTACACACATTCTGCTCGATAGGTTTGTAGAATTCCTGCCAAAAAGAAATGCCATTGCTAAAGACCAAATTGTGTCAAGTGGGTGGACATCAAAGGTCATCAATAGACTTCCCCGACAGAAGGATGGCTCAAACTGTAGTGTTTTTGTGTGTCTCGATGCCACCTTATTTCTTAAAGAGACTGTCCACAGTGAGGAAGACGTCGATTGCGCCAATCTTCGCAGGGACATTGCAGAATGGTGCCTTTTGTAAAATCTCCAATGCAAGCACCTCTGTATCTACTGCGGTAGAGACGAATTAAAAAAAAAAAACAGATCCACAAAGAAAGTTTCTGAAATGTTGTTGTGTGAAAGCTGCAAGCGATGGGCACATATTTGGCCGTATTTAAAGTACCTGAAGGCCACAGCAAAAGAAATAAGGTCAGAACGATTTGTCTTCACCTGCAAGTTGTGTGTTGTAAATGGCCATTTATTGGTTTCATAAGACCTCACCATGAGATCTATTCTGCGAGGAAGACCTCGCGAACAGATAAAAACCTATTCTGCGAGGAAAGTCTCGCGAATAGATACAAACCTATTCTGCGAGAAAGACCTCGCGAAAAGATACAAACGTATTCTGCGAGGAAGACCTCGCGATCAGATAGACACATATTCTGCGAGGAAGACCTCGCGAACAGTTAAAAAACTATTCTGCGAGGAAGACCTCGCGAACAGATAAAAGCCTATTCTCCGAGGAAAGCCTTGCGAATAGATACAAACCTATTCTGCGAGGAAGACCTCGCGAACAGTTAAAAACTATTCTGCGAGGAAGACCTCGCGAACAGTTAAAAACTATTCTGCGAGGAAGACCTCGCGAACAGTTAAAAAACTATTCTGCGAGGAAGGCCTCGCGAAAATCCATCCATTCTGCGAGGAAGGCCTTAAGAATGGACAAAGTCCTATTCTGCAAGGAAGGCCTCGCGAAAGACCGTAACCTGTCGGGCAGAGTTAACGGCTTGCTCCAGAAGCTGGCGGACTAGAGGATCCGCAAAGAAGCGGGGTGACACGCATGTGTCCAAGGACCAAGCCCTCAAATAAACGTCAAATAAATGTCATGCCAGAACGACGCATTGACGGGGAGGACATTTTAAAAGCCAGGGGCCTAGGAGCCAACCAAAATTTATATTGGGACAAAATCGACAAACCGAGAAACTCCTATGCGAAATATCCTGCCAGAATGATGTTCTAACGAGTTCGGCATTTTCAAAGCCCGCCAGACAAGTGATAGAGGCCTGGTAAAATTTATGTCGGCCAGGATAAGTTCCACCCTAATCAGTTTGTCTTTGAAGGAGTTGTACACATCCAACGCCTCCGGACCTGCGTCGCCCATGAGGAGAGCACACTTTACATCTGATGCCGCTTTCTTTTGGCCTACTGCCACTATAAAGAAGTCAAACTTCTGTTTGAACAATTCCCAAGAGGCTTGGATGTTTCCAGTGCCAGTTTTGAGCTTAACAGGGCCTAGGCGTTGAGCCGCTAGCATGGGTTCACCCATTTTCTCGTCGTCACTAGTCACAAACTCACAGACACTTGCACACCGTTACACTTCACTTCACTATTCTTCAATTCTCACGCTTTTGCTAGTTTTCTTCCTTGGAAGTCGTTCTTCAGTTCGCCTGCAAGACTGCGCCATGTTCTAGTCGTCACTTTGTGGAGTGGATGCTTGGATGCTGAAGGATAATAATTACACGTTGAGTGCTAGGAATAGAATGAGGTTTATTGAAATATCCGGAAGTGACGTTTGGTCACATGACTGTTCTCATCGGCTCCATAGCCATCCCGCGTGACTGGTCTCTATGACCAATAGCAACCCAGCTCACAGTGGCGCCAACCTACAACAGGCGATGCGACAAAGTCTGTAACGGCAGACGAATGTGATGCCTGACGGTAGTTTTACCGGTGCATGAATTCATTCTGTGTGCTATGTATATTCCTTCCGTTTTTTTCCGGTCAAGTAATCTGCCCGAAATGGTATTGAGCACCTGCCTCTATCAATGTACATTCGTCCAAGAAAGCAACAGTCTTCCGTTATGAAAAAGCAGCAAGATACGGGGTCCTTGCTAACCTCATAAGCTCATCTTTGGAGCCACCATACTTTGCAGTCCCAGCCGGATACGTAGACTTCCTGAGTTCCATGGCCTTTGCGAGTCGCTACCTTTCGTAGGAGGGTGCCTGGTTTTGACAGATACGTGACCTTTCCTAAGATCCCCCTAGTTGATGCCCAGGCCAACTATATGCACGTCTGAGGCAGCCTGCTCAGGGGAAATCACATTATCTTCTCCTACCTTTTCCTACCTTTGTGATCTTGTTAATTTTCTTGGCATAATGAGATAGCACGAGACCCCCCTCCCCCTCCCCCCCCTCCTATATGGTAATTGCACTGATGATATGTTATTTTCGTTTCCACCAATTGAAGCAAGGCATCGACATACTTCTTGTCTCCAATCAGCTGCCTGACTCGCCCTGAAAGCTGGGTTATTTGTCATTTGGACTGTTTCCAAGTGGGGCTTGGTCTTTTATAACGTCACTGTCAGGATTACCTGCTGCAACATCAGAACACACGAGGCTGAATACTTCGTACAGCCACTGCAGAAGCAACTGCGAGGTCCTTATGTTCGACACCATTAATCAGAAATACAGAAGCTGCTGCATACAGGACCTTCTTGTTCAAATCAACCTCTGCTGAAGATAGTATATGGAGTCTTCTATATAAGTCTAGCGATTTATCGGAACAGCTTACCGTGCTTCCAAACTGCCATCTATAACAGGGATTTCTAAATTGAACTGGCTAAGAACAGCCATATTGTCAAAAGCTAGTAAAACAAACGTATATAAATACTCTCCAGTCACGTTCGGTAGTATGTTAAAGACCTAAGACAAAGAATAGCAACGCTATTGTAAAATCTGGAAGAATGTCCAAATACCACGCAACCCTATCCCGTGTTGCAGCCACGCCACTGCTAACCCGAGCGCCCCAAATTCGCGCAGCGGGTCTATGATATTGGAGACCCCGGCGGACGCGTATGTATTAACGCAGGGACGCCCTGCTGTACTAGGCAGCCCACAGCGCGTGCCCGTGCAGTGGGCTGCCTACCCCACCGGCGCGGTTGCCGCCCGAGAACGCCGTACGCTCAGCAGGCGACACCGTGTTGCCCGCTGGCGCTGCCTCTGCTGGTAGCGGACGATGCCTCAGCTACAGTGACTTCGGTATTTTCTCCGCTGGAATGCAAGAATGCCTCTGGAGACTACCCATTCCGATGGTTGTCTCTCTTTGCTCTGAGGTGCCTGACCACCAATCAGCAACGCGGTTTCGAGAGGATTTTCAGCTTCCTCAGCGCAATCAAAAAAAAAAAATACTATCCCACGAAGTGAGATACTGGTAGGCCCGGAGTTTCACGAGTTTTGGTTGTAACTGAAGTTTATTTATTGAAGTTTTTGGAAATGCTGTCCAAAAATTACGAATGGGGATATGATGTTTTGTTGATAGTGGCTATGGTAGGACTGGTTAGTTGTGTACCAACGTTGGTATTGTGAATTGAATGCATTAAATTTTAGTTTGGTGTATAGGTGTAGTTATAATTTAGGAAGTATTGACGGGGAATGAAATATAAAATGTTTGGTTTATTTTCAAAACATTCGATTATTGTGTGTTTTGTTGCAATCTGTTGTTTAGTTGTTGGAGGAAGTTGTAGGGAAGTCCGTGGAAGGTTGGCAGTAATTTGAATATGAATATGAATGGAGAGGAAAGAGAGTTGTTCAAGTGTGTTTGCGTTGCCGTGGTGATTTGAATTGTTTTGTGTGGACGCTGAAAGCTGTAAGATAATTTGTTGTAATCTGTGTGTACAAGTTTGTGGAAAGAAGAAATGTCTCAGCTTATCGAAAAAATTATGGGAACTAAGGTATGTTTTAGTGTTGGTATAAGTATGATTGAAGTGATGGAAGTGGAAAACTAATTATTTGTGTTTCTTATTCAGCGTGGAGCTGATGAATCTAATGAGGGTGGTGATTTTGCTAAGAAAGTGAAATTGAATGAAGGTGGGGTTACGGAAGCAGATTTGGAGCAAATGTTTGCGGTTGATTTGTTTGATGTAAGTATTATCGAGGTATTATGGTGGTTTGTTCGTATTCTTGAATGAAATTGATAATGTTGTATGATGTTGCAGGAAGTCGACAAAGTAGTGAATCGCGTTATTAAGAAGTGTTCGGAAGTTATGGAAGTCGATGTCAAGTATGCTGTGAAAGACATGTACACGATTGATATTGCAGGGAGGAGCAAGCCTGCGATTGTTGTTGGTGTGAGGAAGTTGGATGATGAGCATGGTGAAATTGAGTATGTGTGGTTGGTTGGGAATGCAGTGAGGAATGTAGAAGTTAGGAATGTGAAGGAGTGGAAGGCGAAAATAGAGTGTGGGGCAAAGTTGAGTTTGGTTTTTTCTGGCATGAAGTTGCAGAATGGATATAGTATGTATAATTTGAATTTTGTGAAGTCGTAGTTTTATATTGTTTCTTTTCAATTTGCATGTTTAATGATGCGTGTTTTTCTTGTTTTTTTTTGTTTAAGTTTAACTAATGTTTTAATGTATGCATGTGGTGGTTGCAATCTTTGGATTTTGAAGTAGTGTAGTGTGCATGATGGGTCTTTTGTCGAATTTTTCATTTGAATTTTATGTATGCATGTATGAATGTAGTGTTTGGAATGTTTGGAGTTTGAAGGATTTGGTTTATTTTTCAAGTAGTCTAGCATGCATGATGCACTTTCTGTTTTTATTATCATTTGATTTTTATGAATGCTGGAAAAATAAATGAATTGAAATGTTTTATGTTATGTGTTTTATTGTGTTTGGTGTTGGTGTTTCTGTTTAAGAAGCTGAAGTATTAGTAATTTTATTTTACTTTTAAAATTTGGAGTTTTGTGGGCTTCTAGTGCATGGTAACTCTATTGAAATAGTCAAGAAGGAATTTTTACATGGCAGAGGAAGGTAATGGGTACTTTAATGTGATGGGATGAAGAACAGGATAGGACAGTAAAGGTTTTGTGTTTGTGGCGCGATGAGATTTTGAGGGAAATGATGGGTGACGTGGGAAATGTTGACGAGAACGGTTTCCGGTGGTCGACGGTAGCTCGCTCTGTCGTCTGGGTACTGAACTACCAATCTAACTTTATTCGGATGATGTTAAAATACTAATTTTCAATTCATATCGAATGACAGAAGTACTAACCAACAAAGAATGTTGAAATAAATTTTAATTATTTGTACTGCAGCCGGGTACGCGTATGTGCAGTGCTGTGTGGTTGTAGTTCCGTGTCAAAATTGTTGAGCGAGTTAGCGTTGAGTCAGCCATTTACCTTTTCCGTCGCCGCTTATCACAACTAGAAGGATAGGGAGTTTGGTTATATTTACTAGGAAAACGGGAAAATTGAGAAAATGAATATTTGGAAAAAAAATAACGTTTGTTAACAGTTTGTAAAGATGGTGGTTTTGAAAATGATTTTAGTGGGAAGTGAGATGGAATGATAAGATTGATGAATTTTTCATACCGGGGGTGCTGTGGTGTGAAGGGCAATGTTCTGTCAATGTTGGATAGAGGAGAGTGAGAGGGCTGTGGTGTTTGTTGTGCTGTTGTATGTGTGAGATTTAAAAGTGCTCTGCACAATTTTATCTGTAATTAGTGGTTACTTGATTCGAAAAGCAATGGATGATTTTGTATTAAGAAGTTTGGTAACTGCTGTGGGTATGGCGTGTGGTATGTAAAGGAAAGAAGTGTTTGAAATTTGTTTTAATATGATTTAATTTTATGAGGTTATGTTTATGGCTGGAGTGTTGTATCTTTTCAGAGATTCATCAAAGAAATTTAAGAGGAGGACGAGGACGAGGTCGTGGTGGACGGGGACGTGGGTTTTGGAATCGTGGTGGTGAACGTGGAGCAGGGCGAGGAGGGCGAGGAAGTTATGGAAATGTTGGAAATGGTGGACGACGTTATTTTACGAGAGAAGAGAGGAGGTTGTACAAGGAGGGGAAGGAAAAGGAAATGTAAGTAATACTTTATTATGAAAAGTTTGTATTAAAATTAGAGTGTTATGAACTGTAACTTTGGATGTTTGACAGGGAAAGGAAGAATGGAAATGGAGAGAAAGAAAAGATTGAGAAGGATGATACAAAGAACGTAGAAGTTGATTTCAAAGAAATCAATGATTCTGGCATGGAGCAAGAAATCAATGCCATTCAGAAAGTGATCGAGAGTGACGTCTAATGGTTAAAATCTGGTGTTGGTGGATGTTTGTGTTTTGTGGTTTTTGCATGTTTAAATTTTGTGGTTTTTGCATGTACTGTTTTGGTTTCATGAGGAATAAATTGTTAACAGTTTGCATGAAATAAATTTTATCGTTGTTGTGTTTGATTAATTCTATCTTACTGTGTTGCATGTGCATGGTATATGAATGTAGAAGTTGATGGAATTTGGGGTTAAGGATCATGAGAGGCAAGGTTCGGTGTGCCAAATGAATTAAATTATTTTCGAATGGGGGCAGATGTAGTATGGTGGAGGTTGGGAAATGAAGAAAGAAAATTTGAAGTCTCTATGAATGTTGATGTTTATTATAAACAATGGGAAAGAAGGGTGGGAAAAAGTGAATAAAAAGTAAACACTAATAAAAAACTGTTGCAGACGAATTGTTCCCAGTGAAAAAGACATTAGATTGATGGAAGGAATGAGTATTTATATTGAAATGACATTCTAAAATTTTGAAAATTCTTTTGGTATCATACAAATTGAAACCAAGAATTTCATTAGCAGTGGTGCCTACTGGGATATATCCATTGTGATATTGCAGAGATTTTACATCTGAAAGTTAAGAGGGAAAATTTTAGGTAAACTTAACATATTGGTTGTGGAAATTTTAGTAGTTGAATGACTTACCAGAAGAAGGGAGATCAAAGGAACAGATGATTGTGTTTGATTTCAAATCATGGACTGTTATATGTTTTTTGCCTCCAACAATTGCAAGATTTTCGTGAGTGGACAGAGCAAGATGGTTTTGTGATCGTGATGGTAGACGTGAGGATGAGATCTGTGAAGAAAAGCACTGGTCAAGGAAAGAAAGTTGGGTGGGATAGTAGTTTTCGAAGGAGATGGAACATACCATTTTACCAGAATTGATGTCATACAGTTTTAAATGTCCTGGTTTTGTCAGTAGCACGAGGATATTGGTTTTGAGAAAAAATCCTTTTTTTAACCACCCTTTGAATGGGATAGCTGCATTTGCTATTGATGTCCTGTGGAAGAAAAAAGTGTTATTTCAATATTTAATTGGAAAACTGACTAATGAATGTTGACTTCATGATGAGTACCATTTAACATCTTGCTGTATGTCAGAAATGTCATATGTGAAATATTGCCAAAAGTTAGAGATAGCAATGAAGGTTGTTGGAGATGTCCAAATGAGATCTCGAAGGGTGTGATTATCTGGGAAATCAATCTGAAATTTAAAATGGAGAAAAGGAAATGTGAGACGCAGAAGTAGGTGGTTTTTAAGAGTAGAAATTAAGCAAGGAAGTGACTTACTTTTGAAGTCTTGACTGTTGTTTTCTTATGAATATCGAAAAGCTGAATTGTGTTGTGTTTGCAACCGTTTATGATGAGTAATGAATTAATGAAGTTGGGTGAACTTGTGATGAATTTGCATGTGTTATTGGTGCATGAACAAGTAAAGCCATGGGAATGATTTGATGTAATGTTGAAGATGTTTAGCTGTTAAAAGAAAAAGGATAAAGGAAATGGATTTAATGTAACATGATAAATGGTGATGGTATTAAAATGCTGGAGTTGAAGTGAGACTTACAGATCTGTTGTCATTGAAGTAGATTAAATTGTCATCGAGCCAATTTGAGCAAATTACTGGAGTCTTTGGTTGTTCCAGTTGGTGCGGAAACCTTGTTCTTGTCATTGAGAAGTCGGAAAAGTATGGGACAATGGATCTTTCACCTATTTCTCTGCTTTGAAGATTTGTGATCCAAGAGGAATGCATGATGTAGGGAATAACTACAATGGTTGAAAAGTTTGCGATTTGATTTGGGTAAAGGCTGTGAGAAGTTGTGCCAACTGCCAGCACAATGGTCAAGGTTTTCACATTTCTTAAGTAGTGGTTGTGGGGTTGTGTTTTTTTGAAAAGAGGAAGTTTTTGAATTTTTGAGATAAATTGTTTATTTCATAAACAGAAATGATTTAAAATTATTGAGTTATTATAAGTTTTTACAGGTGTGACATCCTCTTCAAATAAAAAGACTTGTTTCAGCCGAAATACCAGTTAGTTCCTCTAACATTCTTCAAAGATGAAGATTTTAGTGGTTAAGTACAATAAGAAAAGAGGAAATTGTTGAAAAAAAATAGAATGTGTTATTTACCATAAATTAAAGGGGTGTTTGTTTTTTAGAGAAATTGCAGGTCGAGAAAGGTTGGTGAAGTTTGTTGAGGAACAGACAGGTGGTTCGTGTCCATTTTGTGGCTGGAAAAAAAATGCAAAGGTGAGCAACAAGGATAAACGGAATTAAAGTAGTTGGAAATGTAATGTAGTATACTTACACACATGTATTGTTTTGGATGATGCAGGTTTTTGTTTAACTGGTTTGTTGAACTAGGGCGGAACTTGAGTTGTCATCTGAAAAAAAAATTGAAAAGGTAAGGAACATGCATAAACAGGATGAAATTAAGTTCCAATATAATGTAGTATACTCACATACATGTATTGTTTTGTCTGACACAGGTTATTGGCAATTGATGATCAAAGAAGAAAATATGTTGAAATCTTGAAATGGGATGGTGGTTTTAACTTTGCTTTCAAAGTTTGTGGAGGGAAGTTGAACTGCGATGATGGTTTCATCTTTGGTTTGAAAGCTTGTGAAGGTAGTTCCTGAAATTGACAAGAGAGAAGAAAGTTTTTGATGTTAGTTTTTAGTATTAAAGAAAGAGTGTTGAAGGACAGAAAAATGTGGTCGTTACTCACTGTAGGGTGTTGTAGTTAAAATCTGTGATGGCTCATAGTCATTGCAGGAAGAAAGTGATGATTGGTCTGGAAAAGAAAACAGATGCAGGTTGTTAGTTATGAAATGTGTAGTACGAGTAATGAAAAAATAATGTTTGTAACATTTTACCTTTGGACTTAGTTGCTTGGTGGAAACTATAGGTGCAGTGGAAGTGTTTGTTTTCTTGTAGTAGAAATATTATATTTGAAACCAAATGGGTTTATGGTCACTAATTGGTGATTCATAAAGAAATGCAGCACGGTTTTTGTTCGAGGAAAAAACTAAATCAATCAATGTGTTATAATCTGTAGTACAATCACCTTGTAATGTATAGAAGAATTTATTTTTGACCATATAATCATGTAATTTTTCTGGTTGCAAGTTAAAATCTCCAAGGAATAATTTCATCATTGTGTGAAAAATGTGATAATGTAATACTAAGGTTTTGTAATAACAAATGTGTTGGATATTTTGGAGATTTATGAAGGAAGACTATGCTTAAGTTTTTATATTGAAATCCAACAATATCTAGGAATGAATGCAAATTTGTTCCTTGAAAAATGGTGTCTGTTGCAATGTGAATAATTTTAACCAAATGAATGTGTTCATTTTTTATGTAGGCTGCTGATCCAAATGGATGTCTTTTTGGCAAAACACAATCCTTTCTGTGAAAACATGAGTATCCTGGAATCTCGTGATGTTCATCCTTTTGAAATCGTGTTTCAACGAACATCAATATTTCAGCATTTGTATAGAATGGATGAGAATTAATGAATGGTAAGTGCAAGTTGAGTGATCGACAGTTGTGAAAAACAGATTATGAAGAATTGTGTTCTTGTGGAAATTGTAGCATGAACTGAAGTGGTGATTCTGATTTCATTTTCTTTATAACAGGGATTGTCAAATCAAATTGGGATGGAGGTTTTGGAGGAGTGTAAGTTCCTTGAATGTACAATCCTTTGAGGGATGTGACACGACTGAATGCTGTATAAAGATGTTTGCGAGTCATACGTTCTGTCCCAACCAGAACCTTTGGATATGTAGAACTTTGAGCTTTGTAAGAAGTCATTGCTTGTGCGGGAACAATACTAAACTGTTTTCGTGTGCATTGTTTTGTGGAACCAAAACTGAAAGGTATTGTTTTTGTAATTCTTTCGAAAGGTGTCCATGTTGATTGAGCATTGTCTAATCTGATTTTGTCTCCAAGAGCAATTCGAGTGTTTTTCCCAACTTGTGGATCTTCAAAGTGGAGATAAATTCTTAGAGGTATTAATTCTTTTCTGATATTATGACCCATAACAATTTTTTTAAAATACCACATGCTCCATTGGCAATACCATCTTGAACATCAAGATTAGTGGTGATCATGTATCTAGCACCAATTTTTGCAAGGAAGCGTAGTGGTAGTCCTCCTGTGTTTTGTACAGTTTTTGTATGGAAAAATTGTAGTTCTGAATCTTTTAGAATTTTGTTTCCAGGTCCTGTTGCAATGTCAATTGCTTCACAAACACATCCCTCGTCAAAATCATATGTTAGAGTTTTCTGATTATATTGGTCAACAGATTTATTTGTATAGTATATTGCATGTGCATCTGTCATCGTTATGTCTTGTGGCAGATTCAGACTTGAGAGCTGTCTTGATTTGAAAATGTGATCATCGTCATCTGTTGTCTCTCCGATTGCCAGACGATTTAGTGCATTTGCAAATTGGATATCATCTTTCTGTCTCATGATTTCAGTTAGCTCATATATCTGAAACATGCTCCACAATGGTGACATGTAATATGTTTTATTGACCCCATCTGTTATTGTTATAATTTCATTGTTAACAGTAGCAAGAGTGGACATTGAATCAGATAATGGATTATAAACTGGGGGAAGCATTACAGGAGGAAGTTGATTGAAATCTCCAATAGTTATTATTGAAATTCCTCCAAATGGTTTGTCATTTTCAAAGATTTCTTGTAATCTATTGTTGATTATTTGAAAAAGGTGAGTTGAAACCATGGAAATCTCATCAATTATTAACAATTTGAGTTTTTTAAATTGAAACATTAATGTGTTTCTTTTGTCAGCAGATAATTTATTTTTGAGTTCTTTTTCCAAACTGAAAAGGGGTCAATACAAAAACACCCTCCTCAAAGGGGATGGCTCGATTGGTCTAATGATAGTTAACCTAAAAAGTTTTCTAATTAATCCATGGTATTTTTGAATGTTAAGAAAATTATTGGCATGAGTTCACCTAATTATTCTGAATTATTTAAAATTATTTATAGTAATTTATAATTATTTGGAATTAAAGAAAATATTGGCAAGGTTAGGTTAGGTTTGGCAAGGTTAGGTTAGGTTAGGTAAGGTTAGCTTGGGTTAGGTTTTTCTATCATAATTCCAATTAATTATAAATAACTATAAATAATTTAGAATAATTTTAAATAATTCAGAATAATTAGGTGAACTCAAGCCAATAATTTTCTAAATATTTAAAAATACCTAGGAATAATCAAGAAACTTTTTAGGTCAACTATCATTAGACCAATCGAGCCCACCTCTCCTCAAAAACACCCCCCTCTGAATTAAAATGTAGTTTTCTTTTTTTCTTGACATTCTTGTGTTTTATTTCATTTTCCGTTTGAATAAATGAATTATAATGGTTTTTAAATGAGACACATAATTTATAAAATACTTTTATTGATTTTAAGCATTATAAAATAATTTGTCGTATTTTAGAAGGTCTGTGGTTGTCTGTTAAACATTTTATTTCAAAATCCCTCTTTTAAACAACATTTCCTACCTATTTAAACGAGCTCGGTGGTCCGCCGCTGACATTCTTATTTTTCATACCAAAAACAACGATCCACAGTTAGGTGACTACTTTTACAGGCCACTTCCCCTACCCCTTGTGGTGCGGGTGCCCGATAGTCCGTTCGCTTAAAAAAAGAGGTGGCGAACTCTACTAACCTAACCTAACGGGGCGAGGGTCCTCGTTTGTGGGAGCACCCTATAGCGAACGTACTATTGTGAACCCCCACTATTGGGTGCAGCGTTTGTAGACTCTAGAAAGTGGCCTTCCCCGATAGTCCGTTCGCTTAAAAAAAGAGGTGGCGAACTCTACTAACCTAACCTAACGGGGCGAGGGTCCTCGTTTGTGGGAGCACCCTATAGCGAACGTACTATTGTGTACCCCCACTATTAGGTACAGCGTTTGTAGACTCTAGAAAGTGGCTTTCCAAGTCCGGCCCTGTTTTTGGTATGAAAAATTAGAATGGACACGGCGGACCTCCACGCTCATGTGAATAGGTAGGAAATGTTATTCAAAAGAAGGATTTTGAAATAAAATGTTTAAAAGACAACCAAAGAACTTTTAAAATACGAGAAATCATTTTATAATGCTCAAAATCAATAAAAATATTTTTTAAATTATGTGTCTCATTTAAAATTAATAATAATTACATTCTAAAAAAGAAAAATTGAATAACCCCCAAAAATGGCAATAATATAAAAAAAATACATTTTAATTCAGAGGGGGGTGTTTTTGAGGAGGGTGTTTTTGTGTGTTCCCCTGAAAAGAATTGAAAAAATGCTATGAATTGTTTGCCCTCCAACGTTGAAAGCTGCTTTTCCTGTGGGAGCGCAGATCAGAAAATGAATATCATTTGGATCATTTCCGAGTTCATGTAGCCAAAATCTTAATGCAGTTTGTGTGATGGCTTTCAGCAACGTACTTTTTCCCACTCCTCCAGCTCCTGATATGAAATGGAAATATTGTTTGTGTGGGTGTGTTTTTATCATGTGCATGAAATTATCATGATATTTTCTCTGTTTTAGGTTTAAATTGGAAATGAGTTTGATATAGTCTTCTTCAAGGGAACACACAAAAACACGAGATGGGCTCATTTCATTGCCAGGCACTTGATCCAAATAATTAAAAAACATTTTTAAAATTAATTAGTTCCCTGCACGGCGACTGATCCAAAAAGAAACCGGCAGTTGATCCAAAATAAAAATAAAATAAAATTTAAAAAAATATATATTCCAAGAAATGAATTAATTTATAAAATGCCCTCTTAAACGCCTCCGCGACCGTCCACTCAGTTCGTGACCTCTTGACAGTTTTGCCCCGGGTGACGCCCCTGGCAGGTATGCAACCCGGTTTTGAATGTGGGCTGGCCGTGACCGGTGAAGGTGTGGCGGGATCGTCCTGGGTGGTTCTGGGTTGAGTAGGACACTGCGTGTGAGGCTACCTGAAATCGTGTATGAGAAATTAAGCGCCACGTAGAGGGTGACGCTCCACGAGAAAGGCTCCGTGCGAAGCTATGTGAGAAATCAGATGTGCGTACGCTAAGCGTGCGTTTTGTTTGTTTGGCTATTCTTAAAATCAATACTAAGAAGAAAGAAGGAACATATATTAACTTGTGGACTCTGTATGTTGTGAAATGATTGGAAGGAATTGAACACCTATGCTAGTTTTGAACTGTCACCAACGAAGTTCTTGAGCCACGCGCGGGTTGTCAGAGCGGAATTCTCATACCGTAGCCTCTTGTGGAGCGTGATAGAGTAGCTGATGCTGAATTCCTCATAAGAGAGATCAGCTAGCCTCGCACGCAGTGTCGTTCTGAACTCAGAACGCCAGCAGCAAGCTCACGCAGCAAGCTCACACCCAAAAGCGGGTTGCATACCTGAGGCGGGTGGGGGCAAAACTGTCAGAGGTCTCCAACCTAGAGTGACAGTCAGCGACGGAGGTGCCCCATGAAGCATTAATCTTGAATAAATATTTTTTTTAAAAAGTAGCATAATTTTTACATTAATTTCTGTGATTAGCAATAAATTTTGGAGTGATTAGCAATTAATTTAAAATTCTTAAATAAATAATTAAAAATGTTTTTTTTTATTATTTTTTTCTCTACACCGCGGTTGATCCAAATTGTGGACCAAGTGCCTGGCAATGAAATGAGCCACTCCCAAAAACACCCTCCTCAAAAAACACCCCCTCTGAATTAAAATGTATTTTTTTTTTATTCTTGCCATTTTTTTGGGTTATTTAATTTTTCTTTTTTAGAATGTAATTATTATTAATTTTAAATAAGACACATAACTTAAAAAATATTTTTATTGATTTTGAGCATTATGAAATGATTTCTCGTATTTTAAAAGTTCTTTGGTTGTCTTTTAAACATTTTATTTCAAAATCCTTCTTTTGAATAACATTTCCTACCTATTCACATGAGCGTGGAGGTCCGCCGTGTTCATTCTTATTTTTCATACCAAAAACAGGGCCGGACTTGGAAGGCCACTTTCTAGAGTCTACAAACGCTGTACCTAATAGTGGGGGTACACAATAGTGCGTTCGCTATAGGGTGCTCCCACAAACGAGGACCCTTGCCCCGTTAGGTTAGGTTAGTAGAGTTCGCCACCTCTTTTTTTAAGCGAACGGACTATCGGACTATCGGGCACCCGCACCACAAGGGGTAGGGGAAGTGGCCTGTAAAAGTAGTCACCTAACTGTGGATCGTTGTTTTTGGTATGAAAAATAAGAATGTCAGCGGCGGACCACCGAGCTCGTTTAAATAGGTAGGAAATGTTGTTTAAAAGAAGTATTTTGAAATAAAATGTTTAACAGAGAACCACAGGCCTTTTAAAATACGACAAATTATTTTATAACGCTTAAAATCAATAAAAGTATTTTATAAATTATGTGTCTCATTTAAAAACCATTATCATTCATTTATAAAAACGGAAAATGAAATAAAACACAAGAATGTCAAGAAAACAAAAAAACTACATTTTAATTCAGAGGGGGGTGTTTTTGAGGAGGGTGTTTTTGTATTGACCCTTCTTCAAGCATTAAGAGTGGTATTTGAAATGTATTACGTGATTCGGTGTCTGTTAGTTTTAGACTTGGAATGTCAGTAGCGATATCACAGTCTCCAGCTCCCAGTTCATAAATGCAAAATTCATCTGTTGATTTCACATTATCATTTTCTTGTTCATCAATGACATCTTCATTTCCATCTTCTATACTTCTGATTGCTTCATCTAAGTCAATTGATAATTTGAAGTTATACTTCTCTGCATTTATTTTTATTGATTGTTCATTTTCTGTGTATAAATTGAATGCATTTTCAATGAGATGTGTTTCATCCGTCCAATGATGGTAAAGCATTACTTGTTCTCTATGGTAGTTCTCTTCATCTTCGAGAACATTGTAGTTTCTGAATCTAATTACTTTTCCTTTATTTCTGAGTCTGATATATCCCTTTTCATTTTTCAGGGGAATCCATTTGGATGTTTTTTTGATGGTTTGGTTGTCATCATTATCAGCATCACTATCACATGATGATTCATCATGACAAGGTTCTTGTTCTCCTTGATAGGATTTGATTTGTCGTTGATAGTCATAAAGAGAAGCATAATCAGCAAGACACAGATTTGACAGAGAATCTGGCCGATTAATGTAATGTTCTATGAGTCCTTCATTAGTAACATCTGTGCTGTTTTCTGGCAGTTTTTTTAATTGTTCTAATGATTTTAGTAATTGAACTCTCTGATGAGGTAGAGCTGTATTGATGTATATTACTGCACTTGATTTCTTTGCTAATGGTATACTCAAAAGATGGCAAACTGCTTCCTGTGCAGAAATTTCTGATTTATTTGTGAATGTGTTCACATAATTTCTTAGTTGTTCTTTGAGTGGCACATTGCCTCGTTTTAAATCTGTTGCCATATCTTTTAATAGCTTTGAAAGTCCTTTTTGACTTTTATTTATGTAGTTGAGAACATATTTAACTGTTGCATATGGGTCCAAAACAAATTGGATGTCCATATTGGCTTGCCACAAAACTAGTAGTTCTGTGTTGTATGCATTAATCTTTCTTTCATTTAAATTTCTTTGAAGAAAAACTGTTGCACGTTTTAAAGTTGATCTTATTGCCAAAATGTATGTCTTTTCATCTACATGCAATTTTTGTAAAAATGTGTCAAATGAACAGTTTTCATCAGCTTTGGCTATCTTTTCCATATCAATTTTAATCTGATTATATATCTTTTTAAGATTGTTTAGCTCTTCTTTCTCCATATCTTGTATTGGAGAAAGAATTGTTGTTTCACGCATTGGAGGTTTTGGATAATGGAAGCGGCACTTTTGGTTGCCTTTCTTGCATGTTTGGGTGTGTTTGTGGTATTGTCTTTTTAACAGATGTCCTAGTGATTCATCTTTTGCACAAGTTATGAATTCATCTATAAAAACTTGACATCTTTTGATACTGTCAGGGTCATCTGGATTGAAAATTGGACAGTTATCCAACCAAAGAAGCATATGAGAATGTAAACTTCCCCTCTTTTGTGCCTCATATCTTCGAAACGAATGTAAAATTTTATAATGTTTGAATGGTCCCAAAGGAGTGTTTTGTATAATTTTCATCAATGCATTAAATTTATGATGAAAATACCACGCACATGTTACAGGATCTTTTTTGACCAGACCTGTTCTTTCAAGTTTTGAAAGTAAATTTGCTTCATCTTCTGTTATATCTTGTTCATTGTTCAGTTTAACCAAGATAACGAGAAGTTCCACCCAAAATGGTTCAGCAGCTGTGAAAGTGGTGAAAATATGTGCTGGACCAAATTGCCGAATCATTGCCATGGCTTCTTTGGATTTTTTTTCCCAATAAGCTGGACTCGATCGATCTTCATCAAGAACTCTGTACCCTTCGTCTTGTTGAATTAAGTTATCTAATCCTCCTGGTTGTAAAATCTCACCTGCACTTTTTTTTTTTGCATCTTTCTTTTTCCTTAGCGCAGTACTAATTCGATTTACCAAACGTCTTAATCGAGATTTACAGAAACTCATGAAAAGTTTGGGAACATGCTTTGCAGCTCTACGATCAGCACTTTTTATTTCAAATTTTCGAAGTTCAGCCTCTTTGAGATTAATTTTGAATTGTCTTGGTTGTCCACAATATATAGATGGAAAAGAAAGGACTTCAGCATCTTCGTCTTGAAGTAATGAAAGAGGGATTCTGTCTTCCCCTGGTGCTAATGTTATTCCTGTACTTTTGCTTATGTGGTCTGGGATGGTGTCAGGAATTACCATAGTTTGTTGGTTTTGTAATTCATTGTCATCTTCACTGTCATCAGTATCAACGTTATCAGTTCTTCCTATTGATGAGAAGAGATCAACATTGGAATCAGGGGTATTAATTTTTTGAGAACTGAGATCACATTCTGTTTCATTAATGTTAATATTTTGGTTTTCAAAGTTTATTTCAGTGATGTCATTACTATTTTGAATTGTTACAACATCAAATGCTTTGTTTGCATTATTCATCCAATCTGTATTTAATGAAATGTTATATTTTTTGTATAACGGTGTTTTCACCAGATACTCTGCCACTTTGTATACCTTTTCTGGTCGAACAAGCTGGCATATAACAGGATTTTTATCTGACATCCTTTTTTGTAATTTGACAAGAATTGTTTCTGATTCACTCATGTTTCGTGGTAAAACATTTACAGTTGAATGAAGATCTGTTGGAACATTTATGCAACTTCCTTTTAACCCATATTGTCCCCCTGCATATGGTTTCAATTCAAGTATTTTCATAAATGGTTGTCTAACTGCTAGTAACCTCTCCTCTAGCTCTGTTAAATCTTTAAAAATTTCAGGCATTTCTGGAAATGCAACACCGTTCACAAGTGCATTGGTTGGTGTTGTGTGACATTTTAATTTTGGTTTACAAGTATTGCAGACTATATATTTATCATTGTTCTTTGCATTATATATACATATAGGTTTTAGTTGAAATGATGATAAATGTGAGAACTCTGTCATATGTGAAACAGATTTGAAGAAATTCATTTGACCACAGCATGAACAGATATGTGTAGGACCCTCTCTAATTTCTTTCATGTAATTGTTAATGAGTTTCTCTTTTTTAGTTTCATCAGAAGGTTGAAGTTTATTTTTTTTTGAATTCTCATAGTAATCTCTTTTTCGGGTCTTAGCTTCCAATGGTGTGTTGTGATCTCTGTTTTTCGCTGCTTCATTCTTTCTAGCCTTGTATTCTGAATCATTTTCCAATCGATCTTTAACATTTTGCAAATTTCTAGCCTTGTATTCTGAATCATTTTCCAATCGATCTTTAACATTTTGCAAATTTCTAGCCTTGTATTCTGAATCATTTTGCAATCGATCTTTAACATTCTGCAAATTTCGTGCTTTGTATGTAGCATCATTTTTTAATCTGTTTTTAACATTTTCCAAATGTTTTGCTTTATATTCTGGATCAGTTTTTTGTTTAAGTTTTTCATAACTTTTAGCACTTTCTTGAATTTTTTTTTGTATTCAGCATCAATGCTTAACTGATGTTTTTTCCATGATGACCTTGTGTTTTTCTTTGTTTGAGACTGTTCATCAGACAAATTCAATAATTTAACTTCCATATTACTTGACAATAGAAAAGGATTATGAAGTTTTCTTTTCTTTGCTTCTCTTGCTACAGCAGTGTTCAACTTTCTCTTTTGTGTGTGATTATCAGATGAATAAGCTATGTTTTCTTCCACGTTACTTGACAACTGCATTGGGTTATTAAGTTTTGATTTTTTTGCCTCTCTTGCTTTAGCAGCTTTCAACTTTCTTTTTTGTGCTTTTGAAATTTGTGATCTTTGTTGATTAAAGCAGTTTTTGGAATCTACTTTTTCATCATCTTTTTCAACAGATTCAGAATTGCTTTCACGATCAGGTTGGCTCAAATCAGAGCTTCCTATAAGATTGCTATCATAATTAGGTTGGCTGAAATCAGAGCTTCCTATGAAATTGCTTTCATGATCAGGTTGGCTGAATTCAGAGCTTCCTATAGTATCAGATTTTTCACATTTTTGGTCAGGGCAGCTGAACGTACAACTTCCTTTGGGACCAATTTGTTGATCAGGACGGCTCAAAGAAGAGCTTCCTATAGGATCAGATTTTTCACATTTTTGGTCAGGGCAGCTGAACGTACAACTTCCTTTGGGACCAATTTGTTGATCAGGACGGCTCAAAGAAGAGCTTCCTATAGGATCAGAGTTTTGACATATGTGGTGAGGGCGGCTGAATAGACAGCTTCCTTTGTGACCAGTTTGTTGATTACATTCGTTTGAATCAAAGTTTTTAACACAATTATCAAAATCATTATGAGGCTCAAGTAACATTCCTCCAAAATAATCATTTGTGTTATCCAAAAAACATATAGGAACTATATTGTAGCATACCTGAGGAGGATTGATATCTTGTAAATGTGTAGCCATTTCCTGTGTGGAGCAAAAGTGTATTAAAACAGCTGCACCAGTACCGTCAATTTTACCAAACTTATTTCTCATGTGGGGATCAAACATCCAAAACTCATTGTTTATCTTCATTATCCCTACTGAATATTCTGCATATGTCAAGACACCAAGATTACGTTCCTCAAAAAACTGATGTAATCCATCATTGAGAAAAATGGGCCAGTTTGGACCATGGTTGTGAATTGGACCATCAACATAAGATGCTGTATCTGCTAGGAGTACCAATTTTTGTCCATTAGGAACACATACTTCAGTATGAATTTCATGTGGCTTCAAATATGAAAACTGCCGATCACTTCTGAGATACGACAAAGAATATAATATGTCTCCGGCCTGGAAAAGAAATGAAACCAAAATTTTGCAAAGTTCACTCCGCACAACAACTTTCTACTTATCAAAACCATAATGACAGTTATCCATACCTTTACACAGTCATCAATTTCAGACTTTTTCCACAAATTTGGATTTTTCACAAGTGCATATGCACATGACATAACACTAATAGCGCAACATTGTCTCCCTTGATATTCAAATTGCTGAAGTGCTTGATGGATAGAGCCTTGTAGAACCTTCATGTTACAATTATTGTTAAGAATAATACAATATTTTCTTATCAAAAACCACACCCAGGTTCTCAATTCACTATTTTATCAAAACACCAAAACAAAAGAGACGTGGTTTCCATGGACATGTTTATTCCAAGGGCACTTCCCTAGTGTATCGCTTGTTTTCTCATACACTTGCCACCTAGCACTAGCCTCCTGCAAGGCTCTGGCACTGTTGTAACCCCCTCTCCCCCCCCCCCCACCAGTCCCCAACGGTCCTGACTCTTGAGTCGCCCCTCTTTTAGCGGGGCCTCGGCTTGACTTGGCTCGGCTCGCCACATCGACAATGGGTACCCGGCAAAGGCTACGCAACAAAAAAGAAGGACGTCCGATTTGGCTGTGCTCTGGAGAAGGACAGAATGATACTGAGTCAGGCAGAGGTTGCTGATGCAGCCTGCTGACGAGTCGAGCATAGCTCGTCTAGAGGCGTTGTAACAGTAGCTCTGTCTCTTGCTATCACCATTGGATGGAGAGAGCAAGCTGAAGTTTGAAGTGGTTTTTCTGATCAGTATGATATTTTTTGAATGTAACAACACGCTAGACCATTTAATACGACTATTGTCCGTAATTCTGTTAGACAGATTTTTGATTTTTTAGATCGTTTTGATTTTGGACTAGTGGTACCTGTTGACGAGGTGCTCTGTCTCTTACTTTCCCCATTGAAAGGAGTGAGAAAGCCGACTTTAAAACTCGTTTTTAAACGGTGTGTGATATTTTTGAAGTGTAAAAACACGTCAGCGTGTCTTGTATGAGTACCCTTCGATAATCTGGAGAGTTTGAAAAACTTCTGTCAGAGGGCCATATGGGGCTATGCTTCCAAGAAAAAAAAAAAACAGTCGAATCTGACGAAACTATAAGGCAACTCCGTTTCACTCCGTGCCTAAAAAAACAAGCAAAGGAATCGGTTGCAGCTTCTTATGCTCTAGGCGTTGCTTCGTATTCGGGCACATTTTAAGGTGAAAGTAACTTATTATAGATTGCCGATTCATATACTTTGCATACACTTCACACTCAATCGGTTGAACAGGTCGTTGGTGTCTGCTGTCAGACCAACATTCCTCCCTAAGAGATGATTCAAAAGTTCACGTCTCGCATGTACGCTCGGGACGCAGCAGTGCAGGGTGCCGAGATCAGTCATACCCATCTATTGAAAAAACCTGTCATATTATGCTTGTATTTTTTCTGTATTTTTAAATACAGGGTGTTAATTCTCGTTTGGGACGTAAATATAGGGTGGATAGGACATGCGAAGGGGATCATTTTTTACCAATGGACTAGTGGGCGCAAACGTCTAACAACGCGGGAATTTGCGATTTCGTAATGAGCTTTCGCGCCTGCAACCGAGCGCACGCTGCTGTGTTGCGGGCTGCCTGCGCCACGGCGCTGCAGCATTCGCACGCTGGGCAGCACTCGACGGCGGCGGCGTGTCGTCTGCTGGCGCTGTCCGGTGACTGCAGACGACACACCCGTCAAGGCAGCGGTAGTGAGAGCAGCAACAGTGACAGCAGCTCTGATGATGAGGTTCGTTTTGGTTTTCCTGTGCAGTTTGTTTTTTAAATTCAGACAGTTAAAACTCTACTGTGGTTTAAAGAGACTTGCCTTTAGTTATATTTGACACAAAAATAGTGTGTAAGGCTTTTAATTATTTATAAAAAAAGTTTCTTTGTTGTGAATTTGTCCTTACTGTCTGTGTTAGGATGGAAAGCTTGCGGTCGTCACCAAGAGAACCAAGGCCATTCCTGCCAGGGAGGGGATTTGCTGGCCCTTTTCAGCTATGCTGACAAATTGTGGGAGCCCCACAACATCGTTCAACGGAGTCCCTCTGGTCTAGCAGCTTCCAGCAAAAATAAAGCTGTGGGATATCCAAAGATGACTCCTCTAAAAGTCAAGCAATGTGAGGGTATGCTGAGCTCTCTCTCTCACTATTAGACTTTTTAATCTCCAGCACTCACAATCCACTATTGTTGAACACATTTTTATCTGTATTTTTCCCCCTTTTGTTCCAGAATTTTTGAAGAAGAGGGCAGAAGCCGAGAATGCCTCCAAGGAAGAGGTGGAGTTGAGGGTGGGACGTACGAGCTACATCCTTGGGCAGCGGATCGCTAGTGTTAGGAAAGCTTTCCGCATCCAAAACATCAACATCCCAACTACAGAAGAGGCTCAACAAGAGAGAAAGAGAGGAAAGCTTTGAATCAAAAGAAGAGAGGAAACTCTCAATGATTTGTTGAAACCCTTAATGTTCAATACGGGTGTGAAGTTGGCAACAAAAAAATTTGTTGTCACAAAAAAACCTTTCCATGCTCCGACTTTAGCCAGCTGCCATCTAGGGTGACCACCCATCCCAAGGTCATCCCAACAGCCGCTGATGGCCCTGAGCCATTCCCAACAGCCGCTAATGGCCCTGAGCCATCGAGCCCCCGCTGGGGCACGGGCGATGCAGGCCGCTGTCCGGCGGGTCTGCCTACCTCCCAGGGGCATTTTTGGAAAAATCGCTAATACGTGGCCCCATGGACCCCCGATGAGGCCCAGTCGACGCAGACCGCTGTCCGGCGGGTCTGCCTACCTCCCAGGGGCAGTATTCACAAAATCGCTTATACGTGGCCCCATTGGCCCCTGAGGGGCCCAGTTGATGCAGGCCGCTGTCTGGCGGGTCTGCCTACCTGCCAGGGGCAGATTTCACAAAATCACTAATACGCGGCCCCATGGACACAAGATGAGGCCCAGTCAATGAAGGATGCTGTCCGGAGGGTCTGCCTACCTCCCAGGGGCAGTTTTCACAAAACCGCTTATACGTGGCCCCTTTGGCCCCCAGTGGTGCCCGGTTAATGCAGACCGCTGTCCAGCCGGTCTGCCTACCTCAAAGGGGCACTTTTCACAAAATTGCTTATACTGGGCTTCTGGCTCCCTAGAGGGCCCCGGCTGATGCAGGCCGGTGCCAGACGGGCTTGTCTACCTCCCAGGGGCAGTATAAAGAATGAGGCCTGTACTCTACCCCCGATGCAGACCGCTGTCCGGCGGGTCTGCCTACCTCCCAGGGGCAGTTTCTTCAAACCGCTAATCCGTGGCTCCAAGGCCCCTTTAGAGGGCCCCAGTTGGTGCAGGCCGCTGCCTAGTGGGTTTTCCTACCTCACCGGAGCAGTATCAAGAATAAAGCCTTTATGCTACCGCCATGGGCCCTGATAGGGCCCACTTGATGCAGACCGCTGTCCGGCGGGTCTGCTTACCTCCCAGGGGCAATTTCGAGACCCCATGGCCACAGGCGGGAGGTCGGAGCATAAAATC
The DNA here is from genome assembly GCA_038380765.1 of Odontothrips loti. Lineage (NCBI taxonomy): Eukaryota > Metazoa > Arthropoda > Insecta > Thysanoptera > Thripidae > Odontothrips > Odontothrips loti. The sequence continues at coordinate 2,087,336 of CM076251.1, read as the reverse complement.
GCCGGAAAATGTCCGGAAAAGTCCGAATTTCATTCGGAAACAATTTTGTCAACTCGCCTCAATGTGCCTCTTTGCTTAGAGAAACCAACAGATCAGCGCCCAAGCCATGTTGAGGGGTAGTTGACATAATTGTTGCCAATCCCCGACGGGGCCGCCAATTTCTCAGCGATAGGTCGGACCATTAAATCGCCGGAAAATGTCCGGAAAAGTCCGATTTTTCTTTAACATCAATTTTGTCAACTCGCTTCAAAGTGCCTGTCTCAGCGATACGACACAGTTGGACTTGGAGCATTAGCGCCCAAGCCCTGTTGAGGGGTAGTTGACATAATTGTTGCCGACCCCCGACGGGGCCGCCACTTTCTCAGCAGGAGGTCGGACCATTAAATCGCCGGAAAATGTCCGGAAAAGTCCGATTTTCATCCGGAAACAATTTTGTCAACTCGCCTCGATGTGCCTCGTTGCTTAGAGAAACCAACAGATCAGCGCCACAGCCAAGTTGAGAGGTAGTTGACATAATTGTTGCCGACCCCCAGGGGGCTGCCACTTTTTCAGCGGGTGTTCGGAGCATTAAATCGACGGAAAATATCCGGAAAAGTCCGATTTTTCTTTAACATCAATTTTGTTAACTCGCTTCAAAGTGCATGTCTCAGCGATTCGACACAGTTGGACTTGGAGCATTGGCGCCCAAGCATGTTGAGGGGTAGTTGACATAATTGTTGCCGACCCCCGACGGGGCCGCCACTTTCTCAGCAGGAGGTCGGACCATTAAATCGCCGGAAAATGTCCGGAAAAGTCCGATTTTCATCCGGAAACAATTTTGTCAACTCGCCTCGATGTTCCTCGTTGCTTAGAGAAACCAACAGATCAGCGCCACAGCCAAGTTGAGAGGTAGTTGACATAATTGTTGCCGACCCCCCAGGGGGCCGCCACTTTCTCAGCGCGAGGTTGGAGCATTAAATCGCCGGAAAATGTCCTGAAAAGTCCGAGATCCATTTGGCATTAATTTTGTCAAATCGCCAGAAAATGTCCCGAAATGTTCGATTTTCAGTTGGCATCAATTCTGTCAACTCGCTTTAAAGTGCCTCTCTGCTCAGAAAGCCAACAGATCAGCGCCACAGCTGAGTTGAGGGGTAGTTGACATAATTGTTGCCGATCCCCCACAGGGCAGCCACTTTCTCTGCGGGAGGTCGGACTATTAAATCGCCGGAAAATGTCCGGAAAAGTTCGATTTTCAGATGGCATCAATTTTATCAACTCGCTTTAAAGTGCCTCTCTGCTTAGAGCAACCAACAGATCAGCGCCACAGCCAAGTTGAGGGGTAGTTGACATAATTGTTGCCGACCCCCCAGGGGGCCGCCACTTTCTCAGCGCGAGGTCGGAGCATTAAATCGCCGGAAAATGTCCTGAAAAGTCCGAGATCCATTTGGCATTAATTTTGTCAACTCGCCTCAATGTGCCACTTTGCTCAGAGAAATCAACAGATCAGCGCCACAGCCAAGTTGAGGGATAGTTGACATAATTGTTGCCGACAGTTTTAACCGTGGCTATTGGTTTGAATCGGTTGGGCTTGGACTGGGGCCATGTGGGCCTCATGGAGGCGTTTTTGGTGGAAATGGCACCCAGAGGCTATGCAGACCCACCGGACATTGGTTTGCACCGGTTGGGCCCCGCCTGTGGCCATGGGGTCTACATGCAATAGCGTTTCTCGAAATTGCCCCTGGGAGGTAAGCAGACCCGCCGGACAGTGGTCTGCATCAAGTGGGCCTCATCAGGGCCCAATGGGGTAGCATACTGGCTTTATTTTTGAAACTTCTTCTGGGAAGTAGGCAAACCCGACAGCATCCTTCATCGACTGGGCCTCATCTGGTGTCCATGGGGCCGCGTATTAGTGATTTTGTAAAATCTGCCCCTGGCAGGTAGGCAGACCCGCCAGACAGCGGCCTGCATCAACTGGGCCCCTCAGGGGCCAATGGAGCCACGTATAAGCGATTTTGTGAATACTGCCCCTGGGAGGTAGGCAGACCCGCCGGACAGCGGTCTGCGTCGACTGGGCCTCATCGGGGGTCCATGGGGCCACGTATTAGCGATTTTTTCCAAAAATGCCCCTGGGAGGTAGGCAGACCCGCCGGACAGCGGCCTGCATCGCCCGTGCCCCAGCGGGGGCTCGATGGCTCAGGGCCATTAGCGGCTGTTGGGAATGGCTCAGGGCCATCAGCGGCTGTTGGGATGACCTTGGGATGGGTGGTCACCCTAGATGGCAGCTGGCTATAGTCGGAGCATGAAAAGCTTTTTTGTGACCACAAATTTTTTTGTGGCCAACTTCACACCCGTATGTTTAATTTTTTGTTTGTTTGTACTGGGCGGCTGTGACTGACTAAGTCCGCTAAAGTTTTAGTTTTGTTTTGTTTCTTCAAGTATACTTTTTTGTGTGAAGTTTTTACGTAACTTTAAATGTAATAAGTGTTAGCTAGTTTCCTAACTATGGAGTCTATTATTTTTTATTTGAGTGATTTTAGTCACAAATTTACTGAAGTATCTAAATAAATTTGTCTTCTATCATAAGAAAATGTTAAGTGACTAATGGTTTGCGTGTAACACCTTTGATGTTTCTACCACTTTTGTTGAAAATATTTCATTTTGGATAACATTGTAATATCTTCAAATAATGCAAAATATTTCATTTCGGACAACATTGTAATATCTTCAAATAATGCAGAACATTTTTAGGGTAGACGCACATTGTGACAGGGGACTCTGGAGAAAGGATGAGCGCCCGCTAGACGCAGAGTAGGCAGTCCCGCAAACCGCAAACGCATGCGTGCATGCCAACCCTCTTATTGCCTACCGATCAGGCGCTCCCGAAACTGCTGTAAAGACCGCGGTGCCTCTTTTACTATGAACCATACTCGTTACCGATTTCGATGGACGGCCCATGGGTAGACAACAGAAGGGCCATGGGCGAGCGGACCATGGGATGACCACAGACAAGCCATTGACGAATCGCTGGCGGGCCATGGGCGAACCACGGATATGTCATAGACGGCCCGTGGGCACCCATGAACAGACCATGGGCGGACCATGGGCCGACCATGTCCAATTTCCCATGGACGGACAATGGACGTCCATGGTCGAACCATGGACGCGTCATCTACGGAGCCTATATATTATTATTTCTTCACTCCGAGCGTGCCGTTGCTATAGGTTCTGTTGTTTTTCGTTTGACTCCCTTCATATACCGCTAGATGGGGTCACAGAAATGGGCGGAGCTATGCTGCGGTCCTACCAACTTTCAAAATTTATGATAATTTTAAAAATACTAAGTACCGTTTTTCCTACATTATATTTTAAATCTTCTTTATCATAGGAGTTGATGAACCGCTTTACAGTGTGGCGGTTCGCCGCTTCGAATCTTCGATCGATCCCTTTTTCTACCATTTTCTTCTCTTGTTAAGTTTCCAAGCTGTGACAATTTATTATCAACACGCGTTGTTCGGTCGACGAGGGCGACTATCAGTGCTTGTAGCCCTGGAATTATTCTCTTTCTTTCAGTGTTTACAAAAATATCCCACACACCCGCTGTTCGCTAGTTTGAAATAAAAATGTCTGACCCATCATTTTACTTTTTGCTATAGGACTGTGATGGAGACATTGATGCGGCTTGTGCCCAACCAGATGCTAAGCCAGCTTTCTTGTTGAAGAGATACCGTTGCGATCTAATGGTAGATGCGTCTCTTTGTGGTACAGGGGCCGATGCACTTCAATGTGGTTCAAGTGTGAAAGTATCGTATGTTGACTGAGGTTCTACTCTTTGGGTGTTGATTGGTTCAGTGTGAGAGTAGACCTTGGCTCCGGGTTCTATCTAGGGAACTTTGGAATTAATTGGTACACAATGCTAATTGAAGTGGCTACTGTAATATTTGTTTATTCTACTGGTACTCTGGATGTTATACACAAGGTTGAACTGTACCTGATAAACAGTAGCTGTGGCTGGACGCTATCAGTGCGAGACGCTCTGCAGGGCTAACACTGTCTACTACCCTATCGGTGGAGCGTAGGTGGTTGGGCTGCAGAGAGATGTTCGCTCGTCCGGATGCAGGAAGGAACTGAACGAACATCCCTCTGCGTTCCTTGCTTATATAGTTTGAGGGGTGCCACGCAGGGCTCTCGGAGTCGGGCGGCCGGCAGACAGACAGACAGTCCAGCTGGGTCCGGGGTGAGCAGCTGCGGACAGGATGACTCACACCGGATGCAGATGTTTGCCTAGCCTAGCCGATTACAAAGCGCGAAAAGGGGGGCCTCTCGGCTCCGCCACTTTTATTACCGATCCGTCCCTAACGATACCGAGAGAGTCCGAGAAATGAATCAAGTGAAACTGATCAGATGCATCTTTTTTAGCCCGTCCCGACACGTTTCTTTAGAAACGGCAGGAGCCGGGCTTATAGTCTGATGCCGCATGTTCGTTCGGGCGGACGTATGTTCGCCAACTTATCGTTCATAGAAAAACTTCAAATTTTGAGGATCAACTACTTTTTTAACGTAGAATCACGTGCGGTGGCAACAATTTTCGATTTGTATCGCATTTTTGATTAATGAAAATTTGTCTGTTTTTGTTTTTTGAGGTTAGGGTTGGCCGCCGCGCGCACACTATTGCCATCGCGGCGCGCTCAGGGACAGGCTCAGGTTAACGATTTTAATCGTAACAAATACATCTGCTATCGGGCATTCCTAGGGAGACTTGAGGCGGGGGCCGAAGGCCCCCGCAAACGCCGCCGGCAGGCCAAGCTGGCCAAGTCCCCCTGTCAATCCGAGGTGCCGGTGGAGCGCAGCGGAACTGGCACCGAGGATGACGGAAGGGACGGGCCTGCTTGTTTTTTTCATCCTCGTAGTGTTGAGGCTGGGGGCTGGAGTGGTTGGGGGCGAGGCGAAGAATGTAGGCGAGATGAGGAGACCGCACTTGGTTGTATTTCGAATATACAGAGTATGGTATACAATGGTGCACAGATGTTCACAGGTAAAATGCTCGCGGTGAGTGCACGTGGTTTCCATGACTGATCGCAACCGGCGGGTTCGTCACTGCCCCTCCTAGGCTCGGCCCGGACACCCGGGCACGGCGAACACATCAGCCCGGCAGCGCGACATTTGCTGATCAAGCAGTGCTGCGCTGTTTTGAGAGTGCGGCGAGACCGAACAGTCGGACTTCACCTCGGAGCAGCCAAGTTCATTTAGTTTCAATATTTTGCGGACAGCCCGAAGGGCTGCCCGTAACAGTAGGTTAGTTGGTCTAGGCATTGACTTCATAGTGGACGGAGTGTTGAGAAGGGAAAGATTGAACTTCGCGTGACTGCCTAATAGGATAAAGTTTTGCCATAATTTGTGAGCTGTATTTGATCTTTCCAACTTGGCTGTGATCATATGTAGTTGTAAACTTCACGTCCATGGCAGTATTAGTTTGGTAAGAAATATATTTGATGGTTCTAAAATTTCACTTTTGTTTCAGGTGGCCGAAACGAACATAATACCAATCCATAGGAATGTAACTGAATCAATAACTGAATCAATAATATCATTCAAATCAGCGGCCTGGTTCAAGTTCCTCAGAAGAGGAAATGGAGAGAAGCTCTCCATCGGTATCCTCTTCTGAACATCCTAGATCTGAGGAACGCGCTCGGACGGAGCGGGTGCTTTGGGGCGGTACTTTACAGGGGTCGTGTGGGGTTAAACTAACCAAATACGGATAAACGTATACCTAGCCTAGTCCAATCGACGCGGCCACAAATATATCCGGGCCAACTCACGTAATGTGGGCGTGACGTCATGTGGCGTGATTTCGCGCTTTTCCGCGGCGCCCCGTCGCAGTCTGAGTTGCGATAACCGCGGGAGGTGGCAAATTGTGTAGAAAAGACCATTGAAGCCCTGATGAACAAGAACCTAGGTTCACACGCATAGCGACGGCGCAGGGGGCGGTCGCCATGTCAGGTGGCCAACCTAAAAACTAAGGCCCTCGACGTGGCGTTGTCCGATCGCGCTAAAAATTTGCACAGCGTCGTTTTAAACCATAAACTTCGCAAACAAGACACCCGTGGTCAAAATCCCAGATTTTTGGGGCACCCTAATGACCTGGGGTCGATGCATCTGGCAAGTGGTAAGGCTGTTTTATTTCCCTTCAAAACCCAATTTCCCATTCTTCATCACTGTGTTTGATTTCTTGCTCGATTGTCTGTTAGTAACAATTCAGTCTAATTCTGTCTGTGGGTTTTCTTTCACATAGTTTTGTGACGCTTAGTCAGTTGCTGGAAGTCCTTGTGATCATGGCGTGCTATTGCACTGTTCATTTTGTTTGTTGCGGCTTGTGTGGTGTGATTGCAGATGCTTCGCCAGCAGCTGCCCAGGTGCCATCCCCACCACCAACCGCAGCGTAAGACGCTGCTGCCACCTCTGTACTCTAAGCGGCAATAGTGATGCCAAGGAGGCGGGGTCACCCTATTCGCCTTGAACAGCAGGCTCGGCTCATGGCAGAAGTCGTGCAACTTGCACCGCCCGCACCACCTTCAGCCCCAGGACTGCTCATTCAGCCAACCGCAGCACAAGCTGCTCGCTCCGCTGTACCCACTTCAGCTCCACAGGCTGCTCCCCCCGCTGTAACTGCAGTACCACGCCAAAGCCAGCAGCCTCAAGTTCTCGTATGCTGCTTCTGTCGCGAGCCTGTTGTGTACGTGGTTTGGAGATGCGAAGGGCCATTAGGCACGCATGACACTAGCCGGATGTTTCATTCAGACGCGGCAGTGAACAAGCTATAACCACGACTGGCTCCCTTCGGGTCTGACTCCGGCCGAGAGGGTATCTGTGCACTACTGTGATAAACCCAGTATCATTTTACACGACTGTTCGTCCATATTCACACCTTAATCAAAGGACATCACAGAGCCCACGGCAACATGGTTCGAGGGGTCCGCAACTCGAGACAACCAGTGTACACAATTTGAGACAGTCGAACACAATCGTGCATCAAAAATAATCAAAATTGCAGTAAACATAGGTTTCAGCTACATTCTGGGGCTATAAACGGCCGAAAACGCTATTAATAGAATACAATTTTGAATTTTCTGAAAATCAGCACGATCGACACAATCAACACAATCAGTGTAGACGTTAGATTAGAGTTGTGGACCACCCTCGCATCATTTCTTCGTACATGGTCGTGACATGCTAAGCCTCTGCATTTTTGACGTTGGCCCGTTGGCTGACGCCGTGGCGGAGATACTGTCTGCTACGGTAACCCTCGATAGGGGCCGTCCATAATCCACGGGGACAGGTGATGGGGGGAGGGGGTCGACGATAGTCCACGACTGTCCACGGCGGGATGGGGTGGGTTTGTGGCTAGTGTCCACGCCTATCACTCATACGACGTCTAAACGCAGAGACGTCTTGTCTCAGTCGATTCTTCCAGTGGTGGCATAAAGCGGAATCAAGACCTAAGAACTAGCTTTCGGGAGTATCCACAGTTGGTACAGTAGGTACACTGATCCGATCCCCTTCCTTACCCTAATTTGATTCCGATTGTTGCCCGCCCGCCGCCCGCCAGCGGACCCGAGTGGCTGGGTGTCTGGGTGCTACGTGAGCGTAACGCACGCCGTTTGGCGACAAGTTAAGTGCGGTTTTCAGGGAATTTTTTCGTTGCGCAGGCTTACAATCTGCCTTTTCCAGCTTATTTGTCCTGGTAAAAATAGGTGTGACCATAGGCCTCACCAGTGTGTCCACAGAAAGAAAGTTTTCTAAGATGAGACTGGTGAAAAATCGATTGCGAACGTCCATGGCACAAGATCGGTTTGATCATTTGATGATAATTGCATGTGAAAGCGACATTGTTCTTGATATGAATTGTGTCAGACAAGTGATGATGATTTCTCGTACCTCGTCTCGTAAAGTCGCTGTTGCCTACTTACATAGCACGAATTGAGGTTGCATGGATGCACTGTAGCGCACCCAGACGGGTGATAGCCGCCAGGAGCAAAACACAGCCTCCGCAAAAAACGCTAGAGGTGGGTATCACGCTTTTCCTTAAGTGTGATGGTAACCACAGCTTAGGTGACGCGTACCACAGTCATCTGAAAAAAAAAAAAAAAAGCTGGCTTCCACCACGCTCATATCAAGTGCGATTGTTACTCACGACACTACAGTAGCAGTTTCGTGAACATCGCACCCAGGGAGAAGTGCGATACCCATCTCTTGCTTTTGTTCAGCAACCGTGACCGCCCGCTTAAGCCATCAGCTAACAAAGCGCATCACCTTAGCTCACACTCTTTTTTCACAGACTTCAGAAAAATTCCGTTCATTATTATTAAAGTATTGGTGGTACTGTTGGTTTGGGGTATAATTCCTGATGCTTTGCACGTGTTGTAGTGGAATAGTGACAGAGAGAACTAATACACTGGAGAAAGAGAAGATTTAATCAAGCTTTGTACATGTATTTGTAGACTGCAGTAGAAGGAAGAACATGGGGAAAAAAAAGGAATTCCCTGCCAACATATGAATATTACACTAGGCTCTGTTATTGACAAGTAGTGCCAACTTTATTTCCAACACGTGCCATGAAAGTACTGTCGTTACTATGAAAGTACCACCGGTATTATCGACATTACTGAAGTATTATCAGTACTATGGTACTATGAATGTATTATCAAGGTGTTATTGCGCTGGGTACGGGGACTACTACGCGAGTCGACCGCCCCTTGAAGCGCGCGTGACGGACAATTAAGAGCGACCTTCTATTAACAGCAAACGTTCGGCGATACACTCGTTCAAACATAAAGATGCGCTACTTCCAAGCTTGTAATCTGTCAACGCGGACTGCATTCTAATGCTTCTGGTCATTTTTAACTTTGTAAAAACCGAAACAAAATGTGCGTGAAACGTCTGCGTAATCCGTAGTATCCATCACCTCGGCGAATCCCGGGCGCTCGCCTGTGAGCGCGCTTACTACGACCACTGGAACGTCAACGTCAGCTCGGAATGAAACTTAGTGGGGCCATAAACTGAACCTGAACCCCTCCAGCGGTGTGCCGAGGCGGCGCCTCGGTTTTGGACCAAATGAAGGCTTTACCGTGTTTCCGACTTCTAGTTCTGAATGCAGGAGGCAGCCATATTGAGTGAAGAGCTTATAGTCAGATATCCATCCAGGACATTAGCATATCATGCCCGAACGAAAATACCTGCAACGGCTTACAGCAGCAAGTTCACATAGTACAAACTTATCTTTGGATATTCCGATAACTGTTTTATCAAAATACGAGGCAACGAGCACGCAACCCATCCGGCTGATATATGTGTAAATAATTCACTGCAAATCTCGCGAATACACTGTTTTATACTCAGATTTAAAGTTATAATTACTGCTATGCGTCTCTCGTTTCTTTTAATTGAACCTCGTATACAGCTACTCTCTTTGTAATACTACGTTCGAGGTTTCGGATCCCCACACTAGATGCTTGTTAGTGGGGTTCATATCAGCGTCGGCGGGGCAGTTAAAGTCAGCTGCAAATTCCTTCAGGTTCATCAGACTTCCTGTCACTCTGTAGATATTGGGAAGGTGCGGGCTGTAAACAAAAGAGATGCCTTGTAGAAATGCGTTCCCTTCCGTATCAAACCGTTGCAGTCTAGAAAACCCAATGATGCATGGGGTGCATGGGGCTCACATAAGAGAGGTCTATGGAACTTGAGGATCCGGGCCGATAAGAACTGCAGTCCGTAACCGAGCGCATTCGCCACCGTACCCGACTCGGCTTCGCGGTGACTGGGCCCCGGCCTACTCTATGTGAGAATTGGAGCCTGGCCCCGGTTTTGCCTGATTCGAATCAAAAATATTATTGATCGTAGCACAGTCCGTGCAGTTACAGCCGAAATTTTAAATCCATCCACTTCAGGATTGGCAATTTTTCCGGCTTTGGCGCGCCTACATGATAGGCAACAGTTCTCGCAACTGCCATTCGTTTTCTGTCAATGCGGCGAATGCGCTCGGGTATGGATTATGGATCTTGCAAAAGTGGAGCCTTCTACTTCAAGCCTTCAGCGAACCCAACCAAATCTAACACAACACCGTGTTCCGAGCTCTTACTCATTGCACACACAATCAATCCTTCCGCAATAATATCATTGCTTAGTCCTCACTAAACAAAATGTATTGCCAAAAATAGCTATCACGTTTTTATTGCAATTAATATGTAAGATGTATCGTAAAGAAATCGCAATATTTCTTCTGTTGTCGAGGTTGGTTTACGTTTTACTTTAAGATTGGCGTAGGTCAATCTTAGAAAGCGACTTCCAATACTTCAGTATTGCAGAACAGAATAGTTTGAATATTATCGCACTATAGGAAAACAGTGCAATCGGTTTAAACTTACTCGTCTCGGTCGAGGAGGAGCTCCAGGTTGAGCAGCTTCGGACTGTAGTTCGAGCAATACACGGATGCGTACGACACCCAGAAGAGTTGTCGAGCGCTAAGCACGAGGCCTTCCCCCTTGGCATTGCCGTTCCTGGGCTGCGCTGGAATCCGGAGGCCGGGCTCCTCACCGCCCTGCGCCTCTCTCAGGCGGCGGTAGGCTCGGTTAGAGGGTCCAAAAAAAACCAAATCTAGAAATCGCATTCAGTTTAGTTCTCATCGGGTGCTGCGTTAAAAAACATGAATTTTGGTATAAATATGATCCCGATCGGACCACCGGAAAAGGTCCCGCAGGGCGTCTGAATGGGGCATAAATGCTGTTAACGCCAGTCAAAATCAATATGTCTAAAATTTTACTTTAAAAACATTTTCATGGTCAAACAGGCCAAAGTAGAACCCTAAAGGGCTAAAATTTCGAGATAACCGCTGTATCTCTTACGGTTTTCGAGATATCGTCGTTTGAAGAGAAAAATAATGTGAAATCTAATCTTGTCTAATTTTCTCTCTTCAAACGACGATATCTCGAAAACCGTAAGAGATACAGCGGTTATCTCGAAATTTTAGCCCTTTAGGGTTCTACTTTGGCCTGTTTGACCATGAAAATGTTTTTAAAGTAAAATTTTAGACATATTGATTTTGACTGGCGTTAACAGCATTTATGCCCCATTCAGACGCCCTGCGGGACCTTTTCCGGTGGTCCGATCGGGATCATATTTATACCAAAATTCATGTTTTTTAACGCAGCACCCGATGAGAACTAAACTGAATGCGATTTCTAGATTTGGTTTTTTTTGGACCCCTCTAAGGCTCGGTAGGCCAACAGCTGCCCGGTGATATCTGCCATGTTCTCGTCCCGGGAGATAGTCCCGTTCACCTGCGGAAACGTTTATGGACCTCTCACCAGGCGCGGATACAAGGGGAGGGGGGGGGTGCCCCCCCCCTTTCCCAGGATGCTACCAAGGCGCCCGAAGGGCGCCTGAAATTTAGGCAAAGTGCGGGGACCCGCCGAACTTTACATCGCCCCCCCCCCCCCTCACAAGTGGCTCCTGGATCCGCGCCTGCCTCTCACTGTGCCTTGTGCCTCCTCGGTAAGACGGGACAGCTCCAGCTCACAGAGAACGAGCCGTAAGTCGCGAGGGGGTATGCACTCGCGTAATGACCTGTACAGGTTGCCCTGTAATACCACGGAATACATCGTAATACCGCGTAATACTACGCAATACCAGCGTCACATCGCGATTTACCACGTTATAAATTCCTTCCATGCTGTGAGGTGCTGCGATCTATACGATCTATTCACGTACCACGTAATACCAGTAATACGCGTAATACGTAAATAATCTGCAATACACTGTATTGCAAAAAGTTTGCAATAACGGGCCCATTGCGCCTTATGGAGAGTGTATCACTTTTTTTTCCATGAACCACTGTATTGCAATTACGAAAACGGTGGTAGTCGCGGTCGACCACCCCTTGAGCGAAAGTAGCCGTTCGAACAGTGCTCCGACGGAAAGTGCATCCTATGCCCGCGCGGGGTATTTTCGCGGACGTGGTGGGCGATGATGGAGCACGGCGGCCGTCAGGCGAGGACAAGTAGAGCGAGCCTCCCGGGTGAGGCGTGTGGCGGTAGCGCCGCGGACTTGGTGTCTCAGTCTCATGACGTTCACAGGCACCGCTGCTTCGGTTCCTTAGGGAGGGTACGGAAACGCTCGTCTGAGTGATCAGACCCGTTTCGGGCGACGCTCTGGAAGAACCTCGAGTATCAATCGCCAAAGTCCCATTTCGATGGTCGGACGATTGACAGTGACCACAATGATAGCGTTATGCGCAGCAGGGCGACGGTCGCCTACCCCATCGCAGCGATGTCGCCTGCCTTTCTTCGCGGTGACGTTGCCTGCGGTGGTCAGAGTACAATCGCGAAAGTCCCATTCCGATCGACGGGCCAATAATTCCGGCGACTCCACCCCGATGTTGAGACTGTCGGGCGACAACCAGGCGAGGTTTTGTGCTGCTAAGCTGGCGCAGCATAGCTTGGCCAAGCGGGTAAATTCCTACAAATTATGTCGGCAAGGTTCAAGACTACCAGGATTACCTTCGATCAATTTGGATCACCTAAGGCAAGGCCACCTAACTTAAGATTGCGCCGGAACACCGGAATTTACCTCACATAACCCCACGAAACTTACTCCGTCCGCCGTAAGTCGTTGTCCCCTACTTCTCCCTTTTCTTTCTGTAGCACGTTCTTACAATTCTTGCGTCTACCTTGCAGTGCCTGAGATACGATTTTGACCTGTGGGGTAAAACTCAGCAATAGACACAGTAAGCAAAAGACACACTAACCTTCGCGAATACCAATGCAACCGTGAGGTTGCCGTAGAGTTCTTCGATGCGCTTCATTCGCTGGTCAAAAACGGATTTGGTGACGCTGCTCTTCCATTGCTCCTCTGCTTTCCCATCCCCGTTATGGGCAGTGCCCTAAAAATCAGATACAGCAGAGGGATTTCACTTTTCAAAGGAACGTGCATAAGCGTTACATAGTAAATTACAAGGAAATTTTTCGTAATGCAAAGAAAATAGTTTGTAACACGGTTCGTAATACAGCAATCATACAGTCTACATATTGTTTGTAGTGACTTTGACAGGCTTCGCAACCAAGCAACGGCAATCAAGTTCTTTGCAACCTTGCAAACAAATTTATAATCATATTGTGTGCGCTGCAAAAGAACGCATAGCTTCTACACTGCTAGACTGTCGGGATCCATTTGAAGCTACCGCGTTTCAATTTTTGAAGCCCAGCTAGGCGACGCGCCATATCCACGCCCGTTGACTGTGATCAGTGGAATCACTGCAAACGTAGAAGCGATATATACAACCTAAATTGGGTGAACGATTATTTCTTTTTGGTCGTCTAGAGCCAGTACAAAGTCTCGTCCTTACTAAAGTAGACAGTACAATCACGGCAGAATAGGCGCACAAGGCCCTGAGTTAGCCGCCGGGTCGTAGATTGGTACCACGCGTGTCGCGCTACAACCTCATAGAGTCTTTGTTTACAAAGACGTTTTACAACAAAGTGTACGTTGCGGTACGTTGCCTAACCAAACTTGATCCGTCACCATCGCAGTTTGTCATGCCGGATACTGTTTGGTACACACTTCTGTTTTGGTTCCCGCTGGGATGGAGTGAAATACACTTTTCATGCATTTCTTCTACTACTCCCGTGGCATTACCAAGTTCCACTCACATCACTATCGAAGGCATGGGCAATCTCGTGGCCAATCACCGTTCCCAATTGTCCGTAAGTTAAACCGTCCAGGCGTTCCGCTTCGAATATGTCAGAAAGGAACCCTGGGAAGAGAACTAAGAACAAGGAATTAAACAAAATTAAATAAATGAAAAAATTGGTCATTAAACACTGGCGATTTATTTAGAGGCCCACTATATGCAGAGCCCGCCATTCATAGGCGTAGGAACGTAGCGCCCCCCCCCCCCCCCCGGCGATCCTACGCCCATGCTGCCATTTCGTTCTAGATACAGATACTTCAAATTATGAGGAGGCATGTCCAAAGGGTCCTTATGAAGATCCCAAAACAAACTGTGTGGGGTTGAACCACGCCTTTGTATTGCCCGATGGAAGGGTGCGCGGGTTGCCTACCTTTCAGCCGCCCTTCGAGCACTTCCGGTTACTAAAACTGCCTGATCTCGAATTTCAATCGGGGGGGGGGGGGCTAGTTTTTACGTTAAGTGTGAAACTGTTCCAAAAAAACTGGCCTTATTTTGGGACCAGGAATGGTTTTATGGTGAATGCAGTCACCAGAAACATCACAAAAATGCCACGCGCCAACGTGTCCAGAAGTTCTCGGATCTGAGAGTGACATTGTTACGGTCTCACTTCTTAAGATTGGCCTGCTGGGGTACACGCCGTATTTTTTTGGCACTTTAAAGGGGTTGTTCTGAGTCGCGGCGGTTATTATCGGAACCATCGCTACCGCTGCCGATCAACTTTGTTACCGTTCCACCCCTAACTCAATAAGTACCCTCACCCTATACAAAATTAGGGGTGGTCGGTGAGGGCCCAAATTCGAGATTTGGCTGCTTTAGTGACCTGGTTGGCCACACCGACTATTTTGCCAACTTTCTCCCTACATATGAGTAGTGGTAAGGTCGATTTCCGATAATGTCCCATACAAGGGGGTGGTTTAACCCTTAGAATGAATAAACAAAGCTGCTGTTTGCTCTGCAAATCTAACGCAGTATTTCAGACTTAAATAGTGGACGAATTTCAACGTACGTAAGTTTTCTTTAATATTAATCGTATTTACACAATGCAATTAGCTCACGTTTTACATTGATAGAAGTGGGACAGAACTTTCCCTTCGCCCGTTTTGAAGCATTTCTGCTTGAAGCGGTACTTACGCTCCATTTGAAGTTAGGGCGGTAACCTCACTCATGCATTTTAATAGGACTGCTAGAAGCTTTCAAACGGGCATACTACGAGAATGCAACAAACGGGCCTAAACTTAACTTTACGCACTCGTTTCACTGGCCTACTTAGTCGTCGAGAACCAATCAACGAACTGTGAGCACTATCTGAATAACTTTAGTGTAGATACCGCAAGTATTGTTTTCGGGATTTTCCGAGGTCGTCCGAAGGTTCCAACTCGGGTATCAACGTTAGCATGGGAATTTCCACAGTTACTTGGTGTTCGACGACCGCCCACATTGTATAAGAGAATTAACCGTGGAATTAAACATGGAACTGCTCACCTAGAGAATTCGTGACGGGAACATACTGTGCGTTCAAAAAGTCTGCTGGTTCGTCTGGCGCCCATGTCAATGGAATGTCCCAGTCCAACTTTTCCACAGACGTATTAAATTTCATACCCATGCGACTGTACCCAATTTTCGACATGGAGATAACGTTATCCAGGAAGTGCCCGTCAAGGATTTCCAGCTGCAACACAAGAGGGTGTGAATGGGACACCTAAGGGGGGCGGTGAATCGATTAGCCAGCAATTTAAGTTACATATGGGCGGGTCTTTTCAGGACAAGGTTTTCAGTCGACCAACTCCGAAAATGACGAAAATTTGGGAAAAAAAACTTTGAAAGCAAATCCAAGAGACCAATTTGTCCCAAAGTCCATACCTTCTCAAACGCATTTCTAGATAGGTGTGAGGGACATTTTTATGTATATGGACACCGGGATTTCGTCACAGGAGCAATAATTCTAGCCGCAGGCGGGTAACGAGGAAGCAGGGCAAAAGAAAAGCTCGCGCAGACACTTACCTACTAATGTTTTATGTTCTCCTGATTATCAAAATATGGTCTGTCACAGAAGAATTTGAACGTAAGTTGTGTACTTAATATCAAGCGTATTTACACTCAGCAAGCTCACGTTTTACTCCAGTGAGGGGCAATCCACATATTACGTCATCACTGGGGGGGGGGGGGGTTCTAGTCACTGATTACCTCCTATGCTTTAACATGGGAAGGTTAGGTTAGCACGTGATCACGTGGGGGGGGGGGGGGCGCTGTTGCCCAAATCATGATGACATAATATGTGAATGGCCTCTGGAAGAAAGGCAGAACTTTCCTTATGCCCGTTTTGAAGCATTTCTGCCTGAAGAGTCCTTTCTACAACATCTCTTTATGTCAGGGGCTAAAAAGAAAGTCACATAAAACGGACCAGATATGGAAAGATTCGACGTTTTGGGGTTTGAAATCATCTTCGGTAGCTTTTTTGTCCGCAGAGTTCAAAACCAAAACCTCCAAAAACGTCTAACGAATATCACATGTAAAAACTATTTTAAAAGGTTAGGAAAAATCGCTTATATGGGACGCTTTTGAAGTATTTTCTGAAAGTTTTTACAATTTTGGAGCTGGTCGACGAAAACCTTAAATTGAGAAAAAACAAGCTGGCCCGTCCCTTCCGTCAACCTCGGTGCCAGTTCCGCTGCGCTCCACCGGCACCTCGGTTCGACAGGGGGACATGGCCAGCTTGCCTGCCGGCGGCGTTTCCGGGGCCTTCGGCCACCGCCTTAAGACTCCCTAGAGGTGCCCGATAGCAGATGTATTTGTTACGATTCAAATCGTTAACCTGAGCCTGTCCCTGTGCGCGCCGCGCTGGTAATGGTGTGCGCGCGGCGGCCAACCCTAACCTCAAAAAGCAAGAACAGACAAATTTTCATTAATCACAAATGCGATACAAATCGAAAATTGTTGCCACCGTGCGTGATTGTACGTTAGGAAAGGAGTTTACCCTCCACATTTGAAGTTTTTCTGTGAACGATTAGTCGGCGTACATACGTCCTAACGAACATCCGGCATAAGACTATAAGCCCGGCTCCTGCCGTTTCTCAAGAAACGTGTCGGGACGGGCTAAAAAGGACTCGCTTAATCGACCTGCTGCAAGGGACAATTCGCTACCCCCTAATGAAACAATCTCAGAGAAAATAAAGTCGATGCAAAGCTTCCTGAGGATGGCCCTGCGAGGGACAGTTGGTTTGACCAGGGGCACGAGACTTCAGGATACCCGATCACTGATGATAACTTTGGACATAACGACCTTTCAGATTCTCAGTGAAATATTACAAAGAGGACAACTTTATATCCGCTTATCCGTTCCGTTTATAAGGCAAATAGTCAATATTGCAATTTTCCCTGCCCATTGTAGTCGCACGGATTTCACCGCCCTCTAATGCATTGTATAGCATATTTGTATGATCGAGGTACTTACATGACCGAAATGGCTATCTAACAATGTAGTGTTGACAAGTTCGTCCGGGTAACCCACAATGTACGTCATCTTCTCCAATTTCTTCTTCATGGTTTGTCTGCATAACATAGAATGGGATCATTGAAGTTACTTAATTCGAATGTTGACAATTGGTGCAGCCAGGAAACTCTGTTCTTGATTGGCGACTAGAGCAGAGGCATTTGAGAGAGTCGGGATTCGATCCAGCGAATGGTGATGCGGGCAGGGGGTGGCAACAGCGTCACAGCGCCTGGTTCCATGCGGTAGCGAGCTGAAATTTGTCGCAAATAGTTCGCATTATAATAATGAGGCCAGGTGTGCTTTAGATCTGCAATTGAGATATTAGCACAGGTTATGCCTTGGAAGTTGCTAATATGCAAAGATATATATGAGTTTTCACTTGAACTTTGTGAGTTATAAGCGTCGCAAATCTTGTCTGCGATACTGCGTTTTCACAAAGATTTGCCATTTCGGACGAAGTATCGTCCATATAACGCAGTAAATGTGAGTTAACTAGAAGTATAAGCATCCCACAAGATGTAAAACGTACTCCTCTATCGAATGAAACCACCCCAGACCGAATCGGTTCATTAGTTTCGAAGATAATTTAAATATATATGAGCGCTACCGCATGGAGCCAGGCCCTCTCACGTGCTTGCTACCCCCTAATGCGGGCGAATGAGTTCTCAACCGCGTCCGCTCTAATTGTCTCCAGTCGAGGTACACTGGGAGTCTTATTGAGCTGTCCACTTCTTCCAGAGCCTGTCATTTCGTTTCGAGTAGACCTAGAGCGTTGCGATTTATTGGAGGCATGTCTCAAGGGCCTTTCTCAAAGGCCCCAAAACTGCAACTTTGTTGATTCATTCTAAGGGGTTGGACCACCCCCTTGGGATATTGTCGAAAATCGCCGTGAACGGAATCCTTAGAACCCATTTCTAAGCAAGCGGCTCTCTGCCGTACAGGTTGCCTACCCTTAGGCGTTCTTAGCAATGCCTAAGACAAAGGTACAACGGAAAAACAAAAAACAGCCAATTAAATGCGTTGTATTTATTAAACAAAATTACGCGCAATTACTACGCAGTCTTTTGGTTAAAATAATGACTATAGGCAAGACTAAATATCGGAGCCCCAGAGTCCATCGCTACCGCTGCCGATCAATTTTGGAACCGTTCCAGCCCTAACTCAAAATATACCCCTCACCTCCTCCAAAACTAAGGGATGGTCGGAGAGGGTTGAAGTAAGAGATTTGGCAGTTTTCGGCACCCATAATGCCACACTTACTGTAATTTTCCCAATTTTCGCCCTACAAATGGGTTTTAATGATCCCCTTCACGGAGTTTTTCGACCTTGCCACACTTAAGGGGTGGCTGTAGCCGGAGGGGGTGCCCCATTAAGGCCGTGCCTGTTGAAATTTGACTTCGAGCTAGGATGATGAAATTTGGTATACCCATAGATTCCGCCCCAAATGGGAGTACTGTAAAACCGCAGGTCGCTGGACCAATTTTGAACAGAGATACGGTGGTCCAAAGTGGCCAATTCGAGCTATTGCAGAGCTATTTTCTGTAATCTTTGGGGCCTAAACTACCTATCGCACAATGACGTGAGACGTATCATCGTGTTGGGGAAAGACTCTTGTAGGGAAGGTAAGGGTTCACAAGTTCGGAATTCCGTTCACAAATGTATGATTTTGCCGGTCAAAGTTTGGCCTTTTCCGTGATTTTTGATGGCCACATACGGACACCTTTTATGAGCTCAACGAATTTCCGGATCCTATTTTGAGCCGTAATCTGCCGTGGGGCAGCCTTTCCCCTTCTCAAATATACCGTCGGTTTTTCTGTGCGACCCATAGTTTAGGCCTCAAAGATTACAGAAAAATAGGCTGTTTTGGGTGCGTTTTGCCTCTTTTGAATTAGCCGGGCTCGAAATGAGGGGCTGCAAGGTGGCGCGGTGGTGTCTGTAGGAACTACGCCGGGTGTGATGGACCGGGGGAGGCCGGCCTTTACAACTGTGTACACAATAACACAAGGACAAAGAAAGCAATAACCGTGACGCTCCAGTCTGTGCCAGCCGGGCCGGCCCAAGAGGACCTCGCCTTCCTTCCCGACCGGAGTCAGCCTCCCTGCCCAGCTAAGGCTGCTGCGGCGGGCTGGGCCCTGGCCGCCGCCATCTGGTGCATAGGGCAGTGGAATTAGCCAAACGGATCGTGCCCACAGGTGTCAGAACATACTCTAACCAACCAATTTCATGATGCAGTCAAGCTGTCAGACTGGTCACAAAGATCTGTCGGTCTGTCTGTCTGCCTGTATCTCTGTCTCTCTATCCGCCCCCCCCTCCCACCTCTCTCTCTGTCTCGTCTCTCCCTCTCTGTCTGTCGGTCTCTCTCTCTCTCTCTCTCTCTCTCTCTCTCTCTCTCTCTCTCTCTCTCTCTCTGCCTCCCTCCGCGTCCTGTATTTCCTACTAAAGCCATCCTTCCAGTGGATTAGAGACCTTCTGGTCGGTGACGCGCGCTCGGCCCCGCATCGAGTCGAATGTGTTGTTCATTACCTGCCCTAATCCCATCATGGAGCTCACCGATGGGTGACCCTGGGTGACAGCGGGCGTGGAGTGCTCGTCACGTCCTTATCGCACGCGCGCTCCGTGCGGCAGTTCGAGGGAGAGAGTGAGAGTGATTGAGCGCGAGAGTGAGAGCGAGAGCGACAGGGAGGTGCGGATCCAGGAAAGTAGGGGGACGGGCACCAAGGCCCCCTCTAGGCACTGATATGCAACCATCACAACAGAGAGAGAGAGAGAGAGAGAGAGAGAGAGAGAGAGAGAGAGAGAGAGAGAGAGAGAGAGAGAAGAGAGAAGAGACTTTTCCTCACTAAATTCTGCAGAAAATATGTGTCGAACGCACAGGGGAATGGGAGAGGTTGGTTGGTTGGATACCGTATATGAGCCGCTTTCCGTCTCAACGGGAAGGGGGTGTGAGCCAGGGTGGCCTCGCCCACTTCGCAGTACGCCTGTGTCGTAAAAACAACCCCGGGTTGGTATCACTCCGTGGGGTCCCAGGCCGCGGTAAGAGAAAGGGTTAGTAGTGGTTTTGGTTTCCGGCTCACCCGCCCTCCTGGCAGGGGGCGCATAGCTCTTCGACAGCACCCACTTCTTTTTGCCCCGCGTACTCCGTGTCTTCGCGCGTTTCTTCGCGTCTTTTCTTCGTTTGTCTGGCCGGTACCACCGCAGCTAGGACTCCTTGATCTGCTGCGACGCGCTGTTTTGGGGGGTTGGGTTGGCTCCGAGGTTTGGTCGTTCTTGAGCGTTCTTGAGTTGATCTTGGGGCCTCCGCAGGTGCTTCCCGAATACCTGCTGCGCGGGTCTTATTCCAGTTGACACCGGCCGCCTTCACCTGTCCCTGTTGAGCCTTCCCATCCCTTCCCTGGTGGGGACCATCACCAGAACCTAAGGATACACTTATCTGAAGTGGGAGGGGCATTCGCAGTAATGCCTCCGTCGACCCGGAGGTGCCCGCCGTGTTGGGCACTTGCTGCTGTGGCGCGCCCTCGCTGCATTGCTCTTCCTGTAGGCGGACCTCCCGGGTCCTCCCCGTCGCTACCCCGACACCAAAGGATACTTATCTGAGGCTGGAGGCTGAGGTTTTGCGGCGTTGAGTGTAGGTCCCGGCGTGCCGCTGTTGGCTTGCAGCAGGTATGGACAGAGGTCGGGCTGCGTCCGTGACCGCCTCCTGTCCTCCACCGTCCTCTTGGCGGGCGGGCGCTGTTTTCGCGCGCAGCCCCATCTGGGGTTTTCTCCGTCTCCAGACGGCCGGGCCGGGGAAGGGAGGGGGGGAGGGGAGGTATTGTTTGCACTGGCCGCACTGCACCGGCTGCAAGGGGAAGGTGGGGGGGGGGGGGGGGTTCGGCGACCACGCCGGGCATGGGGAACATAACCTCACTTTGCCGATTTACAAAATGCATTGGACGGCCTTTTGGGAGTCTAGTGGGTACCCGGGAGGCTCGAGGCCAATGTGGAGGGCAGGTCTGTACCAAATTTCAAGGTTCTAGCTTGAAAAACTTAAAAATAGTAACGCCAACCACAAGTGGACCGCTAATTTTGACGCCGAGTGTATTTAAAAGTTCACGTAAATTATAGCAATGAGAAGATTTCTGATGGGGGAAATTTTTCTTCTTGTATAGCGCGCCCGTCGGAAGCCCAAAAGGGTGTCGGATAAACTGTTTTCCGTACTACCTCCGTACCTAACATATATATAAAGTGTTCCTTTCAAAACACAAGTTTTTTACCTGGTCTCTTTGTCCAGCCACGGCTCGTTCTCCAGAATTCGCTTCATCTCCGCTAACACATTGACGACCACCTCCTTTACTTTGTCTCGGACTTCTTTGCGTATGTGTCGACGCACGTACATGGACGTCGTAAGAAGAGGAAATCTGTTGGAATTGAAGCTGGATTATAGTCGATTCTGTTGTGCCCACTGTTGCGCTGTAGGGGTGCGGCAATTATGAACCATCACCCGAACTCCAGTGGTGATGAAACCGATGACAAACGATTCGTCAAATTATCGACACAGAGCACATATAAGCGAAGGGGTCCACAACTCTAATCTAACGTGTACACTGATTGTGTTGGTTGTGTCGACTTTTGCAGATGATTTTAAGAAAATTCAAAATTGTATTCTTTTCATAGCGTTTTTCGGCCGTTTACAGCCCTAGAATGTAGCTGAAACCCACTTTTACTGCAGTTTTGATTATTTGTGATGCACGATTGTGTTCGATTGTCTCAAAATGTGTACATTGATTGTCTCGAGTTGCGGACCCCTCACATTAAATTACGAAGAACAATTTCGTTCTTAGAGCATCGTGTACCGATAGATATAAAGCGGCATTAAAAGAAAATAACTGGCTGAATATTTGTGCAATGTAAATGACCCAGATTCGGCAACGTTATGAATACCCTCGGATCTACAACCGGCGAAAAATATTCTTCGGCTACAATGCAAGCATTTAAGAACGTTTTCTTAAATCAAGCCGAACTTATAAGAATACAAGACAACGCCAGACCACGTCCGGGCTAACAAGCTTCGCTAATCGCACAGCACTGTTCCACCGCGCCTGGCGCACCTCATCTTCGCGGCCTGCCGGTGGCAGTTATTACAGGCTCTATAAAGGGGTCGTCCAGAATGGATGTGCGGGTTTTTAGGAGGGAGGGGGGTGGTCCTACAAACCGGACATGGGTGGACGTGGAGGGGAGGAGGGGGTGTACAAAAATGGACGTCCACGCCAATACCGCCAAAATAATGTTATTTTCACCCAGTTTGTCCCCCACATGCTTATGTATCTTTGAAAATGCACACAGCGCCAATCTGAACAAACCCTCTTTCGGAAAATTAACCGTACCAGATACTAAATATTTACACAAATTACACTTTTTGAAAACTGGACGTCCAGGGGGGTTGGGGTTCTCTATAGCAGACGTGGGCGGACGTGAGGGGGGGGGGGTGAACGTTGCCTAAAAATACCCGGACATCCTTTATGGATGACCCCTAAAGGCCCTGCGGGGCAAACAAGTCGCCTATCCCTGTTTGGCACTGGACTAAATACGACTAAATCCGCTCAAAAGAGACGTCTCCAAGGTTCGGGGGCTTCGGCCTCCAAACCCCCCGTATCCCTTTTGTTTTTCTTTTTCGGGGGCTCACAAGGCCCATGCCGACAACCAACTTCCAAACCACTCAAGCTAAAAATCTCAGAATATGAAGTTTTCTTATTCATAATCATAGGGAAGCCCCTTTTCGATCTCCCCGCTGTGCGTCAAACCGTAGAACATAGAACGTAAAAAGAAAAAATAAACATAATTACACATAACATTTGAGGGTTTTAGACCAGGCGGGTGTCGAATCGCTGTTAACTAACCTCTTGCTACAAAAGGCTTTGTAATAACGCTTTCAAGTTTTTACTGTAAGAAAATAATTTTTGGTGCTGAACCTAAAATCGAGCGCAAGCAGACCTGTCATGAACGTGATTGAGACAATGTTCTTCGATGCTCTTCTTGTTGAGGCCATAAGGTTCGGCGATTTTTCGTGCCTCTGCGTTGAGATACGGTAGAATATTCTCCAAAACCGCCCGCCCTATCATGTAGTTGATCACCGTCCTGTCAAAAAGTAAGCGAAAGTAAGACTCGAGGAAATTAGTATAATGTTGACAGGAACGCAATTCTACCTTTTCATTTAAAAAAACTGGTAACGTTACACAGTTAAAATTGCGCGTTGCAAGAAAAAATGCAGACAGTTTCATTGGAACAGTCGAAGGCGGTGAGTGCATTTTGCATTCCGTTGCAGTTGCTGACGTTACCCGAAACGGCAAGATGACAGGAAAAACACGCGCTGGCCTGTCGTGAGCATGCGCGGACGCTATTCACGCCAGAACAAATCCACGAACGCGTTATGCCCTTCACCTTCTCACCGCATTCGATGACGTCATCAGTAGCAACGGAATTGCCCATTTGAAGCAAAGTGTAATAAAAAAAACATGGCAGTATCATTTTAACAGATATGGTCTGTTACTCCCCTTGCTGTTTTTGTTTACTCCTATTGTCTGATGATCTAGGAACCGGAAGATAAGGAGCATGACATTATATTACTTTCCACTCCAAATATTTCTTAAGTCATGCGCATGTAGAGAGTTCATTTCTGAGCAGCGCTAACGCGTTGCAGTTAATACGGTGTCGGCACTGCGCCTGCTAGAGGCCTCCGAAGTGTAGCTTATTCTCACGGCAAAAATGCAGTTCTGCGCTTCTGTCGTGAGAAGGGCGGTTCACCTTTATTTTGTTATCAACAATGCAATGACGTTGCGATCTCCAGCTTTCAAAAGTAAACACACACGATCGTCAGATCACGGAGAAAAAACATTAGTGGTCGCAACTAATTTTTAAGTTTATTTTCAGACAAGCAGTAAATTTTTGTTCAGATAACTAAAATTTAGTTGGGGGAACTAAATTTTAGTTGCACCAACGAAACATTAGTTGGTCCAACGAAGAGGTTCGTTGCGGTCACTAAACAAGAAAATTTCTGATCTTTGCTCCTTTAGCGAACCTATGCGTTGAAGCAACTAACATTGCGTTGTTGCAACTAAAATTTAGTTCCCCCAACTAAAATTTAGTTCCCCCAACTAAATTTTAGTTATTCGAACAAAAATTTACTGCTTGTCTGAAAATCAACTTAAAAATTAGTTGCGACCACCAATGTTTTTTCTCCGTAATGTGTGCCCTCCCATCGACGCAAGCGCCACAGGTGGTACAGGTGTCGCTGAACCCAACTTAAGTTTCGCCTTCGCCGTCGCCTCAGAGCGGCCATTGCTAGAGACCCGAACTTTATGATGTTTTGAAACTTCCAGATATGCGCCTTAACTCTAGGGGTACCGGGCTGAGTCATTTGACCCAAATCGCCCTTTCTTTCTCTAACACTTGAGTATTTCTTCTTTCTCGGGCCCGGGGTTTTCTGACTTTTATTTTTTTGACCCTTGCAGCATTTCCAGCCCTTAATTTTTTATTATTTTTTTTTTTTTTGGGGGGGGGGGGGGGGTCGAATAGTTTCGGAATGAAGGTCATGTTACCCTCCGTTTACCAAACTGGGTCATTTGACCCAGCCATATACTGACCACGTTTTCCGCCCTTGGTGTTACGCTTTTTAGCATCCAGGCAATGTAAAAAGGGTCTGGCGTACTTGAGAAAGGCCATTAAACAATGTTATGACACTCCTTGCAATATAAGAGTTAGACAACCAGCACGGCTTACCTTATTTGTCGATTCAGTACCAGTCTGACGTGGATTTTCTCAACGAGCGAGAAACAGGCGCCCTAATATTAATTTCTATATATAGACATCAATAATACTATTAGCCCAACCTACCTAACCTTACAATAATATTTTACTATCACGGGAGTGTAATCCATTTCGCCGACTAGGCATAGTGTCGACCTACACTTTTCTCATTTCTGACCTTTTTTTGGTAGCTATCTAACTTTGCCTAACCTAACCTAAACTTGCCTAACCTAACCTACTCGTTTGACCAGAAGCCAATACAATAAGTGGGCAAAGAGGAAAATATAGGTCGGCACTATGCCTGGTCGGCAAAAAGGATTACACGCGAAATAAAGATCGGTCAAAAAGGGGTCGATCTACCGCCATACGCCAATATTGTATTTATTTCTTTTGCAGTGCACCTCCCAAAATATTAATATTTTTTTGTGAGTTTTTTTAAGAATTGTAATAGAGTCCACAAACAACGTCAGGAATACAAACCGACGCCTTTAAATCATGTTTTAGGTCAGAAAAGCGCCTATGGGTCATTTGACCCACCGTGGCAAACGGAGGGGGGCGGCCAAGTCTGGTACCCCTAGTGTTAAAATTGTCCAAATATGCACTTTTTATGCAGATATTTTGGGGGAAATATGCGGTCAAAATGTTGTCTTTATTCGTAAATTATGCAAGGAAAATGCACGAGTTTAAATACAGGTCTCAATATGCAAAGATTATGCACTGATTTTTTGAAAAATATGCGGTGAAAATGCAGATTTAAATTTTAAAAAAATCCCCTTTCACCGTCTCCTCCCTCCTACCGCCAGCGCCTGCTCGAAACTCGCACAAACGACGCAGCAGAGCGCAGCGCGGCAAAATATGAAATGCGGGCGAACCAAGTTATCACTTTTTACTCAAAAATGGGTTGAATTCGTAAGTCCAGCGACCTCTGGGGTTGAAATATGCTTGAAAAATGCGAAAAAATGCAATATGTAGCGAACAATGACAGAATATGCGACTTTATGCGGGCAGAAAATGGGTATTAGCGGGTAAAAGTGACCTACCAATATTGAAATTACATCATTCTGAGCATATCTCAGAAATATGCGAATATTCGCGATGCTTAAAGTTCGTGTCTCTAGCCATTGCCGACACCGTAATGTGCTACATACTGAGCGCTACTCATACTGCACGTGTCATCGTCCGCCGCTGCCACGTGTCATCCTGCACGATGCGGCTCCGGCACAACATAAGCTAAGGGTATCGTCAGGTCGACTCCACTAGTCGAGGCCGCGTCGCGCGGTAGATTGGCGCCAACCGCGCACCTCCACTTTCACCTTCTTCCGCTTCATGGTTGAAATATTATGTGCATTTAATTTAAAGAACTACGTACCTATTGGACGTACGTTGGATCGTCTCTCGAAGAGCATCGAAGTACTTAGGGTCGTCAACTGTCACAACATCATACTCCGTGAGAGAGGTTCCCTTAGGAAGCAGGCGGCTGAAAATGGACGTCCATGGTACGAAAGGAAACCGTGACTGCAGTGCATTCACAGTGAAGTTTTGCGAAGCGTCCTCAGTCTCGTTGATCTAGCGTTGGGTGAAGAAGAAAGAAAATACAGTGTGAATGCATACGTTCTGAATTTGAACTCGGTTTTGAGACTTTCCTGTAATTATGACTAAAAACACGCAAGGCGCTCTAGCATCGCTCTTGTATGAGTACTGTGCGCTAGTCAGAAAGATTTGAAAAACTTCTAACGGAGACGTTCGGTTTTGGCGTAAAGGGCAATATTGGATTAATGTTTTTCTTCTTACGCACGAAGTAGCCTTATATAATGACCCAGGGTTTGAAAAACATGGCCCTTATCACTTTGTCATTTACAAATACCAGTTCTTTCCGTTAAATTTTTGTTTAAAATTTGCAGCGGAGTACCCAGTTTACTCTATTACTGATATTTCTGAGGTGCCATTAAAATATGTGTGGAGAATTCTGTGGGGGACTTAAGGGGACTCGGCTCGGGTCTGTCACCACCTTCGTTCTCTCTCATTCTTGCAGTCAAGAATAGAAGACAAGGCAATAGATTTTTACACGAACAGCGAAAATGGGTGCCGACTACGAGTCTATTGTCGTCATAGCCGAGCCGAGCCAGCGTTTTTGTTTTTCTGTCTATCTCGTTAAAACGCGTAGACACAATCATTATGGCTGGATTTAGTCAGACATGTCTTACGGAGAGAAGAATCACATGGGACTACTTCTTCGAACAACATTCAGGTGGCAGCCCCAACACTTTCGCTCACCACAAACGCATTGTCGCAGGGACCGCGGCAACCTGTGGTGTATTTCGGGCCTAGTGGTATTTCACGAATTGTAATAGTATTATTTTTTTTTAAGTCCGATCTTAGGTTCACAACTAATAGGTTACTCCGTGCCTAAAAACCGGGTGAAATTGAGGTCACTGGTCACATCGTGCCTTAGGGGAATTATGGTTAAAATGTGAGGTTGTGAGGTCATGTAGCCCCGGGGTGGATTGCCCCACAAGAACCCCAGCGCAAATATTTCTCACTTCCTGTGTTTTCTCTGAAAATTCAAAGTCGAAAGTGTGGTGTGCAAGTACTCACTTCACTGAGGGTGACTTCAAAATCCACTATCTGCTCCACTTCTGAATCGATACGTGTGGAGGTCGTGTTACGACTGGTCACGAACATCTCGGCGCTATCTCTGAACTTTCGCCGGTAATCAGGTATGAACTCAGCCATTGGCGTCTCCACGGCAAAGCTAGGGCGACTTGCCTATCAACATAAGTTTAACGTGTGTAGGAAACAAATTATACATGAAAGTGATTCACATTCGAAATTGCCTCTCTATTTCGGAGATGTGCGAAGATGTTCAAATCCGAGCGAACACGAACGAACGGAACAGAAAATTTTGTTCGGTAGATGGCGAAAATCATCACGTGTTCGGACGCAAATTAATCGAAAAATTAGGAAATGTGCGTTTGCTATATACAGGGTGTTTACTCTCGTTTGGGACAAAAAGATAGGGTGGATAGAACTTGCGGAGGGGATCATTTTTTACCAATGGACTAGTAGGCGCAAACAGGCGGGTGTGCCGTCTGCAGTCACCGGACAGCGCCAGCGGACGACACGCCGCCGCCGCCGAGTGCCGCCCAGCGTGCGAATGCTGCAGCGCCGTGGCGCAGGCAGCCCGCAACACAGCAGCGCGCGCTCGGTTGCCTACCGAGCGGGCGCGAAAGCTCATTACGAAATCGCAATTTCCCGCGTTGTTAGATGTTTGCGCCTACTAGTCCATTGGTAAAAAATGATCCCCTCCGCAAG
This sequence comes from Odontothrips loti, assembly GCA_038380765.1. Lineage (NCBI taxonomy): Eukaryota > Metazoa > Arthropoda > Insecta > Thysanoptera > Thripidae > Odontothrips > Odontothrips loti. Next base: position 2,059,035 of record CM076251.1, on the reverse strand, counting down.
TTCTATCCACCCTATCTTTTTGTCCCAAACGAGAATAAACACCCTGTTTAATTGAACCCGAACCAAAAGAATTTCTCAGTTTTTATTCGCATTTCATGCACAAAATAGACAACATTTTGTTCGGATGCTGTCTGAACCCAACAGCACTTGTTCGGTTCCAATTTTCATAAAAATGTTTGTGTTCGCTCAAACCTGAACGAGGCGCATCCATAACCGCAGTGTTTCCGCAGTGTCCTCAGAACAGCCAGTATATGGGGTGGGTGAGAGCCCACATGCGTAAGGCCCGGAAGGGGAGGGGTCTATATCGGTTGTCCGATCTGGAATTATCCGCAACTTCCAGGTCGTACAAACGACTTATCTTGCCCGGAAGTGAAGGGAAAATGAAAACTGCAGTGTCCAGTACACCTTAGCGTTGTTCGAATTTCGCGCGCAGGCCATCCGGCTCTTTCCGTTTGGAAGAGGGCCGGGTGGCCTCTGCGCTAAATGCAAACAATACTGCGGGGTTTTCATTTTCCCTTCTCACTTTTTGGCCACTACGACGGCACACACCCACCCCAGACAATGCTGTTCTGAGGACACTGCGGTTGCGGTCTTGAAACACTGCTGTTATGGTGCGATCTCATCTGAACAAGGGCTGGTCGAACACCTCTTCTATTTCAGAGCAGCGGATAGAGCTCATCCGTAAATCTTCACACATATTTCCGTCTTATTTAATGATTCCTTTAGTCAGTTAATCTAGTTCCGTTCGACGCGTCCAAAGAACCAGGACACACCTCGCAGCTCCGAGTGAACAAAAGCAATCTCTAATGTCCGAGCGAACAATGGCCGATGTCGCTTTTACTACTTACTTGCAATGTCCACGTGTTGCTGCCGGACGCACCCGGCAAAATGTCAACGTCAACCAGGTAATTTGATATAAGTCCAACGTCAATAAGTCTGACGAGGAGCTGTCTCCAATCGCACTTGCTGCTGTCGTTGCATGCGTTTTCCCCGTCGATTAAAGGCCACTCTCCGATGGAGGACAGCAACTTCCTCGCGGGTTGGAGACCCAACTCCTCTCGGCGCTCTGTGCAGTAATGTCCCAATTAAAATGGTAGCCTCGGGGTCTCGTTGCTGGTAACAAAGTCCTGAAAACTAAATGGACGTCGGGGATCTTTCCTATTGATACAGAAATTAGTGGTTGCGAGTAACAGAATCACGAGAAAGTTTTTCAACAAAAAGTGTTCCGCAAGTTGTGAGAAACCCGTTCCTCTTAACGGGATCAGGTCCCCACGCAGCGAGCGTTTCTCGCGAATCGGGTCCGTACGGTGCGGATTCATTTAAACGAAGCATTGGTTCGTAAACTTGTTCGTGATACGAAGAATGATCCACAAATCACTTGGTTCCTCGAGTTCGTAGGCTTTTTACTGCCTGTAGATAAAAAAGCTAGAAATATTTTTCTTTTAGATTGTGCTGTAAAGATTTAACTGTATTTATCAAATCAACTATGTACACGTGTGCATAATGTGTGTATATTTCGAGAGTGCATTAAGTATGCACCGAACACTGAATTACGCACGATATTGTACACAAGTCTTTCCGTCTTTCCTGTAGCAAGTCTGGTCCGTTCCAGTTTCAATTCAGGTATCACATCCGAACTTACCCGTATCGGTGCAAGACTTATAAAGTGTCTTGGCATTTTTGTAGGATAAGACGGTTTCGTTGCTCGCCGGCTCGGACAGGATTGCAATGAGCTGTTTCTTGACAATGTTCCGCGTGGCCACATCCGGGCTCTCATCCGTGCCAAATATCTCAACGCGTCCGCTGCCGCAGGCAAATCCATAGAAATCGCTGCAAGGATCCACGGACACGTTCATGAGCGCCGAGAACCTCGCCGCTGCAAAATATCGAGATCACGTTGGGATGATATTTTTTTGGTCACAGCCTATCATTGATCCACAGGTAAGCCGATACCACGACCCTCTCACACACTTTCTCAGGAAATTTTGGTAAAAAGTTGCCCCCCTAACCCAAATTTCTGATGAGGCGTGCTCAAAACAGCAGGCCGGTATGATCGAGGGGGCCTGCTGTTCGTGAGCACCACACGTGAACCTGATGTAACCTATTCTAACCTAGCCGAACCGAAGCCAACCTAGCCTACCAACCGGCTGTTTGGTTGAAGGACCTATGTTTTGCTGCCCTACCAACCTTCTGTTTTGAGAGACCCGCTGTTTTGAAGGGCCTGCTGTTTTGCTGCGGTCCCTTTCCGATCTTGGAAAAAATAATTTGCCTGAGAAGAGCGTTTTCTAGTAGCACGACCTTAAAGTAACCTTCTCTTGCATTCAATGTGGGTATTTCTTATAACTCGTCTAGTTTCACGCGTGATTTGATTGCGGTTTGAAATTTCTTGACCAAAAATATCTAAGGACCACGTTTGAATCCTGTATGGAATCGTCCGGGACAAAATAATAATTAATTCGGGTGTCGTAAATTTGGTATACCCTTGTGGAACAGTGTCCACTGAATCCACAAACAACATTGCCCAGCAGTGCCCGTTCACTAACAGCAAAAGTAGGGCATGGACACATGCATCAATCGTGCGTTGGCGAAGGAAACTCTTTTAACATGGATAATGTTGACACTTTGCCATTCGTTATTTCTAATGGATCAATAGCATTTGCACACCGCACACAACCGCATGCGGATAAAAACCGTCAAAACGAAAAAATAAGACTGCAATGCGCGGTAGTTGAAGGTGGGGTAGTAACGTTTCAGACGAAGACACCGGTTACCGATAACGTGTCGCCGTCCCGTCTTCGAGTACGGGCTCCGGCCCGGCATATATGCTGTTTTGAGTGGGTGTCGCTCTGATTGATCGCTCGCGTGATTCTGAACACTGTCTGGACAGAGATCAGCCACGTCGTTCCCTATAACAGTGAGGCGGACGGTGGAAACAAACTCATGTCCAGATCCCAAGACGAGTGCGCACTCCCTCGTACACAACCAGAACTCTGATCATCACCAATAATACTTGCCGGCTTGCGTGCATCCAGAGGTGCTGCATATGTGGGCCGCAGAATTTGGTCGGATCGCGTGCGCTGCTGGCAACAAGATGTTCAATCTCAGTTATTACCTGGATCTTCGGCAGCCCCTACGAACGGAAGCCCACAAGTAACGGCGCTCATCAGACACCTTTCTTCGCGGATCAATGGACGGTGGGTGGGTGTGGACGGCAAAGCGTTAAGTCTTTGTGTACACGGGAGGAAAGTGATTGGTTATTCCTACGCATACCTCCGTGTTTACGATCAGACAACTTCAAGCAATTGCGCGATGCTTGGTATTCGGTGAGAGCGGATAACACGCAACCAAGCCGAGTCATCTAACCTTTCTTTTCTTCAATGAATAGTGTGCCCTACAATTAGAAATACGTCGTCAAAATAACAACTTCATGTCTAACAACGGTAGTCTGTTAAATCGGCAACCGTCGGCAACAAATTTCGTTGGGACAACAACTTTCTGTTATGGTGGCACCAAAAAATTGCGTTGCTCCAACAGGAATATTACGGAGGTCCCAGACAAAAAAAGTGTGTCAAACTAACAAAATACCTAGGTGTTCAACGACATTTTTGGAGTCGTTACTTTGAGAAAACGTGCAATTTCTTACTATCACAACAAATATTAAAGTTATTAATCATTGTTGTTGCGAGTTATTGACAGTCTTGGGGAATTGAAGCAACACGTTCTTTCAGCAAAAACTTACTTTAATCGAAGTGACGTTGGGGAATAGAAGCAACACGTTCTTTTACCCAAAACTTACTTCAATCGAAGTGACGTTGGGGAATTGAAGCAACACGTTCTTTTAGCAAAAACTTACTTTAACCGAAGTGACGAAATGCCACACTGTCATTAAAGTTTGGTACTTGCGGAAACACCAATTTTTCGATCAATTTGCAAATCAATGTCGTTCATATAACACAAATTGCTGTTCAACCAACAAGAGCTGTTTTAAATGCTCCAGAGAAGCGCATCTTTTACTAATTTATCTGCCAAACTTGCCGAAACCTGAACATTTAAATGACACTTGGGGTCGCGCAACGGAGATCGAACCAGCACTTCGGTTGGTTTTGTCCAAAAAATTCGGCCTGTATTCTTTTCGGACGCAAATTTCGGAAATCTTATACTGTTCACGCCCATTTAGGCGGTTTGGGGCAGTTCTTACGTAAATGGTAAGAGACATTTCAAAAATCTCAAAATTTTGGCCAACCAAATATGCCTATAAACATCGCGATGCCACTTCACCACTTTCTCGCATGTCGAATGGACCAGTGAAGCAAGTCATCCTTTTCCTGCGAGAAAGTGTACTTAATTTTGCTACATTTACCAGAAGTTGGGGTGGTGAATAGTTACAAACCTGTCAGGACAGGTGCCCACAGACCCAGACACAAGATCATCACCAAGGTGGACCACATGGCGAGGAGATATTGCTGTGTGGCTGCACTCCTTGGGGCATTGGATGGCACTGAACACAACTTCATCCGATCCGTAGAGCCAGATTTTGTTATGACTAAGAAAAGAAGCTGATCATATCGTGGTCGACGAGTCATGAGGTAAGCGCGTGCAAACCATTAACAACGGAAGAACGCTTGCGTAGTATCTTTTATCTCCTTTTGCCGCATTGACAGCTGTCATCGGCTAGCCAAACACACATCTTCCACACTGTTAAATGGCTAATTCCTAGAATACGAGTCGCTTTGGAAAACTTTTATTTTTGAAAAATTTAAAGTTGTCTTTGTCATGAGACGCCGAGAAATCGCTTTTTTAGTCGATTCCGGACGCTCTATTCGTCTGGACAGGCACAAATGTCATATCCCCACTAATTTGACCAAAAAAGCAACGGAGTTCACAATTTTCGGAAAGAATTTTTCGCTGTTGCCCGTAAACGCGATGAGATTGTGTGATACCTTCTCTTGGGCGACAGTCGGACATCGTGAGACAATTTTAGCGCTAGGTGCGCTTTTTTGGAATCCAAACAGTGCAGGCACGGCACGATACGGCGTTCACAAGCGATTTTAGTACTCTCCAGTTTTCAACTGTAAATGGTATTGTGCGACCCTAGGGTACATATTCTAAGTAATGTTCGTATTGCCAACATTTACGTACTCATGGGTCGTGAAAATATGCTCAAAACGAATTTTCCATGCGCAGTCATGCCCTTGCAATAATGACCGATAGTGAACTCCGTAGATAATCACAACAAGCTGGCCCGTCCCTTCCGTCAACCTCGGTGCCAGTTCCGCTGCGCTCCACCGGCACCTCGGTTCGACAGGGGGACTTGGCCAGCTTGGCCTGCCGGCGGCGTTTGCGGGGGCCTCCGGCCCCGCCTCAAGTCTCCCTAGGGGTGCCTGATAGCAGATGTATTTGTTACGATTTAAATCGTTAACCTGAGCCCGTCCCTGTGCGCGCCGCGATGTGGTAATGGTGTGCGCGCGGCGGCCAACCCTTACCTCAAAAAGCAAGAACAGACTAATTTTCATTAATCACAAATGCGATACAAATCGGAAATTGTTGCCACCGTACGTGATTGTACGTTAGGAAAGGAGTTTATCCTCCAAATTTGAAGTTTTTCTGTGAACGATAAGTCGGCGTACACACTAGCGAACGGACGAACATCCGGCATAAGACTATGAGCCCGGCTCCTGCCGTTTCTAAAGAAACGTGTCGGGACGGGCTAAAAAGTAGTTATGCCGACTTTGCACGCGTGCCACACGCGTCCCATACAACTGTGGTAAAGTCCCGAGTTTTTCTTCAAATGTACCAAAACGTACTTGTGGGTATCAAACGACACCATACTAGGTTGAGTTGTCACGACCCTTACACTAGACACCCCCTTATTATGAAAATTTTTGAAATCGAAAAGGTTCCGGGCGGCAATATGACCCTTTTGGTGACTAGATTCAAGCCCCAAAGTTTAGGAACGGTATGACGTCATTTGATAGTGCCGCGGAGAGCCTAAAGTGTTCAAAGTTTAACGCTTAACAAAGTTCAACTTTTCTCGCCGAAAATATTTTTCCGAGGGTAAACAGCTAAAGTTGCGGGTCTTCAGGGACGAAATTTCGTCCGTTTTGACGTATTTCCAACCGTTACCGAGTTATGTTTAATTTTCTCCTTTAAAAATGCTCAAAAAATTGTGTTTTGTGTACGGCTTCTATATGAGAGATACAAAATGGATTGGCCTGCTCGTCCTTCCACGGCCGTTTGACCCCGGACGGACCGGGCTGGGGTGACCCCGGCGGCGTACGGGACGGTCCTGGTTGTGGGGACGGGGAACGGCGCGGTGACTCCCACGGACGGAGACGTAGGGCCGGACGGGCAGGGGGCGTGGCGGGCACAGAAGCGGAAGTGTGAGGGGGTGAGTCACCCTCGGCGTCAGCACCTCCGCCGCCAACCATCGCCAGAGCCAGCCTATTGGTTAGGGCGGCATGGTGATCAGCACCGGCCTTAACCCGGAGGTACGCCTCAAAACCGGCCTTGAGGAAATCACGGACGCGAGCGTCGTGAATTCCGGCCGGTGAGTCCAAGAGAGCTGTGATAAACTCTATATAGGAGTGACTGTCGTGAAAAAAAGACAGTTTTACGTGCCAAAGCGCGAGAGCGCTAAGAGGTTTAAGGAGAACGATGCGTTAGTGAGAGAACTGCACTGAACGACAGCGAAATAACTTGTGCTCTTCCGGCGAAACGGCGCGGCTTTTATCCCCGGCGCGGTAGTTCTGTGGCAATTTGACAAACTGTCGTAAGTCAAAAACTAGTTTTTCCCAGAAAAGACCTTTTATGGTTTCCTATGAAGTTTTGTGCAAATTTGTCGTGAACTCTTGACCTTAGTGCTCAAGGAACCACATAATATGTGCATGTTGAAATTTTTTTTGACCAGGAACCATTTTATTTCCATTTTTGACTTACGACAAAAAAGTTGTGTTCTTCTGTGGTGACATAGTGTCGTAAGCGGACTTGCAACACTTGATTCTTTTTCATCCTGATGACAAAGTGTTGTTAGTCAACTTACGCCTTATTAAATAATTAGTATCATATGGCTATGATTTAGTTTTGAGTGTTCTGAGCCAGTCACATTATACTGCAGTGATTCCAGGATCAATTAACAATCTCTGCGAAAAACGCTGCAAAAAGCTAAATCGTGGCAGAATTTTGTTCGAGATCTTGAACACTCACATTGCATTGGCACTCTGAAGAGCAACAAGATGTGGAGAAGTAATGGTAAAAGTGTAAACTTATTTGCATTCTAATTTAGCTTGATGGAGAGCGTTGGATGATCATCCTGCAAAAATAGGCTTTTGATACAATCTCTTTCTTATAAGTAGTGGTAAGAATAATGAAATACATTCTGGAATTAAAGCAAGGAAACTCAGGAAATTTAAATACAATATTTCGAGAACCAAGGGGGAAAACCGGACTAAATCACTGTTTAGGTTTTGTCTCTCCGTGCAAATACATTTTTTTTTCTTTTTTTAAGAAATTCAATTGATCTGCAGCGAATGCTTAGGCTCCAAAGTTAGCGAAATACTTTTAATTCAAGGCAAAATTGTTCGAGGTCTCAGAAAAATTTCGAGCCTGTGTTTCATCACTCACACTGTTTCACCAAAATATTCCTGGTAGACGGGCTTGGGACTTTTAATATTGCAGAGCGGCTACATTCAATGCAGTAGGGTTCCCCAGAGCTGGATGAATGGCCATCACTAACAATTTACACTGTACATGCATCTCATACTTTCGCGATTTTTAGTGACAAGGCCTTTGAGCCCCTGTAGGGTAAGCAACCCAACGTACCGCACCACATTACGGGTTGGCCTACCCCCGCGGAGTTACACCCTGCGCGGCCGCAGAACGTATTTCGTGGGTTCAGCAGAAGCGGAGGACGCCCGTTAAAATTTTCGTTCTCAACCGTGTGCGTTACTTGAATAGTATTCCCCAAAGCTCCTTTACATTTCGCGCGTGAGAACTACGGCGCACATCCCCTAGCACTAAACTTGGCTCGAGAAAGTGCAGCGTCGGTAACGAAGACACAAAACAAGGAGGTAAGCTGTCACAATAAGGAAATAAAATAATGATGAACTAGTAAAAGCAGTTTGCAGACTCAGCGATGAAAAACAAAAGTAACTGACGAATCTTCCCTACTATCAGGAGGGAAGGAGGAAGCGATGGAAACGGAAACGCAGTATACCAGGGCGTTTCTATTAAGACGGCAGAACCGGTTCAATCACTCGACAACAATACCCAGTTCCACAGGGTTGTGGTGCGAACAAGCAAGACGGTGCGCTAGTTGGACGGCCCTCGCCGCAACAGAGGCAGGCAGTAGTTGTAAGTCGAGTGCTTGGCAACGGGCACACCATCTTACGCTGTTCTGGCGCAGACTCATAAAACAGGCACGAAAAATGATGCGGAAGGTGCAGAAGCTAACAAAGGTAAATACCGGTAATTAGCAGAAGGACCAGTACCACACCTGGGGCCGTGCCAATACTACGTGACCGATATTAGGCCACTTTTTGACCCCCCCCCCTCTACCCCCTGTGACCGAGAGTAGTATTTGTCTGACACCCCCCCCCCCTTTAATTCACGTTGTATTTTCGAAATTTAGTGTAATTCGATCGGAAATAACTTGATTTCAAGGATTCCGTGTACTAGCATTTACCCTCTGCATGAAGTGTTTTGGTGCTCATGTTTGTTCTAATGGCCTCGAGAAGGCCTGTGACAAGAAGCAAACAAGCGGCAGTGGCGCACGGACGAGCAGCCGCGCAGCGCACAGCGCTGTTGTTTTTACGTCCAAAATAAAATGTTTGATGTCACGTGCCACAGTGCTCAACCCCCCCCCCCCCTTCCCCCCTCGTGACCGAGCGTAGTATTTGCCCACCCCCTAACCGGTCACGTAGTATTGGCACGACCCCTGTTGGCGAAGGTAGAAACTGCAGACACCGCAGTGGCGACCACGGCGGCAGTCCCGGCCGTGGCGACCACCTCCAGGCCCGACCGGGCCGCGGTGGCGACCATCTCCAATGCTGACCCGGCCGCGGTGGTGACCACCTCCAGGGTCGAGTCAGCCGCGGTGGCGACCGCGACCACCTCCATGGCCGGCCGGGCCGCGGTGGCGACCACCTCCAGGGCCGACTCTGAGCTCATCCTGCTCAGGCGCGTATCCAGGAGCGGACCAAGGGGGGGGCAAAGTACAACTTTTTGCCTACTTACAGGCGGAGCGGCTTCGCAGGTTGCCCACCTTTCAGGCGCCCTTTGGGCGCCGATAGGCCCGAAGGGGGGGGGGGGGGGGGGGCACATTCCCCGTGCCCCCCCCCCCCCCTGGATCCGCGCCTGACCTGCTGCATACTTGAGAGAGCATAGCGTCCGCGACAGCGGCTCCTCCGTCTACCCCGCGAGAAGGATTCTCAAAATTAGGTGAGTGGCCGCCTGGGAGGTTGGCAACCCACTTGGCGCTGTTGGGGAGCAGGCTGCCTACCATGCCATCATGCCATCGGTGTGCCCTGTGCCATGCTCCTCGCCCACGGAGTGAAACTTCTTATCTAATTTAAAACTAATGTGATCTTGTTTATTTCTTTTGTTCTTTTGCAGAGATTTACTGTGTGTGGGACCATGTTTCCGGAACCGGGACTTGAAGAGAGAAGTTGCACGGCTGTCGAAGGCAGTGCAGGAACTTGCTGCATCACAAAAAGAGCTACGCAAGGATGTAGCAGATATTGTAAGAATGCTGAAGTACCTCATGCCCAAGGAAAACTGAATAAGTATAATAAAAATCAAATCTAAAATAAATATATCTTTAATTTTTCTATTAAAGAATAGAGAATGTTACATGGAAAATCAATTTTGTTATACAAGTCTTTTAAGAAATTACTAATTCAACAAAACAACACACGCTTAAAAGGGTACAATCTAGCTGAACACCAGAAGATGTAGGACAATACGTGTGTCATAAAAACAAAAGAACAATCTTTGAAGCATGTATAGTAATTCATACAGTTAAAATGTTAGTACACACTTAACAAGATCTATTCAGAATAGAATATAAACACGATCGAGACTAGAAAACTGAGAATTCAGTTTTTTGTAATATAAATTGCATTATAATCTTACCAGCTGAGAACTCAAGTCTAGACGAATACTAGAAGAATGTTCAATTGTGTATAGTGACACAAAAGTAGATGACAATTTTATTCCACAATAATAATAATTCTTAAACTTTTCTGTTAAGGAATAGAGAATATTTCATAGAAAATCGGTCACTTGTTAAATCTCTTTTAAGCATTTATAAATTCAACTGAACAATAATGCACGCTTAAGAGGATTCAAAAACACTTTTGACTCGATTATGAGACAACCTAAGTTTTGGAGAACACTAGAAGATATAGGACAATGTGCATGTCCTAAAAACAAAAGAAAAATCTTTGAAACGTTTATAATATATGCAAGTAAAATGTTAGTACGTACACATTTTACAAGATTTATTACGAATAGGATACAAACACGATCAAGACTAGAAAAATGAGGATAGCGTTCGTATTCAGTAATACAAACTGAATAACAATCTTTCCAACTGAGATCTTAAGTCTGAATGAAAGTAAATTTGACAACTACTGGCTATGACCAGAAAATAGCAATTACTTAAGTATTGCCATTGTAATGGCACAAAAGAAGATCAATTTTAATAACACTAGTTGTGACATTTCTTTTACATCAGGACTAGAAGAAACTATAAAGTCAAACTAGAAACAGTATTGAAACAAAAGCAACCTCAATCACTGTCAATTTCATCTTGCCTAATAAGCTCTTCTGCAACATCATAATCTGGAGGAAGATCTCGATCTTCATCTACAGCGTGATGGTCGGTTACTAAATCTTGATAAAATGTCCAATACATGGGATCTATTTGAGGTAGAAGTTTCAAAATGTCTTTCTTCTTTTCCTTAGTTATGGGACAAAGGCTGAAATACTTTTAGGTAGCACACATATTTAGTAAATCAAAACTTCTCTTGTTTCTTTTCCAGTTCAGGGAGATGAATGGTTCTTCTTTATTTAAAGTCCGCTAGTAAAAAATTGTTGATGGATCTTTCTTCTGAAAGCGAAACCATTGCGCATTACCAAAGAGAAAAGGGTTGCCCTCAGTGTCCATCTTTCTCACAACAAGGGGCCCATTTCTTATCAGGACCGGATCAAAGTTAAGGAAATCTTGTTGGGTCATTTCCTGGACAGTGAACTTCTTCTTGGTAGGACCAACTTCCCTAACCATGTCAAAGAACTTGCTCGGATGGTGCAAGGCAACTGCAGTACTTTTTTTTTTTTAACTTCTATCTGGTGATGGGCTTGGTCGCATTCCAGGTGGGTGTGTCCAGACACTAAGAACTTCTGATCTATAGTGTTCAGTGTTGGGTGCTGTTGAACAACCATAGCAAGAGCTCCACACATGTGACAGTTCTTATTTTGACCGGAGCATGTGTCTGAATACATGATGACGTGTACTACAGATGGCGGTAGGAATTCATTGAAGTAGGTTACTATGCAAGATGCTATTTCATCGGAGCCTTTTTTTCCCTAGAGCTTCATGCCACATGAAGTTAAATGCTTTTTTGGTCTCCGTTACGAAGACTGTTAAGTTGTAGACACTTAGCTATCTTAAGGCTGAACCCCCGAAAAAATGAAGATTTCACTATCTATAGTTGAGTTCGGTGTCATTCATCACCCAAAGTCTTACCGCCCTGCGACGCCTAGTTTGGGCGTCGCGACGCCTCAAACTTAGTTTTTTTGCATACTTTGAGCATAAGTTTCTCGAGAACCAATGCTCAGAGAACCTTGGCACTTTGCAGGTACATGCCCACGTACTCTTGCTGTCAACTGACATATTTGTTACGCGATTTTCAGTTCCAGGAAAGCGCCTGGAACGCCTTGAAAAAGCAGGAAAAGCAAAGCTATATAAGGGGGGCACAAAGAGCAGACACCGAACTCAGATTTATGTCAGTGGACAGCCTTTTCTTTCATCTTTCTAAAAACCACTCGGGAACAAGCGTGCGGCGAATAGATTTCTAGAAACTTATGTTTTCCTGGACCCATGTTTTCAGGCTCCCTTCAACAGAAGAGAGAGACAGACGATAGCGCTTCTCTCTCTTCGTCGTCGGGTGGGGGGCCAGGCCAGGTAGTCCGGGACCGGGCCCTGTGTCCCTGCCCTGCCTGGGCTGGGGGATTAGGCTCCACAATGACCAGTACAGACTGTCATATCTCGCCGAGCTAGACCCCATGATACAGGCTTGCTATGCGAGCACGCGCCGCATGTACATAGTGGAGGCGGGTGCGACATTTCGCGACTGCCACGGGCATATGCCGCGACCCAGGTGTAATGGAAGGGGCCTTCTCGGGCAGTGAGTATCAATGGGTACCAATCACTAAAAATCTATCTCTGGAGCCGGTAGTTGATTCCAGATCATCCAAATCACTCGTAAAATCTACTTCGAAATTTAATTCTAAAATGAACTTGAACGAGGCGCAAGTTCAGGCGATGGTCTCAAACCTCGGCTTTTTGGACCACATTTTCTAAAGCAACGAGGCGTTACCGGTTGTATTGCGTCTGTGCGGGTGCGAGATAGACGCTCGAATATGGGCTTCGCCATCTCTCTTGTACTCCAGCAATCAATCGGGCGCTCCATCTCTCTCCCACTTGGCTAGTCTGTGCCATGCAAACGACACAATGCTTTTGTTGGCATAAACCCAGTCCAGGAATCCCATGGTGGGTTCCATGGGCCATGGGACATCATGGAATGTCATGGAATGTGTGTTCCTCCATGGAGAGTGACATTCCATGTATTTTTTGCACCTCTCCATGTGAAATATTCCCATAGAAAATATAATTTTCATGGAGATTGGTCCCTTGGTGTTCCACATGCAAAATCAGTTCCTTGGGATGAGCGTCCCTTGTGACCCGCTCATGGAAATTCAATTCCTTGACTTGTGTGTCCCTTTGGTGTACCACTTATGGAAACCTTGTCCCATTAGAATCAGGACCCCATAGAAAGTTTGTCCCACGACCACTTACTAGCTAAAATCGTGGATGGTGACGCCAAACGCCTGCGAGAGCTAGGATAGGCTAGCTTGCACAAATGTAAATTGTATGCCCTCCAGGGGCCCATGAACTGTGGTCTGTAAGCCTGTGAATGTGAACCCTATTGAAAGGTTGCATGAAAATTGTGAAAGAGAACACAATACTGGTCATATAACATTTACTGAAAAAAAAAATACACTAGTCGGATTCAGCTCCTGACATTTTCTCTTGCTCTGCCTCCCGCTCAGCTTCCAGTTTCCTCTGCTTGGCCTAATAGAGAGGAAACATTGTATAAATCAAAATGTAAAATTCAACAGACAAATAAAAATAGAAACCTTGTACTAAAACTCACAGCAGCTTCCTTCAGTTTGTCCCGAATAGTGCTTTTTCCTTGCTTGTCAACCGACAGATTCAAGAAAAACTTATCACTAGAACCAGTCTTTAAAGAGGTCTTGGCACGATACAGCCCTAAAATTTGAAACACAAAGTTGCAGACAAAGAATAAAAAAGTGCAAAGAAGAGATTTTAAAAAAATCTACTTACCAAACAAACACTCACGCTTGGCTGGCGTCAGCCTTTTCTTCTTAAGCATTTTTCTGTTGCCTCCACCCTTCACTGGAGTGCCCCCCTCCAGTGACCTCTGGGCTAGCTCAGCATTTGTGTAGATGTTGGACATCACATCCCTGACCGCAATGGATGGCGACACTTTAGCCTTCTTAATTTTTTTATCGAAAATAGCCTTGGAAATGTACACTCCATTTCCAAGATGAACCTTAAACAGAAGAATGGTTACATATGCAGACATAGTATCTCAAAAGTTGGTTGCTTCAAAGCTTAACGAACAATGATTCGCTTCAGCTAAAATTAAAGATATGGGAAGGTGAAACAAGGAAAGACTGAAATCCAGACCAAGGATAAGATAAAATGATGACGTTACAGGCAGGGTGACAATGACACATTAAAACTTAGCTTACCTTTCCTGCGCCATCAGATCTCAAAGGGGCTTTTTTATTGATAGCATCTATTATCATGTCTGAAATGGTGATACTGTCCACAAAATCTGAAAGTCATGATAGAAATTTAGCATCCCCACAAAAACAAGAAGTATGATAAAGAATTTTGTTAAACTAACTCACCAGAGTCATGAGACAGTTCTGAGCCAGGAATCGCAGGAGACTCCTCCTTGTCGAAGAGCGTTCTCTTAGCTTTCTTTGCAGGTGTCTGCCCAATTGGTAGAGCAGGCTGACTAACATCAGATGCTGCAAGAGAAAAAAGAGGGCATAAATCGAAATTACGGAACAATTAAAATGTTTACTGAAAACAAGGCTAATAAGGGATGATGAAAATATGCAAGAACTGCACCTGATCCTAATGAGAAAGGCAAACAAATGTAGAAATACTCCAAATCCACAGAAGATCCTAATACTAATCTTACCCTGGTGTCGAGGTGGCTGCTTCAATTTATCTCTAAGTTGGGCATTTTCCCTCATTAAACACTTGATTTGGGATTCCAGCTTTAAAATTTTAGTGACATACATGTCTGTCTGGGTCTTGAAGGCCTCCGTGCTTGACACGAAGCTATCACCATCATCACTGCTGGTTTCATCATTTCTCGATCTCTGTCAAAAAGAAAGGTAATATTTAGTCACAGGAAATGGAGTGCAACAGCAGGACAGAATAAAATAAACACATCAACATTAGCTTCTACCTTCCAGGCTTTCTTGGAATTTAAAATAATTGACTGAGTCCCCTCTTCACATGGCTTCCTTTGCTACAACAAATAATACAAAATTGAAGCAAATAAAAGTCAATTCTTAATGGCAAAAAAAGGACGTCTTAAATACCTCAGATTTTTTATCCTTTTGAGGTGGTTTCTCACGCTACAAGAACAGAAGTTTTGTCAATTTAATGATTAACACGGACCTAATAAAGATCAAAATAACAAAGTGGGATAAATAGGCACCTCAATGTCCTTAGAGCCACTGCTACTCTTAACAGCTTGTTTCCTCTTCAGAGAAGAAGTAGAGTCAGACAAAAAAGAACCATCCCTTGAGTTGGAGGCAAGCACCTTCAGCTTCATGGCAGACTGTCTTGTTCCAGCTTCCGTCTTAGACTGGAGAGGAAACATGATAATGAAGAGAGTATACAAATGCAAATTCTAAAGGTAAATAAGTAACTAAATAGTTACCTTGGAGTCCTCACTGTCACTATCAGTGGATTGGTCAGCATTCTCTTCCTCATATGGGCAAGACAAATTGTTATCCGACAATTCAAAACATTCTACATTAGTATTTCTGTTGACATTGTCCACTTGTGGAACCTTCTTTTTCTGCAGATAATGCAAAACCAAATTAGTTTTGAAACTTTGAGAACACACACCAATACAAGATTAAAGCAAATAAAACTCAATTCTTAATGGCAAAAAAATAACGTTATAAATACCTCAGATTCTTTATCTTTTTGAGAAGGTTTCTCACGCTACAAGAACAGAAGTTTTGTCAATTAAATGATGAACACGGACCTAATTAAGATCAAAATAACAAAGTGGGATAAATAGTCACCTCAATGTCCTTAGAGCCACTGCTACTCTTAACAGCTTGTTTCCTCTTCAGAGAAGAAGTAGAGTCAGACAAAAAAGAAGAACCATCCCTTGAGTTGGAGGCAAGCACCTTCAGCTTCATGGCAGACTGTCTTGTTCCAGCTTCCGTCTTAGACTGGAGAGGAAACATGATAATGAAGAGAGTATACAAATGCAAATTCTAAAGGTAAATAAGTAACTAAATAGTTACCTTGGAGTCCTCACTGTCACTATCAGTGGATTGGTCAGCATTCTCTTCCTCATATGGGCAAGACAAATTGTTATCCGACAATTCAAAACATTCTACATTAGTATTTCTGTTGACATTGTCCACTTGTGGAACCTTCTTTTTCTGCAGATAACGCAAAACCAAATTAGTTTTGAAACTTTGAGAACACACACCAATACAAGATTAAAGCAAATAAAACTCAATTCTTAATGGCAAAAAAATAACGTTATAAATACCTCAGATTCTTTATCTTTTTGAGAAGGTTTCTCACGCTACAAGAACAGAAGTTTTGTCAATTTAATGATGAACACGGACCTAATTAAGATCAAAATAACAAAGTGGGATAAATAGTCACCTCAATGTCCTTAGAGCCACTGCTAGTCTTAACAGCTTGTTTCCTCTTCAGAGAAGAAGTAGAGTCAGACAAAAAAGAAGAACCATCCCTTGAGTTGGAGGCAAGCACCTTCAGCTTCATGGCAGACTGTCTTGTTCCAGCTTCCGTCTTAGACTGGAGAGGAAACATGATAATGAAGAGAGTATACAAATGCAAATTCTAGAAGAAAATTAATATTAGTATAGTTACCTTGAAATCCTTGCTCACACTGTTATCACTATTGCTCAATTGGTCAGCATTTTCCTCGTGATCAGGAAAAGGCAAATTTTTGTCCAACGATTCTACAAATTCTTTATTTCTATTTCTCCTTGCAGTGTCCTCTTCTGTAACCTTCTTCTTCTACGATAAATACAGCAGAAAATTAATTTGGCCACTTCAAGAGGAAAAAAGAAATAAAAAGAAAAGATGAACCCCAAACCTTCTTTGAATGACTGGGAGGGACCACCGCAAGAGGAGGGTTGCTCTTTGGTTTCGGAAGTTTCCGGCCCCTAGAAGAAGTCTTGGCATCAGGGGACTTCGTCTTCTGAGCAGGTTCCACACCAACATTCTGATATTTGTCAATATCACTTTGAGGGACCTTGAAACCAGTGGAGCGCACCTCATGCAATAAGTCCTCCATAGTCACTGGAACACAAAGGAAGAGTTGCCACATTCAACTGAATAAGAAATCTTACCTAGGTCAAAGAAAACATAGATAGACACGGTCGGCGTCAAAATCTGCGTGGTGTTTAGGCCAGCCCTGCCCATAGTCTGGGTCATTTTCAGGCACAACTATATCTTTCACTTCCACCACTCGTCTCCCACGAGCCTCTTTAAAAAAATTAACGAAGGAAAGCCTCGGTTTCACCATTTCCAACAATCTTCAGAATCTGAAACTTCGGAACACAAACTAATCGTTCCACACAATGCGGTTGAGAGAGGAGCGAGAAGAGTGGGAAGTGGAACTAGCCAGACGCGCCTTCACTTGTTGCAGTTGCCGTAATTGCTGGCGATGCCGCTAGGAGCGCTAGCGTGTTGTATCGCACCACCAACCCCGGAACACTTTTTTATTTTTAAAACTTGACATTAAGTGGTACGTTTTCAATTTTTTTTTTTTTTACGTATGGCTCAATAACATGCAAAGACTTTCATCAATAGTCAATAATAAGATATATTGTGATGTGTTTTAAAGCGGATTTTACCCATCATGTTGAGTGCGAGACATTTTCGTTCACGACAGAATCTTCACTGACAACACGAAGTTCCGGTTACAATGAGTCAGAATGGGGCGCTGAAGAATTGCGTGCTTCTCTGTATTTTCGAATCATGACTTCTGTTTTAAAATTTAATTTTAATACTGACAAGAGTCATTTATTATCATTGACGAGAGGAGGACATGAGTGGCGAGCGTCCAAAGCGCCCGAGAGGGCCATACAAGAAATACCTAACTGACGAAACAGCCTCCATTCCTAAGAGATCAAAAATACTCTACAATAACATTGAAGAGGTGAGCTTCAAAACGCCATGATTAAATTGATTTGCATGTGTGAAAGTCCTGCTGCTGGTCCGCCCCAAGCACAGGTCCTCATTATTCTGACATTTATATATTTTTTCTCTTCATAACCTCTACAATGTAGCAATTTTTTTCCCGTTCAGGTTGAAGATGAAAGGTTGGAAAACGCTGGTGATTGTGTTGGGAACCAAGCACTTCCAGATCAGCCTCAGCACGGTACGCAGTCATCTGACAGCTCCCCTGGTGGACAGGCTGACCCCAATTATGAGGCAAGCTGATAGCAAGTTACATACATATTGTCTCAAACGGCTGTTTCTGTTCCTCATCAGTGTTTTTCTTTCTTTCATTCAGGCTGAAGATGAAAGGTTGGAAACTGCTGGTGGTTTTGTTTTGGACAAAGCACTTGCAGATCAGCCTCAGCACGGTCTGCAGTCACCTGACAATTCTGGTGAAGAGGCTGAACCCAATTATGAGGCAAGTTGATATCAAATGACATACATATTGTCTCAAACAGCTCTGTTTCAGTTACTCATAAGTTTCGTGCTGTATGCATCACAGGCCCCATCAAGAAGTGAATGTGATCGAAATCCTGACCAGCCTGGCTGTTTTGCTGTTATGCCACCTGCACGTATGATGGTATGTATCGCTGTTTCAGAGTTACAAATTTGTTCCAAGTTTTTATCAGTTCAGTTACGGTATGCCAGTTACTTTGATATTAATTTTTGTGTCAAATTTTGTCACCGAATCAATTGAAGTATCCTTATTGTAGTGTCAATTATTGAAAAATTAGCAAAGCTATGTTCCTCTTGTGTTGAAATTTAGAAAAATATTCCTTTTACAGGTCAGTGATCAATCCATTAGTGTCACAAGCAAAGAAGACACTTCGGATGATGAAGAGATAGAAGGTGGGAGGGAGGCAGAGGAAAACACACAGGAAGCTGAGGTATTATACTTTTTGTCTCATTCAGAACTGATGCCTCTTTGTGATATTTGCAATTACTGTAATACACTTCATTATTTTCTTCTTAGGCTGATACTCAAGAGGATGGACAGACAACGGTTGATGTTTTCCTGGAGACAGAAGACACTGAAGGTGTGGCTGCATCTGAACCTCAAGGGCACGAACAAGCCCCTAATGCAGCAGAGCAAGTGAATGAAGATGTTCCTCATCAACTAGTAGAGCCAGTCGGGATTTTACCGTACCATCAGGTGCTTTGGAAAGCTATTCGCAATGATCCACAGTTTACTTCTCCAGTTCTGACTGAAGTCAACAGTTCTCCAGCTGAGATTTTATTGAGGATACTTGCTTTGAGTCAACAAAATAATTTGAGCTTCAAAGCATTTGTAGATACTGTGCGACTTGTGAACAGTCTTTTTGTGTCTCCAGTGATACCACCAACTCAAGATTTACTTGACAAACTGCTCTTGTCTTCTATGGGAACTATAAAGTACTTTTACTGCAACAAATGTTCATACTATTTTGGCAATGTTGACCATGAGAGAACTCTAGATCTTCTTTGCCCTGAGTGCAACACCAATAATCATATCAAGGATCTAACTAAGACGACTTACTTTGTTCTGTTTTCCATTGAGTCTCAGCTTGAATTACTTTTCATGAACAGGGAGGTTTGGGAAAAATTGGTTGATCCTAAGGATGCAGTCAGACAAAGTGTTCGGAACATTCTTAGAGACATATATGATGGCAAATGTTACAAAGAGTTTGTTGCCTCTTTGCCCAATAATTTATTTGAGACAGTATTGTCATGTATACTATGTACTGATGCTTCACCCCTCTTTAAATCATCAAATTATTCTATTTGGCCTTGTTTTCTATGTATAAATGAGTTACCACCCTTACTGAGAATGAAAAACCTGTTATTGTGTGGCCTTTGGTTTGGCAATAGACATCCTCCTATGGATTTGTACCTTAAGCCTGTAGTTGAGCATTTGAAGTTGTTATCAGACCGAGGATTTAAAATAACTGTGGATGGACAAGAGTGGCAAATTAGAGTTTATACTATTGCGTGTTGTGTTGACTCAGGTGCCAGGGGTGCTGTGCAAGGGATTAATAGTCACTCTGGCTATTATTCATGTAATTGGTGCCTTACGCCTGGAAAGTGGTTGGATAAAGTAGTTTTTCCTCAACAAGAAAGAGTACCAGAACCAAGGACTCATAATGGTCTCATTGAACATGGCAGAGAATGTTTAAATAATGATGAACTGACTTATGTGTACGGTGTCCAATATGTGAGTCCCCTCGTGGAACTTCCTAAGTTTGATATTGTTCAAGGCATGGTTCAGGATTTCCCCCACAATGTGCCCTTTGGCATTGCACGTACATTTCTGGATGAGTGGCTGCATAACAGTCATAGAAGTTTTTATATTGGAACTCCAGATGAATTGTCAATACTTCAAAAGAAAATGGATCAACTTACACCATGTATTGAAGTAAGACGAGCAGTCAGATTACTTAAAGATATGTGGTATTGGAAAGCTCGTGAATTTGAGAATTGGATACTTTTTTATTCTCTCATAGTTCTTTTGGATGTACTCCCTATGAAGTTCTGGACTCATTGGAGCTTACTGGTCCAAGCTGTTTACTTGTTGGGTAGGGAAACTGTTACAACTGAGCATGTAAATGCAGCTCATAGACTTATCAAGTATTGGGTTGCTGATGTGGAGAGTATATATGGGGTGAAGTACATGTCGTTCAACGTCCACATTTTCAGTCACCTGGCAGAAAACACAGCCCGTTGGGGGCCAAGCTGGGCGGTTTCAACGTACTGCTTTGAGTCAGCCATTGGAAAGCTGAAGAACATTCTGCATGCACAGCGTGGTGTTCCAAACCAAGTTCAAAGAGATATAAGTTACAACCAGGCAAAGAATATTCTAATGCATACATGCCAAACTCCAAGATCAGAAATATTCTTGGAAAGTATCAAGTCAAAGCCTAACAAAATGACGAAATATCTGCCTTTGGAGGAATGTGTGGTAATTGGGAGGGGTGATGATTTTATTGGAAATGACGAAGAAACTTTTCTGTTATCACATTCTGAGTTTGAAATAGATAAGGAAAATTGTGTTGTGTATTCCAAGATAATTGCTTCAAATTGTGTTTATGTTAGTGACAAGGCTGCAGAAGGCTCAAAGTTTAACAACTCAGTGGCACTTACATCAGGATCTATTGTAATAATCAAGAAATTTATTATGGACAGAGGTTCTGAAAAAGTTTATTTGTTTTGTGTTGAGGTAACTTGCAATGAGCTGCTTAAATTTCCCCCAGGCATAAGAGTGGCTCCCCAAGACCACTGTGTGAGGCTCGTCACCTCAATTGGTCGCAGACTAATATTGTTATCTGTAAAACAGTTAAAAATTGTATGTGTCATGTCAAAAATGGAAGACACTATGTATGTGACACCTTTTCACAATTTGTATAATGTCTGCTGATACATAATTAATATTTTGTATGTTTGTAAGAGTACACAAAGCAAAACAATGTTAATAATTTAAAAAAATAAAAAACAGTTTCAGCCCGCACATTATTTCCTTTTTTTATTGATTCAAATCTGTGTGTAATCTTGTGTTTATAGTGGGACAAAGCACATGGCACATATACTATGAAAAAAAGCATGTCTCACATTAATAACAAATGCTTACTGCTGTACATTAATTAATTATTCCTCCTGAGAAGTATCTGTAGACTTCTTCTTGCGTTTCCCCCTTTGGTCTGGAAGGGTAGATCCACTGCATGAGTGTGACAAAGCATTATCAATCCATGAATCGCAAATAGCTAAAGTGTTCTTAAACATTGTTTTACATACTTTTTTAAGACATCCGTCGATTTCAAACCTATACTCTCTGCTAACATGTTTTTCACCCTTAGATCCTATTGCAGTACATTTTTTCTTGGGTATTGAGCATTTTACAGACATTGATATAAATTTCCACTGGCTTTCATGGTTTCCTAACGCCCAAAATGAATTAAATATGCCTAGCCTCTCATTATCAGATAATTTGGGAGCATCGCAACGCTTACACTGAGTTTGGCAGGAGGGTTTCAGAGAACGGGCTGGCCTTAGTTTTCCCGATGAGGTTGTATGTTGAAGACCACTATTGAGAGCAACTTTTGCATCATGTATTTTCAGTTGAGAAGGATAACACTTTTTTTCCATGTAGATAGTATTCACCTCTGATACCGGGTCCATTTCACAGCGCAATGAAACTGGAATGATGTCACATAGTGTTTTGTCAGGACTAGCACTACTGAGAGCCGTCTTGTCTTCAGAGCACACAAACATTACTTCGGTTTCAGGAGTCAATCCAGGAACACAAGGACTCTTTTTTTCCTGGCTAATGTCAACATCTGCAACATATTTGAAAAATTTACATGTAGTAAAAGCTTGAATTTCATATGCAATGGCAAGAAAATCCTATTCACCTTCCATTACAAAAGATAAAATACCTGATCTTTCTACAGGTGTGGGCTGGGCAGCGAGATGATGGTCAACTGAAACAACAATAGTTATGATTTACTCTGTAATTCTGTGCCATGCAAAACAAAGAAAAGATACTAATAAATACCGTTGTCAGAACTGGTGTTGTTGATAGCAATAGAATCTATTTTCAATGGGACTGATACTATGAGGTCTGACGAGTTTTGTTCTGAAATGAAAAAATATACACTAGCACGTTGTAGAAACTAGAAACTTTCTCTGTCATCAAAATAATTTCATTTACATACCCAACTCACACGAGAAAAGTTTTCGTTTCACTGACAAGGCATTGGGGTTTGCAATAATAAGGTTTTGTTGCCCTAAATCTGAAGCTTCGAATATTCCATCCCACCATGATGGAGCTGGGGCTGTAAAACATTAAGCAATTTTTAAACAAATTAAATAAAATATACCGTAAATTTAACCCAATTGGTGTGCAATTATTAAGGTTAGGGTCAACAGGGTAGCAATTTTTAATTTCTAATGCCAGATACTATTGCCACTTATGGAACATGTGTGGATACAGCTTCATACTCACAAAAATCAGATGGTACCGGAGACTCTAGTGGCTCTGATCTATTTGATTCGTCCAAGACGGGGCTCTTATGTGATTTCAAACTTGAAGTAACAAGTGCTTGAGCCCTTTTAGACCACATTTCACTTTACTACTTTCCACAAAAAAAATAGCAAAGTTAAAAAAAATGGCACACTTCCGCCACTCTACACAGGGAAAACGCCTTCCAAATTACTTTAAAAAATTTACTGCCAAATCCGGGTTTTAGATGACCGTTTCTTCAAACCAGATGATCGTTTGCTGAAGGCGGTCACTTGCCCGGTTTTTAGAGTTCGCGTGAGTTGATCGTTTGCTGAAAGGCAGCCACTTGCCCGTTTTTTTTACGGCGCATGCGATAGTTAATCGGTTTTTGAAGATGGTACACAAAACACCAACCGCACGAGCTTTGATCGCTTTGCTGCGAGTTGAACAAAAAATAATGTTTGATAAAGCTCATCAATTAATTAAGAACGTCCGAAGCTACATCACGTGTACGGTGACGTCATACAGGCATATGTAGTGGCACGTAGCTGGCCGGAATTTTCGGAGCAGGCGAACAGGTCATGCTTTTTGCCTACTCACACCGGTTGCCTACCTGCAGGCGGTGGGGCCTACCCACCAGGCGCCACAAGAGCCATGAAAGCCAGAATTTTAAATTCAAAAAAAAAAAAAAAAAAAAAAATTATCCCGAACAATCTTGACAATGCATTGCCTTTCAACCATGGCAAGAAGCAGTAGCCATTTCCATGGACTGATCGTACCGGATCGTATCCTTTGCGTTCTATTCCGTGGAGAGCTGCTTACCATGGCGTTCGTCCATGCGACCAACCCATGGTGATCTGGTCCCCATGATTTTCACCCATGGGACCTCACCATATGGGAAGCTCATTTCCATGAACTTCACCCATGGGACCTACCCATGGTGCACGTATACCCTTGGAAACCCCGGTGCTCCCCATGGAAAGACGTCACACTTCCATGGTATGGGGCTCATGGAATTCCATGCGACCCATGGGATTCCTGGACTGGGAAACAGGGCCAGCTGTGAGGCAGCGACCCTAACGGGACTCTTTACCGAGGGCTCAGTCAAAATCACTAACTTTTCAAATTTACCACCGATACTAAAAGAGACTGCACTAAACGCCTTATCGCTCTACTTTCAGGTGGGTTTGCCGTTTGAATGAAGTTTCTAGCACCACTAGAACGCGTGTTTTGAACGGCAGAAGTGGGCAGAAGCATGGCTGGAGACGGCCCGCGGCCGCTCGAGACTCCCGGCTAGCTCCGACAGAGCTGCGGTGAGGCAGGCTGCACTGCCTGCAGGGCGGGGGTGCAATAAATGTGTCCACGGTCTCCGTCCGCGCGGCACAGTACCATTCAGGTACCGGGAGGACCAGCCAGGCCCGGCTATACCCGGCCTTCGGAGAGGACCTGCGCGGCCCTCGCGCTCAGAGTTGAGGCCCGAGGGTTCAGCCTTAACTAATACACATTGCCACTAGTCAGGTGAGGACACTGCATCACTTGCTCTTGTAAGTCGAATACGATAGTTGAAAGTGTTCCTTTAACTTTCTGTGCAAACTTCTTATCTTTTCTTTTGCACTCATAGGCAAAGTCTGCACTTATATTATGGAGTTCCAGATCTTGCCTCACTGTTTCAGATTCTTGTGGTGTGGAGGTGGAGGCAGATTTTATCAAATTATCAAAAGTATTGCACGTTGTGCATGTATCCAGCTGAGGAGACTTAAATTTAAGTCAGGGTGTAAACTCTTTGAAGATGTTGGAGTATGTTAAAAGAGATACTTTAGAGGCTCCACTTTCAATATATAACTCAAACATTTCATTCAAATTGAGGTCTTTTCCAAGGTAAATCTGACTAGTGTGGCGGCGGCTATAGTGTGAGACACAGCGAGGAAAACTGTTGATGTGATCCTGGACCTCTACCTTAACAGCAGCAGAGAGTTTGTGTTTAGGTTCATGCTTCCCTCGTTGGTCTTTTGGAACTGTCCCTGATCCGCTTTGCCTCTCCATTACGCCCCTCACAAAGCGATCATTTTCATCCACAGTAGCCAGAAAACAGCGTTTGTATACGATTGTACGCATTTGGTTCACCATCAGGGAATATTCAAGAGTACAAGTTCTTTGACGCTGGGAATCCGGATCGCTCACTCTTGATGTTTTCTTGGCTTTGACGACAACTCTAGCTGCAACAAAGTCGGTGAGATTCCAGTAGGAGTCAAATATTTCTTGGCAATTTTCTTCAGTTACGTCCTTAATGTTACACCATTTGGCTTTACAGTCTGGAAGTGGTTTTAGAGTCCTTGACTTCATGACTTTCCCTTTTGGTGTTGTGTACTCTTTTCCAGAATTTCGAAGCCTCTGCCGTTCCTGCTTCTGTTTCTTCTTACTAACTTTCTCTGTTAGTGTATCAGATTTCTCGCCATCGGAATCTAAATCTGCATCATGTGCTTCTCCCATTTCATCTGCTTTACACACTGGAGGATCTGAAAAATAATTGCATAAATATTATAAGTTTACATTTGCATACTTTTATTTTAATTGTATTTTCTCAAAAAAAAAAAAAATAAAAAAAATTGCCTATTGTTTCAAAATCTGCCACATGTAAAACAGCTTAAGGTGTGGCTGTAGATGAGCTGCTAAAAGACTTTTCTCCTGACAACAAAAAGAGCAGATGGGATGTAGGCAATAAAACAATTATCATATAGGATTATTGAATGCAGAAGCTGAATTAGTAAGAGAGTCAGAATTTAAAAGCAAAGTCATTCACTGCAGCCTTAAAAATTAGAAAAGCAGACTTACTGGTTGCTCCTCTTGGAGGGGAATGATCATCTTCAGAATTACTATTATTTGATGGGCAGTACAGGTCACTGTCGGTCTCACCCCAATCCTCTGCTTCACTGCTGCTACCATTGTAGCTGGCCAAAACAACTGGTTTCTTTGCTAGCCTTTTGGAAAACCTTACTTGAGGTGTAACACCTGCGTGAAGTCGGCCACTAAAAAAAGCGTGGCCACGAGTTCAGCTTTTCCTCATCCGACTATAGCATAGCCGCGGAGCTCAGGTCCCCCGAGAAAACCATAAATCCGTGGCCGCCATTCTCAACTCGTGGAGGAATAAAGCATAGGAACACGCCGTAAGTAACAGTCCAGGGACGACCAAAAACTTAACGACTAGGTATGTCTAAATGAGGGAATTTCTATGCCTTCGCGATTCTAACCGCGTAATTTCTCATGAACCAGGGTGGTACTAATTCTGGTCTTTAGCACATGTTAAGTTGGCTGCCAGGACGTGACTTTACGAACGAAAAAGGAATTAGTACCAGCTCCGTTCACGCTCTGTAAAAACCGAGAAACAAGTAGTTTGTAAAACACCTTCGCAGAGAACGATTTTGACCGCGTGATTTCTCATGAACCAGGGTGGTACTAATTCTAGTCTTTTGCACATGTTAAGTTGGCTGCCAGGACGGGACTTAACGATCGAAAGAGGAATTAGTACCACACTCTCAAAAATGAATGCACGATTTAAGCATAAAATGCTTAAAGTCAAGCATATTTCATGCTTGAAACGCCAATAATCCCACACGCATATTATGCTTGATTGAAGCATATTATGCTTGATTGAGGGATACTCTATGCTTGTCCCAAGAATACAATACGTGCCTCAAGCATCATATGCTATTGCTAGGCATACAGACGGTTGATGTACGCAGATGATTCTTAAATCAACAAAATCCCACAAGAATACAAGATTCGCACCAAAATCGCTTTGAATCAAGCATTCATTTTTGAGAGTGCAGCTCCATTTACGCTCTGGAAAAAACGAGAAAAAAGTAGTTTGTAAAACACCTTCGCAGAGAGCGATTTCGACCGCGTGATTTCTCATGAAGCAGGGTGGTACTAATTCTGGTCTTTTGCACATGTTAAGGTAGGTCCTAGTACGTGACTGTACGATCGAAAAAGGAATTAGTACTAGCTCCTTCTACCCTCTAGACCGAAAGAAAGTGGTACTTTATACGAAATCTTCGCAGAGAGCGATTTTGACCGCGTGATTTCTAAGGAACCAGGGTGGTACTAATTCTGGTCTTTTGCACATGTTAAGTTGGGTACCAGGACGTTGCTTTACAATCGAAAAAGGAATTAGTACTAGTTCTATTTACCCTCTGGAAAAACGAGAAAGAAGTAGTTTGTAAGGCACCTTCACAGAGAGCGATTTTGACCGCGTGATTTCTCATGAACCAGGGTGGTACTAATTCTGGTCTTTTGCACATGTTAAGTTGGGTACCAGGACGTTGCTTTACGATCGAAAAAGGAATTAGTACCAGCTCCCGTTTACCCTCTAGACCCGCCAGAAAGAGGTACTTGATAAGACATCTTCGCAGAGAGCGATTTTGACAGCGTGATTTCTCATGAACTAGGGTGGTACTAATTCTAGTCTTTTGCACATATAAAGTTGGCTGCCAGGACGTGACTTAACGATCGGAAAAGGATAAACTGCCACCTCCGTTTACCCTCTAGACTCGGTACTTTATAAGACATTTACGCAGAGAGCGATTTTGACCGCGTCATTTCTTATGAAGCAAGGTGGAACTTATCCTGGCCTACATAAATTTTACCAGGCCTCTATCACTTGTCTGGCGGGCTTTGAAAATGTCGAACTCGTTAGGACATCATTCTGGCACGATATTTCGCATAGGAGTTTCTCGGTTTGTCGATTTTGTCCCCATATGAATTTTGGTTGGCTCCTAGGCCCCTGGCTTTTAAAATGTCCTCCCCGTCAAGGCGTCGTTCTGGCATGACATTTATTTGACGTTTATTTGAGGGCTTGGTCCTTGGACACATGCGTGTCATCCCGCTTCTTTTCGGAACCTCCAGTCCGCCACCTTCTGGAGCAAGCCGTTAACCCTGCCCGACAGGTTACGGTTTTTGTCCTTTCGCGAGGCCTTCCTCGCCGGATAGGACTTGTCTATTCGCGAGGCCTTCCTCGCAGAATAGGACTTTGTCCATTCGCATGGCCTTCCTCGAAGAATGGATATATTTTCGCGAGGCCTTCCTCGCAGAATAGTTTTTTAACTGTTCGCGAGGTCCTCCTCGCAGAATAGTTTTCGAACTGTTCGCGAGGTCTTCCTCGCAGAAAAGTTTCCTAACTGCTCGCGAGGTCTTCCTCGCAGAATAGGTGTCGGGGCGATTCTCCACACAACCGGTCATTTTGAAATATTTTTTTCTCGAAAATTAAATTTGCAATTTAAAGCTGATTTTGGTGTCAACCTGTCCCTTAGGTTCATGCTCACAACACATGTGCGTGGCAGAGCTACATGACGTGTAATTTAGCTTGTACTCAAAATCTCTGGTTTCGGTGCGTGACGGAATTCACAACAATGACGGAATTTCAGAAGCACTGGAGAAAGAGTCCCCTTTTCACTTATTAAGACTTTCTATTGTTTAAATATTGACTCAAGACAGACTTCCTGTCCCCCCCCCCCCCCCCCCCGGGAACGCATGTAGTTAACTGCACCTGGATTTCCCTCTGGCCATATGGAACGGCAGAGAAGAAGTGTTCAGTATTTTGAAAATAGATCTTTTATTGGTCAACACTGAACTGTCAACAATCACAATCAACAAAATAAACATATGAAAAATATGTCTATAAATACAAACAAAAAGTATGGTCAAAGTGTAAAAACTTCACAATTAAATATCAAACAAAATTAACTAGATCACGTTAAACAATGACTTACTTATTTCGTGTACTGCGCCTGAGAGCAGTACTGGGAACAGAAATTACAGGTTTCAACTGAACTTTTGGGGGTTGAATCTTAGTTTTGACAGTCTTGGGTGCAGATTTCTTAGATTTATGTTTCTTGCATTTAACTGCCTTTGGTACAGAATTCCTGACCTTGACATGGTTTGAAACACCAACCTCCTTCCTTACTATCATCCACGGATCACCTATATTATAGTGTGTGCATTGTTGGGGAGAGGCACATTTGCAGCAGCTCAGCGTTTTAAACTGGATTTGGCTGGGCTTTTCCCGCAACCATTGATATTGATGTATCTTCATTGTACCTTTAAAAGGCAAAATTTCTGGCAATACCTTAGACAGAGCAGCTTTCATTTCTTCCTCAGTTATCTCCAATATAAAAATACTGGTACAACGCGCTGAAACATTGCTGACAAATGAGCGAACATCCACAATATCCTTGCCATGAGCGATAATGTCATCAGCTGTGCGTTTGACTGTGCCCCCTACCCCATCAGCGACCCCTTTCCCATGCCCAGCCTCACTGTAATGCCATTTGATGCTAGTTACATTTGTGACAATCTCACTAATCCACTTACTCACTACATGAAACATATTACAACTCCTATATTGTGTAGTTGGACCATCAGACTTAACGTGTATTGTCCTAATTTTATCTGTGACATACTTCGTCAAAATAGGCTTCAGATGGGCAAAACTCCCCTTTGGTCCATGGTGTGTGTCTTCTGATACAGTACAGAAAGACTGAGCATAGTATTTCCTGCACACTCTTCCAGTGTGCAAAGACAATTTTTGTGAGAGTCCCCAAAATGCATGCTCTGAATTTCTGCAGAGTACTTGCACTCATAACATTCAGACCAATCAATCTCTATACACAAGTCCTCCTCCCCTATATTATCCTTAAATGTGATTCTACTGATCACGTCGGTGAATGATTCTACCAATATGAGACAAATAACCAGACAAAATTTCTTTTAAAATATTTACAGCATCACTAACACTGCATTCCAACTCTTCTTTTTTGGAAATTTTCATTTCCTTCTTACTGTTATCTCTATTAGATATTTTTTTGGTCACCCATTTACAGTATTTCACCTTCTTATTGTTATCACTTAAGTTACACTGAACAGTCTTATTCTTGCATGTATCACAGGTACGCAAAAAGCATTCGTCTTTGTTTAAATCACAACACACAGACGCAATTATTTCTGCTTTAGTTTTGCCTTGCACTATCTTGTTACTTATCATACACGCACACATCAACTTAAAATTATCACACTTAATACACAAGCAGGTACTACGTTCACTTAGTTTAGGTTTTACAACATACTTTGGTTTGTTCTTGCAGAAAAATGAATAAGTTACCAAAATTGGACTGGTTCCCACAAACATGTGGTACAGAGCAGAAAGTGTAGCATTGAGATGTCGCTTTTGCACCTTTGCTCCTCCAGTGCATACAAAATCTTTCTTTCCAGGAGTGGAGTAACTTGCTTTGTCACTTAAAAAGAAATTTACCACAGCCTCCCTTTTTTTAGATTATTTGCACTGGTTCTAAATCTAACAATCACAGGTACTATCACTATTTAGGGAATCCCAGTTCCTTCCTTTTCTAGCAGTATCTTTGAAAGGAATTAGTTGTTTACATTGATTCAAGAGTCTGTACTTTTTAAGAACTTTGCCTCCAAAAAATCTTGACCAGACTGTCATATTTTTCTTGCTATGAAGTTTCTTCTTTACTTGTTTTATCTCTTCCTGAACTACCAATCCCTTGAAAAGTTCCCTCTTTACCTTGGGTTCAAGAAATTTACCACCAGAGAGTCTGTGCAATTTTTTCCGTGGAGACAAACCTAGAGAATGGATAACCTTTTTCTTCCGAGTCTCCCTCTTTTCGAGTGCCCATACTCTTCTTTGCAGCGCTAAGTTTTCTTCATGAAGTTTGGTGCAACGCTTATACAATTTGCTGCGGTCTCTCCTCTTTTGTTTGCGTCCAGCTGCTTTCTGTTGTGACATGGACTGAGATGCTGCACCCACAGAGATAGAATTTGCATTGTGAATGCTTGGTTTTTGTTTTAACTGATAAAATTAGGTTACCTAAGTTTACCTTCATAATTCCCATTAATATCTGAGGACAAAGACACTTCACTATGAGGGGTACGTGAAGAAACGTTGAGGTCAAGAGGGAAACCTGTAGAAGACACCATATGTATTAACATCTATTACAATTACTGGTACAAAATATATTTTCTAAATGGACTCTTACATTGAAGATTCTCTGAGTCATCAGCACTGCCTTTCTGCATTTTCAGCTTCTCTCTGTAAGCCCTCATGTAGACTCTGTGCTGTCTCCGCTTCTTCCTTTTTAGCCCGTCCCGACGCGTTTCTTTAGAAACGGCAGGAGCCGGGCTTGTAGTCTGATGCCGCATGTTCGTTCGGGCGGACGTATGTTCGCCGACTTATCGTTCATAGAAAAACTTCAAATTTTGAGGATCAACTACTTATTTAACGTAGAATCACGTGCGGTGGCAACAATTTTCGATTTGTATCGCATTTTTGATTAATGAAAATTTGTCTGTTTTTGTTATTTGTGGTTAGGGTTGGCCGCCGCGCGCACACTATTGCGATCGCGGCGCGCACAGGGACGGGCTCAGGTTAACGATTTTAATCGTAACAAGTACATCTGCTATCGGGCACTTCTAGGGAGACTTGAGGCGGGGGCCGAAGGCCCCCGCAAACGCCGCCGGCAGGCCAAGCTGGCCAAGTCCCCCTGTCAATCCGAGGTGCCGGTGGAGCGCAGCGGAACTGGCACCGAGGATGACGGAAGGGACGGGCCAGCTTGTTTCTCGAGACCCTAGCACTTCTGTCTGATTCTGCCTTCCGCCTTGGCCACTCTTTTTCTCTCTCTTTCCTTTGCCTTATACACTTCATATTTCTTTGGATCTGTCTTAATATTGTCCCTGTATTTCTTTGCCCGCTCCCTTTGAAACGTCTTTTTCTTGTCAGTTTCTCTTTGGCATAGTGTACTCCTTACAATGGCCATGATTCCAGTACACCTGCAACATCAACAGAACACCAAAAAACGCACATTAATAACAGAGAAGTTGAATATGAGCAGCGAGAAGCAAAGGTTAACGTAATATACAGACGAATTCTCATGTCAAACCCGCAAACATAAACGTTTCGCGAAAAAAGTGACGGAAAATCACATGTTACGGAATCTCACAGGTTAGGTTTTTCGTCCGTGACGGGCCGTAGTGCTCGCCAAACATCAACATACTGTCACACACGGTTCACTCACACGAATACCCAACTTTTCACGCCAACATCAATTTTTTATGTCTGCGCTTCTGTCTGACACAGTCAGAAACGGAATTCACATCAATTTTCACAACCTACCGCTTTCATGTCTTCCCTCATCTCCCGCTTTTCTTCTCGCCGACTCACCGCCTTCCGCATAACGCCAAAACATACTTCGACCAAGCCGCTTTCGATTCGCACCCCACTTTTGGTCAAAAGTGGGGCAGTCATCGAAGAAAATGTTAAAACTTCGTTTTACCGGCGGAGTTTTCAAACATACGGTGGATATTTCTAAAAAAATCCGTTAGTACATTAAATCGATAGATTTTGTTGTTCGGTGACAACATATGACTGACATAAGACTAAAGTACCAGATGAAATCACGTTTAGCTCAAATTGTCAAGTCTACTTCGTTTAATGGAGCCGCAAAGTCGAGAAATAGGGTACTTGGATGTGACGGAACTTCACATTTAGGTAGTACTGAGGGCCACAGCGTTCAAACGGTGCAACCTATTTTCAATATTTTCGACTAGAAATGATGTATTGGACCCCCTCTATCAGATTAAATTCCAAAAAGTTCAACTTTTGTCTTCACATTTGAGTGGGGTCAAATAGACCCGAAAAGACCGGTTGTGTGGAGAATCGCCCGTCTATCTGATCGCGAGGTCTTCCTCGCAGAATACGTTTGTATCTTTTCGCGAGGTCTTCCTCGCAGAATAGGTTTGTATCTATTCGCGAGGCTTTCCTCGCAGAATAGGTTTTTATCTGTTCGCGAGGTCTTCCTCGCAGAATAGATCTCATGGTGAGGTCTTAAAAAAACCAATAAATGGCCATTTACAACACACAACTTGCAGGTGAAGACAAATCATTCTGACCTTATTTCTTTTGCTGTGGCCATCAGGTACTTTAAATACGGCCAAATATGTGCCCATCGCTTGCAGCTTTCACACAACAACATTTCAGAAACTTTCTTTGTGGATCTGTTTTTTAGGCACGGAGTGAAACGGAATTGCCTTATAGTTTCGTAGCGGATTGGACCTTTTTTAGCCCGTCCCGACCAGTTTCTTTAGAAACGGCAGGAGCCGGGCTTATAGTCTGATGCCGACTGTTTGTTCGTTCGGGCAGACGTGTGTACGCCGACTTATCGTTCACAGAAAAATTTCAAATTTGGAGGATAAACTCCTTTCTTAACGTAGAACCACGTACGGTGGCAACAATTTTCGATTTATATCGCATTTTTGATTAATGAAAATATGTCTGTTTTTGTTTTTTGAGGTTAGGGTTGGCCGCTGCGCGCACAGGGACGGGCTCAGGTTAACGATTTTAATCGTAACAAATACATCTGCTACCGGGCACTTCTAGGGAGACTTGAGGCGGGGGCCGAAGGCCCCCGCAATCGCCGCCGGCAGGCCAAGCTGGCCAAGTCCCCCTGTCGAACCGAGGTGCAGGTGGAGCGCAGCGGAACTGGCACCGAGGTTGACGGAAGGGACGGGCCAGCTTGTTTTTTCTTGGAAGCATAGCCCCATATGGCCCTCTCACAGAAGTTTTTCAAACTCTCCAGATTATCGACGGGGACTCGTACAAGACACGCTGACGTGTTTTTACACTTCAAAAATATCACACACAGTTTCAAAACGAGTTTATAAGCCGGCTTTCTCACTCCTTTCAATGGGGAAAGTAAGAGACAGAGCACCTCGTCAACAGGTACCACTAGTCCAAAATCGAATCGATCTTAAAAATCAAAAATCTGTCCAACAGAATTACGGACAATAGTCGTATTAAATAGTCTAGCGTGTTGTTACATTCAAAAAATATCATAGTGATCAGAAAAACCACTTCAAACCTCAGCTTGCTCTCTCCATCCAATGGTGATAGCAATAGACAGAGCTACTGTTACAACGCCTCTAGACGAGCTATGCTCGACTCGTCAGCAGGCTGCATCAGCAACCTCTGCCTGACTCAGTATCATTCTGTCCTTCTCCAGAGCACAGCCAAATCGGACGTCCTTCTTTTTTGTTGCGTAGCCTTTGCCGGGTACCCATTGTCGATGTGGCGAGCCGAGCCGAGGCAAGCCGAGGTCCTGCTGAAAGGGAGGCGTCTCAAGAGTCAGGACCGTTTGGGACCGGTGGTGGGGACAACAGTGCGAGAGCCTTGCAGGAGGCTAGCGCTAGGCGGCCCGCGTATGAGAATGCAAGCGTTACACTGACCGCTACCTAGCTCTCCAACTACTCCCTCTCCTCCTCGAAGGAGATACAAACCACCCCGAACCACCCCAAAACTGAAACAAGGCTGAACCAAAATCCTCATTCCATGAATTTAAAAAAAAGAAAGCAAACAAAACCAGAACAAAATATAAACTTAACGTCTATTTTAACCAAACCCCTGTGAAACTCCGGGCCTACCAGTATCTCACACAGTGGGATAGTATTTTTTTTTTAATTCGTCTTTACCGCAGTAGATACAGAGGTGCTTGCAGAATGGTGCTTTTTGTAAAATCTCCAATGCAATGTCCCTGCGAAGATTGGCGCAATCGACGTCTTCCTCACTGTGGACAGTCTGTTTAAGAAATAAGGTGGCATAGAGACACACAAAAACACCACAGTTTGAGCTATCCTTCTGTCGAGGAAGTCTTTTGATGACCTTTGATGTCCACCCACTTGACACAATTTGGTCTTTAGCAATGGCATTTCTTTTTCGCAGGAATTCCACAAACCTATCGAGCAGAATGTGTGTAGATTCAGTAGGATGGTACGGATCAATGTAAGAGTTTTTCTTAGCTTTGCAATCTGCAATAATCAGGCACCAATGGTTGCCATCTGCATGGTAGAGGTAAACTCTTTTTCGTGGGTCATAAGAGAGCGCCTTTACCTTTCGTCCAGTAGCATCAAGTTTGATAGTGCACTCCTTTGGATCTTTAAAGAATCGTCTAACTGTTTCGATTTGCAGGTCAGAGAACATGTAGGCGTGCAGCGGGAGACCTATATCCTGGACAAGAAAGGAAGTCGGAGACGAGGTGCACAATCCTTCCTTCCAATGAAGCATGGCATCAAATACGGGGTAACTGTGTAAGTGATCCCTTTGAACAGCTTCTCTCCGAACGGTCCTGGTAGTAGCATCGTTCCGAATCTGTTGTGCGTTACCAGACAGTACTTTATCAGGTTTCGCCTCAGTGATACATTTCTTTTGGAAATGCCCGGGACTCATGCCGACTAATATTTCTTTAGCCTCTTCCCGTTCCAAGCATTTCAGGTGTGTAGTCTTCTTGCCAATGTGAGTAATGACTGCCTCTGTTGAGAACACGTCGAAAAATATTTCATCGCCACGCGTAGAAACCTCGAAACTAAACTTTCTGCATTTAGGAAAGACACACGAGCCATAACCCTTATATTGTAATTTTGGACTGTTATTCTGGTCTTCGGACTGACTTCTTTTCTGGCGACTCATCTTTCTCCCAGAGTCTTTAAAGTGCATGGGACACTCCGTGACCACTCTGCTGAAAGTAGAAGGTGTTGACCTTCCTGCAAACATCCCTGATGATCTTACCCTCTTTGTCGAAGCACTCCGTGTAGTCCTTTGGAGAAATGGGTTTGGTTCCTAAAAACTCAGTGCATCTCTCAATGCAGCTTACGTTGTTGTCCGAGTCAGAATCCTGCATCAACATGTTACATTCTCTACTATGCTTATCACCTATACAGAAGGCAACGATACTTCTGTGCTCATTCCTTTTTTTTCGCCACAGTGTCCCGTCCCTGCTGATACCGTCCCTTTCTCGAATGACACACATTTAATATTTATGGACTTTTTTCTGTACGCAGATGCTTACAGTTTTCCTGAGGCTACGCACAAATTATTGCTTACCTTAATTTTAAACATAATTATGTCGACAATTGTACATCATTGCGTTAAATTTCGGCTTACGCACAGATGGTTTACAAATAAATTATGTACCGAAAAGTCCATAAACATTGAATATATATGTACAGTAGATCCCTGACTTTTGTCGACTCCACGGGGAAAAAAAATGAACGCCGACCAGCGGGGCCCCGGCCCGGCCGGCTCGAGGGGCTGAGGGGCTGGCCCCACGAGCATTAAGAGGCTTAAGCCGCTTCTGCGGGATGCATTTTAAACACGACTTTGCCCTCGAATTTTGAACAGTCTGTTCAACCCAGTGCATAGAGGACTAAGAAACAAAAACCCAATGAAAAAAATACGGCATCTCAAAATTTAAATTCTGTGATAAAGCGGCGAGCAGATTTCCCTGCGGAAACAAAATTTGCCTCATCTTTGATCAAAATTCGAATTTTGCGATACGTTTCTCCGGCGTGATATCTTTCTGTTAAACTAGCAACATTTTTAATATCCACAAATGTAATAAGGCATAAAATATAATAAAGGCATAAATTATTTCGTAGAGAGTTTTAGAGAACTTCGCGCGTTCAATTTTTTTGTTTCCATCCAGAACTTGGGCGAAGTCTCTTGAGGAAACAAATATCAAAACCTTGTTTTTTTTTATTGTTTTGTTTCTCTTAAATTAAATATTTTCACCCACGTTGTGGCTGGTATGAAAAACATGTTGACGATGGAAACCAGTTTCCCCCACATATCATACGCATTTAGTCCTAAATTGACAAGTTCCGAAATCTTATGTTTGCGCAGCAATCGCTTCAACTGCGAGACAAACATTTAAAACAGTACAACCCTTTATCATGAAAAATATCCGCACACCCCCACCACCTCTACCAGCCAGCCAGAATCCTCCCAAAGTCACCTATCTTGACATCCCACGTCACGTCCACGAGTACGAAAAAAGACGCCTACCTCATCATTTTTCGCTGTCCTGTTGTCTTTGATAGGTGTTGACGACGCATGGAAATTTTCATTCACAGAAATATCTTCAGCGCCGTTCTCTTTGTTGGCAGAATCATCACTGTGCGGCGACGGCGTTGTGGTGGCCGGTTTTTCTGCGCGGGCACTACATTGGATGATGTGGCTGTTGCAATTTTCCTGAAGAAGTATACAGGGACAGATTGTCAAGCAAACTGAAAATATCTACTATACCAAAGTATCGTACCATGGTGTGGTTTGTGTTTATGCCATCCCTGCAAATTCAACAGTTCAGCTGATATACTGTACCTACAGTACTGTACTTGTTAGTTACAGCCTGATGCTTGAAATGTGCAAGTTATATGCATCTACATTTAAATTGTCAAGCTAAATAAATATAATATCCTGGCAGCATTTGTTGTAACTGCTTTGAGTAAAAAATTCCAGAACAGTAGAACCACCATGACCCCTCCCCGAGTATTACATTTGAAAGAAAGTTTTGAAATATCAGTATGTACCATTCTCATCCCTTGCAGCGACATGCATTTTGATACCCCGGTGAGCTCGATTATCCCGCTGGCGGCCAGAATGCGGCCTAAATTCCCCTAATGGCATTCAAAATCAATATGTCTTTTTTTTTTAACATTTCTGCGGTCAAACAGGCCCATATAGGATCGCACAGGACTAAAATTTCGAGATAAATGCTTTATTTCTCACGGTTTTCAAGATATCGTTGTTTTAAGAGAGCAAATAATGTAAAATCGATTTTTTTCTCATTTCCTCTTTTTGAAGGGCGATATCTTGAAAAACGTTAGAGACAAAGCGTTTGTCTCAAAATTTTAGTCCTCCTGTGGTGTCCTACAATAGCCTGTCCGCAGGAATGCAAAAAAAATAAAAAAATAATTAGACATATTGATTTTGAATGTTATTAGGGCCATTTAGGCCGCATTCAGGTGCCCAGCGGGATTTTTTACGGTTGTCCGATCGGGCTCACCGGGGTATCAAAATTCATGTCTCGGATCGTAGCATCGGATGAGAATGGTAGATATTGATATTACAAAACTTTGCTCCAAATGTACCCCCCCCCCCCCCCACACACACACACACACACACACACAACCTGAAAAAAAAATCTTTGTGACCCCACGTCCACGCAAAAAGATGCTTCCTTATGAGCTTTTTCTGCTCTGATGTCCTTCATAGGTGTCGACGCCGCGCTGAAATTTTCATCTACAGAAATATCACGAGTGCCATTCCCTTTGTTTGCCGAATCATCACTGTGCGGCGATGGCGGTGTGGTGGCCGGTTTTCCTGAACGGGCACGACATTGGCTGATGTGGTTGCTGCGATTTTCCTGAAAAATAATGTGTTCATGATATTTTTGCAAACTCAACAGTGCAGTCACTATACTTTTGTTACGGTGCAGTTGCCGTTAAAATGTACCAGAAGTAAATACTTAAAACTTGAGACCCGAGTTGTACTCAGCTTGGCTCCAAGAATACAAATATGTAGGCACACGTTGTTTTCCAATGGGAAATGAAAAAGGGGTAAGCCTCATCATGGCCACCTCAAATCGTACCTTTCTCTATTCCCATCAGAAGGGTGACACTCTTTATGAAATACTGGTTTCACGCTGAACATAACTAAGGCCTCAAATTTAAAGTAGAGCGAGTTATTTATTTTGGTGCGGTCTGAACAACGTAGTGGGCCACTAGACTGTAGCTACAGCATAGTGACCTCTGTTCAGTTTGCAGAGATAGCAGGAGTCTGTGTTTAAGCGGTATGCTAGCGGACAAAAGTTACGAAAATACCAGAAAAATGACTGTGGAAGACACAAGCAAGTCACCAAAGAGTCACTGAGAGTCGATTAAAAGGAAGTAAGACCAAAATAACAAGCAGTCAAAACCCCGAGAAGTCATATCATTGGAGATGATCTTCAATTCTGTGTCGTTCATTACACACCTACATCAGCTATGTCCCTTTAAAAAGGTTAAGTTTTCGTACGATTCTTCGGAATACAAAGGATTACTTCATAGATTGAAAATAAGTATGAGCACCGCGTGCGCAATACGGGTCATCAACTTTCAAAAGTGATGTCAAACCGAGGGGGCGCTTACTGCACATTTATTTGTACAATGACTTCAAGTCGTTTGACTTGCATGACTCATACGCGACTTCTGCGACTACATCTGAATCTGTGACTACGGATGACTTTTTTTGACTTCCTTCTGACTTTTGACTTTTCGTGACTTTTAGGTGACTTTTTAGTGACTTTTCATCTTCCTTTTTTTTTTGACTTCAAACAAAATTGATGTACGTAATGTGGCGAACGATAAGGATTCATTTCGTTTCAATAGACAGTTTGAATAACAGGACACAAATTTAATGAATAAAATTCAATGTGACAGACAATATCACACTCCAAGGAACAGTATTAATTACAAAGATTCAATTTGTTTCAATATTATGGAGACATAACAATATCACCCTCCACAGAAGTAAGGAACGATAAGGAATCAATTACAAAGATACATTTTGTTTCAATTGACAGTTTCAATAACAGATGACATATTGAATGTATAAAATTCAATGTAACAGACAATATCACACTCCAATAAGATAAGGAACAATATTAATTACAAATATCACCCTCCACAGAAATGAGGAACAGTTTCAATAACAGATGAAATTCAATGAATAAAATTCAATGTTGCAACATCGTCAATAATAATATCACCCTCCACTGAAATAAGGGGAACTGACACTCTATAAAAATCCATGTTTATAATATCATGCTTTGAATATTTAAGCTTATCACCATTTACATTGAAAACAGTACACATGCAGTTCAACCCTCGAGCATTAGATGAAGGGGGCTTTGTTGGGGCTGTATCTAAAGAGAAGGACTTATTCTTGCCTCTAATGTAACTAAAACCCAGCACCTGAGCCACTAATTTTTTGCAGACACCCTTAATGTTTACTTCAAAAATACAAAAGTTACCAACTGAAAGTTCGAGATAAAAGTCCATTTTTTTTACACGTGGATGTGAGATAAGTTTTCTCTTCAAAGAAGATACTTGGGTTTTAACCCTTTCAAGCCGATCAGCACTTATGTAATACCCCTCTGTATGTAGAAGCCAACAAAAAGTTGTTTTAAGAAGTACAAGTACTTTACAATCAGAATTCTTGAAACAAACATAGATGGAGTTCGAAGGGATTTCAGCATCAGGTGTAACATTGCAGTTTCTTATGTCAGACAGGTTGAGGGCACTTGGCTTTGCAGATGGAAAAGCAGCTAAGATGTCAAGGGGCACATCTTCATTAAGATCTACTTCTTGTTCCCTTTCATCTTCCCTGTCAACCTGCTCCTCTTCATCATT
The DNA here is from genome assembly GCA_038380765.1 of Odontothrips loti. Lineage (NCBI taxonomy): Eukaryota > Metazoa > Arthropoda > Insecta > Thysanoptera > Thripidae > Odontothrips > Odontothrips loti. Next base: position 2,018,947 of record CM076251.1, on the reverse strand, counting down.
GTCATCATCAGGGGTCCATAACTTATCATAACATTCGAAAATTTCGTAATGTTAAATGTTAGAGTTATACCGTATAACTTGTACCTCAGAAAAGAGCCATAACGTTATACACCCTTTAACGTCATGCTTACGTTATGAAGGGCTAGTTATGTTATGCAAATGTTATGATACGTTAACATTTTGCACATTGTTACAGCAGTAACGGTTATGAAATATAACGACGACGGTACGTTATGACAATAACGTTATGCGTCAGTAACGGTTGAGGTACGTTTCGGTTCTAACGGTTATGTTAGTTAACGCATGAAGAATGTTAGGATCAAAACGTTATGTAATTATAACGGGAAAGGAACGTTATGATGGTAACATTATTCAGTTGTAACGCACGCAGTTCGTTTTTGGTATCAGTTACGAAATCTTAACCGGTATGAGATACGTTATAACGTAATAACGTTCTAACGTTATACGTTATGCGTTATAAGAGTGTTGTTTTTTTATTTGCCTTAAATTTGTTTTTACTGGAACCTGCACTCGAGAATCAAAAGTTGAAGTAGAAAAAGTCTGACCGACCTGGCCTGGTTTCACTACACTGGGACAGGTGACGAACGAACTAGGACGCTTGACGCCTTTGCCATCCTAGCCTGTACGGTACGGAGAGTAAGAAAAGATCGAGTCGGCGGCGAGGGGAAGGAGTACGACGGGACGTACGTCCCGCGTCATTCATTGCAAAGATCATGTGCCTCAACGTCGCCCGGCGACGCCGAACCCGAGCGCCTGCGGGTGCCAGGGTAGGCCAGCCCGCACGACACGCGTGCATGCACAAAGCGTTGTCTTGCCTACCCAGCAGGCGCCATTCGTGCTCAAGTCGTCTCGTCTGCTTCTGGCCGTTTGCCGGCCTAATTAAGAATTAAATTAGGTTTGCCTTTGTGACACTTTCGTGGGCGTACGTAATGGATGACCCCTGTAGGTTTGGGGTCGTCCATAAAGGATGTCCAGGTATTTTCAGACAATTTTAACCCCCTTCTCCCTCACGTCCACCCATGTCCCGTTTTAGAGAACCCCCTGGACGTCAGGTTTTCAAAAAGTGCCATTTGTATAAATATTTAGTATCTGGTTTTATCTAGGGTTAATTTTCCGGAAGAGGGCGTGTTCAGAGTGGCTTCGTGCATTTTCAAAGATACTTTAGCATCTGGGAGACGCACTGGGTTCGATGCTTCCTGATTCGAGGGTGGTGGGGAAATCAATATTCAGTGTTTCTTTAACGAACAGGCACACATTTATTTAATTCATGTTTATGTGATACAAACTATTACAGTAAACAAATATCAAAGCAAATATACAAAGGCGACAACACAACCAACCAGACCATAATGACTTCCCGCCATGCCCTGCTGAGACCAGCAAATGTACACACAAATCAAGTCGCAAACGCGAGTGGGTTGGAAATCGGTTCATGTTCATAACTCTAGAAAGAAAGTGTTTACACCGAAATTCTCACGAGACGACCACCGATTATCAATCACATTTAACATGTCCCAAATAAAACTTAAAGTTTATCAAAATTCAAGCAAAATGTATCCGTCTGGAAGTCAATACCCCCTCCCACGACCCCCCCCCCCCCCCCCCCCCAAAAAAAAAAAAAAAAAATGCATTAAATTTAAACACACAATCGATCGAAGTTCGAAGTACAAGCCCAAAATCCAATGCACCAATATTCGGCTTCGGGCTTCTTGGGCTTCGGCCGGTGGCTTCGGCATGTGGTCGGCGACGGTGATGGCTACTCTACACTTGTATGAGAATTTAGACGGGCCGCTCCACTCGCCACTGGCCGGCGCGGCTATCTCGTCTTATGAGCAGAGATTGGCGATTGACGGCTAGGGGAGGGGATCATCTGGGGTCAGTATCCAGGTCGGCCTGTGGCGCATGTCGCATCGCAATGCGCCGAGAAAAATTCGATCTACTATTGTTGGCCCGCTAGGTGCAGGTGAAGAGCCCCCTCCCGCCCCGCCCCTGTGCCTCCACTCACTTGACCAGGCCCGGCGCCGGCGCCTAACAAACAATAACACCCTCTTGCTTCTGCTTCTCTTCTGCTCGGTCGCACTCCGTCGCACTCGGCGCCGGCGAATTCCACCCATCTCTGCCCAGCGTTCGTCGTTAATCGAATCGGGAAGTCTTCGTGGTTCGGCAAGGGTTTCGTTGTGTATCAGTCAAACATCGGATCCAGACCAGAAGTTAGTTGCCAGTGATCGTTTGGTTGAAATCATGCCTCTACCACGTGGTGCGCGTGGGCGCAAGCGCCAGCATGATGAACGTCGTAACGATGAAGATGCAGATGCAGAAAACTCCACATCGGAAGACACACCCGCGGCCGTGTCCAGCAACGAGACCATGCCGTCGACATCAACGTCTCGTGTTGGTGCTCCGAAGAAGGGGAGAACTCATCCCGTCCACAGTCTCTTCATCTACGATGACAAGAAGGACCACTGCAGCTGTACAGTATCTGGCTGTACACAAGAGATTCCTGTAAGTAGAAAATAAAAAAGGTTTTAGACTCGTTTCCTATCGCCTCGTGGAGTGTTGGTTGAGTGTTCGCTCACCGCAGGGCCCAGGGCCGCTGCCGTATGCCGCCGTGCTTGCTATGCGCTTGTGTTTGGGAGGGCGAGGGCGGGGGGGGGGGGGGGGGGGTCTCGCTTGTGGACTCGTTCTCGTTGGATGGAGACTGGGTCTTGCCTCGTGGACGTTCAACAGCGCACCGGGGCGGGGACGGGATGTGCCCGGGGAGGAGAGCTTGCCGAGGCGGAGGACGCGTTGGGAACAAGCCGCCATGTGCTTGGCGGCATGGGCTGTGGAGGGCAGGGGGCACCGGGGCCGGCCGGGGCCGGCGTTGGGAACAAGCCGCCATGTGCTTGGCGGCATGGGCTGTGGAGGGCAGGGCACCGGGGCCGGCCGGGGCCCGCGTTGGGAACAAGCCGCCATGTGCTTGGCGGCATGGGCTGTGGAGGGCAGGGCACCGGGGCCGGCCGGGGCCGGCGTTGGGAACAAGCCGCCATGTGCTTGGCGGCATGGGCTGTGGAGGGCAGGGCACCGGGGCCGGCCGGGGCCGGCGTTGGGAACAAGCCGCCATGTGCTTGGCGGCATGGGCTGTGGAGGGCAGGGCACCGGGGCCGGCCGGGGCCGGCGTTGGGAACAAGCCGCCATGTGCTTGGCGGCATGGGCTGTGGAGGGCAGGGCACCGGGGCCGGCCGGGGCCGGCGTTGGGAACAAGCCGCCATGTGCTTGGCGGCATGGGCTGTGGAGGGCAGGGCAGGGCACCGGCACCGGCACCGGGGCCGGGGCGGGATGAGGCCGGGTACAGGAGCGCGGGCCAAGGGCGGAGGCCGCTGCCGTGCTGAATTTTTCATAAGTATTTTAAGTTGAAAGAGATCGGTAATAATCAAGACCTTGGACATTGGAATTAAGTTCTAATTCTACACTCCACCTCCTTTGATTTCAAACAATTTAGAGAACTGCAAATAACACTCAATTTATGAAAACAAATGGTTTTCGCAACACTTCTCACTTCAAATATTTGACTGTGTTAATTTCTTTTCTCACTCTATTGGTATTCCGTGCATCCACGTTTATTAAAAAAGTGTATGTTGTAGTTCTCTTAATTGTTAACGAGTAAAATAAGCACAAGCAAAACAAATATTTTAAAATATTAGATGTTGTGGTTTTTTGAAAATGTGAAGGTATTCACTCATATGCCTAACTATAAAATTTTGTGTCCCCTACTCATCTCTTTGCTTTGCTTTGCTTACAGGGCAATGGCAAAAATGGGGGCCATGCCGGAAATTTAATGCATCACCTCAAGACGCATCACAAAGATGTGTTTGCCACGGTGCAGTCGGAGTGGAAGAAAGTGAATGCACAGCGACATCCCTCAAACTCCAAGGCCAAGGAAGGGAAGCCGACGGTTCTCAATGGAGTGGAGATGTCAGGCCCAACTCTTCAGCTGCATAGCCTCCGACTCATCACGGAGAGTGGCATGTCTTTTGCTGCCCTGGACTACCCCGCATTCCAAGACATCATCCAACCGATGATCAAGGCGATGCCTGCAAGACAAAGGTACATTGTTAGAACTTTCAATACTTTCTCACGCATGCAAATCTTCTCGGAGGGGCGGCGGGGCCTGGCTTCACGGCGGATATTTAGAGAGATCCGAAAACTAATCTTTTTTTTTTTTTTTTTCGTAGGCCTACAATCAACTCCACCACCACGCCGACCATGGTTAATGGGTTCGCTCAACGAATCAGGGACAAGATCACCCAAGAGATGGAAGGGACCATGGCGTCGGTGATGGTGGATGGTTGCAGCAAGGGTCGGAGGCATTTCATCGGCGTCAATGTGCAATACGTGAAGGACGGCAAGACGGTTGTGCGGACGCTGGCTGTCGAGGAGCTAGACCTCTCGTCTACTGGCGCCAACCTCAAGGACGTGATCACGCGAATTCTGCGCCGACACGGGATCCCCCTCAAAGCCGTAGTGAGCTTTACATCCGACAACGGCCCCAACTACATCCTGGCGGGGAAGCTGATGGCGGCCGAAGAGGCAGAAGATGAACTGCACGGCTACGACGAGATGCCATGGGAGGACCTGGAAATCGAGCTCGTGCACGGCGACGTCCGGGTGCAAGGAGTGCGATGTGCAGCGCACACATTGCAGCTTGCGGTGGACGACGCCATCAAAGCAGAAAACACGGTCCAAGACGTCATCGCAGCCACCCGTGAGCTTGCCAAGATGCTGCGGAACACTGAGTACTTGGCACGCCAAATCACGACAGCAGGGATGGCCCTCCCAATTCTTGACGTCATCACCCGCTGGGGGTCGACGTACGACATGGTAAAGAGCGTCTACCTGCTGCGTAACTTCATCGCCCTTACCATGCACTTCAATTCAGCGGAGGACAAGAAGAAGTGTTTCTTGACCGACGAGCAGTGGGAACAGGTGGACGACATCCTCGCCGACCTGAGGCCGGCGCGATCGGCGACAGTGAAGCTGCAGAAGGAATGCCTCACGCTCGGAGAATTCCAAGCAATTTGGTTGGAGTTGAAGATGACCTTGGAGCAGAACAAGACCAGCCTTGCTAAGAAATTGCTTACGGCCATGAGCGAGCGCTCCAAAGCTGTGATGTACCGGAGGAGAGGTCGCGGTGAGAAGCTATCGCCCCTCTTCGGGTACCCCAGTTTTAATGCCGCTGTCTTCCTGGACCCAAGGTTTATGTCGCTTATCAGCCCCGAGCAGACATGCCAGGCGAAGACCTACCTGTGTGACTTGTGGTCTAGGTTGATGGCTGTACGCGGGGTCGCGCCACTGCCGGAGGATGGTGGTGACACCTCGGAGGGCGAGCTGGAGCCTGGAAGCGACGAAGAGGGTTCGTTATTCGCTAGCTTCCTAGCAAAGGCCAACAAGGCGAGAAGGGCAGCTAGGGAAGGCAATGCAAGGCGAGAGCGCACACCACAGGGAAGGAGCACCAAGATCCGCGCACTTCTAGATGAGTATGACAGATCAACGGTTCCCCTACCTATGACTGCTGATGTACTCCAATTTTGGGAGCAGAGAAGGCTGCTGTCGCCAGAACTGTACGAGTTGGCGAAGATTGTGTTGGCCATCCCAGCGACACAGTGCTCAGTGGAACGCCTGTTCTCGGTGCTTCGCTTCATCTTAAGGCCACAGAGGTTCAGCCTGTCAGGTCAAAATATTGACGACATTTGCTTTCTAAAGGCAAACAGTGACCTGGTGCGGGAGCTGGCCAACGAGCTGTTGGTACAGCAAGGGGCAGCCAATGCCATTGAAGAAGAGGAAGAGCGTCTGCCAGCAGCTTCCAGTTCATCTTCTTTCTTGTCAAGTGCCTCGTCTCACTCTGCTTAATTGTTGAACACACCTGCAGACAAAAGTGACAAAGTTTGATTTTAAAAAATGTTTCTGCTAATTTCATTAGCAGTAGACAGAGTTCTTTTTCATTTTAATTATTATGCATGTAACAAATTCTTATGTGTAATGCCTTATCATTCAAAGCAAACATTTAGTAAGTTAAATTATGAATTTTGTTTCGTTACATTTTATAATGTAGATTACTAAGTCAACTGCAATACCTGTGATCTCAGTAAATGAGTATTGTCCGTTATAGCTGTTAATAGTTTATAGAAAACTGTTTACATACTACTACAAAAAAGAATGTCTTTATTTTTTTATTTTTAAAATGTTATGCTAATAGATGCTATATTTGAGCCTTATAAAATAGAAATAAACTTTGTATTCGAAAATTGAACAGAAAATATTAACAATCACACTAACCTCCCGATTTCGCACCGCAAGTCGCCGTCCAATTTCATATTTATTTGTTTCACTTCGCTGGGAGGGCTGGGCTCGTCTCTCGTTCGTAAATTGGACCACAAACCTCGTCTTCTTTCTTGATTTTGAATCGGTGGCGTCGTCATTCCACCCACATTCCACTCGCGTACGTGCATCACACATCACTTCATCACTTCACTCACCCCACCATCAACAATGACCATGACCGTGGAAAGCCAAGTCGAAAGTCTAGTTGTCCAGTTCCCCACACATAACCATAAAATCAATTTTGAAACGCAGATCAGATCGGCTCAGCTGTCTTGTGACATTAGTTCTTGTCGCGCTGCAGTCTTTTAACACGGACGAGAACATATGCTGTTAGTTTCTGTATGAAGAAAGTAACACGACGCGAATTACAAACGACAATACCGCAGGAACGAACACGCCACAAAGCACCAACTCCAACACAAACGAATACGCGCACATTCACATTGACATTCGGTCGGTTCGGCTCCGGCTTCGGATTCGACTCCCGGCCTCGGCTGCCCGGCCGTGGGCCGTGAGCCGAGCCGGGGTGTCGGCGGCTGTCGGTCGCTGGTCGCTCTCGCTCTCTGGGCGCGTGACGTGGCGCGGGTTGGAAGGCAGTGTTGCCGTCTTTCCCCGTTTGCATGGCATGACAGCTTTAACGTTGACGACCGAATGACAAATGTTGCTTACGAGGTCTTGGTTCTTGAACCAATGATTTGGACTCATACACTCACTAACCATATCATAACTCTGCCCACATAGCACGAAACGTCTTTAGGGATTCATAGGGATAGGGGTGGGTATGGGGGCGATCCGTGTACCGTCACTCTCACTACTCTCACTACTGGACCCAGGGCCGTAGCGGGGGGGGGGGGGGGGGGGGGGGCGGGGTCATCCCCCTCAAACCGGCGACCGGGGTACGCAATCCGCATAACAAATGGCCAAATGTAGGCTATAGAGGTTTCCAATGAGACTTGGAAACGGAAGTTGAAGAACAAAAACACTTCCAGGCCGGGAACTCTCGAGAGTATGTATGAGAAATATCGATACTTGGGCATCGCCAAATATGGCAACTAGCCACCAAATTCACCCAGAACACCATTCAAGTTCTCATACCTGTCCTCGAGACTGTCAGGTCTGGAAGTGTTTTTGTTCTTCAACTTCCGTTTACAAGTCTCATTGGAAACCTCTATTAGCGCGACATATCCCCCTCCGAAACCCAAGTCTGGCTACGGCCCTGACTGAACCAGGCTCCTGCCCTGTTCTAGGGGGTCGTCCATAAATTACGTCATGCTTGGAAGGAGAGGGGGGCTGCCCGGAGGCAGACATAACGTCGCATCGCATCACACGGGGCGGGCGCAGGCGCGGATCCAGGAGGGGGGGGGGGGGGCACGGGGAAAGTGCCCCCCCCCCTCTTTCAGGCCTATCGGCGCCCGAAGGGCGCCTGAAAGTGAAAGGTAGGCAACCTGCAAAGCCTTTCCGCCTGAAAGTAGGCAAAGAGTGGTACTTTGCCCCTCCCTTGGGCCGCTCCTGGATCCGCGCCTGGGCGGGCGCGTGTGTGTTAGATCCACCTCAACAGCGATGCGTAATTTATGGAGAACCCGGCCAGAGGCCAGAGTCGTGACGTGAAAGTCGTAAGTCTAATAAACACACTTGTCCTTCTCCGAAAAGAATGGAAGAAAACGCTCAAAATCACGGCAAAAATGGGCAAATGTTACGTAACAGGTGTGAGAGATGGGGAGGGACTGGAGCGCTGGTTCCCACCTATCCCTCCCTACTGCATTGGCTGCGCCGCGTGTACCAACATAGCTATGGGCCACTATCCAGCGAGACTCCCCCCCCCCCTCTTTTTCGCGCGCACGCCAGGAATAGCGTGTTAGTGACCGCCGTATCTCCTCCCTTACCTCTATCGCAGCGCAGCAAGTTCCGTACGCTGGAGGCAAAGCGCGGATCCAGGGGGGGGGGGGGGGGGGGGGGGGGGAGCAAAGGACAATTGCCCCCCCCCCCCCCCCCAAGGCGCCGGAAATATAGGCAACCGGGGTAACTTTTCTACCTGTAAGTAGACAAAAAGCGGGACATTGCCCCCCGCCCTGAAGCCGCTCCGAGATCCACCACTGCCCCGCCCCCTCCCCCCACCGCGGGTGAAGCCAGGGACGGAATTTGACGGGTTGCCTACTTTGAGGGGTAGAAATTTTGCTGAACCCGGTGTGAGCATGGATCGATTCGAAAGCGCTCGGACAGCATTTGCAGAACTATATTGCGTCTGGTGTCCAACGTGTGTCGTATATGGGAAAAGACTTTCTCGGTATCGGTATCGTGACTTAACATTGGACAATATCGCAAGCTGGATGACTAATTATCCACTGCACCACTGTGAGAGCAGTGGTCAAAATCGCGAGCGACGCGAGGGAGAAGCGAGTGGTCTGATAACTTGAAATTTTACGATCCTGCGATTTCACAATCGTCATTGACAGGTCCAGGCGACCACTACGCGAAAAGAATAATTGATATCGCGAGAGAAAAGCTTTGAGATGTGTACCCGCTCGGAACTTCAAATTTTACAATGTCTTCACAAACGCACCGTGGAAAAAAATATCGCAAAATCAAAACTACGCCTTCCGGAGGACGTAAACTGCGCCCGCGCCCATTCAGATACAAACCGTGATCACTGGTCAGAGCCAGGGCGCGTGCTCTGCGGCGCCCCCGCCCCGTGGGGTCATTCCGATCCGGTGCACAGCCAGCGCGCGATCAGGGTGTCACCTAGCGCCCCGCTCGCCTCAGGGTGCGGTACCGCGCCCTCTTCCTCCCCCCCCCCCCCCCCCAGTTCCTACACCCCTGGCGGCCGGGCCGGCACGCGTGCGGGCGCGGGCCATAGCTGGTATCAGACATTTGCGTGGCTCGCTCCAAGCGCCTCAATTCGGGGGATGGGGGGAGGGGAGGGGCGGGGGAGTCGGTTTCTTCAAAACATCTGGTTGGCAAACAAACGTTTCTTCCCCCACCTTTCGATAAGTATGCTATGCTAATAACGTTACAATAACCGCTATATTCAGTAACGTTATAACATTATAACTTTCATTAATGTTACAGTTATAACATAAACTCAAACGAACCAGCACAAATGTTTAAGTTAAGCTCATAACGTTATACTTGAATATATAGGACTAACTGTTACGACTGTAACATTTTACTTGTCGTTATTGGTATAACCGTTACTTCTATAACTTCAGCTGTAAGTTATCGGGGTAACTGATATTCCCGAAACGGTTGCCGAAAAGTTATAATCAATAACATCTCCACTTCTAAACCTCACTGTATAACGTTACAAAACATAACATAACCCATAACCAGTGTGTTATCGGTTAGGTTATTCTAACATAACATTTAAAAATAACGATCCATAATGGTATTTCTGTAACATTATAATGTTATGCGTTATGTTAAGTTATGGACCCCTGGTCATCATCTTCAATATCACAAGTGGCAAGCACAGTGCTAAGCTGAGTGCAAAGTGAAGTCGGACAATCCATCCCTAACTTCTTTGTTGCCTCCTTGGCATCATGGAGAGCTGCTGACACTACTTCATTGATTTCTTGGTCCCATGGTAGAGGTTCAGAAGCAAGAAGCATATCTTGACTAAGCTCTTTAATCAAAGCTCTTCTCCTCTCACGAGGTAAAGTCAGTTTACCAGTCATCTTGCAAGACACTTCTATCAAAAATTCTGTTCTCTTCACACGATGCAAAAAATCAAGCATGGTAAAATTTACTTTGGTAGATTCTGTAGTTGTCATAGACCTGGCTTTCCGAAAATAATTCTCACATGTTGTGCTGGCCATCAATGATGGTAGGAACATATCATCACATTTAATATCCCTCAAATATCTCCACACCTACATACATATTTTGAGTTATAAAATTGTGAAATGTTGACAACTTTTTGGATTTGTCAATAAAATTCCTCCATATTCTTAGGACCACAACTACAAACCACATAATGTAAACTCTTTCAAGGGGTTTCAGTTTCACATCGAGAAAAGCCAGTTCAATTTTTCTCATTAGGTCCAGATAGAGTACAGTAGCTTCACTGCCTGGCACATGTTTCATCATAGTATCTGATGTCCTCTGACAACACATTTTGAGGGAAGCATCGAAGTTCATTGTGTCTAAGGAGCATGTCATCGACTTCTGAAGCCCCAGACTACAGCAAGAACCTGTTTTCTGAATTATTTCTACCTGGAAAGTTCTATTTTTCGTACGGCCAAAGACGGAAAAAATAGGTGCACGTTTTGCGCATTGTATCAAACATAGGTACTTTGCTACGCCACTGCTCCGCTGCATGAATGGAACTAATTCTGAGGAGCATGTCATTAACTATTAAAGCACCAGACTGCAGCAAGAACCTGTTTTTATAATTTTTTCCACCTGGAAAGTACGGCTTTTCCAACGGCGAAAGACGAAGAAAAAAACAGATCAAGATAATGCGTCTTCTTTAAAATATGGGTTCTTTGCTACGCCACTGCTCCCCCGCATGAGTGAAAATAATTCTGGGGAGCTTGTCATCGACTTCTAAATCCCCAGACTACAGCAAGAACCTGTTTTCAGAATTATTTCCACCTGGAAAGTACTATTTTTCTTACGGCCAAAGACGGAAAAAAAAGTTGCATGGCCAAAGACGCGCATTCTATCAAACATACGTACTTTGCTACGCCTCTGCTCCGCTGCAAAGGTGAAAATAATTCTGAGGAGCATGTCATCGACTTCTGAAGCACTGGACCGCAGCAAGAACCTGTTTTCAGAATTATTTCCACCTAGAAAGTACGGTTTTTCCAACAGCGAAAGACGAAAAAACAACATTTCAAGGTAATTCGTCTTCTTTAAAATATAGGTTCTTTGCTACGCCACTGCTCCGCTGCATGAGTGGAAATAATTCTGAGAAGCATGTCATTGACTATTAAAGCACCAGACTGCAGCAAGAACCTGTTTTTATAATATTTTCCACCTGGAAAGTACGGCTTTTCCAAAGGCGAAAGACGAAGAAAAAAACAGATCAAGGTAATTTGTCTTCTTTAAAATATGGGTTATTTGCTACGCCACTGCTCCGCTGCATGGGTGGAAATAATTCTGGAGAGCTTGTCACCGACTCCCTGAGCACCCAGCTGTAAAAAACACACGTTATCAGAATTATTTCCACCTGGAAAGTACTATTTTCTCACGGCCAAAGACGGAAAAAATAGTTGCGCGCTCTGGGCATTCTATCAAACATGGGTACTTTGCTACGCCAATGCTCCGCTGCATGGGTAGAAATAATTCTGAGGAGCATGTCATCGAGTTCTTAAGCCCTAGACTACAGCAAGAACCTGTTTTCAGAATTATTTCCACCTGGAAAGTACTATTTATCTTACGGCCAAAGACGGAAAAATAGTTGCACGTTGTGCGCATTCTATCAAACATAGGTACTTTGCTACGCCACTGCTCCGCTGCGTGGGTGAAAATAATTCTGAGGAGCATGTCATCGACTTCCGAAGCACCGGACTGCAGCAAGAACCTGTTTTCAGAATTATTTCCACCTAGAAAGAACGGCTTTTCCAACGGCGAAAGACGAAGAAAAAACAGATCAAGGTAATGCGTCTTCTTTAAAATATGGGTTCTTTGCTTCGCCACTGCTCCCCCGCATGAGTGGAAATAATTCTGGGGAGCTTGTCACCGACTTAGCGAGCACCTAGCTGTAGAAAACACATGTCATCAGAATTATTTCTACCTGAAAAGTACTATTTTTCTTACGGCCAAAGACGGAAAAAATAGTTGCACGTTCTGTGCATTCTATAAAACATGGGTACTTTGCTACGCCACTGCTCCGCTGCATGAGTGGAAATAATTCTGAGGAGCATGTTATCGACTTCTTAAGCCTTATTTTCCTCTGGAAAGTACGGCTTTTCCAATGGCCAAAGACGAAAAAAAAAAACAGATCAGGGTAATGCGCATTCTCTCAAACATAGGTACTTTGCTGCGCCACTGCTCCGCTGCATGACCGGAAATAATTCTGAGGAGCATGTCATCGAGTTCTTAAGCCCTAGACTACAGCAAGAACCTGTTTTCAGAATTATTTCCCCCTGGAAAGTACTATTTATCTTACGGCCAAAGACGGAAAAATAGTTGCACGTTCTGCGCATTCTATCAAACATAGGTACTTTGCTACGACACTGCTCCGCTGCATGGGTGGAAATAATTCTGAGGAGCAGGCCTTAGATTTAACAAGCACCTAAATGAAGCAGGAACCTGTTTTCAGATTTTTTTCCACCTGGGAAGTATGATTTTTCCAATGGCGAAAGGTGGACAAATCGTTCCACGAAGGGTATGATGATCCATAAATTTGCAAGAACGGGTTTCTGTAAACGAATTTTTGATGTTGTTTTTTTTTTTATCGACTGGTTCGTTAGACAGAAATATCTTGCGTGTGGCTGTGCATAGCACGCGCATATAAGCTGAGACCGATTTGGCCCAAATCGATTTGGCCAAAATGCACAGCCGTCAGACACCCCCACTCGGGCTCAGTCTTTAATTTCGGGCCACCCCGTTTAAAAGCACACTCACTAACACCAACAGAGTAGGTGGTTATTTATCTGCATCCGCCCGAGGGGCGGCCCCAGAGGGGGGCCCCTAACCAGCTACCTAAACGCCCCGTCAACTTTTCACCCGCTCGAAATCCGCTTCGGCGGCCCGACGGGAGAGTTATCGGCACAGCACTCTCCAACAGCTACACGCTCCTCCCGATAAGACAATCCCAAGACATCACCGTAGTCAAGCGACCGGGCACCACCACTAGATCACCGAAGTCAAGCGGCGGAGACAAAAGAAAAATCAACAACAAGAAGACAAGAAAAAATCAAACAACAAGCAAAGGAAGAAGAAGAAGAAAAAAAAGACAAGAAGGAGGAACGGCAGAAAGAGTAGAAGAGAAGAAGAGACTCAGAAAGCAAAACCAACAAAGAGAAAAGGAAAGAAAAGAACAGCAAGAAAATAAAAGAAAAGAACAGCAAGAAAAAGAAAGAAAAGAACACCAAGAAAAACAGCTTAAGAAGCACCTTGAACACCAGAAAAGGGAGCTTGCCCGACAACAAGAACAAGAAGAACTCCTAAAACAAGAACAAGCCAAAAAGCAAGCAGAGGCGGAACAAGAATTACTGAAGAAAAAAGAAGAAAGAAGACGCAAAAAAGAAGAACAAGAAGCCCGGGCCCAAACCTCCCAAGAAGGGGGCGAAGACAGTCAAGAATATTCAGATCATCCTGAACAAGAACAGGAAGATCAACAAGAACGTAAGAAAACCCCACCTGAAATAATTCTCAAAAACATCGTTAGTTTCCCGGTCCTGGTCGTGGCCCTACAGTCAACTACAGGATTCGGGCAATTCACCACCCAACCGTGGGGAAAAAACTTTAAAATTAAAACAAAAAAATATGAAGTCTACCACGACATCATCCAAAAACTCGATGAAATGTCCCTCACCTACCACACGTACAAAAGTACAATAACAGATACCACAAACATCATAGTTAAAGGAGTTGACAAAGACTGGGACGAAGATGATATCAGGGAAGAACTGTTTTTCGAACATAATCTTACCTACCTCGATGGACACAGGTTCAAGAACAGAAACGGACAACCCACAACAAAAATCAGAGTAACAGTCAAAAAATCAAAAGAAGCTGATCAGCTCCTAAAAGCCAAACCGTTCCTCTCTGGCAAAGTCACAATAGAGAAGGAAACACCGAGACTGTTTAAAGTGTGTATGAAATGCTCCTCCTACCACCACACCGCCACATACTGCAAACCAGCTGAAAAGGATCTAAAGTGCGGCTTCTGCGGAGGCAGGCACTTGTATTACAAATGCAATAACAAACAACAATGCCCCAAGTGTGGAGAGGAACACTCCGTACGGAACCCCACCTGCCAGTACTTCAAAGAAGCAGAAGAAAAACTTCTCAGAAAACCCAACCAACAAATCCCAAGAACTCAAGTACTAAAAGAAGCTCCGGCGCCAAAAATCAACGCCTGGACAAATAGAGCCCGAAAAGAAGCCGAAAAAGGCCACTCCCTCGAAGGAGATAAAAGGGAAAAAGAAGCCCCCCAAAGAGGGCCACTCCCAAGAAGGAGCTCCCAAAAGCGGAACAAAAGAAGCCCCAAAAAGAGGTCACACCCTCGAAGGTGAAGACGGTAAAGATGCTGAAAAACAGCCACCCCTCGAAAGGTCCCGTCCAGAAATCCCGCTCGGGCAGATGATTAAAAACCTCATCAAGGAACTACTTGCAGAAGCCGCAGCAGCAATAAAATCAGCGATTGCTGAAGTAGTTAAAGAAATTAAAACAGCATTTTCCGGACTTTCATGTATTTAATAATTTCCTGGAACTCAAACGGAGTCAAAAACAAACTCCAAGATATACGAAACCTTATCAAAAGGCATAAACCGGACATCCTAATGCTGCAGGAAACCAAGCTACGACGAACAACAAAACTCCCGGACTTTGAAGACTATGACTGCCATAGAATGGACAGGACCATAGTCAACACAGTAGGAGGAGGGGTGCTCACCCTCACCCTTAAAAGGCTGGGAGCCACAAAAATCGCACTAAGACTCAGAAAAATAGAAACTGCGGCAGTAAAGGTAGGCAACACCTACTACGCATCGACTTACCTTCCCCCAAATGTCTGAGAAAGATTGATTTCGACCAACTACTAAAAATCGACGTGCCTACAATAATGATAGGGGACCTCAATGCTACCAACACCCTCTGGGGGGACAGAACAACCAACCAGTACGGCGCCCCAATACAAAGAATCATCAACAGATCAAGCATGAAAATCATCAAAACAACAAATCACACCAGGCTTCCGCTAAGAAGACAAGACATGCCATCCAGACTCGACTGCTGTCTGACTAACCTCCCTACAAACAATATGGGCATCGACCTACTACAGGACGCCGTGATATACTCATCTGACCACCTTCCCATACAAGTCCGAAGAGAAGACAACCAATATGAACTACCAACGAAGATAAGGCTGAGGACCGATTACGACAAATTTGTGGAACTATGCCAAAGAATATGGGTAGATACAGACGATCTAGAAAAGGATGCAACCTTTTTCACGCGCGTCCTCCAGTCCGCACTACTCAACTCCAATAGAGCATCATACGCTAAACACAGCCACCATATAACGCTCCCGGAGCATATCGTGAAACTAAAGAAACAAAAAGAAGAAGCCATCGCTAGAAGAAAGAAGACAAATACAAGACAAGCTCAAAAACAATTGCAGACCACTTCAAGAAATCTGAGAAAAGCGATAACATCTCTGCACCAAGAATCACTCACCGCGAAAATGGAAAGCATAAACGACCACTCAAAAAGGTGGCACACACTAAAGAAAAACAAGCAAACCTACGTACCTCCTATGGAAAAACCCGATGGGACACTTGCCATAACTCCAAAAGACAAAGCTGAAACAATAGCCAACTACTTCGAAACCAAATTCACCGAAAACGACACCCTGCAACCACGGGACCTCAAAAAAGAAATAGCAAGATACTGGGAAGAAATTGACGAACAGCCACCAGGAGAAACACCGCAGCTCACTGTAGAACAAGTCACAACTACCCTCAAAACAATGCGCAACGCAAGTGCACCAGGGCCCGATAATATCTCCTATCATCACCTTAAAATCCTTCCGCCGCCAGCCATCAATCAATTAACAAGCATATTCAACAGAATCATCAAGCAAAGAACTTTCCCCGCGATTTGGAAGACATAAAAAATAAAGCCTATCCACAAACCTGACAAACCCAGGCACCTAGTCAGCTCGCTCCGACCCATAGCACTTACCTCGTGTATCGGGAAGTTGCTTGAAAAATGCCTACAAAACGAAATAAACACCTCAATTATTCCCGATGCCCAATTTGGCTTCAGACCAAACCACTCCACCACACAGCAACTGGTACGCCTGACAACAGACATCGCCACAGCAAGAAACGACAACTTAACGGCATACCTAACATAAATAGATATAGCGGGAGCATTCGATAAAGTGCCCCATCCAGAACTTATCTACAAACTCGGGCACCAGGGTCAACCAATATGGATGGTTCAACTCATAAAGAGCTACCTTAAGGACAGGACTTTCCTAGTTGAGATGGACCACCACAGCTCTAAGGTCGAAAAACTCCACGCAGGAACGCCCCAAGGGGAGTCTGGTCACCTGACTTCTGGAATCTGTACACAACAGACTTCCCTACTAACCCCAACACCAATCTCTACCAATATGCCGATGACACGGCCATCCTGTCAACAGGGAAATCAGCACAAGAAGCAAAAGAGAATGCCGAAGATCACCTCGAAGAAATCAGACTCTGGCTCCAGAAATGGAAAACGCAGACTGACCCCGCTAAGAGCAAAACCATCTGCTTCGGCAATCGGAGAAGACAAACTGGCCCAAAATTCGGTGCCACAACCATACAACTAGTAGAAGAATTCACCTACCTGGGCATCACAATAGATAGGCAACCTACCTTTTCTAGCCACGTCAAAAACACCATCAACAAAACGAAGCAAAAACTCATCATCCTGAAAAAGTACTTCAAGAGCGCCAAGATCACTCAAGCACCCAAAACAACATTATGTAAAACACTCATCCAACCCATACTACTGTACGGACAACCTGCATGGTCCACCATAGCCAAATACAACGTTGACCTCCTCCAAACAATGGAAAGAACATTCCTAAAAATGATCCTCAGCCTGCCATCCGCTACACCAAACGAAGTCCTGTACCAGCTGACAGACACAGACATTGCAGTTAAAATTGACGCCACCAGAACGGACTTCTGCGACAAGAATGAAAATCCCGATAACGAAGAAATTGAAAATATCTTTATCCCAAGGCCACTGGGCCCTTATAAGTACCCAATAGACCAGGTTTTTTGTTTTTAGTGGGTTAGACCCCTACACTACCCGACCCCACGTAAGTAGGGGGGGGGGGGGGGGTGCCTACCTGGGCTCCACCGACAATGTCGGGAAGGGATTGAGGGGGTGCAACAAGCGCCTAACCTCGCTGGGATGACCTGCCAGTAAGGTTTTTTTATTTTTTCCCTGGTCAAAAAGCACGACGCTAATGCCACCTGAAGACTAAGAAGCCCAACAAGCCCCCAGGAATCCGAAACAAAACTACAGGAGGGGCAGAGGCTTCGCATTTAAAAAAAAAAAAAAAAAGTCGGGAAAGCAGTCGACATCTGATGACCATAAGCAGGTGATCCCTCCTGAAAATACTGAACATAATTAAGAGGTTAGTACAAATTCGGGAGACTGGCGAGCGGTCTTTCAGGGGAGCTATCTAGCCATTGTGGATGACCACCTTAGGAAAAAAATCAGATGGTGACCCTGTCCTTTACCTGTATGGTAGCCTCGAGCGGCCGCTTTACCTGTCGTCGGTGATGGCTGTCCTGAACAATGGTTGTTTAGATACATCCCTGGTGGACGCATGCCTGTACATTCTAAGGAAATCGCATGGCTGTTCTGAAATCTTCGTGTCTTCAACAAATATCACTGAAGTTATTTTCAACAGCGATCAAAGGTACTTCGAAGTTGTCACAATTAGTCTGCGAGGAGTAAACAAAATCTTATTTCCTCTTCTCCGTGATGCTCATTGGTCCCTGATCGTTTGCGACCTGTCTGTGTGTTCCATGTCGGCGTGGAACTTTAATGGAAGCAGACAAGAACTGTTAGAAAGATTCCTGACGTTCTTGGATGGCTGGAACCATTCCAATCAGCCACACGATGTGCTCGATACTGTAGGTTGGCAGTTATCAGATATGTCGTCAGTGCGATAACGTCAATTGAGGCGTGTACATCCTGCGGGTCGTCCGCCTGATTCTGGAAAAGAAATCGATAACATCTCAGTTTGTCATTTTAGAGGAGCGGTGCCATTTGGCAGAACTTTGCTTGGGCTACAAGGAGGGACTTCATGGGAATCACTCCAACAGTTCTAGTGAACAGTTTCTCCTTCCCAATGGTCTTGTCAATAACATCGATTATTACAATGCAGATCTGGATGAGCAGTACTGTATATTGGTAAGGGAAGGGTATCAACCTGTTTGTCTGGACGACTTTGTGAAGCTAGTGAGAAACCAGTGGCTCACTGGAGATCTGTTAAATGCAGTTATTTTGGTGCACTGCACCCAACGCTTCGACGTAGTTTTCTTCACGTCGTATGACACTTTGTCTTTGTTTAATTCAAAAACGAAGCTGAATAGGAAAATGAAAATAGTAGCAACTCCGGTCAAGGACAAAACAATTTTAATGCCATAACATGCAGATGGTAACCGTAAGTGCCTGATTATTGCAGATTGCAAAGCTAAGAAATACTCTTATATTAATCCGTACCATCCTGCTGAATCTACACACATTCTGCTCGATAGGTTTGTAGAATTCCTGCCAAAAAGAAATGCCATTGCTAAAGACCAAATTGTGTCAAGTGGGTGGACATCAAAGGTCATCAATAGACTTCCCCGACAGAAGGATGGCTCAAACTGTGGTGTTTTTGTGTGTCTCTATGCCACCTTATTTCTTAAAGAGACTGTCCACAGTGAGGAAGACGTCGATTGCGCCAATCTTCGCAGGGACATTGCATTGGAGATTTTACAAAAGGCACCATTCTGCAAGCACCTCTGTATCTACTGCGGTAGAGACGAATTAAAAAAAAAAAACAGATCCACAAAGAAAGTTTCTGAAATGTTGTTGTGTGAAAGCTGCAAGCGATGGGCACATATTTGGCCGTATTTAAAGTACCTGAAGGCCACAGCAAAAGAAATAAGGTCAGAACGATTTGTCTTCACCTGCAAGTTGTGTGTTGTAAATGGCCATTTATTGGTTTCATAAGACCTCACCATGAGATCTATTCTGCGAGGAAGACCTCGCGAACAGATAAAACCTATTCTGCGAGGAAAGTCTCGCGAATAGATACAAACCTATTCTGCGAGGAAGACCTCGCGAAAAGACACAAACGTATTCTGCGAGGAAGACCTCGCGATCAGATAGACACATATTCTGCGAGGAAGACCTCGCGATCAGATAGACACATATTCTGCGAGGAAGACCTCGCGATCAGAGACACATATTCTGCGAGGAAGACCTCGCGAACAGTTAAAAAACTATTCTGCGAGGAAGACCTCGCGAACAGATAAAAGCCTATTCTCCGAGGAAAGCCTTGCGAATAGATACAAACCTATTCTGCGAGGGAGGCCTCGCGAACAGTTAAAAACTATTCTGCGAGGAAGACCTCGCGAACAGTTAAAAAACTATTCTGCGAGGAAGGCCTCGCGAAAATCCATCCATTCTGCGAGGAAGGCCTTAAGAATGGACAAAGTCCTATTCTGCAAGGAAGGCCTCGCGAAAGGACAAAAACCGTAACCTGTCGGGCAGGGTTAACGGCTTGCTCCAGAAGGTGGCGGACTAGAGGGTTCCGAAAAGAAGCGGGATGACACGCATGTGTCCAAGGACCAAGCCCTCAAATAAACGTCAAATAAATGTCATGCCAGAACGACGCCTTGACGGGGAGGACATTTTAAAAGCCAGGGGCCTAGGAGCCAACCAAAATTTATATTGGGACAAAATCGACAAACCGAGAAACTCCTATGCGAAATATCCTGCCAGAATGATGTTCTAACGAGTTCGGCATTTTCAAAGCCCGCCAGACAAGTGATAGAGGCCTGGTAAAATTTATGTCGGCCAGGATAAGTTCCACCCTGCTTCATGAGAAATGACGCGGTCAAAATCGCTCTCTGCGTAAATGTCTTATAAAGTACCTCTTTCTGTCGAGTCTAAAGGGTAGACGGAGGTGGCAGTTTATCCTTTTCCGATCGTTAAGTCACGTCCTGGCAGCCAGCTTTATATGTGCAAAAGACCAGAATCAGGACCACCCTAGTTCCTAAGAAATCACGATGTCAAAATCGCTCTCTGCGAAGATGTCTTATCAAGTACCTCTTTCTGGCGGGTCTAGAGGGTAAACGGAGGTAGAACTAATTCCTTTTTCGATCGTAAAGTCACGTTCTGGTAGCCAACTTAATATGTGCCAAAGACCAGAATTAGTACCACCCTGGTTCATGAGGAATCACGCGGTGGAAATCGCTCTCTGCGAAGGTGCCTTACAAACTACTTCTTTCTCGTTATTCCAGAGGGTAAATGGAGCTGGTACTAATTCCCTTTTCGATCGTAAAGCAACGTCCTGGTACCCAACTTAACATGTGCCAAAGATCAGAATTAGTACCACTCTTAATCATGAGAAATCACGCGGTCAAAGTCGCTCTCCGCGAAGATTTCGTATAAAGTACTATCAGTGCGGAAAGTTTTGAACCCCACAGTCAGCGCTCTCTAGCCTGCGGATCATAGGTGAACTAGTGCCAATATGGCGGCTTAGTTATGACTCAGGCGGCCGTATTTGAGACAATCGTCCAGCAAGAAAAGGCAGTAATAATAATGGGAGCTGCTGCGCGATATGAAATAAAATATCAAATAAACTAGATATTTCGAGTAGCCCAAATGCTTGCAACGCTTGAAAACGTCGATGCCCACGGATTCGTATGCAGATGAGGATAGGCGGCCTGGACGGCCGTATCTGGAAGCGCGCTCGATTTTTCATACCGCGCGGGAACAATCATTTTATTTAAAATTTATCCTGGGCACGATGTCTTTAGTTTGAAAACCCGGTTATAGTCGAGGTTTACACATGAAACACACACTCCATGGGCTGAAAAATACTTTGGCAAGGAGTTCTATCCGTTGTAACCGGGTTTTATCACTCCTGACCTTTAAAGTGACACGATTCATATGACGAAAAAGAATGATTACACTTGGGCACTCTTAAACCCGGCTACGAAAAGTTTACAAGCGTCAAAAAGACTTGCAGCGACGGGAAGGCCGACAGTGCAATGGTTTGCTGTGGTGGCAACCGGGTTTCAAACACTTCATGAACGCCAGGGAGCACATTTCTCGTTTGGTGGCGGGTGACATTTCAGGCAAACCGGCAGTAACCACGCTGTTTGACCCTCGTCACTAAAGTGTGATGATCACACATTCGTGACTTCAAACCTTTTTGTGACGTCACACTCCTGTGACCTCACACCGGAAGTGACGTCGGTTTCCAAACCCCACCTCCTCTCTTGACGTCACTTCCTGTCACCACACTGTGACTTCGGCCCGGCCCGGCTTACTTTGCCGAGGCACGGGAAATCTTAAATCCGGAGCATTTCCTGAAGTGCGAGGTGCATGAAACTTGGCACACCTACCCTTCAAGGTGTAAGGAACACGATGGTGCAATAAAAAAGCATAGTTTTCCAGGTAAAATTTGTCAGAAACAGGTTTCGTCACTTGCAAGTGACTTTCAGGTTTCTGTTGTGCCCACGCCTAGTTGCTTCTGATTGGCTCGCTCTCGGTACACCAGAAAAGTATAAATAGCGCCGGGTGGGCCGCGCACCGCATCAGTTATCAGCGATCATGGATGAAGAGAGCTTCGTTCTCTGGGTGGCGGAGGACCACATTTTCCTCAACTGCCCCTTCTGTGCCGTGGTGACGCAGCGTCTCCCGCACCTCAACGAGGCCTCGCGGGTGTTCGCGATGTTGTCGCGGCTGTTTCAGCTCATGGCAGAGGCGGCAGCTCGCGAACAAGCTCGCGATATTCAGGAGGAGAATGCGATGGCTGCTGCACCTCCGGCACCGCAGCCGCGGCCGCCGTCGCCTCCGGGACCCGCCGGTGCTCCATAGAGGAGAAAATGAGCCCTTTTTTTTAGAAGTTTTTCTTTAGTTCACCTTATTTGACAGCGCAAGTTGCGGTCTGCACCCCATCGGCCCTTCTAAGGGCCACACAATACTCTCCGAGAGAGGAACTCACGCAAAGACCGAGTACCTAGCCTTTCCCTTGCCCTTGCCTCCCGCGCTCCTTCCGGGCTCGTCAGAAGCGAGCGACCCTGCCTGCGGTGTCAGCTGAATCATTCAAATAAAAAACCGTTACGCCAACTCATTTCTAAATTGGCGCGCTTTGATTGGCAGCGCCAAATGAGCGCCCTCTGATTGGCTGCGCTCGCGGTACACCATGCTAATATAAAAGCCGGTGCCGGCCGCCCCCGCGTCACTCATTCGTGCCTGCTCAGACTTGTCTGTTCATAGTGATTGTTCTGTGTTATTTGTGTTTCCGTGTGCGTGTGTTCGTCTGTTGCTGTTCCCGCGATGGCGAAAACGAAGAATAGGGTGTGCTACATCTGTCATGTGTGTGTGTGTGTGTGTTTGTGCGTTACAAACGTAAAGTGATCCGTTATTTAGCGAGAGCGTGCGGTATTTTTGTAACGTACTTTCTTAACGTATCCCGGAGTGTGAATGAATTAAGTAGTTTTGATTTAACACGGTGTTGGTCCTGGCAAGTGCAGTGTTTATTGTCTGTCTAATTATGTATTTGAAACCTCTTCACATTGCAAAACACCCTCTGAAAGTGCGTAAACAACAGAAAGAGTTAACTCAGCAAAGACTTATTTTACCCCTGTCGAAATAAATCGTGCACGGAAAGAGGAGACACCACACAGACATTTCAAATTGTTTTCAGGGGTAGGATGTCTAACCCTTCTCGTTCCGCGTGTGTTTCTAGGAAAGTGTATTTGTGTGTTGTTCTATCGCTTTGTTTGAAGGCTTTTCTGATGAACCGATTTTCCATTCATTTTGCGTGTTCGTCCGCTGGCACGGCGTACACCTACCTTGGCCTCCTAGTCTCACCTACCTTGGCCTCCTAGTCTTATCATTCATGTGAATTTTTCAATGAGAAATGGACTGGAAAATCGATTCATGGCTCTTGTGTGCATGCATAGTGGTGGCTGGGTTATTTTACTAACGAATCCCCGCGTTTCGCCTGCCGTCACGGTTTCGGTCCGGAAACCCAACGGAGGCCTCGATTTACGGTCACAGAAAGGTGATTCCGGGGTACCGGTTTCCGTGACAATCACACTTTGGTGACGAGGTTCACACTGTTGAGGTTGGTCTTCGGACCAAGAAACCCGTCCTGGGGGTGCCAGTTTGGTGACATCGCGGGAAACCTGAATGTCACGTCCCTGGGTTTCTCCTTTGGTAGCTGCTCGCGAAAGTCTGTACTGGTCAGAGGTTTTAGGAAAACGTTATAGAATTTCATTTCTGACCCAATTAGTAAAATAAATAACATTTTTGGCGAGTAATCTCAAAAAAAGGTGTAATCAGGGTTTCGTGACGGAGCTAGAAACCGTGACCTAACCTCCAAACCGGGGCACCACGGGGAAATCGTATTCAAACTAGCGCCGGTCTGGGTTTCGGTCACCAACCTGTGACTTACCAACGTGGCTCCCCTGGCCTCCTCCCTCGTCACCGCTCTCCCTTTCCTCCTTGTATCTTTAAATTAACTAACATATATCTCACGTTCCAGGTCATGAAGAAGGTGCGTTCGCCCCTTGCTGTAAAAAATGGGTCACTTTCTGACCTGGCTAAGAAGAAAAATCGCAGAGCGGTCAAAAGAAAGAAAACTTCTTCTGGTAGGAAGCTAAGTTGTGTATTTCTTAGTTTGCAGCACGGCGCCTTATTTATTTATTGTTTATTTAACGCTGCTTTTTTGTTTGTTTAGCAGTGCCTGATAAGCAAGAAGCAGCAGTAGCGGAAACTGTATCGGAAATGGTAGTTGAACCTGCAGAGAAGGAGCAGCCTGCCAACGCCGAAGCAGCTTCCAAATCGCCCAGTCCTTCCCCTCCTTGTATGTATCAGCAGCCATGAGGTATCACTCCGTGTACTTTGAGTTCGAACTTATTTTTTTTCCTTCATTTTTCGCAGGTCGAAGGAACGGCAGAGCGACCAATTTCTTCGCGGAAAAGCTTTTTGATTCTGATGAATCAGAAGATTGCGAGGATACCATAAATGATGAAACTTACCAGGTGCCGGCAGAGCCGGACAGTGACGAAGGCGAGGGACAGCCCGGGACACCAGTGGAGACAGTAAGCGCCGCCGACAGCGACTCAGCCCTTTCAGACGAGGAGGAGCTTGTCCTGCATGAGCCGAAACCACGAAGGAAGCACCGTGCTCCCCCGACGGTGTCGGAGGGAGTGAAGTTCATGAGGGTCCGCAAGGAAGACCGCGAAGACGAAGCCTATGATGTCGTTACGGTCCCTGTAAGTAAATTAGCAGACATTAATTGTATTAAAAACACTCTCAGCCCTATCTGATTTTTGAATTTTCGTTTCAGGTTGACGGAGTTGACGAAGCCCTGGTAAAGAAAAGCCGGGATTTCCTGGTCTCCATGCGAAAGACGGGCAAACGAACAAGCTTCAGGTGCCTACACACAGACTGTGCTGCGAAGCCTCGCCATGTTCAGCGCCTGGACAGACATTACCGCGACGTGCATCCGTCGACATCCACGGAGCAGGCCAAAGCTTTGCAAGGGCCACTGAACATGAGCACCATGAGGTCGGTCGTGGGGCTCTCCACTGTACTAGAAGCTTTTCCGAACGCATCAACCAGTGCCACTTTCCTGCCGGAACTAACAACGTTTCTCCGCAGAAATAGGTTCACCGTAGTTGATGACGTGAGTAAAAGAAATTTATTTTGGTCCTTGTGCGCCTTCTTGATTCTTTGATTTCTCGTGATGAAACCGAACCTGCGATACTTACAATTTTTCTTACCTTACAGACTAAGCCAAAGCGGAAGGAGCCGGGGCAGCTGGCCATCACGCCAAGCCCAGAAAAACCGACTTCATCTTGGAAACTCAAGTCTATCCAGCTGAAGGAACACAAACTTGTAAACTTGTACATGGCTGCCAAGTCTGAAACCACTGGCGCCCAGGACAAAAAAAGCCCTGGACAACGCCAGGGGCGTTGTTGTGAAGTTAATCGGTAACATAGAAGACCAGATGGACGCGGAGGACAAGCTTGACGATGGGTGGGATTTTTTCCGCTCCCCCAGCGCCCACAAGTATATCCGCAAGCAGATCGAAGAGAGTGATTCCTACGGGGCGGAGGGAATGAAGAATTACTCAAAAGCAATTAATGCTTTGATGAACTGGGCGCTGCCCGGCAATAAGCCTGGCTGCGGCCGTTTTCAGCAAGATTGTAAGTTTTGCTGTTTACTGCCGGCTGGAACTCCGAAAGTGCTGTTAAAAGTCAATTAATAATTTTTTTTCTTACCATTTGCGCAGCATCCTATCCGTCCGATGAAGACGGTTTCGAGAAGACGGCGCTGCTGGAATGCGTGGGAGTCCAAACACGGGAAAGCTGCAAAGCGCGTGGTCGAGCGTGGAGACGAGGAGCAACACACCGTTGACCTCAACGTGTAAGTTTCAGTTGCCTCGGCAGCGTTTCTCTTGAAAGCACTGTTTTTCCTCGTTTGCACTGGCACCTCTGCGCCGAGAAGTTTCCAGCTGAAGTCCCGTGCGCCTACCAGACGCTCCATGCGCTCTCGCCATGCCGGTGTTTTGACGGCACCGGTTTCGCCGTATTTCATAAGGGGGGGGGGGGGGGTACGTGCTGCCGAAAATGTCACCGGACTGAGATGTTTTTGGTCCAATGTCACGGTTTCTGGCTCGGTTTCGGTTCGTACCACGCCAGAAACTGTGACCTGAAAATAATTCTTCGGTTTGACAGCCGCCGACGGCGTGGCCCGGAGATACTGGTCGAGTAGGTTTGAGTCACCAAACCGATGATTTTAATTCAATAAAAAAAAAAAAAAAGAATTTCAACAGTGTAACTGAACACTTTGCCGGCTTGAGTCACCAACCCTTCAATTTTCCGAGTTTCAAATCTCACTGAATCGTGCTCTCTGGTCCTTCTGTGCAGCTTTGCTCCGTACTTTGCTGATGAGGAAATTATCAAGAAGGTGTTACGGGCCATCGGAAACCTTCTCGTGCTCAGCGAGAGGGATACGTCGGCGTTCCTGAAAGGCGTTAACGGGCGGTACACGGAGGCCGTCGCCCTCGACTGGGCCCTCGTCACAAAGTACCTGGCCTGCCTGCTGGTGTTCAAAACTGAGCGGGGCGGCGTCCCGGTACACCTCACCCTGGACGAGCTGGACCATGCGAAGAAAGTGAATAATGAGGACTCTCTGTATGTCATCGAGATATCTCATCACAAGACAGCTGTTAAGTAAGGTGACGCAGACGTTTTTGTAACGAAGAGAGAGAGAACTTCGTCTCCTGCAGAGGTTCGCCAATGTGAGGCGGAACCTGGAGGAGGTGATTCCTCAGCCAGCCAACTCCGGACGTTTTCCTCCTGGTAAACCTTTCTGGGGAACCGGCGACGAAGCTCTACGAGAATGTAAACAGCTGGGCCGCCGAACGCGGCATTACACAGAAGTTTTCTGGGATGAAGCTGAGGAGAACTGTGACCACTGCAGCGGCCGACCGGCACGACGAGAACGTGTTTGGCGCCGTGGCTCGCCGGCAGCGGCACACAAAGGAAGTGGCGAAGCGGGACTACGTAATGAAGACCCAGACGCGTGGCCTAAAAGACTACCACGCCTCGAACCATGTGATGGCTAACGAGGCGCTCGGGAGGGAGTGCCTCCAGCGCTTTGAGGAGTATTTCCCAGTCAGGTACGACCTCCACTTTCCCGCTCGAAAAGATGCTGAAGATAAAGTACTGGACCTCACACAGCACAAGCAGTATGTTACCACCTACAAGATGAGTGAGAAATGGCACGAAGAGCTGGCGACCGAGTACGCTAAGCGCCTCAAACGCAAGGCAATTGCTGAATACAGACAAATGCATGCCCAGGACCCTGAGAAGTACAACAAGCTGGAAATCCTTAAGATCTTGAAAACGATCCCATCCCTCAGCAAGATGAGAAGGTTCATTATCGCTGCCATCTTCGATCAAGAACAAGAGTAATTAATCAGTAAAAAAAAAATCATTGTTGTTCAAGTACTAGTTATTTTTAGTTTTTTTTATTCCAGCTCAAAAATGTTGTAAAAGAGTAATTAAGCAGTGAAAAGAAAATCATTGTTGTTCACGTACAAGTTGTTTTTAGTTTATTTTTTTTCCAGCTCAAAAATGTTGCAAAAATGTTGAAAACGTGTTAAATTTACACGGTTTATTGTTCAATTACAGACTATTTAGGCTATGTTGTGTAAAAAAAAGGTTCTTTTTTAAAATAAGCATGTGCCGATATGTTTGAACAGAGAGATGATTTTTCTATTTTTAATTTCTACCCTAACCACAACTTAAAATAGAAACATGAAATCAAGCGAAGACCTAACCTAATGTTTTTGGAAAAACAACGTGGTTTTCTGACAGAAACTCGGGACAGTGAAAGGTTTGGTGACTCAAGCCGGCAAAGTGTTCAGTTACACTGTTGAAATTCTTTTTTTTTTTTATTGAATTAAAATCATCGGTTTGGTGACTCAAACCTACTCGACCAGTATCTCCGGGCCACGCCGTCGGCGGCTGTCAAACCGAAGAATTATTTTCAGGTCACAGTTTCTGGCGTGGTACGAACCGAAACCGAGCCAGAAACCGTGACATTGGACCAAAAACATCGCAGTTCGGTGACATTTTTGGCAGCACGTACTACCCCCTTCTGAAATACGGCTAACCCGGAGCCGTCACCACACTGGCACGGCGAGACCACCTGGCGGGTGGCAGCCTAAATTAACGCCGCTGGTACCTTTATCACAGAGGACCATGACACATGTTTTTTTTTTAACTTTGCAGAATTCTCTGTCCGGTCTGCTCGGACTACGTGCGGCATGAGAAAATGACATGGCATCTGAAGTCGAAGCATGCAGATGAGCTGCGGGCTGGCGGAATTCCGGCGGCAAAGGTCACCACCAGCCTCCGTCGAGCACGTGGGTACTACTATATACAAGGGCAAAATTGAGAGAATCGACGTATGAAGTATGAGCTTGCTCAAATGCACAGATAAGGAACTTTCAATTCAAACACAACATAAACCAGTCATTGTGTATTAAACTCTTACAGGATTAACACACTGTGTCTTACAAGAAACAATTCTTGTGACATTCAAAAGTACATATACTTAGAAAGAATGATTAAAACTATATAGTACGTAAACTTTGCGTACAAGGAAAGCGTTGGCACTTTGATGAGTCATGTTTGGAAAAAGTAAAACAGGCATTGACTGCCACATCACGTAATGTCTGACGATAATAACAACAAAAACAAAATCTATCACTGCCAGACCACACCTCAGTGACATAGACAAAGATACAAGCACAATAATAAAAACAATAAAAAAGGCTTATCATCTTCACTTACTTAGAAAGAGTGATTAAAACTATATAGTACGTAAACTTTGCGTACAAATACAAGGAAAGCGTTGGCACTTTGGTGAGTCGTTTGGAAAAAGTAAAACAGGCATTGACTGCAACATCACGTAATGTCTGACGATAATAACAAAAACAAAAACTATCACTGCCAGATTAAGTCCGACCATACCTCAGTGACATAGACAAAGATACAAGCACAATAATAAAAACAAAAAAAAAGGCTAGTCATCTTCACTAACAGCTGACATTGCTCTCCCAGATCTCATGTCCGCAAGCATGTTTCCAATCGCCTGTTTTAAAGCCACAGCAGTGGGCTTGCCCCACTTCTTTTTGTTTGCCCGTGCTTTGACACATTCTGCAATAAAAATTCAATAATTAAAACAAACTTGTAGGAAGCAATTTGAAAAGCTGCTGCAAGATATTGGCATACCAACAATGGCGTCAAGAGCAGGCTGGTCAAGTTTAGTTCTGACTTGAGCCTCCCTGGTTCCCTGCTCAAACGAAGGCTTGCCACTAACAGAACAAACCGTAAGGGCTTGTGAGTTATACACTGCACGGCGAAGTGCGCGAGCATAGGCAGGAGTGCAGCTTGTTACTTTGGCCTTCTTCAAGGCCTTTTCCTTCAGATAAGTTGAAGTCCCCGGGTGCAGCTCTACAACCTGGAAGAAAATACATCACATGGAAATAATTACACCAACTTTCAACATGGGGTGGAAGACGACAATTTGGCTTCATTAAACTCACACCCTTGTCTTGAGCAGTAAATTTTAACTGCTAACCCGCAAATGGTATATGAATGGTCTTCCGGTCACTCGTGCGCCTTTTACGACCTAGAATCAAACACCACCTTAATAGCCGGAGAAACATGAAAGAATAAGTCGACACCTCCATGGAACAGGATTCTATCTGCGATCGACTTCGCTCAATCCGTCTATCTGCACGGGCCTCCACACAATCGTTCTATCTGATGACGCGCTCGCACAAACCGTCTAACCAACATTTTTGGCCAAATCAAGCTATTTGTATCAGTGGATTGCTCATGAAGTCGTCTTTCCAATGATCAAACTGACTTCTCTCCACACGAAACCCTCACGTCGTCGTTTTGTTCTGAAATACCGACGTAACCTCAACTTCAGCTCTCTGGTCCGTGCAACAAAGTTCTATCTACAGCTGCCGCTCTACCAGCCTTGCTACGCGATGCAGAGGAAGCTACGCGTTCGCTCTTTGCTGCAATAATTTTATAATCTCACAGTTCATCCTAAAAATTTGAAGTTTTTCTGTCAACGATAAGTCGGCGTACACACGTCCGAACGCACGGACTCAGCCCGGCCTAAAGAAACGAGTCGACAGGACGGGCTAAAAACTGGGCGAGTTTATTTCGTTTAGTAACACAGATTTGGTGTCAAATATTCCACCAATTCTCCCTTTGTTTGAAAGGAGTACAATATTTAAAAAAACACTGAGAATACCTTGTGTAATTGAATCAGAGGTGGCAAGTCTTACCACGTCAACACAGAAGGTTCAGAGGTTCGGTTCAACTATTTGGGCATTTATCAGTTTACCCACCCCTGCATGCTTTTTCCTTTGTGTTGCTTGTTTCCTTTCTCTTCATGTCTAGAGAAAGGGCATTTCATGACAGCAAAACAGAAAAAGTTACTAAGTTCAAAAACAATCTTTATTCAAACTAAACTATAAATGTAATGACATGATCTTGATGTGGTAAACATTGTTATGATCAAATACATAAACTAAACTAAACTAAAAAATACAACATAAAACTCAGACTTCTTTTTTAACACTCCTCCTGGTCATTAATTGGAGCTGTTTGCCTCGCCAGCATGAACTCAGCACTGGGAAGCTGAAGATCCCAGTAACCTGAAAAAAGGGAATAAGTAAAATGAATTACTGAAACAAACAACTACCTCTCAATTGTAATTCAACTTGAAGTATTTCTATCCATTAGTTTTTTGCTGTGTTATTTCCAAGTGCAGTCATCGATCAAATACTTGATAATTTATTTAGTTAGCATCACTCGTCCTGGCAAGCATGTATGTAATCATGTATGTAATGTATGTAATCACCCCAGGGTCCAAATTTGAGGGTCTCAGATTTGGCTGGGGGGGGGGGGGGTTATTTCACTTGGGTGACCCCAAGGACCCCTAAACCAAAGCACAAGTCTGGGAAAAATTTTGTTTAGATTTGGTATAAAAGTCACTTTTTACCTGTTTAAAAAAAGCACCCAAAACCAAGTGAAAAACTAAGTCAGCAACAAATGATCGTGTTAGTCTGTTTCAAAGTTTTTTATAATCTACTCTTGATGCTGAATCTAATGCTTTATGGTACAACCTATTCTGGTCAAAAAATCTGCCTTCTATTTTCAGACTAAAGTTTAGATTTTCACAAAATAATTTTTATCTCAGAAGGGAGGTCAACGGAATTTGGCCATACTTCACTTCACTCAAGTCTGGCCCAGCATTTTAAATATGGAACGGATCACCTTTAGTTTTCAAATGACAAAAAATCCTTAATATATCTATTGCACACCCGTCTTAAGTCACAATATGATTCGATCTGGACGGATATGATACCTCTTACATAAAAGCCAAGTCCCTTCACACGACAACAATATTTAGAAGCCATTAAGTCATCTGACATACACTTGGACTATCCCTTTACTGCTCTGGAGTCACCAATTCTCTAAAATGTCACTCTAATCATTCCTGATCATTTCTGAACAGGCTGAGTATGGAATGGGCAGGCCAATCTACTGAGGCCAAGCTTGCTAGTATTTTGTAGTTTACTGCTTACTCAACTGATGTCATATGACACATTCGCTCTTAAATAAAAGATTTCATGAGGTTTAAACGTTTCACCCATGGCAGCAAAAAAATCGATTACATTATTTACCTCGGAATCAGAAGAATCAATTTACGCAAGAAAATATAAACAGGCTTCTGCTCGCCTTCGGCTTCAAAACAATAACAAAAGCAAACTAGTAGTGCTTTTGTTCTTCTCTCCTCTCTGGCCTGTAGAGAAGGGGGTGGATGGGCGGGCGGAATCTGTCTCAGCAAGAAACCGACGACCGGTCAGGTCAGGGTGTCAAAGTAAAACAAATTCTTGTTAATTGGACCGATTTTCGTTTGCCGCCATGGGTGAAACGTTTATACCTCATGAAATATTTTACCTAAGAGCGAATGGGTCATATCACATCAGTTGAGTAAGTAGTAAACTACAAAATACTAGCAAGCTTAGCCTCAGTAAGTGGCCTGCCCATTCCATAGTCAGCCTATAAGGTAATGACGAGGAATGATTAGAGTGACATTTTAGAGAATTGGTGACTCTAGCGCAGTAAGGGGATAGTCCAAATGTATGTCAGATGACTTTATGGCTTCTAAATATTGTTGTGCTTTTTTAAACGGGTGAAAAGTGGCTTTTTCACTAAATCTAAACAAAACTTTTCCCAGACTTGTGCTTTGGTTTAGGGGTCCTTGGGGTAACCCACAGTGAAATAAAACCCCTCCCAGACAAATCTGAGACCCTCAAATTTGGACCCTGGGGTGATTTGGGGGCGAATGACCCCTGATGTAGCATTGTAAATGTTTGTACCAGTTTTACTACTCGACATATCTTAAACTTGTAGTACTTACCAGCTGGCGACTTTGGCCTCTCGTGGTTCCGCCTCACCCGTGACATTTTTTCAGCATCTCCATCAGAGATGCCAGCAACTCTACAGAACTGAAAAAAAATACTGATGTTAAGGATTGGCAGCAAAACAAAATATAAATTATTAAATGATATGGGATTTGAACTCACTTCACCAAAGGAGGGGGTGATGCATCCTTTTAAGAGTTTCCTCTTCTTCCCCCGAACCACACCCTTGCACTCACACACTGTGTAAGGGCAGCTGGGAAGAGAAAAGTGATTTCAGAAAGATTAACCAATGTAGCTTTTTATTTTTATTTTATATTAGTACCAAGTGAAAATTTTAGTGTACTATTCCCTTACATTTTGGAACTGGTCAGCTGGTCAGTGGGTGGACCACATGTCTCCTCCTCCCTCTTTGCCAGTTCCTTTGCTCCTGTAGGGAAGAAGAGAGAAAAAAACCTTATCAGGACATGTTACCTCACTGTGTGAGAAATTAAAATAAGGTCAGTTGAGAAATACAATCAGAAACCTATGCCAAAATAAGCACACAAGCAAACCATTCAATCAATAGCAAACAACAAAAGATTCTTCTACTTAATGTTACAATTACAAGGTGAAAGACCTACCTTTTCTTTAGAATTTACTCTCCTCTCCCTTTGCTAGTTCAGCAGGCTCAAAGAAAGTTTCATCCACATCCCGAGATATGGATGGATATGGACCCACATCGATGCCTCCTGTAGGACCAAAAGCATGACAAAATTAGGACAGGATTACAATCTAGTCTGTCACCCCTGAGCAAGCATGAAACCCTTTCAGAAATTAGTTAAAATAAACTGAATCAGAAATAAGAACTATCAGCAGCTCATGCAAAAGCAAAATAATTTTCACAAACAAGAATTTTGATGGAGCTTTCATGCTTGGAAGAGGGAATATTTGGATGCCAACTCACTCTCTTGTTCAGCAGGCTCAAAGAAAGTTTCATCCATATCCCGAGATATGGATGGATATGGACCCACATCGATGCCTCCTGTAGGACCAAAAGCATGACAAAATTAGGACAGGATTACAATCTAGTCTGTCACCCCTGAGCAGGCATGAAACCCTTTCAGAAATTAGTTAAAATAAACTGAATCAGAAATAAGAACTATCAGCAGCCATGAGAGAAGGGCGCCCTGGAGTCCCAGCTTGTGCTTCCCCGACTGCCGCCTGGCGGTCTTTGACACCAAACTGCTCCCTCAGTTTTCGACGCACACAGTTTCTGAAGTGCTTCCTGGATTCAGAAAGAGCTAACGAAGCGATTCGTCACCATCGTTTTCGTTTTTATTGAACTAGGGGACGTCATCGTACCGTTAATCCACCCGCGCGCCCCCAGGGCACTCGGCCGACTCGGCTGGCTGGCTGATGGCTGGGCGGCGGGCGGCCGCCGGCTGCCTGCCCGCCTGGGCGGCTGCGCGACTTTTCCCGCACGATGCGCGATTGTTTCCCGTTTCTCTCTCTCTGAAGATGTTTACATTTCGTGCGGCCTAGCACAGGTGTGGGGCTGTTGTGGGCGTTCGAAACCACTGATAGTGATTGGTATCTTTGAGTAAGTATGATTTGTCATTGCGGGTGGTTGAAATAATAACAACCATTGCGATTGTTTGATTATGAACGCCATGCCTGTTTGTTTTAGAATGGATCTATCATTTTCCTCTGATGAAAATGGGAATAGCATCCCATTCAAAGTGCCACCAGTACCGAATGCAACCTCTACTCCGCATAGAAACATCAGGAACGCTGCAAATCGACTTGTGTGCTCGGTATGTGGGAAATGCTACCAGTTGCAGCATTATTATGACCGTCATGTAGAAACTCACAACAGCTCGGACACTACTGGCACCACTCAAGGTTGGTATTTTTATCTGAGAAAGGATAGGGTTATGATGCTCACACACAGCTCTTAGTATGAACAACTATTTTAAGTTAGAAAAATGAAATGAAGGCCTACATTGAATTAATTTAACCTCACTGTTTTCTTTTTCCGATAGGGGACCCAGCTACTTCTAATGTCAGTGATTTAAATGTCAGTAAAGCAGTCCATGTCGATACCAGTGATTTGTCATTTAGACAACTACAACCTGACCAGAGTGGAAACTTTAAATTACCAAATGCACCTTCCAAGAAGAAAAAAGTTGTGACATCAAAAGTGACTAAGAATCCTAAATTCACGTGTACATATTGTTTGAAGGGGTATCAATGTCATCGGTCCTACAAGTCACATATGAGAACCCATGCAATACAAGGTGTGTTATTTTGCTCATTATAATCACTAATTTCTTGAGGGTGATTCTCCATCATTTTAATTTGATTCACTGTTTTTATTTTCAGATGCTGCTGCTCGCTTTCCAGACACCAAAGAAATTTTAAAAAACTGTGAAGATATAGCTGACCAAGCTTTACTTAGTGTCTCAACTTGTGTCTGCGTTGGAGAAACTGGTCAAAATTTTAAACACTTAGTAGGCTACATAGCCAGTGTTGCTGCCTGTGAAGAGTGGAAGAAATTTTGTCATGATTTATGTGCTGAAATGTTGCATAGCATTAAAGACAAAAAATGTATTCTTCCAGCACCTCTGGTTACATGTTTAATTGAAAGAGTTGAACTCATTACTGCAAGTGAAGAAAGAAGTGGTGCTTTACTAAATGTGCTTAATATAAGTGACAGGTTTGGAAGTGATGTTCTATCTCAGTTCCTTTTAGAATTTAGTCTTAATTTTGTGACTGACATTATGAAATTTATTTGTAAGACATTCCGTAGTAATTATCCCCAAAGATTAGATAAAATTCTTGTGGAACCTGACAAGGAAGACAGGCAGGTTATATACTACATAGCTGGTTCAATTATGCGAGGTTACTTGAAGATAGCACGTAGGGCTCAGAAAAGTGCTACATGGAAAAGTGTTGCTGCAGCACTGAAGTCAAACATTTTGATTGACAGACCCTTAGGTGACATGGATCCAGATTCTGAATGGACAAAAGATGTAGATAGAGGAAGTTTGCTTTACGTAAGTGTTGAGTGTCAACATTTTTTTGTTGCCTTAACTAAAGTTGTGTTTGCAAGTGAACAGCGTGATGGCTCTATCGATTATGAAGCAGTAATTAAAAGGGTGACTGAGTCTGAACTCAGTGTTGAGTGGGGCAACATTATCAGTGACTCCTTGCCTGAAATTGTGAGTGTAAATCTTATGAATGATGTTGTTCTGTGTTTCTGCCGAACTTGTGGCAGAGGTTTTGCTAAGAAAAGGCTGAATTTTCTGAAGAATAGGCCCAGTGTGTCAATGCCCACAAGACACTTGGTGGCCAGTCGCAAGAACCGTTAATGTTTGATTTTAAGTTGACTTTTTTAAAAATTTTATCATACTTATGACAATTTGATAGAATGTTAATGACACTTTGTGCTTTTTATTTTTGATATTTTATTCAAATAATGTTGCATGTTTGTAATACTTGAACTGTGGTTTTTCTACCAATGAGTCAATCTGTTCTGTTTTATTGTGATATGTTAAAATAATAACAGGCACAAGATTGATAGTTTACTTATAGTAATTTACAACCAATGAGTCAATCTGTTGTACTTTTATTGTGATAAGTTAAAAGACACAAGATTATTAAAGTATAAATAATAATTTACATATAAATGTTGTTTGTTCAGTATTCTTTGCCTCGTTGTTAAAAGATGATAGCCCACATTTACATACATATTAAAAATTCACAATTTAATTCACACATTTACAATTTATTCCAAAGCTTGAAGTAACTTGGGAGTACGAGTCCATCTCCTCTTTGGTAATGGTTCACTCGTAACTTCCACGTGGCTTCCAGCCTCACCTGAATTTCCTTTGCGCTTCCTCATGCCCATCTGGCCAATAGTGTGTAGGACACGATTACGATTGAGAAGCTTAGCAGCATTTGGATTGTTGTTTCCTCCTCCACCAGCTCTAATTTTGCTGAAATGTTGCTCCAGTGGATCTTGGCAAAATATACGAGCATTTATGAAGGATGCCCCTTCACTCAACAGGAAAGATACTAATGGCTTGAAAGCTAAACTGGTCATTCGAATGCCCTCTAAAGTCTGCGCACTGAGCAGTCTTCTACTGGCTGGGGTGTCTTCATCTGGATTATATACTCCATCTTCTATTTCACTTTCATTGCAATCCACTGCATTGACAGTGTTGTTCCCAGCAGTTGCATTCAGAGTTTGGTTTGGGTTCTTTGTATCTAACTCCCATTCTTCCAAATATATCAAAAAATTGGAAATAGTGTCAAAGCGGGAATCACTCACTGATGTATAAGGATTCAGATTGGGGTTGTTGGTTTTCTTGCCTTGGGCTGAGTGGGCTCCATTTAGGCAATCAAACCATTCATTCACCTTTTCAATGAACAGCTCCGTCTCACTTGCATCTTGCATCTTCCCAATTTTGGCTGCGCATGTCCTTGCACACAGTACCACTTAAAGGCTGTGCCGCTAGCTTGACCTTCATACGGGCATAGCTATCTGGATAGACATTCATCGGGTTTAATTTATAAGATTTTCTCAGATTCTTGCCCTTATTCATTTCATATAATTTTATTATAAAGTCCCAACTGATTTTTTTCCCATTTTTCATCATTTTTCTTCGACTTTTTCTTCCATCCCACCGGGAGTTGAGCACACAGTTTCTGATGGTCTTGAGAAGGTGGGGCACATCTGCAATAAAGTATAAAATACGGTCTTTGGCACATTTGTTAATTGCATCAAAAGTTATTCCACTTTCATGAACGGTGGCTGGTTTGTGCTTTTTGATGAAGGCTTTGACAGATGCGCCATCACTCACATAGGCTACCACAGCAATACCACTTCTTTCTAGTGCACCTATCACCTTCCACGTCCACACATATAATTGATTGGCAGATAAATGTTTACCTACGGTGAAGCATGCAATGGATTCTTTAATGCCATTGGTCACACCCTTAATCATATACACAAGCATCTTTGCAGCCAGAACTTCTTCCTTTTCATGCTTTGGATCATCAAGGCATTTCTCCAAATTTGATACTTCTGAATCAATGTCGTCCAGTGAAGTGTATCCAATTATTCGCCCTGTAGATTTTTGAAACACGAGATTCTGGGAAATATGGATCTCATCAGCCATTAGTACATGGTACTTCTTATGTTGCTCTTTAAATTTATTTAGACGGTCTGCTACTGACTTGAGCACTGTCTCATCAATGCCCTCCTTTACTTGCTCAACATGAGTGTATTCAAACAAAGTTGAACTGGAAGGTAACTTTATCATGCCAGTTTGCCGCATCATTTCATAGGCAGTGGGTGATGTAAGGTGCACTGACAATGCAAAACGAATCATGGTGGGGTGCCACCTCATGCCGCATGCATTTTTAAGCTGGGATGCCTTTACTTGTTGTTGCATGAA
The DNA here is from genome assembly GCA_038380765.1 of Odontothrips loti. Classification (NCBI taxonomy): domain Eukaryota; kingdom Metazoa; phylum Arthropoda; class Insecta; order Thysanoptera; family Thripidae; genus Odontothrips; species Odontothrips loti. The sequence continues at coordinate 1,981,180 of CM076251.1, read as the reverse complement.
AATGGATTGTGCAGGAGTCATGTTGCTGTTGCTCAGAAGTTCTGTTAGGTCATCTGCCAACTGGTTGTCCACTGGAACAGATTCTTTTCTGATTATTTCTTGCATTCTTTCCTGCAGTGTGTAATTTTTTTTCTTCTCATTTCTTAAGTTTTTTTGTAGCTTCTCCATTTTCTTCAGCATTTGCCTTTCACTTAAGTACTTGTTTGAAGTGTTAGGATGGCGCTCTTCTTCTTCAAGTGCACTTGCACGTCTTCTCAGAGGGCCATACATTTTCTTGCATTCCAAACATCTCCATGTGCGCTCTTGTACTACTTGAAGACAAAGATGTGACCTAAATGTCTCAACAAACCGACATTCTTTGAAAGGATTATTATCAGTATATCCTAGGGGACATGAAGACCAAGCAGGCTGAAATTTCTGATTATCAATCCCTGGTGGGCCGTTCCGATGTTTTCCGAAATTCGGAATCTTGTCGGGTTCCGAAACGGCCTCGGATAATAGTCGGAATACACTCGGTACCAAGTGAGCAGGCATTCGGAAAGTAATCGGAACGGGGGTGATGTCCTTGACATCGGAAAATGATCGGAACGAGGCGTTCGGAAACACATCGGACTGCATGCTCTTGGTCGGAATGATATCGGGATATAGTCGGCGGGAGCTATCGTCGGAATCCGTTCGGACTTCTTTCGGGAAGGTCTCCTTGGTCGGAAAACAGTCGGATAGGTATCGGGCCCCTAAATACCTGTCGGAATCCGATCGGGGACCTTTCGGCAGACCTCACAGTTCGGAAACCGTTTGGAAAGCACTCGGAACGGACCAACGGTCGGAATTCAGTCGGAAGCACTTCGGAGAAGCAACAGGTCTTCGAGGGCCTGTAGGAATGCCTTCGGAAAGTAGTCAGACGCCGATATCCCTTCGGGAAGCGATCGGAAGCACTTCGGAACAACAGTAGGCCATCGGGGGCATGTCGGAATACCTTCGGAATGTAATCGGAAGGCAAAGATCCCTTCGGAAAGGGATCGGAAGCACTTCGGGGCAGCCGTAGACGATCGGAGGCATGTCGGAATCCCTTCGGAATGTAATCGGGTGGCATAGACCCCTTCGGGAAGCAATCGGAAGCAGTTCGGAGCAGCGGTAGACGATCGGAGGCGTGTCGGAATCCCTTCGGAATGTAATCGGGCGGCAAAAACCCGCTCGGGACGCGATCGAAAGCACTTCGGGGCAGCCGTAGACGATCGGAGGCATGTCGGAATCCCTTCGGAATGTAATCGGGTGGCATAGACCCCTTCGGGAAGCAATCGGAAGCAGTTCGGAGCAGCGGTAGAGGATCGGAGGCATGTCGGAATCCCTTCGGAATGTAATCGGGTGGCATAGACCCCTTCGGGAAGCAATCGGAAGCAGTTCGGAGCAGCGGAAGTGGATCGGAGGCATGTCGGAATCCCTTCGGAATGTAATCGGGCGGCAAAAACCCGCTCGGGACGCGATCGAAAGCACTTCGGGGCAGCCGTAGACGATCGGAGGCATGTCGGAATCCCTTCGGAATGTAATCGGGTGGCATAGACCCCTTCGGGAAGCGATCGGAAGCACTTCGGAGCAGCGGTAGAGGATCGGAGGCATGTCGGAATCCCTTCGGAATGTAATCGGGTGGCATAGACCCCTTCGGGAAGCAATCGGAAGCAGTTCGGAGCAGCGGTAGAGGATCGGAGGCATGTCGGAATCCCTTCGGAATGTAATCGGGTGGCATAGACCCCTTCGGGAAGCAATCGGAAGCAGTTCGGAGCAGCGGTAGACGATCGGAGGCGTGTCGGAATCCCTTCGGAATGTAATCGGGTGGCAAAGATCGCTTCGGAATGGGATCGGAAGCACTTCAGGGCAGCCGTAGACGATCCGAGGCATGTCGGAATCCACTCGGAACGTAATCGGGCGGAACATATACATTCGGGAAGCCATCGGAAGTACTTCGGGGTAGCCGAAGACGATCGGGGGCATGTCGGAATACCTTCGGAATGTAATCGGGCGTAACATATCCCTCCAGGAAGCGATCGGAAGCACTTCGGAGCAGCCGTAGACATTCGGAGGCATATCGGAATACCGTCGGAATGTAATCGGGCAACAAAGATCACTTCGGGAAGCGATCGGAAGCACTTCGGAGCACCAGTAGGCCATCGGGGGCCTGTCGGAATCCCTTCGGAATGTAATCGGGCAACAAAGATCACTTCGGGAAGCGATCGGAAGCACTTCGGAGCAGCTGTAGACAATCGGAGGCATGTCGGAATACCTTCGGAATGTAATCGGGCAACAAAGATCACTTCGGGAAGCGATCGGAAGCACTTCGGAGCACCAGTAGGCCATCGGGGGCCTGTCGGAATCCCTTCGGAATGTAATCGGGCAACAAAGATCACTTCGGGAAGCGATCGGAAGCACTTCGGAGCAGCTGTAGACAATCGGAGGCATGTCGGAATACCTTCGGAATGTAATCGGGCAACAAAGATCACTTCGGGAAGCGATCGGAAGCACTTCGGAGCACCAGTAGGCCATCGGGGGCCTGTCGGAATCCCTTCGGAATGGCAAAGATTGGGTGGCAAAGATCACTTCGGGAAGCGATCGGAAGCACTTCGGGGTAGCCGTAGACGATCGGAGGCATGTCGGGATACCTTCGGAATGTAATCACCTTCGGCAAGCGATCGGAAACACTTTGGAGCACCTGTAGGCCTTCGGGGGCGTGTAGGAAACCCTTCGGAATGGAATCGGATGGCAAAGACACCTTCGGGAAGCGATCGGAAGCACTTCGGGGTAGCCGTAGACGATCGGAGGCATGTCGGAATACCTTCGGAATGTAATCGGGCGGCAAATATCTCTTCGAGAAGCGATCGAAAGCACTTCAGGGAAGCCGTAGACGATCGGGGGCATCTTGGAATACCTAAGTTAAGTATTACAGTGAGTTAATGTGTTTTTCTGATGTTCATGTGGAGGTATTTGAACCCGCGCCCACAACAGGTTTGGTCTACAATTCTGGTTGGCACACCTTCTCCTGCAGAAAAGACACGTGGACTTTACGCTTACCCTTAGGCATTTTTAAACATTTGCCCTAAAACCCAAAGTTTTCGACCCCAAGGCGGCTCCAGACAAAGTGGTCTGTTGTTTTTAGCAGCCGATGCCGAGCGCCTGTGAATGGTGCGGTAGGCCTGCCGCACAACACACACGTGGGGTGTTACGTTGTTTAAGGACGAGCCCAGGACCAGGGAATGCTACACCTGTTTCAAGAGAAGGCGCCGTTCTTCTTCGGAAGGTTGTCTTTGTTTGCCAGCCGAGAACCACAAAATCAAAAGTACCTGCAGTTCGCCTTTTGCCATGAGTCTGTACACGCCAGAAACGTCGTTGACAGCTGAGTTCCGATAGATGGCTCTGGCGCAGCAGCGGTGAGGGGCAGGGAGTACAAACAGTGACACATTCATAACACGGCTGATTGCCCAGCTAGACAATCTTACACTGGACTCGACTGGACTACCGTAAGTAAGTTACTTATCTGACGGCACCACATACGACAGGCTTTTCGTTATATCAATATTTCGTATAGCACGTAAAGTGTCTCCTCGACTGTTTGACGTGCGAATCAAAATGTGCACTTTACGAATCAGGTTGGCAACACAATTGCACCACGGCCGAAAAGCGTCGAAAAATTTGAACGCAGACGCCGAATGTGGCAGTTAGTTCTGAAGAAGTTCTGAAGCCTCGCGTCAATCGACAGACCTACAGACTAATCGGCGGACTGGAAAAGAAAATTCAGAAACCATCAAAACAATGGCGAAGAGTATTGATGTGAGTAATAAGAAAATAAGGCTCTCCATGAAAAGTAGAAAGCTCCTAGCAGGGCTGCAGTGGATAGCAGCAAATTTTCACTAGCATGTCAACCGACCATAGCCGCCATTTCCATCTTGGTTCTCGTAACTTTTTTGCATACTTGCACACAAGCCAAAGTTTGAGAGAAGGAATACAATAATAATTTGATATTCTCGTTTCTGAAAAAATTGTGACTAGTAAGACTGGAAGCCTTATCTGTCATTTTTAAGTGTGTTCAAACCAAATTGAAAAACCTTGGGAGGTCCTTAAAATGAAGACTTTATTAATTTTCCCAAAATATTTTGACATAATATTTTTGGCTTAGTGTAGCTGCAATGTTGTTCACTCCACTGGATTCAGAGCAATAATTGTTATGACACCTCATCCCCTGAACACTTTCCAGATCACTCTGAGCCATTCACAAGATATTTCAACTTTGAATGATTTTTCTTTCCAGACAAGGGTAATGGTGTTCATGAACCCGCAGACGGCGGCCGAATTCCTAAAAATTTCAAGCGGCGGGGAGAGTAGTGCCAAAGTAGAAGAGCCGAAGGAGGATAAAAATAAAGAAAGAAAAAGTGTTTTCAGTAGGCTGGGCCAAAAAAAAAAAAAGAAGCCTTGTGCAGTCCAGGTATTATTAAAATATATGAGACAGGATTTGACATCATTCTTATTTTTATAACTATGTTTGTCATCTTCCAATTATTTTTTTAGTATCCACAATGGAATGACCATGCCATGTTGGGCGATTCCAACATGGTTCGCCTTTGTAAAGCTCTTCATGTCCCCACTGGCAGTAAGTATTAAGTTAAATTTAAGACAAAGAAAGACCTGTGTGTGACTGTGATTTTATATGTGTGCTTGGTTGGTTCAACTTTTATAGATACCACTCTGTGCCGTGGAGGGCTCAGCCTGAAAGTGGCCACAAGCATTGTGGCAAAACTCACCAAGTGTCCCAAAAAAGTTGTTTTATTTTTGGGCATAGTTGATATTATGCAAGTAAGTTTTATGATCAATATTGATATTTGTGGTCCTTGTGTTCTCAATCTGTAACATCTACTGTGCTTATTGAAGGGAACTTCAAAATATGCTGTGTGGCAACTATTGAAAGACATTGTGGAGATGCTAGGAAAGAAGGGGGCTGAACAGATTCTGGTGATGGAGCTGTTGCCCATTTTTAAGTTTTCCAGCTGGCAGCAGGTCGAGGCAGTCAAGTTTCTTAATAAGAAGATGAGACTGTTTATTTCAGGTTGATGGATTTTTTTGTTTTTATGCTCTTTCCTTGGTCATCTACTCTTGCAATAAACATTGACACTTAGCCTTCCTTTTTTTATTTAGAGGGAAAAGTTCAGTTGGTGGAGACTAATGCCCTCTTCATGTCAGCTAAAGAGGAAGGAGGAAATTCAAAGCCCATTGGGGCCCTTTATGAAAGGTAAATAATGTTATACTATATTTTTAGTCAAAATATATCTCCTTTGAATTATATTTTGTTTTCTCTATTTCAGATCACACATTAATGCAAGAGATGTGCTTCATTTTAATAAGGAGGGAGGTAAAAAGATTATTGAAGCACTGGAATATAAAATGAATCAGTTAGTAGATTTATTACAGTAGGTCTTGTCTTTCTATGTTTTCTTGCATTTGTATTATTCTATTTATGTATTGCAATATTCTATTGTCAAAATGAGATCGCTTTTTCAAGACTAAGTTCATGCAAATTATTCATTCAATCAATATATTATACTATATCAATTATAGTATAGTATCATATCAATACTACAAATTAAAGTGAAGAAAATACATACAATTTTTTTCCTGTGGTTTCTCATCCTCCTTTCTGTCGTACTTTAAAGAATGAATTTATCAGTGTCCAGTATACGAGGAACTTATGCAAGGAGCAAGGTGAGAAACAACCACACGGTATCGGTGCTGGAATCCCAGTACGTTTATTGGTTCAAGTACAGTGACTGGAGTCACAAGAAGAAATCAAGAAAGAGTTGGTCACCATGTTGATACAAGGCAGTGTGAGAGGCACTCAATTAGAAATGAAATTATATGTACACAGGAGATCAAGGATTAAATATAAAACAAAATATTCAACACGCCCCCTTAATCTGCAGATCGGATGGTGAAAAAACAAAGAACATCACAGAATTTTCAGCTCATAGCAACAACTCCATGTACATCAAATTTATGAAATGATTTCAAATACATAAGCGAAACTTTGTTCAGCTTTAGTGCATACCACCCCATTCGGCTATTTGGCAAGGAAAAAGTTAATTCAAAAAACCTTGCCAGACAAGGGAAACAAACCTCAGTGAGGTCAAAAACCTTGCCTAGTGGTGTTAAGTAATTGCATTAGATTACAAATATATACATTAATTGACAAAAATATAGTGAGCTCAGCCAACAGATCATTTTAACTAATTTACACACTTCTCATGTTTCTGACGTCCTAGACCTTTAGTTTATACAACACTTCCCAACGGTCAACCCAAAGTAGATAAAAAATTGAATGTAGATTTGCCACTCCTCACACATTGCTTGTAGAAGCTATGGAATCTGAACAGGGTCGGACTGGCTACCAAAGGGCCCCGGCGGGATCCAGGACCTAGGGGCCCCAAAATCTTCCTATCAGTTGATTTTGCAATGAATTCAAGAATGTTAACAGAAACAAAAATTTGAATGGCCGTAAATCTCACCTGCAGTTCACAGGAGACAGGAGGTGACAATGCTGAGGCCGCTGTCCTTGCTGTTGCTGCTACCAGGTGTAGAACTGACGTTTCTGCTTGGAGTTCTGTCTTTGCTATGGCTGCTAGTAGTCCTCGCTGTGATTGCTGATCTGGATTTTCATGAGGAAAACATATCTCTGGTAACATTGATTTCTTTAAAGGGAAAAAGAGGAAGAAAAAAAGTATTAGGTCACCACTGACTTTCTGAGTGTGGGTCATGCTTGCTCCACTCCTCCTTGCATACTGCAGTGCCCCAGATATTTCAGCTACCAAATGTTTTGAAGAACCCATACCTGTTACAGTGCACAGGTCCTCCAAAGATGTAATTCAGGGGTACAGTTCAGTTGCAGCAATTGCAGGAAGCCATGGCCAAGTACACAGCCACAATCTGAAACAAACATTTGCAAGTTACAAACATAGTTAGTGAGTGGGTTTGTAATACAACCCTTCAAAATAAAGTGCATGGTTTTATCAGTGTAGGTTCTTCCAGATAAGTTCCTATTAAAACCATTGTTACATAGCACAATATACATACCTTGTATGCTGCCAATTCCAGATGTTAGCTGGGACTTGTATAAATTCATCCAGTTTTTTTTCAGCGCACCATAAGTATCCCTGCATGAGTTTCCAAACAAGTTTAAAGATGGAGAAGCCAGTCTACGTACTTGATGTTAACACCTAAAACATGAAGATTCCGAACACTGCACAGAACAAAAACAACAAATTAAAAGAGAAAGAAAGAAACTGAGGAGCAAGACAAGTTCTCACCGTCTTCTTCAAGAATGAATGATTTGTGATGCGGTGAGTGGTTAGCTGCAGTAAAAACTACTATGAAATGATCCAGATAATACTGGTTGGTTGGGTTGGTATCCAGTTTGCGGCCGCCCTCTGACCAAACTGGAAAACAAGTACTAACAAGAGAAAAATTATTTTTCAGATACATAATAAACAGCTAGAGAAAATTCCTTTTATTTATGTTAGGAAATAATGTACCAACCTCACAATATACTTTGAAAATAGAACAGGTGCTCCCCAGTGGTGGAGAGCAGAGAAAATTTTCACTTAGAAAGGCGTTCCTAGCTACAGGTTCACCTCATTGTTGACGAATCCATTGTCAAACAAGATGATAAGAGAAATTGAGCCAATGGTTAACAAAAAAGTAGTGAAAGAAAAAAAAAAAGTTTTATCTTACAAAAGAAGACAGATAGTTACCAGATTTTAAGAACAGGTTTGCTTGATAAATATGAAAACAGGCCATCACAGCTTCACTCCCCGTGAAGTCTTCAGTTACATTAACTGTCAAGTCATCATTAGAACCAGATACAAATTGTCCTTGTTGCTGCCCAAATGGATACTGGTTGGCTGGTATACAGTTTGCAGCCGCCTTCTGACCGAACTGGAAAACAAGTACTAACAAGAGAAAAATTATTTTTTCAGATACATAATAAACAGCTTGAGAAAATTCCTTTTATTTATGTTAGGAAATAATGTACCAACCTCACAATATACTTTGAAAATAGAACAGGTGCTCCCCAGTGGTGGAGAGCAGATAAAGTTTTCACTTAGAAAGGCGTTCCTAGGTACAGGTTCACCTCAATCAATTGTTGTTGACGAATCCATTGTCAAACACGATGATAAGAGAAATTGAGCCAATGGTTAACAAAAAAGTAGTGAAAGAAAAAAAAAATACAATGTTTTATCTTACAAAAGAAGACAGATAGTTACCAGATTTTAAGAACAGGTTTGCTTGATATATATGAAAACAGACCATCACAGCTTCACTCCCCGTGAAGTCTTCACCAGTTACATTAACTGTGAAGTCATCATTAGAACCAGATACAAATTGTCCTTGTTGCTGCCCAAATGGATACTGGTTGGCTGGTATACAGTTTGCAGCCGCCTTCTGACCGAACTGGAAAACAAGTACTAACAAGAGAAAAATTATTTTTCAGATACATAATAAACAGCTAGAGAAAGTTACTAATAATTATTTAAGGAAATAATGTACCAACCTCACAATATACTTTGAAAATAGAACAGGCGTTCCCCAGTGGTGGAGAGCAGAGAAAATTTTCACTTGGAAACGCGTTCTTAGGTAGAGGTTCACCTTAATCAGTTGTTGTTGACAAATCCATTGTCGGGCCATACCCGGTGATAACAAAAATTGAGCCAATGGTTAACAAAAAGTGGTGAATGAAAAAAAAAACATGTTGTATCTTACAATAGAAGACATAATTACCAGATTTTAAAAAAAGGTTTGTTGGACCAAGGGGCTCATATTGAACAGATCTGCTAATGTCTGTCTGTGCCCAGAAAAGGAGTGAATAATGAGACGCAAACCAGAAGCAAAAGCTCCATAGCTGCCCGTCTCCCAACTTGAGATGCTTAACAAAAGCGTAACAAGTGGATAAAGAGATGAGACGCATACCAGAAGCCAAAGCTCCATAGCTGCCCGTCTCCCAACTTGAGATGCTTAACAAAAGCGTAACAAGTGGATAAAGAGATGAGACGCATACCAGAAGCCAAAGCTCCATAGCTGCCCGTCTCCCAACTTGAGATGCTTAACAAAAGCGTAACAAGTGGATAAAGAGTCAATTGACAATATTACTTCAATGCTTTCTTCTTTCAAAACATTAATCAATTTCACGACAATTGGCCATGGGGATGAAGTAAGTTTCTTCTTGAGCACACATTTTGATAGCAGGCACTCGCAAGATTCTCGGTTGGATGAGGGACAACTCTTTTTCTTCCGTGAGATGATGAACATGGTGAGCAAACCTCAAGGTCTGGTCGACTTCATGCTCATTAACAAAAAGAACACAAGTTCGCTGCCTCAAGCCAACCACCACAATAATACTTTTTATTGTCACAAACTTGTCATCCCAAGTCAATGCATTGCTATTATCTGACCGTGTGTCATCATGGTAGTTGCTATTTCTGTATTCAACACCATGCACCAACACTCTATCATACTCTAGAAGCCTTTCAAATGCTACACCCCTCTCAAGAAGAAGGCGCCGTTCTTCTTCAGAAGGTCTTCTTTGTTTGCTAGAGCCGAGAACCACAATTCCTTCCTCTATATCTTCGGCTTCTTTACGAGGTGATTTAAACAAAAGTGCCTGCAGTTCGTCTTTGATATGATCAGCAACGTCATTTCTGTGTACAGACTCATGGAGCAAAGTTTTCATGAAGTGACGATCAATGATCTGATCATACACACCTTTGGGAGAAGTGACATTTTTCCCCAAATTTCCATTCCATGATTCAAAATTGAAACAGCTGATTGTCCAGCTTGGACCGAGGCACCCTCACAGACTTGACGGCATGGCTCAGAAAGTGGACGTTAGCTCTCATGTTTATTGGTCCAAAACATGCCTGAAAGCGCTGTAGGAACAATCCAATATATTCCTCTGTACGATGAAGCTCATCAGGTGTAATTGAATCACGAGAGAGAACAAATAAGGAGTAGGACAAGAGAGACAGAAGTTCAACATAATCTTCATCCAAGTTGTTGTCTAACAGGCAAACACAAGCAAAGTACCTGATAAAGGTACCCCACTGAGAACCTTTAAAAGAGGCCCTTTTCCTGATAGAAGTCCACTTCCTGGAAATTTGAATAGGACTTCTTGTTGACTTCATCCTAAGATCAATTATGTTGAATGCTTCCTCTTCATCATGCATGACAGGTAAGAGAGTATCAAACAGAAATGCTGCCACACCCTCATAGTAAGCATGCAAATCATCAATACCGTTACCCCTTGCCAAATCAAAGTGCTCAAGAAGCATGATTTCAGAAGGTCCCAACTGACCTTCAAAAAATCGGTTCATCTGCATAGCTGCTCTGATGCTAGCATCTGAACGGTCCTGTGCCATGGGAAGATTTTGATGAGGAAGTAAAGGGTACTTTCCACTTCCACCAAGCTGGACTCCATGATGAGTGCATACAAAACATCCATAGTACCCATTGTACTGATTCATGTTCATGATAATGCACCTAGCCTGGGCATCAACACAGCATGCAATGGGGAAGAACCTGCTGGTAATTTCTTCACCATTGTCAGGACGCCACTGGATTCCCTCAGTTGACAACCTATTAAGTTGTCTGACAAATGGTTTTAAAAAGGTGTTCATGTTAGGTTTGCCCTTGTCAATCCAAATACCAGCAAGGAAAAGATGGCGCTGTCTCAAAGCTGGTGGCAGTTCATTTAAACGAACCAGGATGACCCAGATGCCTAATGAGTGGTGCTTGAACAAGGCAAAGCCATCAGCATTGAACACAAAGGTAAAGTTTTTCAAATCATCAGAGATTAGACCTTGTTGAATCAATTTCTGATAGAGCTCTCCATCAAAAATATCTTCCATGCTATGCTCATTGAAGCGTTGCCTTGTCCGTCGGTAATTAAGGTGATTCAAAATTCCTGGAGTGGCTAGGAACTTTTCAAGTTGCTTTTTCAAGCTCACACTCACAAACCATTTCAGTTTACCGACTGGTACAACTTTGCCACAATCACAATTTATTGGCACACCATTTCTTTGGAGGACTTGCAACTTTCCCAAGTATTTCTTGCAGTTGGGCTCAGGGCAGTAAGCATGTTTGTAGATACCAGCATCAGCCCGCTTCAACAACTTGCGTAACATCTTCTTGGATGTAGGCATCAGTGCTGGTCTTCCATACCCAGCATTCCATGACCGAAACATATCTAGCAACATTTCATAAGTTGCATTATGTTTTGAAGCTACAGCAAGATTTAAGAGCAGAATATCTCTTCTGGTACAAACTCTTCCTTGATTTACTCGGGTATTTAGTGACACATCATCGAGGGAGAAATGACTGTCTTCTTCATCTTCACGTTCAGAATCACCATCGCTGGAATCATCTGGATCAGAATCAGGGTCATGGCCAAGGTTTGGTCGGTGCACAACATCTTCTGCCAAGTTCGGGACAGCAGCAAGAGCCTCTCCAGGATGCACATCAAGATAAACCAAATCGAGCTCATCTTCGCAGAGATCTTCATCAGAGCTTAACACCTCATTCATGACACCCCTGTTCAACTCTTCAACTGCATCTGGTTCAGCAAAAAGTAAAGCTGCACCAGGCTCAGGCTGGTTCTCGTCTTCATGATCTTCATCCTCTTCTACAACTTCATGACGTTGTTCAGCAAAAAGTAAAGCTGCACCAGGCTCAGGCTGGTTCTCGTCTGCATGATCTTCATCCTCCTCTACAACTTCATGACGTTGCTGGTGCTGCTGCACGAGCTTTCGCTTTCGGCGATTACGCGTCCACCTACTCGGGTCCTCCATCGCGACGAAATTTGAAAATTCACGACACTTTCAAAAACCGACACAGATAGAAAACCTTACTAAGTACTCAGTGTGGGAATTAACATAAAACACAGTTATTTTGCGTTGGGGGTTAATCTCACAAATTTACTTCGGAACACGGGTACGTTCCACTACAGAACTGCCTCGTAGCTTCGGCAAGAGAGAGAGAGACAGATGACAAAAAAAAATCTTTTGTTTTTGATATAATATTAGATGCAGGTAATTCTTCATAAAAATAATTTCTGCAGTACAAGCAAATGAAGGAATATCAAATATTTTGTCCTGACCCACCAAAAATGTTATTGAATGAGTGGAATTGTTATAAATCCGGTCGCGACCGCCGCGCCCTCTATAGGTGATATCGGGGTGACGTCTAAAAACCGACTTTGTCGATAGCTATCGAAATGGAGTTAATTTTTTTTAAAGCCTTGAACATCTACTTCTGAATTATTTTCTTTAATGGGCAGGAGGGAAAGAAGCAGGGGGCAGGGTGGGGGAGTTCCGTTTCCGTGCGCGGGACGTAGCTCCCGGGAGTCTTTCCTGGAACTGCCTAGGAGTGTTTGCTCGAGTGGTTTTTTGGAGCTGCAATCGGTGGTTGAGCGATAACAAACTTTCTTTACACGAACAAAAATAGGGAAGTACTGACTGAGTGTCCATACGGTGCGGACTCAGTGCCGCGCGTGCGCGCGCGCGCGCGCGCGTGTGTGTGTGTGTGTGTGTGTTTCTGTAGTGGACTTGCGCGCTGCGCGCCCACATCACCTACATGCAGTGAGATGCGACGACAGGGTAATAATGAAAACTAGTGAAACAGAAAAGTGTGTCTTCGCCCATTACTTCAAAAGAAGCCAATTGGACCACCGAGGTGACGTGCATCGGTGTCGGTGTCGGTGGACGCAGGAAAGGTAGGAAACAAAATGTAGGCCAGCTAGGTCATTTCCGGTAGTCGTTTGAAATGATCGCGGTTTCATCAAACTGGAGGGATCTATACTATAGGATCTATCTTTTCGAAAGTCGAATGACAGAAGTATTTCACCCCAAAATTTAAGCTAATCCGATACTTTTACGAGCGTACTAGATAATATATGACTTCGTTTTAATTCATATATTTCATGTTATGCTCCAAAGGTTGGTAGCTATGTTGAGTGGTTGGTGTGGCGGTGTAGCGGTCTTCCTCTCACTACTTCAAAAGTAGTAGCGCGTCGGTACTCCAGTTTGTCCGTTACGGTAACCGAGTTTGCGTGTGTGTTTTGCGTGTGAAGATGGCGAAGTATATGCATGTGTATGCCAAGGACCTGCGCACCGGCGGCAATATTAAGTTAAGGACGGACAAGGTGTGGATGCTGAAAACCGTGGAAGGTCAGAAGTCGCGAGAGCCCTTTGACTATGAAATATTCCAACAAGAAAATGATTCCGTGGAGTACGGCATCATCGTCAAGAGCAACGTGCACAAGATAAGAATTCTTGAAATCGATGGTAAGTTTTGACCTTTTGTTCTCGCCATGCTCGATATTCTCACCCGTTTTGGAGTTTATTATATCTCCCATTTGTCTCTGTTAAAAGAAACTCCCAAGGGCCTCACAAGTAAAATTGCCAGTTTCTCCTGCAAGGACCCTGCAGTGGAAGAGCAGGAGCAGGGTGAGGTAGTGCTCAGCCTCTCTTCTTTCCGTAAGGCCGAAGAAAAACAAGCGGCCAAACTTTTGAAGGTACTTGGTAGACAGCATGAGTGTAGTATTTACTGTTAATTTGATGTGCTTCCAGAAACTAGCTTAGTGGGGGGTAATTGAAATAATAAATACATCATTTTAATTTAAATGAGATCCCTAAAAAGTTTTAATATTCATCATAAACTTCCCAGTATTTTGAAGAAAATTCAGTTTCTCAATAAACACTCCACCTCTGGTTGATGGATTGCAATTGTGAAAGATGTTCTTGGATTTATGGTAGAAGCGGGGGGGGGGGGGGGGGGCATGCATGGTGAGATGTTGGAGGTGCATGAATTTAGTCTGGGGTGGAGTTTCATATTTGAAAACTCTTCTCAACAATTTTCTGGATCATATTTAGCTGAATTCTCCAGAATTCTCCACTTTTGTCAAAATGTCAATGCTCTTCATCTTGGATATAAAAATTGTCGTTTTCTTTCACCAGCCTCCCTCAAAATTAAAAAAAAGTGATGCTTCACAAAAAGCAGCCAGGTCCAATATTTTGTCACGGGTAAGTGCAAAGTTCTAGATTATTCCAGCTATTTGTTTCCATTTCCTATGTGTTTACATATTTCATAGTTATTTGGTTCACGTATCCTTCTGACTATAATTTGAATTTCTTCAAGTCATATGCAATTTTAAAGTTTTGATTATTGTTCCCAAGGTCCAGAAGCAGAAGGAGGCTGCTGACGTGCAGAAAGAATCGGTTAGTCAAAATTGGCCCTTTCTCCTTTTTTTCAGTCTTGTGGTAGTTTCCCAAACTCGGTCCAAAATGGTTGTAACTATCACTATAGCAATGCATGATTTTAAAAATTATTTTTGTTCTGCAGGAGTTGACCAGACCTGTACTGGTACAAACCACCCAACCTGTTCAGACATTGGAGCAGAATGTAGCGCCAAAAGTTCTTGCTTCACCTGCTAAGCAGCAGACTACACCGCCTGTGCCCCAGCACACTGCTTCTGTTCAGGAAAAATTGGTCAGTGAAAATTGGCCCTTTCTTCTTTTTTTTCAGTTTTGTGGTAGTTTCCAAAACTTGGTCCAAAATGGTTGTAACTATCAGTATAACAATGCATGATTTTAAAAATTATTTTTGTTCTGTAGGAGTTGATCAGACCTGTACTGGTAGAAACTACCCCACCTGTACAGACATTGGAGCAGAATGTAGCGTCAGAAGTTCTTGCTTCACCTGCTAAGCAGCAGAATACACCGCCTGTGCCCCAGCACACTGCTCCTGTTCAGGAACAATTGGTAAGTGAAAATTGGCCCTTCTCTTTTTTTCAGTTTTGTGGTAGTTTCCAAAACTTGGTCCAAAATGGTTGTAACTATCAGTATAACAATGCATGATTTTAAAAATTATTTTTGTTCTGTAGGAGTTGACCAGACTTGTACCAGTGCAAACTACCCCACCACCTTCACTTGATCTACAGCAATTGGTTAGTCAACATTGGTCCTTTCTTTTTTTTAAAGTTTTGTAGTAGAACTGTTTGCATAGCAAAGCATTATTATTTGGTAGGATTCTAGTACAAAATATGGAGGTGGTCTGAGGAGCCAGGAGAATTTAAGTGAAATAATTATAACAGATTTTAATACACAGACAGAGTGTTGTGTTGGGGATCTTTTATTTAATTTAATAAATTACATAACATTTATTTTCAGGATGAAAGTGTGTACACCAGCACAGTCAACTCCATGTTGCATCTGCAGTATGGCCCGGTAAGAAAGTAGCAGTTTAAACATTTTAATTCAAGTTTCAATTTATATAATACCTAAGGATCATCCACACTGCTTCTTTTTCTCTATCACAGAGTACCAGTGCTCAGTCCGACATGTTCCAAGAACATTTTCTTTCTCAAAAGGTAAGTGATTAGTTTCAAGTGAAAGTGGTTTAAGTAGTAAGACTCTCCATGGCTTTTTATTTCACTAGGATGAAGTAACAACTCTCCGGGAAGAAGTGCGTCATTTGAGGCAGGAAAATGAACGACTCAAACAGGAGAATCATATTTTAATAAAAAACTCTGTAGCAGTGCCAGAAACCCTGGCAGAAATGCAACAGTTGCTGCAGAATGCTTTAACAAAAAGTAAGATCAGTGCTGAATTTAAATGCCTTTAAACAAGATTGTTATTCTTATGTCTTGCTTGTATTTCAGCAGTGAACCAAAAGTGTGAGACAAATCTAGACAGCTTAAAGTATGCGGTGAATCTGGAGGCCGACTACCTCGGCTTCAACTTAGAGGCTGATGATGTATGTGAATTTCTTTTTTCACTTGGGTATAATTTTCCCTCTTCTTTTTGTGTCTGGATGCATTTTTCTTTCTTTCTGGTAGATTTATGTTGGCAATGGGCGTGTGGTGTCTAGAGCCACAATGAAGCGTATAGAGCTCCAGTTCATGCTTTTTTCGCAAAGAGCGGAGCACGTTTTTGAGGCGGTGCTGGGAGGAGAGAGTTTGGCCAATTATCGCCTGACACAGTCGAAAGACTTCAAAAAATTCCAACTGACAGATATTGAGGCAGTGAAAAGTGAGTTCATCACATTGTAAAAGTTACAATATTTTATTCTGTAGCTTACTGTTTTTCTACTTCTTTCTCTAGATATTGTTTCTCTCATGTATTTTCCCGACGGGTTTGAAGTGACCCCAAAAGTTATGAAAGAGTTCTGCTGTAAACAGCCATTCGAGGCGTACAGAAGAAACAAGAGGCATGGTCAGTGTCCAGATGAAGAAAGCCGGCCAAAGAAAGCTGCAAAGGAATAGGGGACATTACTCATCATAGTATATTTTTTCCTTTTTATGAGATTTTTGGTTTGTTTTGTTTCCTTTTTAATTAGCAGAAATGCGAGGGATATGTTGGCATATATGTATCTGATAGGACTGTATATACAATTTTCCTCTCTATACAGTGAGCTTGTTGATAGATGTAACTTTATTACTTGTTGATGTAAAATTCATAGTGAAATGTCTTCAAGCAGTGGGAGCGAACAAGAAGTACTGTTAAGGCCAACAGTGTTTGTTCCAGTTTGTTCTTTCTTTGGCTAAGTTTGTACCTTTCACAGAAGTTGCAGCCAGCAAAAGGTTCTACTGTAGCAGGCTGTCCAGGATAATTTCGGGATAATCTGTCACAGGTTGCTCTAATTGTTTTATTTGTTGATTGAAACCAAAATTGTAATTTCAAATCTTTTATCAGCTAGGATCTTGCTTGACCTGTCACAGTGCAATCTTCTAGATATAAAATGTACATGTGTAATTCTGGCCTAAATCTGAATTTCTGTCATCACTCATCATAGTAAATTTTTTTCTTTTTATGAGATTTATTTAGTTTTATGAGCTTGTAGATGTCTCTAACTTTATTACTTGTTCATGTAAAATTCATGGTAGTGATATGATAGTGAACAAGAAGTACTATTTCAATCAAGCCAACAGTGTTTGTTCTTCCCTTTGGCTAAGTGTGTACCTTCCCTCCCCCCCAAATACGCTCTCTCAAACACATGACTACATTTTTCAGATCAAAGTTTGCATGATGTACAATTCCACACCCCACAAATCACTTTTCTCTGGTGAAGATGAAGCTTCTGTGCTAAATATTTTTGGTTGACATTTGCTACTTGTAATATGAATGTCAGTACGCCCTTTTCCCCTGCTCCCATCAGAGTGAAGTGCTCAGTGAAGATACCTGTCTTTTTTACATTCTGAATTGAATATCAAACAGTAGCAACTCAAAGCAAGCATGCATACACCTATGTTTCCTGTATGGAAGGAATTTAATTATTTCTGTCCTTAACTACATTTTGTTTAACTAATCATAATCTGAATAACTCAAATGTGTAATGATGAAATCCGATGGTTGAGCTAAGCTGGAGTTTGATGGTTTATATACCCAGACCCATAATGAGAGACAATTATTTAAGAAATTTTGGGGTGCTTGTATATTTATTCATTAGAAAAACAGTATGAGTAAAAATAGTAGTTATTTAATTGCACTGAGGAAGAACACAGCCACAAACAACAGTGTACTAATTTTAATCTAGCTAGAAACAAGACAATGGCATCATAAGAAATCAGATATCACAGTTTATGATTGAGCCATACTAAGCAGCTATCTTAAATCTCGAGTTTATCACCAGTCATTTAGTATTTCATAATGAATCACTAGAAAGGAATATTATGTACATCAGCTGTTGTATATACACGCACCCATTAGCAGGACTACAGCATGAGACATTACTTACACAAGAAAACAAATCAAACAGAAGAAACATAACTGCATGTCAAAAACACAAGAGCTTCATAAAACTAATTGCATACATCCATTAGATACTTCATTTATACACAAGGATGCAATACAATTATAAACAATCACTACTGAAATGAACTGACAAGCATATAATTTCAGTAGAGGTTTCTGAACCTTTTCACGAGCAACTTATGGTTGGAAACCATAGGTGTGACTTAACTCAGGGTGGTATTAATGCTAAGACCACAACTGTGGTACAGTAGGATAAAACACTGCAGCCAGTTTATGTATGGTTCTGAAATTTCTTGGAAAATAGTAGCTAGTAAAGTAGCAACAAGTAAGTTATCTTGGCTCAACAGAGGTGACAAGGTTCAAGGAAAAACGCTCAAAGCCATTTACAGATGCAAACCATAAGGAATGCAATACTTTGACAACTGCAATTTCACACAGTACACAAAAAATAAACCCAGGGCACATGGGAAAAGAAAATAGCAAGAACAGACCAAGACTCACCACGAACTTCACAGCTGACACAGTGATCTTGCTCTACTGCGCTACACTCACACACACACACTTAAACGTCCAGGCCTGGACAGGACACTTTACATCAATCACATTAAAATTTAAGTCCATTCTTCTCAAAGCATAGCCACAACACACCACTAGCTTCTGTGCTTCAGGAACATTTCTGACTATATAACTGCTGGCTTGTCTAAATCGGCCAGAGCCTCCAGACTCCAAGTCTCTCGGTGCACAGAGCGCACACGGCGTCGTCGGCGACCTCGGAGGCCGCCCTCAGTCCCCAGGCGGGCATGGCGGTGGCACGGCAAGGGCTCATGACGATCGGGGTTTGGCCTCGCATGTCCGGAGTAAGACTCGGTGCCCTAGTTGGAGAAAAAACGTTTAATATTGGATGCTTTGTCATGTCGGTAGGGTTAGAGGCTGCCTGTAGTCAAACGCATACCTTGCGAGCGAAGGCAGCTCCCGGGCTCCCGCTTCATGGTCGTGTGGAGTTTGGAGCTCACAGCGAAAACTCTAGAGCACGCCAACCACACCAACACTACGTGTTCGTCCTTGGCCCGGCTTTCTTTACAGGTCATCGTTTCACTTTCAATAAATTGTTTAGGTCCTAGAGGAACTGGAGGTGGAGGGAGAATGAGAGGAATGAAGCGCTTGGCTCTTGGCTAGGCTCGGCTCAGGGGAGGGGGAGGGTTCGGCTACACGCCTAATGTGTTGCCTAACCAACAGGCGTCATTGCCCGGTATGTCCGAGCACCGCGATAAGCAACAAAAAAAGGCGAGAGTGGACTCGGACAGCGCGCACAACTGTACTGCCCATCCAAAAGGTGCGCCCCGCAATTTCGCTGGCGCAGCAGCGCAGCCTGGAATTCCGAAGACATCGCAGGCGTCCGAATGCGTTCCGACCGCGTCCCGAACGGTTCCTGCGGGCCCTACTGTTTTGTGTTGACTTATTCGAGCCACGGGTCCGACCCCAAACGGTAGGGAAAAATTAATTCATTTCGTGGTCGATGCAGCAGTTGTTTTGTATTGACTAGTTCGGTGGTGCCTTTAATTTACTATTCTTTCATTGCGTCCTCAAGAGGACCACTCGACCGTGACTGATCTTGATCTGCTCACGCATCGCCGCAGCCCGGCCCGGCCGGGTCCGCTCGCGGCGGCTCTCTTGTCCACGCCTTCCCTGGCCGTCGGGCGCCCCGCGGCCGAAGGGCTTTCGGCTCGCGGGTGTCGCAGCGCGAGGCGCCAAGCGCGTGGCGCGCTAATTTGAATCAGGTCGCGGTGGCCCCCGCGACTTCCTACCTCTTCCGAATGGATTCCGAACGATTTCCGAAGGCTTTCTAGGCGTCCGAATGCGTTCCGACCACGTCCCGACCGGTTCCCACGACTTCTTCCTCTTCCGAATGGATTCCGAACGAATTCCGAAAGCATTCCAGGCCTCCGTATGCGTTCCGACCGCATTCCGAATGGTTCCCGCGACTTCCTACCTCTTCCGAATGGATTCCGAACGATTTCCGAAGGCTTTCTAGGCGTCCGAATGCGTTCCGACCACGTCCCGACCGGTTCCCACGACTTCTTCCTCTTCCGAATGGATTCCGAACGAATTCCGAAAGCATTCCAGGCCTCCGTATGCGTTCCGACCGCATTCCGAATGGTTCCCGCGACTTCCTACCCTTCCGAATGGATTCCGAACGATTTCCGAAGGCTTTCTAGGCGTCCGAATGCGTTCCGACCACGTCCCGACCGGTTCCCACGACTTCTTCCTCTTCCGAATGGATTCCGAACGAATTCCGAAAGCATTCCAGGCCTCCGTATGCGTTCCGACCGCATTCCGAATGGTTCCCGCGACTTCCTACCCCTTCCGAATGGATTCCGAACGATTTCCGAAGGCTTTCTAGGCGTCCGAATGCGTTCCGACCACGTCCCGACCGGTTCCCACGACTTCTTCCTCTTCCGAATGGATTCCGAACGAATTCCGAAAGCATTCCAGGCCTCCGCATGCGTTCCGACCGCATCCCGAACGGTTTCCGCGAGGCCACGCCTCTTCCAAATGGATTCCGAGCGAATTCCGAATGCATTCCAGGCCTCCGCATGCGTTCCGACCGCATCCCGAACGGTTTCCGCGAGGCCACGCCTCTTCCAAATGGATTCCGAGCGAATTCCGAAAGCATTCCAGGCCTCCGCATGCGTTCCGACCGCATCCCGAACGGTTTCCGCGAGACCACGCCTCTTCCAAATGGATTCCGAGCGAATTCCGAAAGCATTCCAGGCCTCCGCATGCGTTCCGACCGCATCCCGAACGGTTTCCGCGAGGCCACGCCTCTTCCAAATGGATTCCGAGCGAATTCCGAAAGCATTCCAGGCCTCCGCATGCGTTCCGACCGCATCCCGAACGGTTTCCGCGAGGCCACGCCTCTTCCAAATGGTTTCCGAGCGAATTCCGAAAGCATTCCAGGCCTCCGCATGCGTTCCGACCGCATCCCGAACGGTTTCCGCGAGGCCCCGCCTCTTCCAAATGGATTCCGAACGATTTCCGAAGGCTTTTCTGACGCCTGAATGCGTTCCGACCGCATTCCGAACGGTTTCCGCTACGCCTTAACTCTCCGGGATGATTCCGAATGAATTCCGATGGCATTTGTGAGGTTCGAATCCATTCCGATCGTGTCCCGAATGGTTTCCGAGGAGGAACGGCAGCCCTGAATTGTTTCCGACCGGATCCCGAAGATTTGTACGCTTCCGACTACATTCCGAACAGTGCCCGAAAACCTTGAAGCATTCCGAATGCAATCCGAACACATTCCGAACGTTTATGTGCCGACCGATAAATTTCCGAGTGCTTTCCGATGGCCGATTACTTTACGAACATAACCCGAGGGTTACCCGATTTGTTTCCGACGTTTTCCCCTGCCCCTCCAGACCCCCCGACCTGCATCCCGATCCGGTCCCGACCGGATTCCTATGGAAATCCGGTGGCTTCGGAAAATTATAGGAAACTGCACCAATCCGAGCGTATTCCGAATTCGGAAACAGGTCGGAATCGCAACGACCAAGGTTCGGAATAACTCGTCGGAAACCGATCGGAACGGCCCACCAGGGAATGCCACCACACACCTGCAATTTCTTAACATAATTAACAACTGATACTATTCTATCCACAAGATTATTTATACTGTCTGATTCTAATGGAATAGCAGGATCTAAGTCTTTTAAAATTTTATCAATACAAATAGGCTCATTATGTACAAATGCTTTGACATCTCCTGATAAGGATGCAACTAAACTTCTCTGAACTACAAGACTGTCCTGAACTGAATAATACACAACATGTAAACATTCCTTGTCTATAACAGCAAGCCAACGTCGATACAGAAACAATTCCAACTTTTCTTTTACTTGCAGGAGCAAATTGTAATTAGAAGATACAGTTACTTCACTTGTTGCAGACGGCCCAGATTTCTTCACTGAATCTTTTGATAATTTCACTCTGATTGTAGAACAGCCACGACCCATGTTATCCTACAAAGAGGACACAACAAACAGAGTATGAGTCGAATTTGCTCAAACAATACACCCAGGAAAAGCTATGCAAAACTTTTAGTACCTGAGTGGGTGCAGTGCTGATTTTTTTATTTCCATGCAATAATGCCACTTCTGCTGTCCTTTCAGATAAGCGACTTGATTCCACTTCAGATGTTTCAGCACTGCTGCTGCAGTAATCATGTTCCATGCACACCTGCAAGACAATGTACAATTCACAATTAAAATTCCCAAATAGTTCAAAAATATTGGGCACACAAGCAGAAAAACAATGAAAAATACCTGAACTGAAGCGGCTGGTGTTTCAGTATCATCATCATTCTCTTTCTCAATTCTGTCCTCCGTGGAATCTGAGCTGAATACAACGTCATGTGGGGCCTGACAAATAAACAGTTATCAGAATTCCGTACTAATTCAATCTGTTAAATCAAATCAAATCAAACACAACAACAGAACATAACCTACAGCGTCGGTTCGATTTCCTGGCTTCGGTGTCCTGTATCTTGCTGCTTTGCGCTGGGTAAGACGTTTCCGCCTAGGATTTTTGGATATTCTTGGCATATTTTAGTAGTCTTAAACGAAAATTAACTAAACCTATTATAATTATCAGACTGCGACTAGACACTGTATTGAAAGCAGCCGAAAGCGCGGCGAGAGAGAGAAACGGGAAACAATCGCGCATCGTGCGGGAAAAGTCGCGCAGCCGCCCAGGCGGGCAGGCAGCCGGCGGCCGCCCGCCGCCCAGCCATCAGCCAGCCAGCCGAGTCGGCCGAGTGCCCTGGGGGCGCGCGGGTGGATTAACGGTACGATGACGTCCCCTAGTTCAATAAAAACGAAAACGATGGTGACGAATCGCTTCGTTAGCTCTTTCTGAATCCAGGAAGCACTTCAGAAACTGTGTGCGTCGAAAACTGAGGGAGCAGTTTGGTGTCAAAGACCGCCAGGCGGCAGTCGGGGAAGCACAAGCTGGGACTCCAGGGCGCCCTTCTCTCATGCAGCAGCTCATGCAAAAGCAAAATAATTTTCTCAAACAACAATTTTGATGGAGCTCTCATGCTTACAACAAAAGAAAGAAGGAATACATAAACACTTATTGTTGTATGTTTAGGGTGAAAAATGAGAAACCCAACAGATAAACACAATTTTTTTTTACCACCACCTTGTGAATTAACAAAATTTGAAAGTACAGTTGATGGAATTTAGTTATTTCTCTGGTGGTGTTTAAGTTCTAAAAGGCAAGCCAAAATACCTTAATGTAATTTAAGCTTCTATAAGCTACTTGTTACAAAATAAAGGATTTACCTTGCTCTGAGGACTCCTGCACATCTCCAGTCTGCTCAGCTGGCTCTTCATGCTCTGAATCTGAATGCTCTTGACTGCCAAAAGTAAGTTGGAAACTAATATTGATTTTTAAATTAAGTGCAGTCACACATGGCTTAAGAGTGAATCAATTCCTTAAGTGTAATACCCTTCATAAGAGGTGGTCAGTTGCTGCGTGGTCCACTTCCATTCCTCCTCAGGCTGCGCTTCATCATCATCCCCCAGCAGGCTGGCAGGCGTTGTGGGCCTCGTGCTTGCCGATGCAGAGGATGCTGGAACATCATGGAATTTCAATTAGCAATCTTAGTTTCAAAAGTTTTTTGAAAGTTCTATGAATTTCTCCACTGCAAATACCATTGAAATGGGAGCATTACATCAATTTTGCCAACATTTGAAAGAGCCTTCCGATAAATATTTTTAAAAGCCGAGAAAAAGTAAGCAGCACTTTATCAACTATGAATAATTCCTTAGTATAGAATGTACTTACGTTCAAAGCCTGTACCAAGAGCCATGTTGATACTGGAAAAGAAAGAAAGTGCAATGAGGATATTGCCACTTATTGTAATTCTACTGTCTTGCACTAAGTTAGTACGTACAATTTTTCAATAGAGACTAAACCATTGATCTTGGCTGCAAGCTGTTTTTTCTCGTCAGAGACATAAGCGCCTCGCAGCACTACCTATTCCATCGGCTTCCCTAGAAGTTCCCTCACCCTAATAAGACGGAAAAGAAAGGGTGGGTGGTACAGTTTTGACATATCAAAAACAAAGTTTGCTTTGTTTCAAGTGGAACCAGAAATAATGCTTTTTGTGATGGGATCATTTAATGTTTCCTTACCTCTCATGTTTTTCTTGGATCAGCTCCAGCTGCTTCGTTAGCTGCTCCACCGACATCACGACCAAACAGATTTATCAAATTTAAAGACACAACACCACAACACCACTATCCAAATCAATGTCTGTCAGTCACAGGTCGTCGACCTTATTCTCTCGTGATAGCCCGCGTTTTCTGCGACCAGTGTGGCCAACTTCTGTGGTTAAAGTCTCTCAGCTGCCATGATCTGAATTTTGTGTTTATTGTGACGGCGAGTACGTACAGCAAGCATCATAGAAAGCTGTCTTATTTTTATCGCCTTCCAAAACTTCCGACCGAACCATAAATTAAATGTTTGTGGCCAATAAATTTCACGTGACAATGGGCGCGGGACAAGACACTACTTTTGAAGTGGTGGCACTACTGCTTGTTGTGATTGGCAGTGCGGCAGGTCAACGACCCTGGCATCAACAATACCGTCGGCTTGGTGCATCTTGGTGGGCGCCAATCTGGTTTTTGCAGCCATCTAAACTAAATTATTATTATAACACTACCAGACAGCTTTGGCCATGTCGAATCGCACTAGGGTCATGTTTAATCGTCTGGGGCTGGTTCCTCCAACCGTCAGTAATCCAGGTAAATACGTTTTGGTTATGTTTTGTGTCAAGGTCGAACCCAGTAGGGTTTAATCTTCGGTCGTCTCAACTCGGCTGGTACAGAGTCACAACCTCACACTTACTGACTACTGTGGCGATTGCAAGTACAGGAGAAGTCCTTTCCGATTCACAGTAGTCATATTGTAGCAATTTAGCCATACTATGGTAATTTGGCCTGAGAACTATTATTTTGTACTTCTTCACAGCACTGGTTGATAAGGTCGTTAATCATCTTATTAATGTTTGTTCCTTCCTATCTCAGACGGCAAAGAAAACTTAAGAGAAAACTGTGATGGTAGTGACGATGACGCATCAGATGTATCATTCACCCCATCAGAAATTGAACTTCTAAATCCTTCATAGCATGCTGACCACTTGTTTAAAAAAAGTGCACTAATTGGCTGCTCTCTACTGAACAAGGTGCGTGTCTACTATATCCATAAAAACTTGAATGGGAACGACAGTATGGTTATTCACGTTGGTCATCTTATTTTTCTTCAGAACTACCATCATCAAATGCTATAATACCTGCTAAGAAGTCATTAGTGCCATACTCTTCTTCATGCTCCAACATATGTAAGTGTTCACCATGTGTGGATAGGGGTTATGTTTACATTCCATGTACCTTGACTAGGGATCGGGAAAATTTTCATACTTCCAAACTTGTATGGAGTGTGTGCTTCACTCTGTGTTTGATTTTTATATATATTATATATTTTAATTAATTAATAATAACTAGCCCTCTTCTGTCTCTTACTTTCATTAGTTTCTGTTTGAGTTGTGTGAGTGATATTCTGGTATCTGTAAAACTGGTTCTTCACTTCTGGCATTTACATGTTTTGGTTGATCATAATTGTACAACTGGAGATGTAGAGGTTAACAGGCAAATGAAATGAATTGCTTACAAAAACTGTTTGTGGCATTTTGTAAAGAATCTCTGTAGGTCAATAATCCTGGCCACTACATGTGCATATTCTAGCATCTGTTTTTAACAAGCGTAGCCCTTCTGTATTAGTAATATAAACGGATTGTAATTCTGAGTTGTTTGTGTTAATACAGCAGATGTCTCGGTCACAAGGTATCATTGGAAGACATCCAGCAGATACGCAGGCAAGTCATAATATTATTGATAAACATTCATGACATTGAGGTATTAGTTTTCTTAGGTGTACCTGTTGGCTTTTCATACTGTCACCCCAAACAAAAACAAGTGTGTGTTTAGATATTCCCTCTTCCAAGCATGAAAGCTCCATCAAAATTCTTGTTTGTGAAAATTATTTTGCTTTTGCATGAGCTGCTGATAGTTCTTATTTCTGATTCAGTTTATTTTAATTAATTTCTGAAAGGGTTTCATGCCTGCTCAGGGGTGACAGACTAGATTGTAATCCTGTCCTAATTTTGTCATGCTTTTGGTCCTATTGGCCACTGACACGTCTTAATTTTTTGATTCAATTTGTGGTACTCATATTTCTGAAAGGTTTTCACACCATAACCGTGACAGACAAGAAGGTAACCCTGTCCTAAATTTATTTTGTTGTTTGACCCTCTAGGAAACCCAACCTTGCAAGAGCATTCCAAGAAAGAACCTGCTAAGAATAGAAATGTGGAGGAGACCTCAGAGAAACGTAAATCCTTTATCATGTAACATGTATCTTATACAGCTAAAATTAGATTAAGGTATCTTGGCTTGGCTTTTACAACTTATGCACCACCAAAGCTATTATTTAATCCCATGAAATGTACTTTTAAATTTTTTAAATTCACAAGATGGTGGAAATAATTTTTTGGGTATACCTGTTGGCTTTTTAGGTTGTTACCCTATACAATCAAGAATAAGTGTTAAGTGAACTGCTTTTTTTTTCTCGGCCTTTTAAAATACCTATCAGAAGGCCCTTTCAAATGTTGGCAAAATTAATGTAATGCTCACATATAAAATGGCATTCCCGATGGAGAAATTCATAGAACTTTCAAACCACTTTGAAACTAAGATTGCTTATTGAAATTCCATGATGTTCCAGCAACCTCTGCATCAGCAAGCAAGAGGCCCACATCACCTGCCAGCCTGCTGGAGGATTTGGAGCATCAAGAACCTGCTGCTGGAGATGTGCAGGAGTCCTCAGAGAGAAGTAAATCCTTTAGTTTGTAACAAGTAGCTTATACAAGCTTTAATTACATTAAGGTATTTTGGCTTGCGTTTTAGAACTTAAACACCACCAGAGAAATAACTAAATTCCATCAACTGTACTTTCAAATTTTGTAAATTCACAAGGTGGTGGTAAAAAAAAAAATTGCGTTTATCTGTTGGGTTTCTCATTTTTCACCCTAAACATACAACAATAAGTGTTTATGTATTCCTTCTTTCTTTTGTTGTAAGCATGAGAGCTCCATCAAAATTGTTGTTTGAGAAAATTATTTTGCTTTTGCATGAGCTGCTGATAGTTCTTATTTCTGATTCAGTTTATTTTAACTAATTTCTGAAAGGGTTTCATGCCTGCTCAGGGGTGACAGACTAGATTGTAATCCTGTCCTAATTTTGTCATGCTTTTGGTCCTACAGGAGGCATCGATGTGGGTCCATATCCATCCATATCTCGGGATATGGATGAAACTTTCTTTGAGCCTGCTGAACAAGAGAGTGAGTTGGCATCCAAAAATAGCAGACTGCACATACCATGCAAGAAATCCAGAAAATCTGGTATGTTGAAAAATCTTTTAAAACTTCTCAGTGTATCTTTGTGTTGGTAATGCCTTATTTTATTTTTATTGTGTGCATACAAACTTTGAGTAATTTATTATCTTTTCCTTCTATTGCAGAGGCTGACGTCGTGAAGCGACGGTTGTTTTCTACTGCCTGTGGTCCTGTGGCTGAAGACTTGCCTGCCACTTTAGTTACGGTATCGCCTCAAATTTCAAACTGGGGTATGTACATCAATGTTATTAATAACCATAATTTTAAATCTTAATGATAAAAATTCAAGGCCAATTTTTCTTTTTCTTTTCTGAAAGGGAGTGTGCTTGAGACCATTATCATGGGTGACCATCCTGTTATCTTTTGATTTGCAGATCTGGCCTCATCTGATTTGAGCTTTGAGACACCATTACTTGTTATTGAAAACCCCAAACTTACTGATGACTGTGGCGTGAGTGGTAAGCAAATAGCTGTTCCTTTTGTTTGAACTTATCTACCAGGAAATTCTTCAACTAATGGTGTGTTCTTGCAGATTTTTTCATACCCGAAGATCATACTGACCAGTTAAATGATTTTTGGGGGATTTCAAATGAAGTTATTGTTGAGGTGGACTTGGAAATTACAACGGTACAAGGTACAATGAACATCGGGGAGGACCTTAATTCAGACACTCTGGAGGGTCCTAACATCAGTGACAACAGGGAAGAGCATCACAACCAGGAAAATGACGTCAACAATAATCAGGAAAATGGGAGGACACCAGCATCCCGAAAAAGACTGTCTCATCCTGAAAATTGGAAGTGTAATGTTGCAAAACAGGCGAGGAATACAGGGAAGGCCTCTACCACAAGGAAGGGCGTTGAAAAACCTGCAGTTGAAATGTAGATCCCATGCGCATGTAAAATGATGTGCCGTGACAAACTTACAGAAGCGAGAAGAGCAGAGATTTTTGATAAGTTCTGGGCACTTGGTGATCATCGACGGCAGTGGGAGTTTATAACCAATCATTCCTCGCAAGATGTAGTGAAGAGGCGGACAGTTGATGCTGACATCTCAAGAAGGAAAAACTCCAGGCAATACTTCCTCTTCAATGGCAGAGAAAAAGTGATTGTTTGCAAAGTAATGTTTTTAACCACACTGGCTGTTAATGGTAGCTGGATAGGCAGTGCTTATAGCCATCTTCTGAGTGGTGAGACTTTGACAATGTCTCCAGATAGAAGAGGTCTGCATAACCACCGCCCACTGAGGGCAACTGAAGACCAGAAGATCACTGTTCGAGACCATATTAACTCTTATCCCAGGATTCCTTCCCATTATGTGAGAGCTCGCACGTCCAGAGAATACATTGAATGTGGTCTCAACCGAGCAAAAATGCACAGACAATACTTGGAGTGGTGTGACTTAAAGGAAATACCTGAAAAAAAACAGAGCATCTAAGACGGCCTATACTGATCTATTTGACACAGAATTTAATATTGGCTTTTTCATCCCTAAAAAGGATCAGTGCTCTTTGTGTAATCTGATGAAATTTGGAACAAGACAGGAGAGAGAGCAGTACAGAGCCAAATATGTTGAACACATTGCTGCCAAGAGAAGAGCACAGCAATTAAAGGCAGCGTGCAAAAGTCTGGTCATGGCTCACTCCAAGGATCACTGTTGCCTTGTGTTTGACTTTCAAAAAATCCTACAATGTCCTAAATCTGAGACTTCCACATTCTTTTACAATAAAAAATTGTCGGCATATAATTTCACAGTTTACAATATGGGAGAACTAAAGGGCCTTTGCTACATGTGGCATGAAGCAACAGCAAAGAAAGGTGCTGATGAAGTTAGCAGTTGTCTTTATGACTACTTTGAAAATATGTCAAGAAGAGGGATGAAAGTGGTTAAATCTTTCTCGGATTCTTGTTGGTCTCAAAACAAGAATCGGTTTGTGTATGCCATGTTCTTGCTTGCTGCAACCAAGTTCAACATTACAATTACCCACATTTTTCTAGAACCAGGGCACACCCACAACGAGGGTGACTCAGTACATAGTACTATTGAAGGTGCTACCAAGAGGAAGCATATTTTTGACTTTGAAGAATGGGTGAATGCTGTTTTAAATGCCAAAGTTAAAGAGCCAACTTATGCTGTGATCAAAGTGTCAAAAGAGATGGTTTTCGACTTTCATCAATTGGTGAAACTACAACATTGGAACCTTGATACCAATAAAGCTAAAGTGAAGTGGTCGAAGGTGAGGGTGGTTGAGGCTTCACCGGATCATGTAGGTCTTCTTAAGTTCAAGTATGATTTTGATGGGCCCACATATGGTGTGAACACAAAAATAAAGCGTGGACATCCAGTAAATTTGAAAACCTACCGCCCAGTTCAAAAGTATACTTACAAACTTCCATTAAAAGCCTTGAAGATCAAACACTTGCAAGAGCTTTGTAAAAGTCTTGCAAGTCCATCAAGCTACCATGCCTTCTACAACAACGTCATCAGTGCTGTAGAGCCTGTTGAGGAAGAGGATGAGAGGGACCCAGAAGTCGATGAGGACTGCGAGGAACCCTTTGATCCAATCCTTGAAAAATACAAAGAAGTAGAGAGAAGACAAAGGTCCAAAAAGAGAAAAGGTGGAGAAGAAGGAGAAGAAAATGAAGCTGATGATCCTTCTGAAGAAGAGGACAGCGAAGCTGATGATCCTTCTGAAGAACGGGATGAATCAGAAGACAAGGAAGATTAAGCAGCAGTAGAAGTTTGAATTGCTCAAACCCTCATGTGGAGTTTCTTTGTTTTTATATTTTGTAGCTCACCTTAGTGACCTGTTTATAATTTATTATAGTACTGCGCTTATCTTAATGCAATATTCGTGCATAGCTAAATATATTGTTTTCAGACTGTGTGAATTGACACACATTTGTATTCTTTTTTATTTAATGTTATAGGTGTAAACTACATACTATGTAGTGAAGTCCAAATATGAAAGCCAAATATGCTATGCATCTTAGTTTATTGAAGTATTAATTGAAGCCAAAGCTGTGTTATTGTGACTATACAACACAAAAGGGTGAACATACTTTGCCACATTTGTGCAAGGTTGTTGATGATGAATAATTAGTCTCCTCCAAACCTTATGAACTGTGTTTTAAAGCTGTTTATTTTTATTCCTGGTTTTATTTGGTATAATATTGAAGTGCAGCTAGTTCTTGATGTCATCTGTCTTGTTAGTTTTGATTTACAATGATCAAAGGATGAACTGGCACTGATACATGTACAAGACATGTCTAATAGTCTATTTAAAAGCATGCTGATGATGCTAAATGTTATTTTGATTTGCTGCTGAATGGCAACCGTTTTGTTTTACTGCATGTAAGTGAAAGTGTTCAAATTATAAGGTTTGATAGTTATATCTTTAT
This sequence comes from Odontothrips loti, assembly GCA_038380765.1. Lineage (NCBI taxonomy): Eukaryota > Metazoa > Arthropoda > Insecta > Thysanoptera > Thripidae > Odontothrips > Odontothrips loti. Next base: position 1,950,428 of record CM076251.1, on the reverse strand, counting down.
TTTTCTACTTTCCTTTTGATTCATTTTACAACATAGCACTTGATTAACTTTGGTGCGGACACAAGGGAGGAAAAGAGGAATCTTATTGATGCACGCTTTAATGAGGTAGTAATCATACATAGCTACACTGAATATGTATCTTTACAAGATGCATGTGTAAATATCAACATGAACAGCCATTATCAAAATTTCAGTACCTTCACTTGTACATACACAGAAATAAAAGAGGGGAAGGTTTAAGCCAGGGCTATTACTATAACTAAGGACTGAGCTGCCAGCTGCCCCATACTTAATCCGGATAAGTTGCTTTGCAAGAGGACATGCGCTCTACCTATCGTCCCCTTCAGACCCATAGCCCCTGCACCTCCATTGAAATAAACAGTAGTTAGCAATAAGGATCTAAATTGCTCGAGCTTCATCACCACATGCTTGACAACAGACCGAAACAGTTCACTTCAGCTTACCTATCACAATACAAAATCAGTCCACTTGACTCCTTGGCATAGAGATAGTTGACGAGTCAGTGTCATCCCCAAGATTATCTTTGCTTGCAGACTCAAATTTAGATTCTGATCTTCATCCTATTGGCTAGCAAGCTGACTCATCATCACAAACACCATTTGATGCGAGTGGTTTGCAAACAGGAAATAGTATTTTCACATAGTTAATCAAATCAAGATCTTGTAGGTTCTTCGCTAGGCCAGATAGATGAAAGTAGAAAGGGAAGCACAAGAGGCACACTGGGTTTGTAATCAGTAACGTTCACAAGATTGAATTAGACTGAATAAAAGACCAAAATAAACACAGTCCATATTCATTTTTTTCAACAATTTTAGCATTCATTAGTAAATTTTAAATTTTTTGGTTCATATGAAACAAAGGAACCAAAACAAATCCCTGTCTCTCATTGCCAGAGTGTTCAGTAACGTTGATTCACCACATCCTAAAACAAGAAGATAGAAGTTACAAAAATTCGTGGTAACTAACTGCATATTAAGACAATGTGCAACATCTCAATGTGGCTGCTTCATGTTTCAAAATGGCACATTGGCATTGCACGTAGCGGGCGGAGAACCCAAAACAATTGTACCAATATGCCTATAAAAAGAATCCCCCCTTATTTTACAGAAGCAGACTTAACCAATCTCCTCTAGTACAAAGTTGCCCATGTGATCACATCAAATCCGGTTGACTTTAGAGTGGCCCCTAGTTCAGTGAGTAGGCCTATTGTCGCCAACTTGGCTGTATATTCGCATCGTTCTGCGCTTTAGTCGGTGCTTCGTACGGCGGCAGTGGCTTGTGATGGTCGGCCACGATAAGTCTCGTAACAATGTCGGCTTGGTCGCGCGGTCCAATGGACCGCTTCACCGTGTAGAGGGTCGCTGGTTCAAAAGTTAGACCTGTCCGTTTTCATTCAAATTTTCTCTTCACTTACATTTTCAAGCTGTGAGTGACCATTATCAAAATATATCGTTCGGTTAACGAGGGCGACTCAGTGCTTGTAGCGCTGGTTTAATGAAATAAGAAAGAAACAAAGCACGAGTAGGTCTTTTGGAACATAGCTCGTTGGTGTCTTACCATAGTACAAACCTACAGCACTGCATCACATTGTTTATTGTTCTTCTCTTTCCTTAGTTGAATGGTGTGACTACTGTAACAAAAGAGAACTGCCATTTACTATTCAGCAGCGACATTGAGCACACTGCAACAGATATTCTAGTAACAAGATTACACCCATAGTGAATGGGTCAAATCAGATTTCTTGGTAAACTTAGCTATTCTCTTCCACCCATCAAAGCATCTAAAAGCTTCCACATATCATGTAAATAAATACCCAATACTGTTTCAATGTTTATCCCACAGAAATGTTATGACAATGTTATCATATTTTTTAATTTGGACTCATCGTTTCTTTCCTTACAGGATATTTGAAAGTTCGTTTAAATAGATAACATTTTCCCTTGTAGAAAACATCAACGTATTCACTAATACTTACTATCTGTTTAGATGTTCCCAGGTACACACAAGTCTTGCATCGGCTGTTCTCAACTCGGAAAACTCCTTAAGACAATACTGCCCTTCACGTGATAACCTAACCTGAGGACCAGAATCAGACATGGCATGACACTGCACAACTAAATAGCTAAAACTAAACTAAACTTAAACTAAACACTTAAATACCGTGCGCCAAATAGTAATACAACTCAATTCATGAAATTATGGTTCGTGTACATAAATACATGTCGATCACTGAAGCACAACAAATAAGTCAGGGTTAAAGATAAAAGCTTTATAAAGCAAGAAAAACATTTCGCTTACCGAGTACTCACGTTAATTTAAGAATAATCGATTATCATTCCGCACACAACTTAAAAGGAACGACCGCAAACTATGCCGACATCGCACTTGGCATTTTAGATCGATTGAGATGCGCGTTTAGGTTGACGTTGACGTTAAATGATGTAAGCTTCTCGCACGGAAAACATCAGAAAACAAGAAGAATCCAACAGACTGTAATTCAGCCAACACACCGATTTGTGAGATGATTTAAAAGTTAAGAAATAGCTTCCGCGAGATTCGCGTTTTTCCAGATAGACGGTTTGTGCGAGCGCGTCTGCTGATAGAACGATTGTGTGGAGGCCCGTGCAGATAGACGGATTGAGCGAAGTCGATCGCAGATAGAATCCTGTTCCATGGAGGTGTCGAAGTAGAAGATAGTAACTAAAACACCAACCTTTGTTGACTTTCACTTGCTCATCTAATGAGCTGGTCAAGGGACGCTTCTTGGATTCTGTGAAACACGGATTGAGCTGGTATTGAATCCTCACACCTTAGCCAATAGAAAGCAAACATCGCGCACAATCTTACAATGATCAGAACTAACCTTTCTCTTTAACTGCAACATCTGAATCAGAGTCTAAATCTGACTCTTTGCAATTCTTTGACTCTTCTGCAAGGCCATTGATAAATAAATATATATTAATTAAATCTATACAAGCATAGGACTTCATAGACCATACCTTTTTTACCTTTATTCTTAGACACCTGAGGTTCATCTTTAGACACATCCACTTCAGATTTAGCACCTGTTAAAATGTTAGTTTAAAAACATTAAAAATAAAATACTCCACGAGACAAATAAAAATATTCAAACAGAACTATACCTTTAGGGTTGATGGTCACTCCTTTACGCTCCTTGGACAAATCAGCTGGAAAAAGTAGCGGATTACCCAGGGGCGGAAAAGTCTCACATTAATTAAAATAAAGAACACTTCAGCAGAACCATACCATGAGATTTAACAATTTTGCAGGCCTTCTCTTGTAAGTCTGAAAGGTTCAATCCATCAGAAGCAGCAGTGTATTTGTTCTGGTCACAAAGGACGCCGCCAGAAGTACTTTTAGTCTCTTTACAAAGGACACCACCAGAAGAATCTTTTTTGTGTTTAGAGAGCACACTATCAGTCTTTTTAGACAGAACACCACTAGAAGTGTCTGTACTCTCACTAGAAGTGTCTTCACTCTCTCTAGAAGGGACAGCACCTGCAAAATTAAACGGTGTGAAAATCTGCAGATAATAACATACAATTGTTTAGAACAAATCCCACTAGAAGGAACACGTAATATGAGGCACTTCAATCACAAGTAACTAAGTGAAACAAACAAAAAAAGAAGAAAATCTTCATGTCATACCCTTTGCTTCAGATTCAATATAGAAAGATTTATTGACTGGACACTTCATAGCTTTCCGATCTTTTTCGCCAAACTTTCCTAGCATCATCATGTCAGCTGCTTCCTTTTTCTTTGAAAGCTGTAATGAACGAGAGGACAGTATATCAGAATTGGAAAGATCCAGGCACTACAGATATCACCAAGAGGGTTCTCACCTTCTTTAATATTTCTAACTCTTCGGGTGACAGGAACTCCACAGACGAGGCAGATGACGAATCATTGTTGTACAATCCATCAGGCTCCGTATCAGAGCAGTCTGTGTCAGCAACGGAATCAGAACGAGTGTAAGACGATGGGAGTTTCTTAGCTGGTTCATACCAATTAAAACAGAAGTCATATACCTGTTAATAGGATCTTTTCCTTGTTTGAACTACTAACGCCAAGCACTGACTGAACTTACTTGGTCTTTCTTAACAGATTTCCTAGTAACAATGGCACATCTTAGTTTTTCTAGCACCTTCAGGGCCGCCTTGCGTGGCTGCTCCTCATGGAAGGATGTTTCTCTTTCGGGTTTTGTGGCCTTATTAAGTTGGTTTTGAAGTTTTACCATGGCGGACTTATTCCCTGCAACAAAAACTTGGCATCAGTGCAAGCTAACATTACACCAAAATCATAGGCTGTTTGCATTTGACCCAGGAGACTGTCCCATACATTCTCCAGTTTCCAACAGAAACCAAGCTCACAGCACAATATGTGAGTTACAAGAAAACACAAGAACAAAGACAACCTTAACCTCCACATCCACGTATAGCAAACTAATAAATTGAACCAGTCCAAGACCGTTAGCATTGCTGATACCACGCTGTCTGTGACAAGGTTAGGTTCACAACGGTCGCGAAAGTCACGATGGAAGGCAACTCAGAGTCAACAGATACAGTTAAATTTGCAAACTTACGGTCCAATCCTCTAACGGTGGCCGAGAGCAGGTCTTTTTCGCCTGGATAGTCCACCTGCACCACGTCGTCCAAGTCCACGCTGCTGATGTCGGCCACAATGACTGCCGCTCCCTTAACTAAGATGTGCGAATCGTCCAAAGGACAATGTAACACGAACCATGTTACCCCCTCCGTTTCAGATGGCTGGCCTTGCTCACGCAAGTGTCCGTGCTCTTCGGAACTCATTTTTTTCTAATTTGAGCTGTTGATGCGCTTAGACGTACACCACACTCAGGGCTGTTAACGTTACTGTAACGATGTAACGCGTTACTCGTTAATGTAACGTTAACGGTAACGCGTTACATTTTGCTCCGGGAAGTAACGTTAACGCGTTATCGTTACTGAGGTCAGTAACGAGCTCGAAACGAGCTGTAACGCCGTTACTTTTTACTCGTTACATCGCTTAACTTTCAAAAATAAATAAATGCAAACAGTGCGGATCCGCAGCAGACATCAATGTCCTAGCGAACACCCCCTCCCCTTCTCTCCCTTGCTTCGGCAACTACCGCCCCGGCTCGGGTGGGCGTGATGTTGTTGTTGTTGAGCGCACTGGCAGGGGTAGCTGTTCAGAGCTGGGGTCTGGCGCGCAGTGAGTGTCAAGCGATTGAAAAACATGGATGTTGAAGAAGCTGTAGTCGACGATCCAGGCGTCGAGGGTGAGGTTCCTGATGAGGAAAGTATGCCTTGGTCTTCTTTTAACGAATACTTTGCCTTCGTGAATGAGACCAATAAGGACAACTTCATCGCTAGATGCAAGCTGTGCCCTAGTGGCCGAAAGGCGGAAAAGTCCGTCTCGTATCACTCTTGTTCAAATTTGGCAACGCATCTGAAGGTGAGTTTTAGTGCCTTAATTTATTTCATTGGTAATTTTGTCTTGGAAAGCCAAAAGCTGTGCCTCTAGGCGCTAGTTAAGGTGCGCCGTGCGCTGTGTAAAGCCGCCGTTTTGTGGCAAAACAATTCTCTGACTAGACTTTGATCGCGACAACAGAAGAACCCTCTAAAATTGATTCGGTACGCTTAAATTCGCCCAGTTGGATTCAGCTTTCTGACTAACTCCGTTGCCGAGTGCTGTTTATACCAAAGCAGAAACAAATTTTGAGGTTATGGTGCACGCACCGCCACGGCCCGCCGGCCCGGCCCGCGGGCGCGCCCCCCTGGCCGGCTCGGCGATACTCCGTGGCTCGGGTGCCTGCGCGGCAGCGTAGCACGGCACACGGCGACACGCCACGTCACGGCGCAGCACGGCTTTATGATTACAGCGACAGTGAACACTTATCCTAATCATTTTTTTTTTAAATTACAGCGTGTGCACAAGTGGAGTGAAGAAAGGTGTGATGAGCTGTTAAAAGGAAAACTGAAAAAGGCAAAAAAAAGGAAACCGTCCGAGGGCGGAGGAGCAGCTACCGGCAGTAAGGACGGAGACAACTCGGCAGCGGCCAACTTTTTCAAAAAAGAAAGAGAGTCACTCAAAAGGACATTGATGAGGCTGTACTGGATCTTGTCGTCAACGAGCGATTGCCTTACAAGATTGTTGACTCGCCACACTTCCGTCACGCCGTTTTGCTGGGCTGCCCAGAAAACTTAAAAGTTCCCTGCAGGCAAACTTTTGCCAAGAAACTGAGTGGTCACCATGACACTATGGTTAAAAATGAAATAGCCCATGTCCCATATTTTTGCACTACAGCGGATGCCTGGACTAAGCACAGGAGCGGCTTTCTTGGCATGACCTGCACCTGGCTAAACCCCAAAACAGTCAAGAGACACTTTGTGGCGTTAGCTGTCAGACGACTCAAAGGGCGGCCACACGCACAAAAGGCTTGCTGTCGCCACGAAGGAAGTACATGAATAGTTTGAGATTAAGCCTGAGAAAATTAAAAAAAACTATTACTGACAGCGGTTCAAATTTTGTTAAGGCTTTCAAAGTCTACACGAAGGCTCAAGGGGTAGGCCTGTGCGATTATCGATTAATCGAAAGTCCAAACCGATTATTTTACTAATCGTCGATTAATTTTGAACCGCCGATTTCGATTGTGGTAATCGATAATCGAATCGCTAATCGACAATGATCGATTATCGACTTAACTCGATTAATTTCTCGATGATCGATTACCGAGTTCACTCGATTACCTTTTCGATTATCGATTATCGATTTGGCTCGATTATTTTCACGATTACTGAGTTGACTCGATTTTTTTATCAATTATCGAGTACACTCAATTATCTTCTCGATCATCCATAGTTGACGCTAGTCGATTAATCCGAAGCGGAGGACCGACTACTTTACTTCCGCGGCGGTTCTAGTTAGTTCTTGTTCACTCACATTCACACATGCCGACAATCGCACACACTCCCAAAGCCGACAACAGGGCAGGCACAGGCACAACAGCAACAGCCGTGCCTCCCGAGTTCGTCTCGGTCTCGTCATCTGACACTTTCGCTGTCGCTGCTGGCCGCTGGCTGTCAGCGCAGCGCTTTCCGCCACCGCCACCGCCACACCGCCTGCCGCCGCCGCCCAGCCTCTGCCTTGCGCGTCGCATCTCGCATCGCTGCCGGTGTTTTGTTTTGAAGTCCAGCGCCTGCGCAGGGCAGGGAGCAGCAAGCGCCCTCGGTCTCAGTTTGTCTTGGAGTCGGTAGTCGTAGTCGGTCGGTACACGGTTCGGTTGCGGTGTCCGGTGTCGTACGGACGCCGCCGCCCGCCGCCACCATAGAAGCCAAGCCAGAGCCAGGCAGACAACGACAACAGAAGCCCAGTCCCGTCGCCTGTACTGCTGCTGCTGCTTTGTCGCGGTCGTCGGAGTTTTTGCAATAATGTTTATTCGAAAACGGAAGGCTGCCGTGTGGGGACACTTTGAAGCCGACGTTGACAAGTATGGAAGAGATAGGGTCAAGTGTAAGTATTGTCCTACGACAATATCAGTGCAGCACAGTAACACCACCAACATGACCAACCATCTGCGATCGAAGCACGTTTCCAAATTCATGACCCTCGGCGGCACCAGCAGTAGCAGTACCGCTGGAGCCTCAACCTCCGCTGCTGAAAATGTGGAAGAGGAGGAAGAAGCTGTAGAAGAGGAAGGGTTGGGAGAAGTGACCTCGCCATCATCGTCGCCCTTGCCACCGCCGGTCCCATCCCCGTCGTCAGATTTGGCGTTTTCGCCACCGGCGTCTCCATCACCATCAACTGCGAGGTGAGTGCGAGTGCGACGTGGAGGAGAGGGGTTGCGGGGTTGGAAGGGGTGTGATTCTTAAAGTACTTCCGTTTTAGGGTTCACAACGGTCAGGGGTGGATAGATGAGGTTTGCTCCATAGATAAATGAAGGTTGTTTTCTTCCTGGGGCAGTCGCGTCAGTGCTTTTAGGGGGAGGCGGGGAATACATGTTTCCAACGAGGCTCAGAAGCGGAAGCTGAACAAAACACTCCCAGCCCGGAAGCTCTGGAGAACAAGTATTAGAAATTTGGATGCAGAAGGGCGGCGTCAAACCTGGAGATCACCTCCAAATTCATTCAAAACGCCATTCAAGTTTCTCATACCTGCCCTCCAGAGTTTCCGAGTTTCCGGTGTGGAAGTGTGTTTGTTCTTCAACTTCCGTTTCCAAGTCTCATTGGACACCGCTATATCACTATCACGGAGCTTCATTCTGTCGTTGATGAAATGATGAAAATAGGGTATTCCCGAGAAAAGATTAAAGTACGTTTTATGAGCATTCCAGCCCGACTTCAGTCGGAACGGAAGTAAAAAGTAACGTAATATCCTCCTTTTTTTTACTTCTGTTTATCCCTTCCGTTTTGGGTCGGGGCGCAGCCGCGAGCTATGAGTCATCTTTAAGAAGGCGAGGGGGAGGGCTCGTCCACAAACTACGTAACCTGTTAAGAGCGTAGGGGGCTTGGTTGAGTGTTACGTGGGGGGGAGGGGGGGGTCTTACAGGTTGTTCCTAGTTTAATACCCCCCCTCCCCTCTCCCCCACCCATGCACCATGACACGGCGCCTGCATCCGTTTTTTTTATTTCGTTTTTGTTTGTTTCAGCAGACCTAGATCTCGATCCGCCACGCCATCTGAGTTGCAAAGACAGACGAGCCTGGATTCTTTCCGTTGCGACACAAAGACCACAGAGAGACTTCATTACGCCGTGACCTACTACATCGTCACGTGCAATCGGCCGTTGAACACGGTTGAAAAGGATGGATTTAAGAGCATGCTACATGCCTTCAAGCCGGGGTACAAGGTACTGTCGCGGCGAACCCTGACTGACACCTACTTACCACGATGTGTGGATCAGGTGCGTATTTTTAGTTACGGCGTGTTATCTCCGTAAGGTGGGCAGTCAGTCCCACAACGTAGCATCTCCCCTCCCATTCTATCTCTTTCTGGCCGGGTCAAACGCGTACTGCATTAGAAAGAGACGGAGATAGCGTGCTGCAGAACGGTCCCAAACAGGACCGGAGCCAAACGGAGCCGGAGTTAGTTTTGCTCCAGCGCTTAACATTCGGGTTCAAATACCAAACCAAGCAATGGGATTTTATTTGTCTCACAGATAGGCGGGGGGGGGGGGGGGCTCTGCCCTGGGTGGGATCGCGGCTCACGTGCATGGCTCGTCATCGTCAATGTCACATTCCTGTTTTACTTGTAGGTTCGGGGACACTTAAAAAATCTGATGAAAGACGCGGAGGTGTACGCGCTGACTTCGGACAACTGGACGTCGGATGCTGCTGTGCCCTTCACGTCCCTGACGGCACACTTCTTTGACAAAAGGTGGGACGATCTGTACGCTGTGACGCTGAGCTGTCGCGCTAGCCAAATGGCGCATACTGGCCTCAATCTGAAAGATTTCTTCGACGAAGAACTAAGGGCTTGGGAAGTTAACCGCAGCGCGTGTAGTGCTCTCACAACCGACAATGCAAGTGACATGCGGTTAGCTGCAGAACTTCTGAACGTGCCACATATGCGCTGCATTGGTCACACCTTTCAAAATGGTGTCACTGACATTCTGAAAGAACCAGAAATTGAATCTGCAGTCAAGAAGACAAAGGCACTCTTAAGTTGGGTCACCACTAACCGTGTGGCAATTGCTTATCAAGCTTGGGCACTGAAGACTCACAAATGCAAAGCCAAAACGCTTCCATCTACTTCTCCAACAAGATGGTGGACAGAAGAGATTCTCTTTGAGCGCTGCATTGAAAGTATTGACATGCTACGCGAATTTGCAGCAACCTTTGAGCGAGGAAAGCACCTCAGAGTTATTCCAGGTGCAGTATTTTCGTAAATTGATTTCGTCTGCCTTCAACGCTCCAATTACCTCTAATCAAACTCGTTTTTGTTTCCCTAGGTCCTTCAACAATGTACGTCATTCGCGCAGTGGTCAGAGCCCTCAAACCAATACGGGAGATCTGCACGAATTTGTCCGGTGACAAGTATGTCACTGCAAGTGCAGTCCTCCCAGTGCTGCATCTCCTGGAGGAGGGATTTGAAGAGGACGACGACAATGCTGAGGTGCCGCTCGATAGTAACGTAAGTGCCTCTTTTATGGGACCCAGAAGCCGTTCAACATACTATTTTAATTTCATAATTTTTATGTATGAAATATTTAACGTGGCTTTGGTCTCCATGCTGTTAACTTTCAACATAATTTGTTGCCGAGTAGGTGCTGTTTTCTGTATCTTAAACGGTTAGTTAACATTGTAATTTCCTATATGCCGAATGCTTTGGACCCCAGCCGTTCACTCACGCAGCACCTTCTTCTTAAGCCCGAATTATGTTGAGTTTATCAACACTGCTTTCAGACCTTATGCGCCGATTCTTATTGTACTGGTTTCATCCATTTTTCAGGATCCGGATTTCTTCAACATTGATGAAGACGCACTGAAACCTGCTGTGTTGAGGAGATTCATCGTGGAGAAGTTAAAGAAGCGGTATTCTCCAGGTCCTCTGGAAGGGGGTGAAACAGGTGGCCCCACTCCACTCATCCAAGCCCAGGCGCGCATCGACCACCGTGAGGCGGTCAAGTGCCACCAACTGCTGGTCAAATGTAGCTACCTAGACCCGCGGTACAAAGAGGACCTGCTACCAGATGAGCGGGTAACGGCTAAGGAGGCTCTATTCTTAGAGTTTCAGTCATCCGAAACAGGTAATTTAAATTATGAAGCGAGTCGAAGTAGACGCATTTTCAAAGACGAATTTGCGCTTAAATTTTGTACAATCCGTTCGACTTAATACATGGAGGACTTGTAAAAGCCTTGTAAAATAAGGGCATCTCAAAATTCGAATTTTTATCAGAGACGTGGCAAATCTTGTTTCTTCAGGGAAATTAACTCGCCGCCTTATCTCGTATCAAAATTTAAATTTTGAGATGCCGTTTATTTTCACTAGGCTTTTGTCAGTCCTCTATTATGCACTGGATTCAACAGACTTAAAAATTTGAGCGCAAATTGGTTGTTTAAAAATGCATCCCGCCCGAGAGGCTTAGGCCTCTTAATTTTTCCCGCGGGGCCAGGGGCCAGGCCAGGCCCTCGAACAGGGCGGGCCGGGCCCCGGCCGGTCAGCGTTCTTTGATATAATACTTGTCCCGGCGGAGTGGACAAAAATTAAGGATCGAACGATCAGATTACAGTTCGACACCTCCATGGAACAGGATTCTATCTGCGCTCGACTTCGTTCAATCCGTCTATCTACACGGGCCTCCACACAATCGTTCTATCTGCAGACGCGCTCGCACAAACCGTCTAACCAACATTTTTGGCCAAATCAAGCTATTTGAATCAGTGGATTGCTCATAAAGTCGTCTTTCCAGTGATCAAATTGACTTGATTTGGCCAAAAATGTTGGTTAGACGGTTTGTGCGAGCGCGTCTGCAGATAGAACGGTTGTGTAGAGGCCCGTGTAGATAGACGGATTGAGCGAAGTCGAGCGCAGATAGAATCCTGTTCCATGGAGGTGTCGAGTTATTACATTCAGTTCATTCCCTTCACAGGTGCAGGAACCCAGGAGCACGGTGTTGGGGATGGGGACACCGAGCCGGCGACCGCTGCACTGTTAAAAATTCCAGTGTGAATTTTAATAACGAATGTTATGAAGTAATTTACACAACACAGTTGTGAAAAGTTATATCAACTTCACTGTGGATTTTGATAACACCATTGTCATTACTTTTAATAACTCAGTTGTGAAAAGTTATATCAACTACACTGTGGATTTTGATAACACCATTGTCATTACTTTTAATAACATGGATATGATAAATCGCATCATGCCTGCAATTATTTTTAACAATGGTGTTCATAAATTAAATAGGGGTCTTGCTGTTAGTTTCAATGACGGCTAGGAAAACTAATAACAAACTCGTCATTATTTGTAATGAAAGTGATTCAGAAATTAGCAACACGATTTGTATTAATTTCAACACCATTGTTTAGATAATTACCAGCAGAATTGAAAGTAAAAGTTATATCGCTTTTGTTAATTCCCATGACTAATTAGCTGTGAATTTTGAATTAATTGCTATAATAATCTTGAAGCTGTTTGTTAATAATGTTATGGACTAAAACTGGTGGAAGGATGAATTAGCATAGAGATTGGACACAATAGAGTTAAAGATAAATGCAGCACAGATTTATTTAAATCAGTGGAAAACAAAATAAATTTGAAAGCTACATGAACCAATTATTACAGTACGTAGTAAAAAAAAGGTATACATCAAAATTACAAAATCAAGTTTTGTAACTTTTACACTTGACTAAATAAAAGTACTGATCAAACTAATTTTACCTTAATGTCATAACTGTAGCAACGAACACATATAATTGCATATAAACTTCTAATTACATGATCACATTTCACATTAAAATGTCAGTCAAAAACAACAATCAGGTACACACAAAGTACATACAAGGTACATTATTCAAATGAAGCTATCACTAATGAAACATACTAGGAAATAATTCCTTAGATTGCCTGAATATAGAAGTAAAGAGCCCATTTCAAAGTAAAAAACATTAAGCCATCACACAGATTCTGAACTTACTTTGAATGTTATAACTGTAGCACCAAACACATAATTACTTATAAACTTCTAATTGCACGATCACATTTCTCATTAAAATGTCAGTCAAAAACAACCATCAGGTACACACAAAGTACATACAAGGTTATTCAAATCAAGTTATCACTAATGAAGAATTAAAGAGCCCATTTTGAAGTAAAATACATTAAGCCATCACACAGGTTCTGAACTTTTTTAGAAACTCCATCAACTGTTCTCTTAGGGAACTCCCACTTGGAACCCTTTTCAGGGTTAATATCCAAAAAGAACCTGTTAAAGCATTGCAATGACTAATTAGTGTGGTACAGAAAAGGAAATCCTTAATATCAATGCTTACACACATACCTTTGAATAAACTCTAATGTGCAGCTAATTTTAGGTGGATACTTGAAACTGAATATAAAGTATGATAAAAATGACAAAAGTATTCCATGGAGATAATCAGGAGTTTGAACACATTCGGAGCCAATTACCACAGAGAAAGTTGCAGATTCATCGAATATGGAGGTTCCTGAAAGAAATGATTTCCTATTACTTTGTGGGGATCGAAGCCCTTCAACTGTCAATGAGCGGTACATACCTCTTACAACCAGCACAGGGCTTCCAGTTTTTTCTTCACTTCCGCAATCACAAGTGAATCAGACAGATCGGCCTGCAGACAAAAATTAAAGAGATGATAATATCAACTTTGAAACAAACTATTGATCAACATAAAAGAAAATATACTAACATCCATTAATATGATGAGATTGTCAATGCTTTCATTCATATATCCTACAAGGAGCGGGAAGAGTGCTATAGAGTTCGCCCCTTCAAATCGAAGATCTTGCAACGCTTTTGATTTACTCTCTAATAGTTCTAACATCTTTTTCCCAATGATACTTTTAGGTTGCTTCTTTACAACAGAATCCTAATGAGACACCATAAAATCAATAAAAACACCACACTTATCACTAACATTCTTACTAAAAACATTTCTGGTGTCCTTTCCTATCAAAACATCAGCATGAGAAATCAAATGAAATTCATAACGAAGTAAAGACCAAATTTTAAAAATATCAGGAAGCTTGTTAGACTGAAATGAAATAATAGTCTTCCTCTGAGATGGATAAGTTTGCTCCATGAGGAGCCCACACTCTTGGGTCAAACACGAGCCCTCTTCATCTAGTTGAAGCAGTCTTGTCCTTTTCTCTTCCTGTGACTCTTCTGTCTCATGGTCTGCTAGCGGCACTTCATACCCAACACAGCCATAATCAGCATCAGTCTTCTTCCTGATACGAGATGGTTCAGCATTGGGATCATCAGGATCATCAAGAGTGTTTTGCTTTTCTTTTTTCTTCTTAAGAGATTGGTCCTTGAAGTAATTAACATTGTTGTAGATCTGCTGAGCGAAGGTGTTCACTCCATCACATACTTTGCTACCCACCTTTGACTGGAAAATTTTTGAGAACTTTCCACCATCATAAAACACAATCATTTTGGCAAACTTCTTTGCAGTAGGATATGAGTAGTCTTGCAGTTTGAGGCGAATGAACTTGCTCACTTCCAAGTACACTTCCTTGATAGCACATTTTCTTTTGCGTTTGTATGCTTGAGGCAAGACATCAGGGTCGTTCAGACAAAGGAGAGGCACAGAGAGAGAATCGACGATTGACTTCATAGACAGCACGGGCATACTGTTTTCATTCTGTGGTGGTGACATGAGAAGACGTGGATGACCTTGAGTGGATGATCGCAGAGGTGTGGAACAGGAGTAAAAGAGATGTCCATGGGTGACTTCTGTGGAGTGCTGATACTGTTGCACCCTGGAAACGAAATCAATACATTAGACACATGACTGGAGAAAAAAAAACAGCAGACTGTGTAATGACCACAAAACTGATGTAAACAAAGACTATACATAACTCTCAAACTCTAAACTATGCACAAGTACATTAAATACTAACCTGGGGAAAAAAGTGACGGCGTGCACACAACTGTCTCCTTAGGCACCCAAGAAGAGCCTGAGATCAAACAGACCTCCAAGTTGTTGCCTGGCACTTGCTCTGCAGCCCCGCAAAGGAATTTAAGAACGGCATCAGATGAGATCAGGATTCCATCTGGTTCACGATACACCTGCACCAAAACCATATAAATGTGTATGACCATCAATCATAGATTTGAACGAATATATTTGGAGGTGTGTACCTTTCAACATTAACAGGGAACGAACGCTTTATCACCAACTCACATTGTAATTGGTGTCTGGATCCAGACAGAGTTGACTCCGTGCCTCATCTCTCACTTCCTGCAGCGACCTCCCCAACACAAACACCTTCTTCGTCCTGTCCTCTGATGTGGCCGTTATGAGGTGCTGCTGATCCATGATAAACTGCATTGGTCAAACAATAAGAGGTTGGTTAGAACATGGATGCAACACATATCATCCGCATTAGCACCGGGTATGCAAGTATTAATAATATCAGTAACGTACTCATTTGCGTTCAGTAACACATCGAAATGTTCACAAATCAAGGTTAGGTATGACAACGGCGGTTACAAACTACGTAACCGCCGAACACGAAACGGTAGGGTCGTATCCTAACAAAATACAGAACTACTACGGAACCCGAAAACTATCGCAGGAAAATCAAACACTAAATCAATGTGCCTGACAGTTCGGAAACGAAAACAAACCAGTTAGCAGTGCAACAGGCCATAGCTAGCCTAATGCCTACGTACGTAGGCCTACACTCACCTTCGGTAAATCCGATCACTATTAAAGATGCCAATGCTGCTGCTGCTGAGACAAACACTTGCTTGCACTTGACCAGGACTACTGACTGAAGAGAACACACTACGAAATCTGCATCTCTTCTCCATTTTCGCCGCTTTTCAAACCTTTCGTCTGCTCTCGTTCGTTTTCTACCCCTCCCCCTCCTCCTCTCCTACCAACATAAACAGAAAGTAGCGGAATCGGAAAATCACAACGCCAAAGCTATGTGACTTTTTTTTTAACATCATTTGTAACACGTTTAAAGAACTTTCGAAAGGTGTTCCTGCCAGGCGGAGTTTCCTTCGATTGAAAGCGAGTAGGGAGTTTTAAGTTTTAATGTGTCGACGTGTGTTTGTTGACGGGGGCGGTATGTATGAGATGTACGGGCTTGCAAGGGTTGTGTAACAATGCATTCAGTATTTAGTAATGAATTATTCATTAACAACCTATTATTTATGGCGCATGTCATTTTTAGAGCTGGTTTTTAACTTCACAAATCCATCAGAACACCGTGGTGTCATTTTATTTTGAAAATTGTTCGTATTCCACTCATTAGTAAAGGTTAGGTGCCTGCTCATTTGGTCAAACGAACAGAAAAGTCGCAGGAATGTGAAATCAACTATCACTTCTCGAAATTTGTTGCTAAAGGCAGTTTGTTTTATGTGTTATGGTGCCATTGGTACGTTATTTGTTGCTGCAAGTACTGTAACAAAGTAAAATTGCTGTGGCGTTGGTCATGTTCTGTAATAGCTAGACAAAGCCACCTCTACTTGCTTCAAATAGTTGACAAGGTGAGGTTTCAAAAAAGAGTTTATTCAGTTTTTAGATCTCTTTTTAATCATTTTAAATTTTCCTTTTTTCTTCAGAAGACATTTAATCGCAGGAGATGTTTTAAAATGTATTATAAATGCTGTGGACATTCGTGTAAATCATGCTTGCACCTTGGAAGATAAATGTTTGCTGACCTACCATTTAAAGGCAGCACGGAAAGGAACAAAATCTAAACCTCAGGGATGTTAATTTTGTAAATTGCTAAATAAATTGATAAAACTATTTTCACCTTGTTTATGTTTGTCTGTTTTAGACATACCAAAGAAGAATACAAATGTGATCAGATCATCGAACCAGCAGAGATTAAATAAAATGTTCTAAATAACACTAACCGTTTGCATCTCTTCCCCACGTTGGCCTTGTAACATGAATATGCACTTTTCTGACGGTCTTTGACATCTCAGAGTAGCATGTTTCTCTAATTTCCAAACCAATTATTAAATGGACTCAAAATGCTAGCTACTAGAAGATGCTAAGGATAAGATGGAAAGAAACAAACTACTGCTTTCTTCTAACTTGCTTTATTGAAGTCTGGAAAGTTATAATATCAAATATGTACTATAAATAGTTGTGCACATGAAAAGTAAATAACAATTTCATGTCTGTCAATCAATAAAATGTAACAATAACATAAGTTTTATGTTACATGCACACAAGCTTGTAGTGAGCCACCTTAAAGATCAAAAGTCAAATTTTCAGATACTACAGAAAATTTAAGTTTCACATACAGACAAGCATCTAATGAGTAAGCAACAAGACACTGATGACTCAACAGCTTATTCACTGCCACACATTCAAAAGATAAAGGCACGAGAGGTCTCACTTTGTAAACTCTCATACAGGGAACAAACAGTGTTTCTAGCTTTTCCAAGACAAAAAAAATTTGTTCACAGCTGTCAATGAGAATAAGACAAATTCTTCCCATTTTCACTTCATATTGGTAACCAACTTGGCACATGACAACTATGTTACCATTCTTATATGTGGTACCATTAATTAACACTCTAGTGCACAATCTCAGACCTTCTGCGCTAACACACTTCTGAACTGCTCTGCATAACTCTTCTGAGTACAAATAAAGTGTGAAATCAGTATCTCCAAACACTTCAACTCTGGAGCGTGATTCTGCTCCGGCTCTTACATAGCACTGAAAAAGTTCATGCTTTGCAGAAAGTGTAAACATGGGATTAATAAAATTCTTACTATACCTCAACACTCTCTTAAAAAATGAATGCTTACTTTCAAAGCGCAACGTAAAAACTTTTATCAGAGGACCAAATGCTTCGCAAAGCTCAGGGTAATGTGACAGGTAATGGTGCTTCGGTCTTAATGGAGTTCCTGGAAAATTCTCTTTCCTGGCAGTAATATAATCATCTGTAACACATTGTAAATATGGCAAATATGATTCATGTATCACTGGAGCAATCACTATTTCAACAATTTCCACAAGGGATAACAGGGTCACCCATACAACATCAGAAGGATCTGCTATAAAATTTTTCAAAATAAGAGGTAACAGTCTCAAAAAAACACAGACTTGCCAAGCACCACCTTTGATCCTTACATGATCTTCCTTGACAGGCACAGGTTTGTCACGAACATCTTCAGATGAATATGGAAACCTGTCTAAAGCTACCTCCAATTCTTTATAAGAAAACCACCCTTTGCCAACAAAATAATCTAGAAACAATTTGAGGTCATAAGCAACTAATCCTTCAAACAAATCATGAGCTAAACATGGAGGGAGGCCAGGTAAACATACATGATAGAAAGAAAGCTTATTAAAGGCAGAATCGCGCTTTACACCATGGAAATATTTCTTTCTCTTAGTTTTGATAGCAGCTAATTTAACAAGATCATTTTCATAAGACTTAACCGTTCTACGTTCCTGATCAAGACATTCAGAACCATGAGCATGAAAACTGTTTTTGGTGATGTAACAATATCTGCAAAAATATATGGCACTAAAGGATTCCACAAATCCTCCTAACCCATGGCTACCAAGATTGTCACCAACAATAAAAACCAAAGAGCCCTTTACCATTCCATGTCCAGGTATGTGCACTCCATTAGTTTCAAGATCTTTTAAATCATTTTCAATAGTACCATAGACAGCATCATGATCAAAAGTAGACTCAATGCACAGAGCAACAAGTTGAATGCTATTAACAGAAGAGCAAATGAAGTCTGGTAGGTTCCCAATGCACAAATAAACAGCCAGCATTTTGTATTTTCTTTTGGCAGGGCCAATAGGAACCACTACTTCAAAAGCATCCTGATAAAGAATGATGCGAAGTGCGCAAGGGTTCTCCTTAAAAAATGGATTGTTTTTGAAAACATAGCCATCAATAAAATCCTTGTATAACCCATCATCAGAATAATTTGGTTCACTGAGCTGTAGATCAATAGACTTATCCTTAAAAAGTGCTGCAATAGTTTCCTTGATAGGTATATAATAAAACATTCTTGCAAGACAACCTGCCTTGTGAATAGGCTTCTTCACTGGTTTCACAAAAGGGTACCTTGATTTATAACTTTCTTTCCTAAAATGATCAGTTTTTAGCTTTTGGTTAGCAGCAAGAAGAGGGTTGATTTCAAACACATATGAAATTATTTCAGAAACTTTGCTTTCTGGGAGACCACTAGATAACAATTTGTCTTTCAATCTTTTTCGAGCAACATTCTGATCTTCTTTCAAGAGAAGACCAATTTCAGAGACAATGCATTGAACTGTCGTAGCAGGCAGGAGAAATTTAAATTCAAGCTTCATATAAAACTGCATCATTGTGTCAAGAGCAGTTTCATCACACACCACAAATTCAGAAGATGCAACACCATCATCAGGATCGAGAAAACCAAAGTTTTCAGGAGACGAAGGACACTCAGGAAAATCATAAGCAACACATTCTTCTGGTTGTCGTTTTGCCATGGAAGATTTATGATCCCGCGACAAGTGGCAGGACATAGACCTTTTCATTCCATACTTCTTACTGCAACCTTCATGTGGACATGGTGTCACAATACCATTATCCATATGTTTATTTAAATGCTTAATAAGGGCCACATAACTGTCCAAAACTTTTCCACAGTGAACAATGGTGCACTTAAAAGTACCTGATGAAGTTGAAGGAACAATCTGAGGTCGCTTCTTCCAGTTTCTGACTCTAACATTATGTGCTCTGATAATGTGAGAGCGTAGGGATGCTTCGGACTGGAATCCTAATTTACACGAAAACAGTCCACAATAGAAAACATTAGTGATGTGACGATGGTGAATACGGTGAACAAGATGAGCCTTCAAAGTTGCTGATTGATGGGTGCAAAACCGGCAGAGGAACAGGCTGGAATCTGGAAATAATAATTTTAAAAAAAAGTAAGAACAATAAGTTTGCTAGTGCTGCAGTCAATTTACAGACCATGTAGTCTGAGATTTCAGCATTTAAACTTGGTCTTAATTTTAGGGCCAAACAGGTTGTAATGTTTCAATCGAACAAAATTTGGTAAAGGGTGAGCAGGCCCTTGCGTTGGTCTATACTTACCCATTAAGAAATGATAACCGATTCTGAATAACCGATACAGGAGTGCAGCAGTTTATAACGATGCTGAATCTGGCCCCAGTTTATATTAAGCCGATCCTACTTGTGACCACTTGTGACTCAGAATGAAGGTTACCGATTTCTGCACAACCACTCATTGATATTGCTTTTCATCGACCACCCATTAGAAGAGAATATGAGAAATAACAACGAACGTCTTCAAATTTAATAATAGCTTAACTGATTTCTCATATCACTGCTTTGAAAAGTGAGGGAGAGTGTGAAAATTGATATCACCTATGAATTTTCACATTAAGCATTAAAATTTAATAACAGCAATTCGTATTTCTCACATCAACGTACTGAAAAGTCAATACAGATGTGAAAAATCGTCACAGTTACGAATTTTCACATCAAAGTTGTGAAATGTTATAACACCGTTGTTAAAAAATGTGTGTTCTGAAATTTCATAACATTTAATTTGTCAAAAATAATAACATTTTTAACAGTGTGGTGGCGGCAAGAAGTGCTCCACAATGGAGAGCATCTTCGCCAAGCGCCGAAAAACGACCGCAGGCGGGGAAGGCACTGCCCGCGCCCGGCCGCCGCTAACCCCACAATCGGTTTTCCGCGAGGAGCAGGCGCGGTATGAAAACCTGCCAGCTGTGAGCAAGGACGTCGACGTCCGCCTGTGGTGGAAAGAACGCGTCGATGTATATCCGAGGTTGCAGCACCTGGCCAGGCAGTACCTGTGTGTAACCGCCACAAGCACAACGTCTGAAAGACTGTTTAGTACCGGAGGTCTTATAGTTACTGACACTAGATGCTGCCTCTCCGATGAGCATGCCGAGCAGCTAATCTTTATATCTTCAAACAAAGGTTTTCTCACGAAACCGCGGTAAACTGTAATGTAGATTGAAGATTGTGATTGTTCTTCTTTCCTTCCCTACTTAAACTTTATTTTGTATTTGTTGTACTTCACAGTTTCACTGGTTTTTGTTTTTTAAAATGTTTTACTGGTTTAGTGTAAGTGACTCCAATACATAAGTGCACACCACACTTTTGTAAAATTGCAAATATATAAGCGTTATATTGGCATAATTACAGTTTTCATTTTAAAATACTGCAACCATTTCGTCCCTGATATTTACAGACCCATTCTAGAAATTACTAATATCAATATTCTCGTTGTTTTTTACTGCAAAAAATTTGCGATCATACTTCAATTAGGATAGCGCTCAGTGACGCTCTATTAGGGCTATCAGCTGAAATAAAACCCCAGTAGCCCGCTAGCGCCCTTTAAGCGCTTCTGTAGCGCATTTTCAATGGCCTAACCTGACCTTGTGCGCACAAATAGCGCTCCTAAGGCGCTGGCTGCTGGCTGTCTACTGGGGCAGCTGTTCTCCGATTAATCGGAACGACTCGATTAATCACAATGTTTCGATTAATCGAACCGTTCCGATTAATCGAACCGTTTCGATTAATCGAAGCGGTTCGATGAATGGGAACGGTCCGATTAATCGAAACGGTTCGATTAATCGGTGTAGTTTTCAATTGTCGATTACCTGCAATCGAATCGAAATCTTTTTCGATTATTTTGGTCATTGACCGATTGCGATTAATTTTAGTAATCGCACAGGCCTAAAGGGGACGGCGCCAACAACGTCAGTAAGTCGCCGCTCGCGGCTTTTATATCTCAGGTCTGAGCCACTCTAAGTTTTTCCCTCTTTCCAGGTGACTTTGAGGACGCCGATGACGAAGCCTCCGACTCAGACACTGCTGAGGCTCAGGAGGCAGATGAGTGCGCCCCTGTTGAAATTGACCACTTATTGGATGAGGAAGACCTCGTGACATTTTCTGATCTGGATATTGAGCTGCCTCCGCACCAGCGTTGTGCCGTTCACATTCTGAATCCTACGAGGTCTGTCGATGCTAAGGCCGCGCTGGAGCTCAACGCAGCTTACAAAAGGATACACGATCAGACGGATGACAAATTAAAAACTTGCTGGAGGCGGCAAAACCAATCAACCCTTGTTGCAGAGGCCATACAGGAGGGGCTCGGAGTCAAGCTGCAGATTCCAGGAGAGACGCGCTGGAATTCGGAGTACGATGCAAAGGATCAGGTAAAAATTTGTCCGCTGCTTTTACACCATGTGTGGTTGCTCCCTACCTCACCTACATGGATGTCACGGACCAGCAGAGTGGAGTCAACCACAGCTTGCACATTAATGCTAAAGGTGTGATGTCTGTTGACATAGTAGGCAGGATTCTCTAATGGTGCTGTAATGTGTACATGCGTTTTATCAATACAACCCACTACACCAGGAAACCCACATGCTTCATTGAAAGTTCTTGCAATTTCCACCCTTTCCTCTTCACTGGGCCATGTTATAAAATAGAGAGAAATTTCTCTGAGAGCTTCTATAATGTATGTGTAGAAATAGTATAAAGTTCCAGGTGATACTTGAAATCTTAAGGCGACACTTCTGAATGAATCAGGTGCTGCAAGCAACCAAATAATCATTAACATTACGTCTGGGAATGGCGTTCTGTGCCTCCTAAGCCGTTCTTGTGCAACAAGATGATCGTATAATCTCTGACAAAGAGCCTGGACAGGTATAAAAAATACTATTACACTTCGTGAAATACTGGTAGGCCCGGAGTGTCACAAAACTGGATTTAGTGCAATTTTTATATTTACTATTTTTTGTAATTAAGAATCTTATGATTAGCTGGTAGTTAATTTTTATTTACAAAGGGAACGTGAACGTGGATGACTTTAAGTTTTTTTGTTTCAACGGGAAACGTGAGGGGAATCGTGGCGAGACTTCATTGTTGATAGGTTCGCTGGTCGCGGCGCGGCCCGCAGCCCCCTAGTTCTCACTGGCACCGACCGGTGGGCACATCGACAATGCTCCGCTCTGAGGGTTGCGCCTCTTGTGCATGTTCTAGGGTCCGAAGCGGTCCCGACTCTTGAGTTGCCTCCCTTTTAACCAGGGCTCGACTCGGCTCGGCACATCAACAATAAGGGCTGTTTCACAAAAAAGGGAGAGGTCCGATTTTTCGCGCGGCAGGAGAAGGATGGATGATACTGACGCAGCCAGTTGACGAGCCGAGCACGCTAGCTCTGTCTTTTTCTTTTGCCATTAGATGGAGTGAGAAAGCTGAATTTCAACTCGGTTTTGAGACTGTCTGCTGCATTTCTGGAGTGTAAAATGACGTCCGACGCTCTTGTATGGGTATTATGCAAAAGTCAGGAAGGTCTGAAAAACTTCTCACAGAGACTTTCGGTTTTAGCGTAAGGGGCACCATAGGAAATTAAAAAAAAAGTCCGATCTTGAGTGAAACTATAAGGTCACTCCGTGCCTAAAAAAATATATATTATAGAGGGAAAAATAAGTTTTGAATACAAGAAGAAGATAACAGAAATAATTACCTCGAAAACCTGTCTTCCCATCCTGAAATGCAGACGGAAGACTCTGTCTGACATTTTATGATAATCTTCTCGTCTAACAGTCACATGCGTCCAGGCTTCACCATCCAAAATTTCTACAAATGGAGAGACAATGAGCATATGAAGCGGTAGTATGAAAAGTGAAAACAATCAAGAAGAAAAAATGAACTTACCAAGACCATCTTAACTGAATATAGCTCTTGGAATTCTTCATCGAGAAATCATCACGGCAACCAGAGCAACATCGGGCAGACATCGGGCAGACTTCGGTTAACAGCAGCAGCCGCAGCCATTTCGCGAGGGGAAGGAGGAACAGGATAAGTTAAGTCGTCGTAAAATTTCAAGATTAAAGCAGATAGCTAGTGTCAGTTTCGAATATGGTGTCTTAGTCTAAGTATTAGAATAAGTCTAGTCTGTAAGTGGATAGGTCAGAACCGCGATAGGGATTAGCATGACACCAAGGGCATAGTATATAGGCACCTTAACCTAAACAAGCTGGCCCGTCCCTTCCGTCAACCTCGGTGCCAGTTCCGCTGCCCCCTACCGGCACCTCGGATTGACAGGGGGACTTGGCCAGCTTGGCCTGCCGGCGGCGTTCGCGGGGGCCTTCGGTCCCCGCCTCAAGTCTCCCTATTAGTGCCCGATAGCAGATGTATTTGTTACAATTAAAATCGTCAACCTGAGCCCGTCCCTGTGCGCGCCGCGATGGTAATGGTGTGCGCGCGGCGGCCAACCCTAACCTCAAAAAACAAAAACAGACAAATTTTCATTGATCAAAAATGCGATACAAATCGAAAATTGTTGCAACTGCACGTGATTCTACATTTAAAGCGTAGTTGATCCTTAAAATTTGAAGTTTTTCTATGAACGATAAGTCGGCGACACACGTCCACCCAAACGAACATGCGGCAAACAGACTATAAGCCCGGCTCCTGCCGTTTCCAAAGAAACGTGTCGGGACGGGCTAAAAAGGTAAACAAAAATTCTGTGGCAGATGAAATTGTGTTTCAGTGTACTAGCATTGTCTCCAGTCATCAAATTGTTACACACCGTAGCCTCAGCCACAAGAACCAGCTACCAACACCAAGAATCAACAAGAAGTTCAGCATGTCAACTGGAAGATTTAATACTGTTTCCTGATCCACTTCCACGAGGGGATTTCTAAGTCTCACACGGGAGTAGTCTTACAGCCCTACTACTGTCTTCATTGACAAAGGCAAGAAGGTTTTTGCATTCCTGGCCAGAATGCATACCGGTGTGAAAGATATCTAAACTCGGCACGACTGTAGTGTAATAGGAAGGAATCAATTTTTTTTGTTCATTTGCTTTAAACCATGGAAATCATTTGGACTTGGAACTGGACACTCTAAGCGAGCACAAGTGGAGTTGTGTCAAATGATGGAAGTGGTCTTACAGGTCAGCAAAAATTAGACTAGCTAGTGATAGGGTTTTTATTGCGGTGAGCTTCTGAGTAAGGTTTTAGTACCCACTGGGTGTTTCCCTTACTCCTTGTCCAAATGGGGAAGTCTCTAATGTCCACTTAAAGTCTGTAACGCGTTACTATAGTCAGGAATAGGTAAAAGTGATGTGGTCTTACAGGTGGTCTTACAGGTGTATTTAAAAAAACTCATGAGCACGGAGCATGGCCAGTACCGTTTGCTTTTCCTCGAAATCGGCGTGCGTGCAGCGTGCTCATGTCATTACGGAGGGTCTGCCTGGCCATGCCTGACCGCGAAAACATGAACCTCCGCAGGAGGTCTTCGTCTCCGAGCATCCATGGCTCCGGCGTCTCCGCGTTGGCGAGGTCCACCAGGGCGCCAAGCACTCGCCGTAAGGGACGGCGGGACACCTGGGGGAGGCCGGGGAAGGAGGCCATGAACGTACAGGGTGGCCAGCAGTCAGGGAAGTGAGGGAATTGTCAGGGGGAAAAATGTTGGTCAGGGAAGTCAGGGAATTTTCAGTGAATTTAACGCGCTGTCAGGGAAAATCACGAAAAATCACGCTGCAAGCCCGTACTACCGCCTTCCTTTCTCGTTTGATGCCGTTTTCACTTGCCACGAAATCCTATTCTCACCCGCGTGCGGGACGCCGGCCATACACCAGTGTGTATTCTGCGTATTTTGCTTCCTTTTGCCACCTCTCGCGGTTCAAATTTGTCAGTGAGAAATGGTTTTTGATCAAGGAAAAGTCAGGGAAATGTCAGGGAATTTGACTTTAGTGATTTGCTGGCCACCCTGAGGGGTGATCCTTGGCGATTTTGATGCTCCTGTGGCGCCAGGACAAAGGGGCTGGCTCAGCCACCTCCTCCGCCGTGGGCTCCTCCTGGTGGTCTGGCGTGGCGGCGTCTTGAACTGCCACGTCGGCGCGTCCGCTTGCTGCTGCTGCTGCCTCAGCACCCGACACAACCCAGGTGTCCCTCTCCAGCAGGTTCCGCAGCTCGTCCGCGTGCTGCTCCTTTAGGTGGCGTGTAATGCGGTCGGGCCGGATCACATGGGAACACTCTGGGCACAGGATACTGAAACGAAAAGGTGTTCGGGGTGGTTTAGCGAATGGCCCGTGCACGGTTTCGTGCGGGAAACCGGCGGCCGTCGTCGACCGCCGCCGCCGCCGGCCGCCGGCCGCGTTCAAATCAGAGATTTCTTTCCGTGTCACAGTTTCGGTCTGGTTTCAGGTCGGAAACCACCCCGAAACCGTGATTTTGATGTCACATAATCTTAGATTCGTGATAAAAAATGCGATCCTTTTGATTTCATTGCAAACTAGCGAAATCACAGAATGGGCTTTCTTGGCCTGCCCTTCATTCTTATGTCCATTTAGTCAGTATAATTAAATGAATAAACATCGTAACAATAATTTCACAGTGTGAATACAGGCACTGTGACAAAAAAAATACTAGTGTCACAGAAATCACATTGAAAACACACAAAAAAAAACAACATAATTCACTGCTCCTCATCACTGACACAAAAACAAAAAACAATTATTCAACTCTCCTTATCACTATCAGTGACTGATATATACTTATACATAAAGAATGGACTTGTGTCAGAGATATCACAATAAAAAGAAACAAGAATTCACTGCTCCTCATCACTGATATCCGTGACAGATATTTCTAAAAAAAAAAAATTCTCTTCGACCGCGAAGATGTCTTCCAAAAGGGCACGTCGGCGGCGGCGCATTGGCCCTCGTCAATGCTTTCCCTTGTGTGCTTTCCAGGGAAACGCTTCAGTTGGCTCCGGAGGTGACTAATAATCCTTCCTTCAACTTTGCGCTCCCATACTGACGATTTGCTCGTACCAGCTCTCCGTCAAGCAGTAGGTACGGGCGTACTGTACGTGCTTCGTCACCCCAAGCATAGTGTCCTCTAGTTCCGGCAAACTGGTGAAACTCTCGAGCGAAAATGGAACAATACTGTCCAGGTTCTCTAAGGCCTCGGCCCCTATGGCCTCGTTGGCGAGGACATTCTCGTTACTCTCGTAATCTAGTGCTGCTCTCAGCTTGCTCCTCATGGTGTAGTCCCTGTTTGCCACTGCAGTAGTGTGCCGCTGCCGCCTCGCCACAGCCTGACAGACTTGCTCCGTGTGCCTGTCGCGTGCGGCTGTCGTAACTGACCTACGGAACTTCATGCCGTTGAACTTTCCAGGAACGTTGTTTTGTGCTGCCCAAGCATTGATGTCACGGCACAGTTTCGGCGCGGGTTCCCCATTAAGGTCTGTCAGCAGGTACTTGCCCCGTGTACCTTTCGGCCTGGGAGTGACATTTAGTAGGGCACGTCTAACCTCGGCGAACCTTTTGAACAGTTTATATTCAGACTGGGCCAAGATGACGTCCGCGTCACCGTACTCTGGGTTTTGTGCGTTTCCACACACACACGCACATGTAGCCCACCTTTGAGGCCACAGGTGAAGCCGCATCGCACTCCCAAAGAGTCATGTGGGTGGGAACCCCGCCACGTTCCGACTTGAAGACCACGACGCAGGCCAGGTGGCGGACGACAAGCGACCAGCTGTTGGTGGCCTCGTCTTTGTACCGGTGGTTAGGACCCTTGACGAATGCAGCAGGATTCTTAGCAGCGAGCCGCTTGAGATCAGCGACTCCTCGCTTGACAGCCGCGAGCACCTTGCTGTCCGCGAAGTAGGGCGCGAAACTGCAACGAGTAGAGAACGGGTTGGTGACGGAAACTCGAGACGGCTGCCAGCCGACGGCCGCGTTCAAACTGGAGTTTTTTTTGCGTGTCACGGTTTCTGGCTGGTTTCAGGTCGGAAACCAGCCCGAAACCGTGATTGTGATGTCGAATAATCTTAGTTTCGTGATAAAAAACGCGATCCAGTGCAAACCGGCAGAATCACTAAACTGTGGTGGAGAAACCAAGCAGGATCTGGGCATGCTCCAAGTGAAAACATCATGTAAACGGAACGATTCAGCGCGCATACAGCATTCAGCGCGACGAGAGAGAGAGAGAGAGGGGGGGGGGGGCAGGGGGGTTAAATAACACTCACTCGTCGATGCTGACAGCATCTTTACTGTTCCCCCGCTGGACGACACGCCTTTCCGCACCTTTTGCACTGCGTGGGGATAAGCCACACATCATTGAAAAGGAATGATTCCTTTTCGGCCCTTTCATAGAGTGACTGAAGACGCATGCTGGCGTTCTCCAGGGCAAGGCTGTATATTGTCAAGGTGGATGCTTCTGGCTGATGCAGCTCACTCAGATCAGTCATTGTGGCTACGAACCCATCAATAATTCTATCATTCAACCACATCCGTGGGGATAAACTATTGAAGTCCACTTCAATCAAGTTATTGGAATTCATAACTTAATAATTAAGTGAATTAGAGATGGTCACAGTTGGTACACTTCTATTCCAAGGATTTTGGATGTCTGAGTCTGAAAATTAACAGGAAAACTAGCATTATTCCAGTTTAAAATAAACTCATACAATTAAGAAAGTTGAAAGTGAATGGTTGCAAACATCTAGTGCAAGCATAGTGGTATGCAAAGTAGTTTGATAAGAAGGGAAACAAAGTAATAAACCTGATTTCATTCTGGCTGGCGACTTCTATTGGTGAAACGACTGATTTGACAATTACAAAAAAGACATTAGAATTCCACACAAACCACATGAAATGTACAGATATACAACTGGACTACTACAAACATTTTGCTACAGAGACGCTTACTCAGATGCGTACATGACTTCAAAAAGAACCACGCCTACATCACGCCATCGAAAAAGGAATATACCTCCTTCATGAGGAGGGACAGAGAACATAGGCAAAACAGTTGCAAACTATTTTTAAGATTGTCAAAGGCATAAATTATTGGCCTACACAGAAGAGGACAATTCTACGAAGAAAATACACCATACCTAGTTAGTTACCACACGCATGAAAATCCTTTGAAGCAAAAAGGAAAATAAGTCGAATCACCAAACGTTCTCAACTTCAAATTGGGGTCACCCACTTCATTTGCAACCCTTTGCACTTCAAACTAATCAATATCCTGATTACATACCGGATTCATGCTATTTAAAATTTTCCCCAACTAGGATTTGGGAGGAAATGAAGAACACGGGCACATAATAAACACATATCAGATGT
The DNA here is from genome assembly GCA_038380765.1 of Odontothrips loti. Taxonomy (NCBI): domain Eukaryota; kingdom Metazoa; phylum Arthropoda; class Insecta; order Thysanoptera; family Thripidae; genus Odontothrips; species Odontothrips loti. Next base: position 1,921,550 of record CM076251.1, on the reverse strand, counting down.
TTCCCACTTGTGAGAATGAGCACTGTAAAAGAAATCGACAAAGGTTGGCCATACAATTTCTATCACTGGAACAGTAAAACAGTATTGCGATCCACATGCTGCTAAAACTACAGAAGCTACTTCAATAATATTAGTTAACAGGGGTTACCTACACTTTATTCATGCAACCCCTCATACAGATTTACATACCCAGGACAACACAATCGCGAATGTGTGCCAATACTCAACCTTTGTACATACGTTACCTGATATTATGCACAGATTCAACGCATTATTACCTATATTAGCAGGAAAGGAATCTTCTGAAAGAGATGGGACAGAAAGAGATTAATCACAAGTCTTCATACACTTTGTAGGATGAGTGTACTTTGTGCATCTTCTACACCGAAAATAGCAGCAGAGTAACAATAATATCAGAGCAGAGAAATCTTTCTGAACATGAAGGTAACAACAACGGCTTTCAACTGAAACTCACCAATAATGATATTTTGTGTTTTCTTTTGATATTGCAATCCCATGTCTAAAAAAACCGTAAGACTTACGGAATCCGCTTAAATCTTACGGGATCCAGTTACATCTTGTCGAATCCACTTAGATTTTAGTGGATTCGGTAAGACGTATCGGATACCGGATCATGTAACGGAATTCGGTAACGCCAAATCGGATCCCAAGAAACGACAGCGTATCCGGAAAGATCAATACAGTATTCCGGAAGGGCTTACGGGATCCCACATGTGTCTCAGAATTCCGGCACCTCTCGGTATCGCAAACTTCGTCTGGTATCTGCTAAGGAAATACCGTATCGTCAAAATACCGGTACATTGAAAGTGCTGTAAAACACAAAGTTTTAGGAATTTCTGCTTCAAATTTTAGGTGTGGCTTCTACGCCAGAAATTACCAGGGCCATTTTCATCTCGTCCGAATCGGACAACTTTTTTCTGGCATCGCGAAAACGGCTGAAGCTAGCGCAAAACGGATTGCAGATTTGGATCGGACTCCGTTTCAAACCTATGAGAGGTTTATCTTTGCTCTGGCAAGCATTTACAGAAGACGAAGAAAGCACGAAAGTGTTGAGGTCAAACACGGTATATCGTTAACTCTTACGGTATTCCGGACACTGTAACGGTATTTCGGTCTACCAGTGAAAATTGGCGCCCCGTATTACCGGGATCCGATATGATACGGAATCCCTTTCGGTATTCCATAAGGTATCCCGTTCCGTTCCGAAAGGGATTCCGTATACGGGCGCCAAGTTGGCCAACTCAGTTGGGCCAACTGAGAATCAGCCGAGGCCGAGACCGACCGCGCTCCGTGACCGACCCCGCTTCATACAGCCACCCATTGAGGCCCGATCGGCCGAGGCCGTTGTCCGGCGGGTGTGCCTACCTCCCAGGGGCAATTTTAACAAAATCGCTTATACGTGGCCCCATGGGCCCCCAATGGGACAGGATCGATGCAGGCCGTTGTCCGGCGGGTCTGCCTACCTTCCAGGGGCAATTTTAACAAAATCGATTATATGTGGCCCCATGGACCCATAGTTGGGCCCCATCGACCCAAGTCGCTGTCCGGCGGGTCTGCCTACCTTCCAGGGGCAATTTTAACAAAATCGCTTATACGTGGCCCCATGGGCCCCCAATGGGACACGATCGATGCAGGCCGTTGTCCGACGGGTCTGCCTACCTTCCAGGGGCAATTTTAACAAAATCGATTATACGTGGCCCCATGGACCCATAGTTGGGCCCCATCGACCCAAGTCGCTGTCCGGCGGGTCTGCCTACCTTCCAGGGGCAATTTTAACAAAATCGCTTATACGTGGCCCCATGGGCCCCCAATGGGACACGATCGATGCAGGCCGTTGTCCGACGGGTCTGCCTACCTTCCAGGGGCAATTTTAACAAAATCGATTATACGTGGCCCCATGGACCCATAGTTGGGCCCCATCGACCCAAGTCGCTGTCCGGCGGGTCTGCCTACTTTCCAGGGGCAATTTTAACAAAATCGCTTATACGCGGCCCCATGGGCCCCCAATGGGACACGATCGATGCAGGCCGTTGTCCGACGGGTCTGCCTACCTTCCAGGGTCAATTTTAACAAAATCGATTATACGTGGCCCCATGGACCCATAGTTGGGCCCCATCGACCCAAGTCGCTGTCCGGCGGGTCTGCCTACCTTCCAGGGGCAATTTTAACAAAATCGCTTATACGTGGCCCCGTAGGCCCCCAATGGGACACGATCGATGCAGGCCGTTGTCCGACGGGTCTGCCTAACTTCCAGGGGCAATTTTAACAAAATCGATTATACGTGGCCCCATGGACCCATAGTTGGGCCCCATCGACCCAAGTCGCTGTCCGGCGGGTCTGCCTACCTTCCAGGGGCAATTTTAACAAAATCGATTATACGTGGCCCCATGGACCCCTAGTGGGGCCGCATCGACACAAGTCGCTGTCCGGCGGGTCTGCCTACCTCCCAGGGGCAATTTCAAGACAATCGTTTATACGTGGCCCCATGGGCCCCCAATGGGACACGGTCGATGCAGGCCGTTGTCCGACGGGTCTGCCTACCTTCCAGGGGTAATTTTAACAAAATCGATTATACGTGGCCCCATGGGCCCATAGTTGGGCCCCATCGACCCAAGTCGCTGTCCGACGGGCTGCCTACCTTTCAGGGGCAATTTACAACAAAATCGTTTACACGTGGCCCCATTGGCCCCCAATTGGACACGATTATTGCAGGCCACTGTCCATCGGCTCTGCCTACCTCCCCATTTGTACTTTGGGCCATTTCCTGTCGGCTCAATAGTCCGACCACTGGCTCTGAGTGTGGCGACGGTTTAAAGTGTCGGCAACAATTTTGTGACCTACCCCTAAAGTTGGCAAAAAACTTGGGGTCTTGTGTTATTTTCTCCCTTAGTGGCATCTTTTAGCGAGGTGACAAAATTGTTCCCGTTTGAGATTTGGACATTTTGGCACATTTCTAGTCGGTTCAATAATCCGACCACTGGCTCTAAGAGTGGCTACGGTTTAAATTGTCGGCAACAATTTTATCACCTATCCCTGAAAGACTTGGTCAGCATGGCTTTGTTCGCTCTGAGCTGCATCTTGATGCTAGGCGCGGTAAAGCAGTAGAGTCTTTGAGGATTGCGTTGGGCATTACTACTTCAATTCAGCAAGGCACCACAGTGAACATTACCGTAGGTTTAAGGTGCCGAACGTTTTGGAACTGCCTAACGTTAATGGAACAAGATTTGAAAGAAAATCTCTCAGCGCCTTTAAAAGAAATGCTACGATCCGTGAAAACGAAAATTTCGTGGGGTTTCAAGGATACAAGCGCATCGTCATGCGGTTTGTTGATCCTGAGGCTGATGCCATTTACGCAAGGTACGCAATTTGCACAGACATTTCAACTTTCCTCTAACCATCCATTGTGGTTCTACAAAAAAAAAAGACAACCATAAAAATAAAAATACTGCTACACCTCGTGAAATACTGCCAGGCCTGAACCGTGCAAATTCGCATTGGGCGAGACCTAATCACCTAAAACAGCTGCGTTGTGCAATGCAACTGAAACCGACCGGGAACATTTTTGTCACGTACCCCTGAACTTTAGACTTTGGCTGCTACGGATGGCATCTTGGCCAGGGAAAGGACTTTCAAGTCGTGTGACAAAAATCTTCCCAGGTGAAATTTCTAGTTTTCTCTGCATTTTCTAGCGGTTCCATGCTCTGTCTGTCTGCTGAAAGAGTGGCGCAGCTAAAATCGACCGGGAACATTTTTGTCACGGACCCCTAAACTTTGGACTTTGGCTGCCACAGATGGCATCTTGGCCAGGGAAAGGACTTTCAAGTCGTGTGACAAAAATCTTCCCAGGTGAAATTTTTAGTTTTCTCTGCATTTTCCAGCGGTTCCACGCTCTGTCTGTCTGCTGAAAGAGTGGCGTAGCTAAAATCGACCGGGAACATTTTTGTCACGTACCCCTGAACTTTGGACTTTGGCTGCCAGAGAATGCATTTTGGCCAGGGGAGGCACTTTCAAGTCGTGTGACAAAAATCTTCCCAAGTGAAATTTCTAGTTTTCTTTGCAATTTCTAGCGGTTCCATGCTCTGTCTGTCGGCTAAAAAATGGCGAAGCTGAAACCGACCGGGAACATTTTTGTCACGTACCCCTGAACTTATGACTTTGGCTGCCACAGATTGCATCTTGGCCAGGGAAAGGACTTTCAAGTCGTGTGACAAAAATCTTCCCAGGTGAAATTTCTAGTTTTCTCTGCAATTTCCAGCGGTTCCATGCTCTGTCTGTCGGCTGAAAGAGTGGTGAAGCTAAAATTGAGAGTTAAGATTTTTGTCATTCTTCTGAACCTTGAACTTTGACCCCCAGCCAACTAAGACGCCAAATCAAAATTTTTAGTTTTCTCTGCATTTCCTAGCGGTTCCATGCTTCGTCTGTCAGCTGAAAGAGTGGCGTAGCTAAAATCGACCGGGAACATTTTTGTCACGTACCCCTGAACATTGTACTTTGGCTGCCACAGATGGCATCTTTGCCAGGGGAGGTACTTTCAAGTCGTGTGACAAAAATCTTCCCAGGTGAAATTTTTAGTTTTCTCTGCATTTTCCAGCGGTTCCACGCTCTGTCTGTCTGCTGAAAGAGTGGCGTAGCTAAAATCGACCGGGAACATTTTTGTCACGTACCCCTGAACTTTGGACTTTGGCTGCCAGCGAATGCATTTTGGCCAGAGGAGGCACTTTCCAGGCGTGTAACAAAAATCTTCCCAGGTGAAATTTTTAGTTTTCTCTGCATTTTCCAGCGGTTCCGTGCTCTGTCTGTCTGCTGAATGAGTGGCGTAGCTAAAATCGACCGGGAACATTTTTGTCACGTACCCCTGAACTTTGGACTTTGGCTGCCAGAGAATGCATTTTGGCCAGGGGAGGCACTTTAAAGTCGTGTGACAAAAATCTTCCCAGGTGAAATTTCTAGTTTTCTCTGCATTTTCTAGCGGTTTTATGCTTCGTCTGTCTCCTGAAGAAGTGGCGTAGCTGAAATTGAGAGTTAAGATTTTTGTCATTCTTCTGAACCTTGAACTTTGACCCCCAGCCAACTAAGACGCCAAATCAAAATTTTTAGTTTTCACTGCATTTCCTAGCGGTTCCATCCTTCGTCTGTCAGCTGAAAGAGTGGCGTAGCTAAAATCGACCGGGAACATTTTTGTCACGTACCCCTGAACCATGAGAGAAGGGCGCCCTGGAGAAGAAGCGGGAAGTCCACGGGGCTCCGCATCGGCTCATGGGGGACCAGCTACAGGGCGCAAATGAAGGCCTACCGCGATTTTGAAAACTCGGTTGGATTCGGAAAGGTTTTTTCTATCGAATGCACCTGGTCTCGAAAACGTGGGTCTTATCGCACCGGTCCCAGATACCTGTGAACGTGATAATCGGGCCCCGGCGGATGCGCCGCCATGGCTGCCTGCCTGATGGCTGGCCGCCTGCGGCCCGCTGGCTGACTGCTCGCTCTGGGCGGCTGCGCAGAACGGGTGCGCGGTAGGTCGCTGCGTCCCCCGCCACAGTATACATCGCTGTACACATGAGTGCATGAGGTGTACATGCGGACTACGATTGTTATTGTTTGGAATGCTGTGTTTTCGCTAGTTGTGACCTATGTGTCAAATCTCTTTGTGAAACATGGTTAGTCGAAGGAAAAAACTATGTCGGATAAAGGGCAGAAAAAAAGTGTCCAAAACGGTTGCCACTAAAAACGCAAGAGATAGTACTGACGGGGTAGGTTATGTTTTCGTAAACAAGAACAAAATAAGTCTTCTTACGGTTAATGTTATTCACGGAAATTAATATTTGAACACATTTTAATCATTTTAGGGATCTGCGAACCATGAGAAAGATGACGGTAGCGTTATTCATGGTATTGGAGATTTTGACGATACACATAATACTACAAAACATGATGTAATTGACCAAAGCTCATTTCTTCAGTCTTGCTCGGTAATTTTTGCTGTTTTAAAATGTTATGTTTGATCTGGTGCAGTTCAAAGATTGACTGTGAAATTATTTGCAGCCTGCAGTGTCCACTGACCATGACTACTCTATGGCTTCAAACCGGGACAAAAATCCAAGCAAAGACAACACTGAGTCTTCTGCTGCCTTCACATCTGTTATTGAAGACAAACCACTTGAAGATCTTTATGCCGAAGTGAAACAGAAGTGTGATGCCTTTTTAACACGACGTTGGATTAGCATAGTTAACAAAGACATTTTTAGATTAGTATGTATTTCTTCCCAAGACAATGTTTGTATTCAAAGAAGTTTAGAATTTTCCCCAACTGGTGACTGCAAATATTTTGTGCATTGCAAGCAGCAATCTATTGATTCCTTTATCACAGATATTATGCCACCTTTATCTCTAGACTGTGAATCGGTAAACTATTATGTGGACAGGATTGTGACAATAGTTAATCATGTCAAAAAGTTTGAGATCTGTAGTGGCTATGATGAGGAAAGATATCGACTTGGTTGGGACACTTGTCCATTTGGTGAAGTCGATAAAAACCCCTACCGTGAGTGCAGGTATGAAGAAACATTTAGGTCTTTTAGTTGTAAACAAATAGTTATTAGTAAGAAATGGCGCTGCTCAGAGTGCATCAAGCTTTGGGCTCCATTACGAAGAAGAACTGAAGCTGCAAAGATGGAAAGCCGCCAACCCAAAGCTAACAACAGGTATCTGACTGAGACACAGAAAATGAAGAAATTAGAAGAGCAGCAAAAAGAAATAGAAAATGCTAGGAAGAAGATGACTCGGCTGCGTGTGAAAATGCAAGAACTGATTGAGAAAAATAGTGTTCCATTAGACAAATCCATGTCAGATGCATTTTCAGAAATTTTGCAGGATTCTAATTTAAGTCCAGCCCAATCAATTTTTCTCCAGCAGCAAGTAAAGGCATCACAATTAAAAAATGCTTCTTCAATGAGGTGGCATCCTACAATGATACGCTTTGCTCTGGCTATCCACCTCACCTCTCCTGCAGCTTACGAACTCATTCGTGAGACAGGTATGGTAAAGTTGCCCTCATCTAGAACCCTTTTTGACTACAGCCATGCAGATGAAATCAAAGAGGGAATAGATAGCGTGGTCATAAAAAAACTAGCAGAAAAAGTAGACAAGCTGACAAATGAAGTAGATCCAAAGGACTCCACCAAAAAAAACACCTACAAGAGGTATCATGTGTTAATGGGAGACGAAATGTATATCTCCCAAAATTTGGTGTTTGACAAGTTTCAGGGGAAATTACTGGGATTTACCTCTCTTGATAACGTTGAGCAAGAAATAAAACTTTTAGAGACCTATTTAGATAATCCAGAACAAGATGTGGAAGAAACTCCTGCTACCAAAATTATGGTCTACATGGTGAAAGGTGTAAGCAATGGAGTAAAAGAAGTAGTTGCCACATTTGCTTCAAACAAGTTAACAGCAACACAAATGAAAGTATGGACATGGCAGGTAATTGGTGCCTTAGAAAGGAGTGGAGTGGCTGTGATAGCATTTGTTTGTGATGGGTCTGCTTCAAATAGGGCATTTATCAAAAAGCATAAACCTGCTACTATCCACCCCAGTGGTATATTTGATACTGTTAACAAATGTGCTAGAGATAGAATTTTGTACTTTATTTCAGATGTGCCTCATTTGCTAAAAACAGTTAGAAATTGTTTATTAAATTCAAAGTGGGATAAACTGAAGAGCCGTAGAAGAATGATGAAGAATGGGAAACGAATAACATGGGACTTTATTTTAAAATTGTACAATGAAAGTAAAGCTAAAACACTCCGGAAGTCATTCAAACTCAATGCTATGAATGTGAACCCTGATAGCTATGCAAGAATGAAGGTGAAGTATGCCGGAGAAGTAATTAGTAATACTGTTTGCACAGACATGCGGAGTAGAGGCTGGAGTGAAGCTTCAGAGACAGAACTTTTCCTTGAGAAGTTTAATGATTGGTTCGACTGTCTAAATGGAGCTCACTCCTCCTTAGCCACGAAAAAGCGTAACCCCAATCTGGCTCCCTATACAACAGTCAATGATGAACGGTTTGACCTGCTTGATAATTTTTTGAATTATCTTGATGAGTGGCAAACTGAAGCAGAAAATCCCAACTCTTCAATTTGTAGCAATTTTGATCCAAATGCTACTACTACTGGAGGCGGACCAGACTTGGAGCAAAGTGAAATTGAAGGCGAAGACCCACAAGAAGAAAATACTCCTGCAAGCCGACGCCAACTAAGCAAGCAAACACTGGAAGGACTTCGGATGACAACACTAGGTTTTAGGCCAATGGTGACATTTTTACTGAATGAGGGGACAAAATTTATAAATGCAAGAGTGTTTACGCAGGATCCCCTTGAACAACATTTTAGCAAGATTCGTGCTGGGCAAGGTGGTAGTAATAATCCAAACCTGCAGCAGTGCCTAAAGAAGATGCGAGCAATTCACATCTTTGGAGAGCTGGGTATCAGGAAACGGAAAGGAAACTCTGGGGAGGATGGAAGCACTGTAGAAGTAACATCAGAACCCCTGGCTAAAAGGAAATGTTCCCGAGTTCCCAAGTTTATGGATGAAACTTAATTGTTTTTTTTATTAAGGAAGTAATTTTCTCAGACAAACAATTTTCAGAAACTTATTTTGTTTCATTATTGTGATATGTATGTGTTGGAGTTCTGCATCTGGGCCTGTTTTATTTATTTTAGTATTATTATGTGTGAAAATGATAGATAAGATCACATGTTTTGTGATAATTTTGTGAGTAAATAGAACAAAAACTTAATTTAAAAATTGTTTTTAATAAATGCAAATGTAAAAGAAAACAATTGTTCATCTCCTTTCATTTTGATGCTTTTGCTGGGCACATTCAGCTAAAAGGCAGACTACATAGGAAATCACTTCCATATCTGAACATCAAAAAAGAAAAAAAGAAATCACCCAAAATTTAAGTAGTAACATTGTAGTAAGAGTATAATATTAAATGACATAGTCAACAAGTTTCAAAGACTAGATAGGACAATCACTTCCATATCTAAACAAAAAAAAAAGTAACATTGTAGTATAGAGTGCAACATGCTCATTGGCATATATTTCACAAGTTTCAAAGACTAGATAGGACAATCACTTCCATATCTAAACAAAAAAAAAAAAGTAACATTGTAGTATAGAGTGCAACATGCTCATTGGCATATATTTCACAAGTTTCAAAGACTAGATAGGACAATCACTTCCATATCTAAACAAAAAAAAAAGTAACATTGTAGTATAGAGTGCAACATGCTCATTGGCATATATTTCACAAGTTTCAAAGACTAGATAGGACAATCACTTCCATATCTAAACAAAAAAAAAAGTAACATTGTAGTATAGAGTGCAACATGCTCATTGGCATATATTTCACAAGTTGCAGAGACTAGATAGGGCAATTACTTCCATATCTAAACACAAAAACAGTAAAAATAAATTAATGTCAAAACACAACATAAATATGAATACTGGAACACTAAGCATAATAAATGTGGTCACTTTGATTTAAAATGGAGAACCGTAACAAGAAAGAAATATTGACTTTCTTAAACAACACATCTAAATCTTAAAATAATTTGTGGTACTCTGTTCACCCTAAATCTATTTCTTCTTGCGCCTGGCAACAGAAACACGAGTAGCCATACTAATGAGCGGGTTCTTGTTTCTCAGTTTGTTTAGTTTTCTCTTTGCTACACCTCGCCCACATGTTTTACAAAAACAAGTTATGACATCATTCATAAGATTTAAAGATACATTTTCAGGCAGTGAATCAGAGATAATGTTATCCCAAATAACACTTAAATCAGTGGTAGTAACTTTGGTGATAACTTCTTCATACTTTATGGATCCATCCTTCTCTTCACTGGAATAAACTAATATCGTAACTTTTTTAAAGAATTCTTGAACAGGAGTCTTAATATAAAGTAAGCCACCCCTATCAACATCAGCAGTCCACTGTGCTTCAATATCTCCTTCAGCTTTGGCACACAACACTTTAGATTTCAGAACCGAAGCAATATTTTGCCACTTTAAATTATTACTATGCCTTTTGGCAATTCTAAGATAGCCTCTCATTATTGACCCAGCTATGTAATACACAACCTGCCTCTCTTCGATATCCAACTCATGTACTTTGGCTGCATTTGGACGGAAATGACTCCTTAAACTCGAAGATAGGAATCTAAACATCTGCAGAGTGAAGCTCATCATAAATTCAAGAAAAAATTGTGATTGAGGGTCTTGCTCAAAATCAGATAAATCTAAAATACTTAAAAGATTAAAACACAAGTCAGTATTCGATAAAATTTCCTCCATTTTATCAAACAAATTGCCCATTAAAGCAGATGGAAGAATAACTTTCTTGTCATCGATACAAACTAATAGTTCTTTAGCAACTGATACGCTGAACTCTTCAAATTTTTGATGGGTGACAAGGTGACCGACCAACTCCTTAAATTTCATTCCATTCACCCCATGACTAATGCAGTTGGTGACTTCTATAAGTGCCTTTGAAGAAATTTGTTCAATATTCTCCATTACTTTGTCTTGGTCAGGGATTCTTTTGGCAGCCTCTAAAACAGAAAGAAAACCAACCCAAATTGAACAACACTTTTTTTTAAATGGAAACAGAAGCAAGAAGTTAAAAAGACGAGTAAATAAATAAGAAAAACGTACCCTGCATAATATGGATTCTGTTGTGAGATGTGAAAGATCTACTGCACACATAACTTTTCAAACAGTAAGTGCACACTAGTTTACGCTTGGTAGTCTTCTTATTTTTTGGTGGAGCTGCAGGGATTTTGAATGATGGGCCAGGTTGTGCTTGGGGAGTGAGTTGCGACAGTGTCAAGTCATGGACACTCAAGTCAATGGGCTGCGTGTCATTGATGGATGGGCACACTTCATCAACTTGGGATCCTTGCAAAGCTACAAATCAAACGAGAGTAAGAAAACATGAGTGTATGATACAATGAGTCCAAAACGTTTCACCTGTGTTCATGATGCAATATAACCCAACCTGGTGCAGGCATGAGTGCAGGAGGCTGCTTCTCATGAGTCTCCAAATGCTTTTTGTAATAATGTTGCAACACATAGCCCCTGCCACAGAACTGACACACATATTTGTATTCACTAGTATTAGCTGGCTGCTTCCTTGGTTTCTTTGGGGTTGACTCATGTTGTAAATCCTGTTGGAAATGGTCGAATGTGACTTTATTGCCGTTTTCATCGCGTGAAGACGGGTCCATTCTGAAACGATAATACATAATAATAATGCGTGTCTACACTCTAAAAAGGCACGCAATCAACAAACACATTTATAGTTACTAACCTGTAGTTTCCAACTACTCTTCAACTCACAAAAATACAGCCCATCGGCTCTCACCCACACCTCACGCCCACAGTTGCGATCAAAACATTGCCCTGGCTGTCTGCTGGTGCTGGAGGGGGCGGGGGACGCAGCGACCTACCGCGCACCCGTTCTGCGCAGCCGCCCAGAGCGAGCAGTCAGCCAGCGGGCCGCAGGCGGCCAGCCATCAGGCAGGCAGCCATGGCGGCGCATCCGCCGGGGCCCGATTATCACGTTCACAGGTATCTGGGACCGGTGCGATAAGACCCACGTTTTCGAGACCAGGTGCATTCGATAGAAAAAACCTTTCCGAATCCAACCGAGTTTTCAAAATCGCGGTAGGCCTTCATTTGCGCCCTGTAGCTGGTCCCCCATGAGCCGATGCGGAGCCCCGTGGACTTCCCGCTTCTTCTCCAGGGCGCCCTTCTCTCATGCCTGAACATTGTACTTTGGCTGCCACAGATGGCATCTTGGCCACGGGAGGCACTTTCAAGTCGTGTGACAATAATCTTCCCAGGTGAAATTTTTAGTTTTCTCTGCATTTTCCAGCGGTTTCACGCTCTGTCTGTCTGCTGAAAGGGTGGCGTAGCTAAAATCGACCGGGAACATTTTTGTCACGTACCCCTGAACTTTGGACTTTGGCTGCCAGCGAATGCATTTTGGCCAGGGGAGGCACTTTCAAGTCGTGTGACAAAAATCTTCCCAGGTGAAAATTCTAGTTTTCTCTGCATTTTCCAGCGGTTCCGCGCTCTGTCTGTCTGCTGAAAGAGTGGCGAAGCTAAAATCGACCGGGAACATTTTTGTCACGTACCCCTGAACTTTGGACTTTGGCTGCCACAGATTGCATCTTGGCTAGGGAAAGGACTTTCAAGTCGTGTAAAAAATTTCTTCCCAGGTGAAATTTCTAGTTTTTCTGCATTTTCTAGCGGTTTTATGCTTCGTCTGTCTCCTGAAGAAGTGCCGTAGCTGAAATTGAGAGTTCAGATTTTTGTCATTCCTCTGAACCTTGAACTTCGACCCCTAGCCAACTAAGGCGCTAATTCAAAATTTCTAGTTTTCTCTGCATTTTCCAGCGGTTCCATGCTCCGTCTGTCAGCTGAAAGAGTGGCGTAGCTAAAATCGACCGGGAACATTTTTGTCACGTACCCCTGAACTTTGGACTTTGGCTGCTAGAGAATGCATTTTGGCCAGGGGAGGCACATTCAAGTCGTGTGACAAAAATCTTCCCAGGTGAAATTTGTAGTTTTCTCTGCACTTTCCAGCGGTTCCATGCTCTGTCTGTCGGCTGAATGAGTGGCGTAGCTAAAATCGACCGGGAACATTTTTGTCACGTACCCCTGAACATTGTACTTTGGCTGCCACAGATGGCATCTTGGCCACGGGAGGCACTTTCAAGTCGTGTGACAAAAATCTTCCCAGGTGAAATTTTGTAGTTTTCTCTGCATTTTCCAGCGGTTCCACGCTCTGTCTGTCTGCTGAAAGAGTGGCGTAGCTAAAATCGACCGGGAACATTTTTGTCACGTACCCCTGAACTTTGGACTTTGGCTGCCAGAGAATGCATTTTGGCCAGGGGAGGCACTTTCAAGTCGTGTGACAAAAATCTTCCCAAGTGAAATTTCTAGTTTTCTTTGCAATTTCTAGCGGTTCCATGCTCTGTCTGTCGGCTGAAAGAGTGTCGAAGCTAAAATCGACCGGGAACATTTTTGTCACGTACCCCTGAACTTTGGACTTTGGCTGCCACAGATAGCATCTTGGCCGGGGAAAGGACTTTCAAGTAGTGTGACAAAAATCTTCCCAGGTGAAATTTCTAGTTTTCTCTGCAATTTCTAGCGGTTCCATGCTTCGTCTGTCTGCTGAAGATGTGGCGTAGCTGAAATTGAGAGTTAAGATTTTTGTCATTCTTCTGAACCTTGAACTTTGACCCCCAGCCAACTAAGACGCCAAATCAAAATTTTTAGTTTTCACTGCATTTCCTAGCGGTTCCATCCTTCGTCTGTCAGCTGAAAGAGTGGCGTAGCTAAAATCGACCGGGAACATTTTTGTCACGTACCCCTGAACATTGTACTTTGGCTGCCACAGATGGCATCTTGGCCACGGGAGGCACTTTCAAGTCGTGTGACAATAATCTTCCCAGGTGAAATTTTTAGTTTTCTCTGCATTTTCCAGCGGTTTCACGCTCTGTCTGTCTGCTGAAAGGGTGGCGTAGCTAAAATCGACCGGGAACATTTTTGTCACGTACCCCTGAACTTTGGACTTTGGCTGCCAGCGAATGCATTTTGGCCAGGGGAGGCACTTTCAAGTCGTGTGACAAAAATCTTCCCAGGTGAAAATTCTAGTTTTCTCTGCATTTTCCAGCGGTTCCGCGCTCTGTCTGTCTGCTGAAAGAGTGGCGAAGCTAAAATCGACCGGGAACATTTTTGTCACGTACCCCTGAACTTTGGACTTTGGCTGCCACAGATTGCATCTTGGCTAGGGAAAGGACTTTCAAGTCGTGTAAAAAATTTCTTCCCAGGTGAAATTTCTAGTTTTTCTGCATTTTCTAGCGGTTTTATGCTTCGTCTGTCTCCTGAAGAAGTGCCGTAGCTGAAATTGAGAGTTCAGATTTTTGTCATTCCTCTGAACCTTGAACTTCGACCCCTAGCCAACTAAGGCGCTAATTCAAAATTTCTAGTTTTCTCTGCATTTTCCAGCGGTTCCATGCTCCGTCTGTCAGCTGAAAGAGTGGCGTAGCTAAAATCGACCGGGAACATTTTTGTCACGTACCCCTGAACTTTGGACTTTGGCTGCTAGAGAATGCATTTTGGCCAGGGGAGGCACATTCAAGTCGTGTGACAAAAATCTTCCCAGGTGAAATTTGTAGTTTTCTCTGCACTTTCCAGCGGTTCCATGCTCTGTCTGTCGGCTGAATGAGTGGCGTAGCTAAAATCGACCGGGAACATTTTTGTCACGTACCCCTGAACATTGTACTTTGGCTGCCACAGATGGCATCTTGGCCACGGGAGGCACTTTCAAGTCGTGTGACAAAAATCTTCCCAGGTGAAATTTTGTAGTTTTCTCTGCATTTTCCAGCGGTTCCACGCTCTGTCTGTCTGCTGAAAGAGTGGCGTAGCTAAAATCGACCGGGAACATTTTTGTCACGTACCCCTGAACTTTGGACTTTGGCTGCCAGAGAATGCATTTTGGCCAGGGGAGGCACTTTCAAGTCGTGTGACAAAAATCTTCCCAAGTGAAATTTCTAGTTTTCTTTGCAATTTCTAGCGGTTCCATGCTCTGTCTGTCGGCTGAAAGAGTGTCGAAGCTAAAATCGACCGGGAACATTTTTGTCACGTACCCCTGAACTTTGGACTTTGGCTGCCACAGATAGCATCTTGGCCGGGGAAAGGACTTTCAAGTAGTGTGACAAAAATCTTCCCAGGTGAAATTTCTAGTTTTCTCTGCAATTTCTAGCGGTTCCATGCTTCGTCTGTCTGCTGAAGATGTGGCGTAGCTGAAATTGAGAGTTAAGATTTTTGTCATTCTTCTGAACCTTGAACTTTGACCCCCAGCCAACTAAGACGCCAAATCAAAATTTTTAGTTTTCACTGCATTTCCTAGCGGTTCCATCCTTCGTCTGTCAGCTGAAAGAGTGGCGTAGCTAAAATCGACCGGGAACATTTTTGTCACGTACCCCTGAACATTGTACTTTGGCTGCCACAGATGGCATCTTGGCCACGGGAGGCACTTTCAAGTCGTGTGACAATAATCTTCCCAGGTGAAATTTTTAGTTTTCTCTGCATTTTCCAGCGGTTTCACGCTCTGTCTGTCTGCTGAAAGGGTGGCGTAGCTAAAATCGACCGGGAACATTTTTGTCACGTACCCCTGAACTTTGGACTTTGGCTGCCAGCGAATGCA
The DNA here is from genome assembly GCA_038380765.1 of Odontothrips loti. NCBI lineage: Eukaryota > Metazoa > Arthropoda > Insecta > Thysanoptera > Thripidae > Odontothrips > Odontothrips loti. The sequence goes on along the minus strand of CM076251.1, from coordinate 1,906,249 downwards.
TTTTGGCCAGGGGAGGCACTTTCAAGTCGTGTGACAAAAATCTTCCCAGGTGAAAATTCTAGTTTTCTCTGCATTTTCCAGCGGTTCCGCGCTCTGTCTGTCTGCTGAAAGAGTGGCGAAGCTAAAATCGACCGGGAACATTTTTGTCACGTACCCCTGAACTTTGGACTTTGGCTGCCACAGATTGCATCTTGGCTAGGGAAAGGACTTTCAAGTCGTGTAAAAAATTTCTTCCCAGGTGAAATTTCTAGTTTTTCTGCATTTTCTAGCGGTTTTATGCTTCGTCTGTCTCCTGAAGAAGTGCCGTAGCTGAAATTGAGAGTTCAGATTTTTGTCATTCCTCTGAACCTTGAACTTCGACCCCTAGCCAACTAAGGCGCTAATTCAAAATTTCTAGTTTTCTCTGCATTTTCCAGCGGTTCCATGCTCCGTCTGTCAGCTGAAAGAGTGGCGTAGCTAAAATCGACCGGGAACATTTTTGTCACGTACCCCTGAACTTTGGACTTTGGCTGCTAGAGAATGCATTTTGGCCAGGGGAGGCACTTTAAAGTCGTGTGACAAAAATCTTCCCAGGTGAAATTTCTAGTTTTCTCTGCATTTTCTAGCGGTTTTATGCTTCGTCTGTCTCCTGAAGAAGTGGCGTAGCTGAAATTGAGAGTTAAGATTTTTGTCATTCAAGGATACAAGCGCATCGTCATGCGGTTTGTTGATCCTGAGGCTGATGCCATTTACGCAAGGTACGCAATTTGCACAGACATTTCAACTTTCCTCTAACCATCCATTGTGGTTCTACAAAAAAAAAAGACAACCATAAAAATAAAAATACTGCTACACCTCGTGAAATACTGCCAGGCCTGAACCGTGCAAATTCGCATTGGGCGAGACCTAATCACCTAAAACAGCTGCGTTGTGCAATGCAACTGAAACCGACCGGGAACATTTTTGTCACGTACCCCTGAACTTTAGACTTTGGCTGCTACGGATGGCATCTTGGCCAGGGAAAGGACTTTCAAGTCGTGTGACAAAAATCTTCCCAGGTGAAATTTCTAGTTTTCTCTGCATTTTCTAGCGGTTCCATGCTCTGTCTGTCTGCTGAAAGAGTGGCGCAGCTAAAATCGACCGGGAACATTTTTGTCACGGACCCCTAAACTTTGGACTTTGGCTGCCACAGATGGCATCTTGGCCAGGGAAAGGACTTTCAAGTCGTGTGACAAAAATCTTCCCAGGTGAAATTTTTAGTTTTCTCTGCATTTTCCAGCGGTTCCACGCTCTGTCTGTCTGCTGAAAGAGTGGCGTAGCTAAAATCGACCGGGAACATTTTTGTCACGTACCCCTGAACTTTGGACTTTGGCTGCCAGAGAATGCATTTTGGCCAGGGGAGGCACTTTCAAGTCGTGTGACAAAAATCTTCCCAAGTGAAATTTCTAGTTTTCTTTGCAATTTCTAGCGGTTCCATGCTCTGTCTGTCGGCTAAAAAATGGCGAAGCTGAAACCGACCGGGAACATTTTTGTCACGTACCCCTGAACTTATGACTTTGGCTGCCACAGATGGCATCTTTGCCAGGGGAGGTACTTTCAAGTCGTGTGACAAAAATCTTCCCAGGTGAAATTTTTAGTTTTCTCTGCATTTTCCAGCGGTTCCACGCTCTGTCTGTCTGCTGAAAGAGTGGCGTAGCTAAAATCGACCGGGAACATTTTTGTCACGTACCCCTGAACTTTGGACTTTGGCTGCCAGCGAATGCATTTTGGCCAGAGGAGGCACTTTCCAGGCGTGTAACAAAAATCTTCCCAGGTGAAATTTTTAGTTTTCTCTGCATTTTCCAGCGGTTCCGTGCTCTGTCTGTCTGCTGAATGAGTGGCGTAGCTAAAATCGACCGGGAACATTTTTGTCACGTACCCCTGAACTTTGGACTTTGGCTGCCAGAGAATGCATTTTGGCCAGGGGAGGCACTTTAAAGTCGTGTGACAAAAATCTTCCCAGGTGAAATTTCTAGTTTTCTCTGCATTTTCTAGCGGTTTTATGCTTCGTCTGTCTCCTGAAGAAGTGGCGTAGCTGAAATTGAGAGTTAAGATTTTTGTCATTCTTCTGAACCTTGAACTTTGACCCCCAGCCAACTAAGACGCCAAATCAAAATTTTTAGTTTTCACTGCATTTCCTAGCGGTTCCATCCTTCGTCTGTCAGCTGAAAGAGTGGCGTAGCTAAAATCGACCGGGAACATTTTTGTCACGTACCCCTGAACATTGTACTTTGGCTGCCACAGATGGCATCTTGGCCACGGGAGGCACTTTCAAGTCGTGTGACAATAATCTTCCCAGGTGAAATTTTTAGTTTTCTCTGCATTTTCCAGCGGTTTCACGCTCTGTCTGTCTGCTGAAAGGGTGGCGTAGCTAAAATCGACCGGGAACATTTTTGTCACGTACCCCTGAACTTTGGACTTTGGCTGCCAGCGAATGCATTTTGGCCAGGGGAGGCACTTTCAAGTCGTGTGACAAAAATCTTCCCAGGTGAAAATTCTAGTTTTCTCTGCATTTTCCAGCGGTTCCGCGCTCTGTCTGTCTGCTGAAAGAGTGGCGAAGCTAAAATCGACCGGGAACATTTTTGTCACGTACCCCTGAACTTTGGACTTTGGCTGCCACAGATTGCATCTTGGCTAGGGAAAGGACTTTCAAGTCGTGTAAAAAATTTCTTCCCAGGTGAAATTTCTAGTTTTTCTGCATTTTCTAGCGGTTTTATGCTTTGTCTGTCTCCTGAAGAAGTGCCGTAGCTGAAATTGAGAGTTCAGATTTTTGTCATTCCTCTGAACCTTGAACTTCGACCCCTAGCCAACTAAGGCGCTAATTCAAAATTTCTAGTTTTCTCTGCATTTTCCAGCGGTTCCATGCTCCGTCTGTCAGCTGAAAGAGTGGCGTAGCTAAAATCGACCGGGAACATTTTTGTCACGTACCCCTGAACTTTGGACTTTGGCTGCTAGAGAATGCATTTTGGCCAGGGGAGGCACATTCAAGTCGTGTGACAAAAATCTTCCCAGGTGAAATTTGTAGTTTTCTCTGCACTTTCCAGCGGTTCCATGCTCTGTCTGTCGGCTGAATGAGTGGCGTAGCTAAAATCGACCGGGAACATTTTTGTCACGTACCCCTGAACATTGTACTTTGGCTGCCACAGATGGCATCTTGGCCACGGGAGGCACTTTCAAGTCGTGTGACAAAAATCTTCCCAGGTGAAATTTTGTAGTTTTCTCTGCATTTTCCAGCGGTTCCACGCTCTGTCTGTCTGCTGAAAGAGTGGCGTAGCTAAAATCGACCGGGAACATTTTTGTCACGTACCCCTGAACTTTGGACTTTGGCTGCCAGAGAATGCATTTTGGCCAGGGGAGGCACTTTCAAGTCGTGTGACAAAAATCTTCCCAAGTGAAATTTCTAGTTTTCTTTGCAATTTCTAGCGGTTCCATGCTCTGTCTGTCGGCTGAAAGAGTGTCGAAGCTAAAATCGACCGGGAACATTTTTGTCACGTACCCCTGAACTTTGGACTTTGGCTGCCACAGATAGCATCTTGGCCGGGGAAAGGACTTTCAAGTAGTGTGACAAAAATCTTCCCAGGTGAAATTTCTAGTTTTCTCTGCAATTTCTAGCGGTTCCATGCTTCGTCTGTCTGCTGAAGATGTGGCGTAGCTGAAATTGAGAGTTCAGATTTTTGTCATTCCTCTGAACCTTGAACTTCGACCCCCAGCCAACTAAGGCGCTAATTCAAAATTTCTAGTTTTCTCTGCATTTTCTAGCGGTTACATGCTCCGTCTATCAGCTGAAAGAGTGGCGTAGCTAAAATCGACCGGGAACATTTTTGTCACGTACCCCTAAACTTTGGACTTTGGCTGCCAGAGAATGCATTTTGGCCAGGGGAGGCACATTCAAGTCGTGTGACAAAAATCTTCCCAGGTGAAATTTGTAGTTTTCTCTGCAATTTCCAGCGGTTCCATGCTCTGTCTGTCGGCTAAATGAGTGGCGTAGCTAAAATCGACCGGGAACATTTTTGTCACGTACCCCTGAACATTGTACTTTGGCTGCCACAGATGGCATCTTGGCCACGGGAGGCACTTTCAAGTCGTGTGACAAAAATCTTCCCAGGTGAAATTTTTAGTTTTCTCTGCATTTTCCAGCGGTTCCACGCTCTGTCTGTCAGCTGAAAGAGTGGCGTAGCTAAAATCGACCGGGAACATTTTTGTCACGTACCCCTGAACTTTGGACTTTGGCTGCCAGAGAATGCATTTTGGCCAGGGGACGCACTTTCAAGTCGTGTGACAAAAATCTTCCCAGGTGAAAATTCTAGTTTTCTCTGCATTTTCCAGCGGTTCCGCGCTCTGTCTGTCTGCTGAAAGAGTGGCGAAGCTAAAATCGACCGGGAACATTTTTGTCACGTACCCCTGAACTTTGGACTTTGGCTGCCACAGATTGCATCTTGGCTAGGGAAAGGACTTTCAAGTCGTGTAAAAAATTTCTTCCCAGGTAAAATTTCTAGTTTTTCTGCATTTTCTAGCGGTTTTATGCTTCGTCTGTCTCCTGAAGAAGTAGCGTAGCTAAAATTGAGAGTTCAGATTTTTGTCATTCCTCTGAACCTTGAACTTCGACCCCCAGCCAACTAAGGCGCTAATTCAAAATTTCTAGTTTTCTCTGCATTTTCCAGCGGTTCTATGCTTCGTCTGTCTGCTTAAAGAGTGGCGTAGCTAAAATCGACCGGGAACATTTTTGTCACGTACCCCTGAACTTTGGACTTTGGCTGCCAGAGAATGCATTTTGTTCAGGGGAGGCACATTCAAGTCGTGTGACAAAAATCTTCCCAGGTGAAATTTTCAAATTTCTCTGCATTTTCTAGCGGTTCCATGCTTCGTCTGTCTGCTGAAAGAGTGGCGTAGCTAAAACCGACCGGGAACATTTTTGTCACGTACCCCTGAACTTTGGACTTTGGCTGCCAGAGAATGCATTTTGGCCAGGGGAGGCACTTTAAAGTCGTGTGACAAAAATCTTCCCAGGTGGAATTTCTAGTTTTCTCTGCATTTTCTAGCGGTTTTATGCTTCGTCTGTCTCCTGAAGAAGTGGCGTAGCTAAAATTGAGAGTTAAGATTTTTGTCATTCCTCTGAACCTTGAACTTCGACCCCCAGCCAACTAAGGCGCTAATTCAAAATTTCTAGTTTTCTCTGCATTTTCTAGCGGTTCCATGCTCCGTCTATCAGCTGAAAGAGTGGCGTAGCTAAAATCGACCGGGAACATTTTTGTCACGTACCCCTAAACTTTGGACTTTGGCTGCCAGAGAATGCATTTTGGCCAGGGGAGGCACATTCAAGTCGTGTGACAAAAATCTTCCCAGGTGAAATTTGTAGTTTTCTCTGCAATTTCCAGCGGTTCCATGCTCTGTCTGTCGGCTAAATGAGTGGCGTAGCTAAAATCGACCGGGAACATTTTTGTCACGTACCCCTGAACATTGTACTTTGGCTGCCACAGATGGCATCTTGGCCACGGGAGGCACTTTCAAGTCGTGTGACAAAAATCTTCCCAGGTGAAATTTTTAGTTTTCTCTGCATTTTCCAGCGGTTCCACGCTCTGTCTGTCAGCTGAAAGAGTGGCGTAGCTAAAATCGACCGGGAACATTTTTGTCACGTACCCCTGAACTTTGGACTTTGGCTGCCAGAGAATGCATTTTGGCCAGGGGAGGCACTTTCAAGTCGTGTGACAAAAATCTTCCCAGGTGAAAATTCTAGTTTTCTCTGCATTTTCCAGCGGTTCCGCGCTCTGTCTGTCTGCTGAAAGAGTGGCAAAGCTAAAATCGACCGGGAACATTTTTGTCACGTACCCCTGAACTTTGGACTTTGGCTGCCACAGATTGCATCTTGGCTAGGGAAAGGACTTTCAAGTCGTGTAAAAAATTTCTTCCCAGGTAAAATTTCTAGTTTTTCTGCATTTTCTAGCGGTTTTATGCTTCGTCTGTCTCCTGAAGAAGTAGCGTAGCTAAAATTGAGAGTTCAGATTTTTGTCATTCCTCTGAACCTTGAACTTCGACCCCCAGCCAACTAAGGCGCTAATTCAAAATTTCTAGTTTTCTCTGCATTTTCCAGCGGTTCTATGCTTCGTCTGTCTGCTTAAAGAGTGGCGTAGCTAAAATCGACCGGGAACATTTTTGTCACGTACCCCTGAACTTTGGACTTTGGCTGCCAGAGAATGCATTTTGTTCAGGGGAGGCACATTCAAGTCGTGTGACAAAAATCTTCCCAGGTGAAATTTTCAAATTTCTCTGCATTTTCTAGCGGTTCCATGCTTCGTCTGTCTGCTGAAAGAGTGGCGTAGCTAAAACCGACCGGGAACATTTTTGTCACGTACCCCTGAACTTTGGACTTTGGCTGCCAGAGAATGCATTTTGGCCAGGGGAGGCACTTTCAAGGCGTGTGACAAAAATCTTCCCAGGTGTAATTTTTAGTTTTCTCTGCATTTTCTAGCGGTTTTATGCTTCGTCTGTCTCCTGAAGAAGTGGCGTAGCTGAAATTGAGAGTTAAGATTTTTGTCATTCTTCTGAACCTTGAACTTTGACCCCCAGCCAACTAATACGCCAAATCAAAATTTTTAGTTTTCACTGCATTTCCTAGCGGTTCCATGCTTCGTCTGTCAGCTGAAAGAGTGGCGTAGCTAAAATCGACCGGGAACATTTTTGTCACGTACCCCTGAACATTGTACTTTGGCTGCCACAGATGGCATCTTGGCCACGGGAGGCACTTTCAAGTCGTGTGACAATAATCTTCCCATGTGAAATTTTTTGTTTTCTCTGCATTTTCCAGCGGTTTCACGCTCTGTCTGTCTGCTGAAAGGGTGGCGTAGCTAAAATCGACCGGGAACATTTTTGTCACGTACCCCTGAACTTTGGACTTTGGCTGCCAGCGAATGCATTTTGGCCAGGGGAGGCACTTTGAAGTCGTGTGACAAAAATCTTCCTAGGTGAAAATTCTTGTTTTCTCTGCATTTTCCAGCGGTTTCGCGCTGTGTCTGTCTGCTGAAAGAGTGGCGAAGCTAAAATCGACCGGGAACATTTTTGTCACGTACCCCTGAACTTTGGACTTTGGCTGCCACAGATTGCATCTTGGCTAGGGAAAGGACTTTCAAGTCGTGTAAAAAATTTCTTCCCAGGTGAAATTTTTAGTTTTTCTGCATTTTCTAGCGGTTTTATGCTTCGTCTGTCTCCTGAAGAAATGCCGTAGCTGAAATTGAGAGTTCAGATTTTTGTCATTCCTCTGAACCTTGAACTTCGACCCCTAGCCAACTAAGGCGCTAATTCAAAATTTCTAGTTTTCTCTGCATTTTCTAGCGGTTCCATGCTCCGTCTGTCAGCTGAAAGAGTGGCGGAGCTAAAATCGACCGGGAACATTTTTGTCACGTACCCCTGAACATTGTACTTTGGCTGCCACAGATGGCATCTTGGCCACGGGAGGCACTTTCAAGTCGTGTGACAAAAATCTTCCCAGGTGAAATTTGTAGTTTTCTCTGCACTTTCCAGCGGTTCCATGCTCTGTCTGTCGGCTGAATGAGTATCGTAGCTAAAATCGACCGGGAACATTTTTGTCACGTACCCCTGAACATTGTACTTTGGCTGCCACAGATGGCATCTTGGCCACGGGAGGCACTTTCAAGTCGTGTGACAAAAATCTTCCCAGGTGAAATTTTTAGTTTTCTCTGCATTTTCAGCGGTTCCACGCTTTGTCTGTCTGCTGAAAGAGTGGCGTAGCTAAAATCGACCGGGAACATTTTTGTCACGTACCCCTGAACTTTGGACTTTGGCTGCCAGAGAATGCATTTTGGCCAGGGGAGGCACTTTGAAGTCGTGTGACAAAAATCTTCCCAGGTGTAATTTCTAGTTTTCTCTGCAATTTCCAGCGGTTCCATGCTCTTTCAGTCGGCTGAAAGAGTGTCGAAGCTAAAATCGACCTGGAACATTTTTGTCACGTACCCCTGAACTTTGGACTTTGGCTGCCACAGATAGCATCTTAGCCGGGGAAAGGACTTTCAAGTAGTGTGACAAAAACCTTCCCAGGTGAAATTTCTAGTTTTCTCTGCATTTTCTAGCGGTTCCATGCTTCGTCTGTCTGCTGAAGAAGTGGCGTAGCTGAAATTGAGAGTTCAGATTTTTGTCATTCCTCTGAACCTTGAACTTCGACCCCCAGCCAACTAAGGCGCTAATTCAAAATTTCTAGTTTTCTCTGCATTTTCTAGCGGTTCCATGCTTCATCTGTCAGCTGAAAGAGTGGCGTAGCTAAAATCAACCGGAAACATTTTCGTCACGTACCTCTGAACTTTGGACTTTGGCTGCCAGAGAATGCATTTTGGCCAGGGGAGGCACTTTAAAGTCGTGTGACAAAAATCTTCCCAGGTGAAATTTGTAGTTTTCTCTGCAATTTCCAGCGGTTCCATGCTCTGTCTGTCGGCTGAAAGAGTGGCGAAGCTAAAATTGAGAGTTAAGATTTTTGTCATTCTTCTGAACCTTGAACTTTGACCCCCAGCCAACTAAGACGCCAAATCAAAATTTTTAGTTCTCTCTGCATTTCCTAGCGGTTTCACGCTCTGTCTGTCTGCTGAAAGGGTGGCGTAGCTAAAATCGACCGGGAACATTTTTGTCACGTACCCCTGAACTTTGGACTTTGGCTGCCAGCGAATGCATTTTGGCCAGGGGAGGCACTTTCAAGTCGTGTGACAAAAATCTTCCCAGGTGAAAATTCTAGTTTTCTCTGCATTTTCCAGCGGTTTCGCGCTCTGTCTGTCTGCTGAAAGGGTGGCGAAGCTAAAATCGACAGGGAACATTTTTGTCACGTACCCCTGAACTTTGGACTTTGGCTGCCACAGATAGCATCTTGGCTAGGGAAAGGACTTTCAAGTCGTGTAAAAAATTTCTTCCCAGGTGAAATTTTTAGTTTTTCTGCATTTTCTAGCGGTTTTATGCTTCGTCTGTCTCCTGAAGAAATGCCGTAGCTGAAATTGAGAGTTCAGATTTTTGTCATTCCTCTGAACCTTGAACTTCGACCCCTAGCCAACTAAGGCGCTAATTCAAAATTTCTAGTTTTCTCTGCATTTTCTAGCGGTTCCATGCTCCGTCTGTCAGCTGAAAGAGTGGCGTAGCTAAAATCGACCGGGAACATTTTTGTCACGTACCCCTGAACTTTGGACTTTGGCTGCTAGAGAATGCATTTTGGCCAGGGGAGGCACATTCAAGTCGTGTGACAAAAATCTTCCCAGGTGAAATTTGTAGTTTTCTCTGCACTTTCCAGCGGTTCCATGCTCTGTCTGTCGGCTGAATGAGTATCGTAGCTAAAATCGACCGGGAACATTTTTGTCACGTACCCCTGAACATTGTACTTTGGCTGCAACAGATGGCATCTTGGCCACGGGAGGCACTTTCAAGTAGTGTGACAAAAACCTTCCCAGGTGAAATTTCTAGTTTTCTCTGCATTTTCCAGCGGTTCCACGCTCTGTCTGTCTGCTGAAAGAGTGGCGTAGCTAAAATCGACCGGGAACATTTTTGTCACGTACCCCTGAACTTTGGACTTTGGCTGCCAGAGAATGCATTTTGGCCAGGGGAGGCACTTTGAAGTCGTGTGACAAAAATCTTCCCAGGTGAAAATTCTTGTTTTCTCTGCATTTTCCAGCGGTTCCATGCTCTTTCAGTCGGCTGAAAGAGTGTCGAAGCTAAAATCGACCTGGAACATTTTTGTCACGTACCCCTGAACTTTGGACTTTGGCTGCCACAGATAGCATCTTAGCCAGGGAAGGAATTTCAAGTAGTGTGACAAAAACCTTCCCAGGTGAAATTTCTAGTTTTCTCTGCATTTTCTAGCGGTTCCATGCTTCGTCTGTCTGCTGAAGAAGTGGCGTAGCTGAAATTGAGAGTTCAGATTTTTGTCATTCCTCTGAACCTTGAACTTCGACCCCCAGCCAACTAAGGCGCTAATTCAAAATTTCTAGTTTTCTCTGCATTTTCTAGCGGTTCCATGCTTCATCTGTCAGCTGAAAGAGTGGCGTAGCTAAAATCAACCGGAAACATTTTTGTCACGTACCCCTGAACTTTGGACTTTGGCTGCCAGAGAATGCATTTTGGCCAGGGGAGGCACTTTAAAGTCGTGTGACAAAAATCTTCCCAGGTGAAATTTGTAGTTTTCTCTGCAATTTCCAGCGGTTCCATGCTCTGTCTGTCGGCTGAAAGAGTGGCGAAGCTAAAATTGAGAGTTAAGATTTTTGTCATTCTTCTGAAGCTTGAACTTTGACCCCCAGCCAACTAAGACGCCAAATCAAAATTTTTAGTTCTCTCTGCATTTCCTAGCGGTTCCATGCTTCGTCTGTCAGCTGAAAGAGTGGCGTAGCTAAAATCGACCGGGAACATTTTTGTCACGTACCCCTGAACATTGTACTTTGGCTGCCACAGATAGCATCTTGGCCGGGGAAAGGACTTTCAAGTAGTGTGACAAAAATCTTCCCAGGTTAAATTTCTAGTTTTTCTGCATTTTCTAGCGGTTTTATGCTTCGTCTGTCTCCTGAAGAAGTGGCGTAGCTGAAATTGAGAGTTCAGATTTTTGTCATTCCTCTGAACCTTGAACTTCGACCCCCAGCCAACTAAGGCGCTAATTCAAAATTTCTAGTTTTCTCTGCATTTTCTAGCGGTTCCATGCTCCGTCTGTCAGCTAAAAAAGTGGCGTAGCTAAAATCGACCGGGAACATTTTTGTCACGTACCCCTGAACTTTGGACTTTGGCTGCCAGAGAATGCATTTTGGCCAGGGGAGGCACATTCAAGTCGTGTGACAAAAATCTTTCCAGGTGAAATTTCTAGTTTTCTCTGCATTTTCTAGCGGTTACATGCTCCGTCTATCAGCTGAAAGAGTGGCGTAGCTAAAATCGACCGGGAACATTTTTGTCACGTACCCCTGAACTTTGGACTTTGGCTGCCAGAGAATGCATTTTGGCCAGGGGAGGCACATTCAAGTCGTGTGACAAAAATCTTCCCAGGTGAAATTTGTAGTTTTCTCTGCAATTTCCAGCGGTTCCATGCTCTGTCTGTCGGGTGAATGAGTAGCGTAGCTAAAATCGACCGGGAACATTTTTGTCACGTACCCCTGAACATTGTACTTTGGCTGCAACAGATGGCATCTTGGCCACGGGAGGCACTTTCAAGTCGTGTGACAAAAATCTTCCCAGGTGAAATTTTTAGTTTTCTCTGCATTTTCCAGCGGTTCCACGCTCTGTCTGTCTGCTGAAAGAGTGGCGTAGCTAAAATCGACCGGGAACATTTTTGTCACTTACCCCTGAACTTTGGACTTTGGCTGCCAGAGAATGCATTTTGGCCAGGGGAGGCACTTTGAAGTCGTGTGACAAAAATCTTCCCAGGTGTAATTTCTAGTTTTCTCTGCAATTTCCAGCGGTTCCATGCTCTTTCAGTCGGCTGAAAGAGTGTCGAAGCTAAAATCGACCTGGAACATTTTTGTCACGTACCCCTGAACTTTGGACTTTGGCTGCCACAGATAGCATCTTAGCCGGGGAAAGGACTTTCAAGTAGTGTGACAAAAACCTTCCCAGGTGAAATTTCTAGTTTTCTCTGCATTTTCTAGCGGTTCCATGCTTCGTCTGTCTGCTGAAGAAGTGGCGTAGCTGAAATTGAGAGTTCAGATTTTTGTCATTCCTCTGAACCTTGAACTTCGACCCCCAGCCAACTAAGGCGCTAATTCAAAATTTCTAGTTTTCTCTGCATTTTCTAGCGGTTCCATGCTTCATCTGTCAGCTGAAAGAGTGGCGTAGCTAAAATCAACCGGAAACATTTTTGTCACGTACCCCTGAACTTTGGACTTTGGCTGCCAGAGAATGCATTTTGGCCAGGGGAGGCACTTTAAAGTCGTGTGACAAAAATCTTCCCAGGTGAAATTTGTAGTTTTCTCTGCAATTTCCAGCGGTTCCATGCTCTGTCTGTCGGCTGAAAGAGTGGCGAAGCTAAAATTGAGAGTTAAGATTTTTGTCATTCTTCTGAACCTTGAACTTTGACCCCCAGCCAACTAAGACGCCAAATCAAAATTTTTAGTTCTCTCTGCATTTCCTAGCGGTTCCATGCTTCGTCTGTCAGCTGAAAGAGTGGCGTAGCTAAAATCGACCGGGAACATTTTTGTCACGTACCCCTGAACATTGTACTTTGGCTGCCACAGATAGCATCTTGGCCGGGGAAAGGACTTTCAAGTAGTGTGACAAAAATCTTCCCAGGTGAAATTTCTAGTTTTTCTGCATTTTCTAGCGGTTTTATGCTTCGTCTGTCTCCTGAAGAAGTGGCGTAGCTGAAATTGAGAGTTCAGATTTTTGTCATTCCTCTGAACCTTGAACTTCGACCCCCAGCCAACTAAGGCGCTAATTCAAAATTTCTAGTTTTCTCTGCATTTTCTAGCGGTTCCATGCTCCGTCTGTCAGCTAAAAGAGTGGCGTAGCTAAAATCGACCGGGAACATTTTTGTCACGTACCCCTGAACTTTGGACTTTGGCTGCCAGAGAATGCATTTTGGCCAGGGGAGGCACATTCAAGTCGTGTGACAAAAATCTTTCCAGGTGAAATTTGTAGTTTTCTCTGCAATTTCCAGCGGTTCCATGCTCTGTCTGTCGGCTGAATGAGTGGCGTAGCTAAAATCGACCGGGAACATTTTTGTCACGTACCCCTAAACATTGTACTTTGGCTGCCACAGATGGCATCTTGGCCACGGGAGGCACTTTCAAGTCGTGTGACAAGAATCTTCCCAGGTGAAATTTTAAGTTTTCTCTGCATTTTCCAGCGGTTTCACGCTCTGTCTGTCTGCTGAAAGAGTGGCGTAGCTAAAATCGACCGGGAACATTTTTGTCACGTACCCCTGAACTTTGGACTTTGGCTGCCAGAGAATGCATTTTGGCCAGGGGAGGCACTTTCAAGTCGTGTGACAAAAATCTTCCCAGGTGAAATTTCTAGTTTTCTTTGCAATTTCTAGCGGTTCCATGCTCTGTCTGTCGGCTGAAAGAGTGTCGAAGCTAAAATCGACCGGGAACATTTTTGTCACGTACCCCTGAACTTTGGACTTTGGCTGCCACAGATAGCATCTTGGCCGGGGAAAGGACTTTCAAGTAGTGTGACAAAAATCTTCCCAGGTGAAATTTCTAGTTTTCTCTGCATTTTCTAGCGGTTCCATGCTTTGTCTGTCTGCTGAAGAAGTGGCGTAGCTGAAATTGATAGTTCAGATTTTTGTCATTCCTCTGAACCTTAAACTTCGACCCCCAGCCAACTAAGGCGCTAATTCAAAATTTCTAGTTTTCTCTGCATTTTCTAGCGGTTCCATGCTTCATCTGTCAGCTGAAAGAGTGGCGTAGCTAAAATCAACCGGGAGCATTTTTGTCACGTACCCCTGAACTTTGGACTTTGGCTGCCAGAGAATGCATTTTAGCCAGGGGAGGCACTTTCAAGTCGTGTGACAAAAATCTTCCTAGGTGAAATTTTTAGTTTTCTCTGCATTTTCCAGCGGTTCCATACTCTGTCTGTCTGCTGAAAGAGTGGCGTAGCTAAAATCGACCGGAAACATTTTTGTCACGTACCCCTGAACTTTGGACTTTGGCTGCCAGCGATTGCATTTTGGCCAGGGGAGGCACTTTCAAGTCGTGTGACAAAAATCTTCCCAGGTGAAATTTTTAGTTTTCTCTCCATTTGCCAGCGGTTCCACGCTCTGTCTGTCTGCTGAAAGAGTGGCGTAGCTAAATTCGACCGGGAACATTTTTGTCACGTACGCCTGAACTTTGGACTTTGGCTGCCAGAGAATGCATTTTGGCCAGGGGAGGCACTTTTAAGTCGTGTGACAAAAATCTTCCCAGCAAAAATTTCTAGTTTTCTCTGCATTTTCCAGCGGTTCCATGCTTCGTCTGTATCCTGACGAAGTGGCGTAGCTGAAATTGAAAGTTCAGATTTTTGTCATTTCTCTGAACCTTGAACTTCGACCCCCAGCCAACTAAGGCGCTAATTCAAAATTTCTAGTTTTCTCTGCATTTTCTAGCGGTTCCATGCTCTGTCTGTCGGCTGAATGAGTGGCGTAGCTAAAATCGACCGGGAACATTTTTGTCACGTACCCCTAAACATTGTACTTTGGCTGCCACAGATGGCATCTTGGCCACGGGAGGCACTTTCAAGTCGTGTGACAAAAATCTTCCCAGGTGAAATTTTTAGTTTTCTCTGCATTTTCCAGCGGTTCCACGCTCTGTCTGTCTGCTGAAAGAGTGGCGTAGCTAAAATCGACCGGGAACATTTTTGTCACTTACCCCTGAACTTTGGACTTTGGCTGCCAGAGAATGCATTTTGGCCAGGGGAGGCACTTTGAAGTCGTGTGACAAAAATCTTCCCAGGTGTAATTTCTAGTTTTCTCTGCAATTTCCAGCGGTTCCATGCTCTTTCAGTCGGCTGAAAGAGTGTCGAAGCTAAAATCGACCTGGAACATTTTTGTCACGTACCCCTGAACTTTGGACTTTGGCTGCCACAGATAGCATCTTAGCCGGGGAAAGGACTTTCAAGTAGTGTGACAAAAACCTTCCCAGGTGAAATTTCTAGTTTTCTCTGCATTTTCTAGCGGTTCCATGCTTCGTCTGTCTGCTGAAGAAGTGGCGTAGCTGAAATTGAGAGTTCAGATTTTTGTCATTCCTCTGAACCTTGAACTTCGACCCCCAGCCAACTAAGGCGCTAATTCAAAATTTCTAGTTTTCTCTGCATTTTCTAGCGGTTCCATGCTTCATCTGTCAGCTGAAAGAGTGGCGTAGCTAAAATCAACCGGAAACATTTTTGTCACGTACCCCTGAACTTTGGACTTTGGCTGCCAGAGAATGCATTTTGGCCAGGGGAGGCACTTTAAAGTCGTGTGACAAAAATCTTCCCAGGTGAAATTTGTAGTTTTCTCTGCAATTTCCAGCGGTTCCATGCTCTGTCTGTCGGCTGAAAGAGTGGCGAAGCTAAAATTGAGAGTTAAGATTTTTGTCATTCTTCTGAACCTTGAACTTTGACCCCCAGCCAACTAAGACGCCAAATCAAAATTTTTAGTTCTCTCTGCATTTCCTAGCGGTTCCATGCTTCGTCTGTCAGCTGAAAGAGTGGCGTAGCTAAAATCGACCGGGAACATTTTTGTCACGTACCCCTGAACATTGTACTTTGGCTGCCACAGATAGCATCTTGGCCGGGGAAAGGACTTTCAAGTAGTGTGACAAAAATCTTCCCAGGTGAAATTTCTAGTTTTTCTGCATTTTCTAGCGGTTTTATGCTTCGTCTGTCTCCTGAAGAAGTGGCGTAGCTGAAATTGAGAGTTCAGATTTTTGTCATTCCTCTGAACCTTGAACTTCGACCCCCAGCCAACTAAGGCGCTAATTCAAAATTTCTAGTTTTCTCTGCATTTTCTAGCGGTTCCATGCTCCGTCTGTCAGCTAAAAGAGTGGCGTAGCTAAAATCGACCGGGAACATTTTTGTCACGTACCCCTGAACTTTGGACTTTGGCTGCCAGAGAATGCATTTTGGCCAGGGGAGGCACATTCAAGTCGTGTGACAAAAATCTTTCCAGGTGAAATTTGTAGTTTTCTCTGCAATTTCCAGCGGTTCCATGCTCTGTCTGTCGGCTGAATGAGTGGCGTAGCTAAAATCGACCGGGAACATTTTTGTCACGTACCCCTAAACATTGTACTTTGGCTGCCACAGATGGCATCTTGGCCACGGGAGGCACTTTCAAGTAGTGTGACAAAAACCTTCCCAGGTGAAATTTTAAGTTTTCTCTGCATTTTCCAGCGGTTTCACGCTCTGTCTGTCTGCTGAAAGAGTGGCGTAGCTAAAATCGACCGGGAACATTTTTGTCACGTACCCCTGAACTTTGGACTTTGGCTGCCAGAGAATGCATTTTGGCCAGGGGAGGCACTTTCAAGTCGTGTGACAAAAATCTTCCCAGGTGAAATTTCTAGTTTTCTTTGCAATTTCTAGCGGTTCCATGCTCTGTCTGTCGGCTGAAAGAGTGTCGAAGCTAAAATCGACCGGGAACATTTTTGTCACGTACCCCTGAACTTTGGACTTTGGCTGCCACAGATAGCATCTTGGCCGGGGAAAGGACTTTCAAGTAGTGTGACAAAAATCTTCCCAGGTGAAATTTCTAGTTTTCTCTGCATTTTCTAGCGGTTCCATGCTTTGTCTGTCTGCTGAAGAAGTGGCGTAGCTGAAATTGATAGTTCAGATTTTTGTCATTCCTCTGAACCTTGAACTTCGACCCCCAGCCAACTAAGGCGCTAATTCAAAATTTCTAGTTTTCTCTGCATTTTCTAGCGGTTCCATGCTTCATCTGTCAGCTGAAAGAGTGGCGTAGCTAAAATCAACCGGGAGCATTTTTGTCACGTACCCCTGAACTTTGGACTTTGGCTGCCAGAGAATGCATTTTAGCCAGGGGAGGCACTTTCAAGTCGTGTGACAAAAATCTTCCTAGGTGAAATTTTTAGTTTTCTCTGCATTTTCCAGCGGTTCCATACTCTGTCTGTCTGCTGAAAGAGTGGCGTAGCTAAAATCGACCGGAAACATTTTTGTCACGTACCCCTGAACTTTGGACTTTGGCTGCCAGCGATTGCATTTTGGCCAGGGGAGGCACTTTCAAGTCGTGTGACAAAAATCTTCCCAGGTGAAATTTTTAGTTTTCTCTCCATTTGCCAGCGGTTCCACGCTCTGTCTGTCTGCTGAAAGAGTGGCGTAGCTAAATTCGACCGGGAACATTTTTGTCACGTACGCCTGAACTTTGGACTTTGGCTGCCAGAGAATGCATTTTGGCCAGGGGAGGCACTTTTAAGTCGTGTGACAAAAATCTTCCCAGCAAAAATTTCTAGTTTTCTCTGCATTTTCCAGCGGTTCCATGCTTCGTCTGTATCCTGACGAAGTGGCGTAGCTGAAATTGAAAGTTCAGATTTTTGTCATTTCTCTGAACCTTGAACTTCGACCCCCAGCCAACTAAGGCGCTAATTCAAAATTTCTAGTTTTCTCTGCATTTTCTAGCGGTTCCATGCTCCGTCTGTCAGCTTAAAGAGTGGCGTAGCTAAAATCGACCGGGAACATTTTTGTCACGTACCTCTGAACTTTGGACTTTGGCTGCCAGAGAATGCATTTTGGCCAGGGGAGGCACATTCAAGTCGTGTGACAAAAATCTTTCCAGGTGAAATTTGTAGTTTTCTCTGCAATTTCCAGCGGTTCCATGCTCTGTCTGTCGGCTGAATGAGTGGCGTAGCTAAAATCGACCGGGAACATTTTTGTCACGTACCCCTAAACATTGTACTTTGGCTGCCACAGATGGCATCTTGGCCACGGGAGGCACTTTCAAGTCGTGTGACAAAAATCTTCCCAGGTGAAATTTTAAGTTTTCTCTGCATTTTCCAGCGGTTTCACGCTCTGTCTGTCTGCTGAAAGAGTGGCGTAGCTAAAATCGACCGGGAACATTTTTGTCACGTACCCCTGAACTTTGGACTTTGGCTGCCAGAGAATGCATTTTGGCCAGGGGAGGCACTTTCAAGTCGTGTGACAAAAATCTTCCCAGGTGAAATTTCTAGTTTTCTTTGCAATTTCTAGCGGTTCCATGCTCTGTCTGTCGGCTGAAAGAGTGTCGAAGCTAAAATCGACCGGGAACATTTTTGTCACGTACCCCTGAACTTTGGACTTTGGCTGCCACAGATAGCATCTTGGCCGGGGAAAGGACTTTCAAGTAGTGTGACAAAAATCTTCCCAGGTGAAATTTCTAGTTTTCTCTGCATTTTCTAGCGGTTCCATGCTTTGTCTGTCTGCTGAAGAAGTGGCGTAGCTGAAATTGATAGTTCAGATTTTTGTCATTCCTCTGAACCTTGAACTTCGACCCCCAGCCAACTAAGGCGCTAATTCAAAATTTCTAGTTTTCTCTGCATTTTCTAGCGGTTCCATGCTTCATCTGTCAGCTGAAAGAGTGGCGTTGCTAAAATCAACCGGGAGCATTTTTGTCACGTACCCCTGAACTTTGGACTTTGGCTGCCAGAGAATGCATTTTAGCCAGGGGAGGCACTTTCAAGTCGTGTGACAAAAATCTTCCTAGGTGAAATTTTTAGTTTTCTCTGCATTTTCCAGCGGTTCCATACTCTGTCTGTCTGCTGAAAGAGTGGCGTAGCTAAAATCGACCGGAAACATTTTTGTCACGTACCCCTGAACTTTGGACTTTGGCTGCCAGCGATTGCATTTTGGCCAGGGGAGGCACTTTCAAGTCGTGTGACAAAAATCTTCCCAGGTGAAATTTTTAGTTTTCTCTCCATTTGCCAGCGGTTCCACGCTCTGTCTGTCTGCTGAAAGAGTGGCGTAGCTAAATTCGACCGGGAACATTTTTGTCACGTACGCCTGAACTTTGGACTTTGGCTGCCAGAGAATGCATTTTGGCCAGGGGAGGCACTTTTAAGTCGTGTGACAAAAATCTTCCCAGCAAAAATTTCTAGTTTTCTCTGCATTTTCCAGCGGTTCCATGCTTCGTCTGTATCCTGACGAAGTGGCGTAGCTGAAATTGAAAGTTCAGATTTTTGTCATTTCTCTGAACCTTGAACTTCGACCCCCAGCCAACTAAGGCGCTAATTCAAATTTTCTAGTTTTCTCTGCATTTTCTAGCGGTTCCATGCTCCGTCTGTCTGCTGAAAGAGTGGCGTAGCTCAAATCGACCAGGAACATTTTTGTCACGTACCCCTGAACATGTACTTTGGCTGCCACAGATAGCATCTTGGCCAGGGGAGGCACTTTCAAGTCGTGTGACAAAAATCCTCTCAGGTGAAATTTTTAGTTTCCTCTGCATTTTCCAGCGGTTCCACGCTCTGTCTGTCTGCTGAAAGAGTGGCGTAGCTAAAATCGACCGGGAACATTTTTGTCACGTACCCCTGAACTTTGGACTTTGGATGCCAGAGAATGCATTTTGGCCAGGGGACGCACTTTGAAGTCGTGTGACAAAAATCTTCCCAGGTGAAATTTCCAGTTTTCTCTGCATTTTCTAGCGGTTTTATGCTTCGTCTGTCTGCTGAAAGAGTGGCGTAGCTAAAATCGACCGGGAACATTTTTGTCACGTACCCCTGAACATTGGACTTCGCCTGCCAGAGATTGCAATTTGGCCAGGGGAGGCACTTTCAAGTCGTGTGACAAAAATCTCTCCGGTTGAAAATTCGATCTCTCTGCATTTTGTAGCGGTTCTATGCTTTGTTTGTTTCCTGAAGAAGTGGCGTTGCTGAAATTGAGAGTTTAGATATTTGTCCTTCCTCTGAACCTTGAACTTCGACCCCCAGCCAACTAAGACGCCAAATCAAAATTTTTAGTTTTCTCTGCATTTTCCAGCGGTTCCATGCTTCGTCTGTCTGCTGAGAGAGTGGCGTAGCGAATATTGACCGGGCTGCCAACGAATGCATTTTGGCCAGGGGAGGCACCTTCAGGTCGTGTGATAAAAATCTTCCGAGGTGAAATTTCGAGGGGGATGAAAGGTATATTCACATTGATTTGCAGGCGGAACGGCTTCAAAAACCATGAAATGTTTATTTTTACAATTTAAATCCAAAAAATATAACTATCTATTTAGATGTATAGGGTGAATAAAGTAATTAAGCAAAGGAAAGTAAAAAATGACAGTGTTGGTTACTCATGGATGCATCGAATGGGTAGGGGGGGGGGCATGGTTCCCCTTCACCCCAGATTCTGTTTTGGCCCCATGGGGTTTGTAGATCGGCCATCGTGATGTAGGAGCTGTAAAAAAGAGTGGACAGAACATTGTTTTAGAGGAGGTGCGTGGTTGTCAACATACTCTTTAGTGCATGCTACAGATGAAGTGGCTAACGTATTGCTCCTTTGTACGACTGCAATTCCCAGTAGATCCTACGAATCGCGAATTCCGCGAGACCTTGTGGGATTCCGGACCTCGATGGTTCTGGGAGACTTTCGCGATATCGCGGAAAGCGACGCGGGTGTGTCGTAATTTAATGCTGGATCCTGGACCCAGGGGATGGCAACGCAGTAAAAATTGCCTGAAGCGATGCTGGCCACTTCCATATGGGCCGTAATGTGTCCATCGCCTTTCCTTAGCATGCCCAAACCAGACGGTGCACAGTTGCAGTGCTTTTTTTTTTAACTGTAGTACTTATGTGGTGTACTAGGCGACTTGTCGACGCCGCGAAATACACATACGAACTAAAAGAATGGGGGTTAAGTTTGCGATTTTGTTAATTTTGCACTTTATTTAGGAGACAATTCGGTAAGTTTCGAAAAGAAAGGCAGAACGTTCTACGCTGACAAATTTATAAGATGCTATGTGTTACACTACATCCTAAATGGGCCAAGCCTGTAGATTTTACAAAGATATGGAGAAGAAATGCACTGATCCGAAAAAATAGAAAAGAAAGGGTGCGGCCAGCTACGCTTTACCAGTCATCACAACTCTGCCATCCCTTGCCGGACCGCACCCCACGTTGTTAAGGCTATTTTATAAATTTAACGCGCCAACGTTAACCAGTTACGTTTGGGATGTTAATGGTACTCGCTAAAGGTATTGCAGTTTTGAAAACTTAACGCGCTTAAGTTTCATTACCGCATTAACGCCGTTAACGTTAACATTTTTTAACATATTAGGGGCATTTCAGTGTGCATTCCATGCAGACATAAGTAAAGGTGAGCCGCGAAAAAAGTATTAGTGGTAATGAGAGCGTTTCTGGAAGAATTCCCAAATGAAGATTTTTTTCAAGATGTCAGTCATAGAACTAGCTTACACCTACAACTTATTGGTGTGCAAATGACGCTTCGGTAAACATGAACGGCGCCAATGCGTAAACAAATTTATTTAACGTAACGCCGTGAAACCGTAACTTTAACGACCCTGACAGCAACGCGGGATCTCCAAAGCTCTACGTTATCCAGCATTGCAGAAGTTGCCCTTGTAGTCCCTGCGGTACGCATAAAAAAAACTGCATATTATGATAGAAGCATGAAATTTTGTGGAGATGTTCCTGAAACCCAATAGAGTAAAATGGCTCGACGACTTTTTTGAAATCTTCAGTACGAGTCGAGATATTGAACACTTTTGAACACCTATAATTTAACTACGTTATTCGCCCAGTTAGGTGGTTCCATGTCGCTGTTATACTTCTCCTCTAAAACAATGTTTTGTCCACTCTTTTTTACAGCTCCTACATCACGATGGCCGATCTACAAACCCCATGTGGCCGAAAGAGAATCTGGGGTGAAGGGGAACCATGCCCCCCCCCCCCCCCTACCCATTCGATGCATCCATGAGTAACCACCACTGTCATTTATTACTTTCCTTTGCTTAATTACTTTATTCACCCTATACATCTAAATAGATAGTTGTATTTTTTGGATTAAGATTGTAATAATAAACATTTCATGGTTTTTGAAGCCGTTCCGCCTGCAAATCAATGTGAATATACCTTTCATCCCCCTCGAAATTTCACCTCGGAAGATTTTTATCACACGACCTGAAGGTGCCTCCCCTGGCCAAAATGCATTCGTTGGCAGCCCGGTCAATATTCGCTACGCCACTCTCTCAGCAGACAGACGAAGCATGAAACCGCTGGAAAATGCAGAGAAAACTAAAAATTTTGATTTGGCGTCTTAGTTGGCTGGGGGTCGAAGTTCAAGGTTCAGAGGAAGGACAAAAATCTAAACTCTCAATTTCAGCTACGCCACTTCTTCAGGAAACAAACAAAGCATAGAACCGCTACAAAATGCAGAGAAAACTCGAATTTTCAACCGGGGAGATTTTTGTCACACGACTTGAAAGTGCCTCCCCTGGCCAAATTGCAATCTCTGGCAGGCGAAGTCCAATGTTCAGGGGTACGTGACAAAAATGTTCCCGGTCGATTTTAGCTACGCCACTCTTTCAGCAGACAGACGAAGCATGAAACCGCTAGAAAATGCAAAGAAAACTAAAAATTTTGATTTGGCGTCTTAGTTGGCTGGGGGTCAAAGTTCAAGGTTCAGAGGAATGACAAAAATCATAACTCTCAATTTCAGCTACGCCACTTCTTCAGAAGACAGACGAAGCATGGAACCGCTAGAAAATGCAGAGAGAACTGGAAATTCCACCTGGGAAGATTTTTGTCACACGACTTAAAAGTGCCTCCCCTGGCCAAAATGCATTCTCTGGCAGCCAAGGTCCAAAGTTCAGGGGTACGTGACAAAAAAGTTCCCGGTCGATTTTAGCTACGCCACTCTTTCAGCAGACAGACGAAGCATGGAACCGCAAGAAAATGCAAAGAAAACTAAAAATTTTGATTTGGCGTCTTAGTTGGCTGGGGGTCGAAGTTCAAGGTTCAGAGGAATGCCAAAAATCTTAACTCTCAATTTCAGCTACGCCACTTCTTCAGGAGACAGACGAAGCATAAATCCGCTAGAAAATGCAGATAAAACTAAAAATTGCACCTGGGAAGATTTTTGTCACACGACTTGAAAGTGCCTCCCCTGGCCAAAATGCATTCTCTGGCAGCCAAAGTCCAATGTTCAGGAGTACGTGACAAAAATGTTCCTGGTCGATTTTAGCTACGCCACTCTTTCAGCAGACAGACGAAGCATGGAACCGCAAAAAAATGCAAAGAAAACTAAAAATTTTGATTTGGCGTCTTAGTTAGCTGAGGGTCAAAGTTCAAGGTTCAAAGGAATGACAAATATCTTAACTCTCAATTTCAGCTACGCCACTTTTTCAGAAAACAGACGAAGCATAGAACTGCATGAAAATGCAGAGAAAACTAGAAATTTCAAACGGAAATATTTTTGTCACACGACTTGAAAGTGCCTCCCCTAGCCAAATTGCAATCTCTGGCAGGCGAAGTCCAATGTTCAGGGGTACGTGACAAAACTGTTCCCGGTCGATTTTAGCTACGCCACTCCTTTTAGCAGACAGACAGAGCATAGAACCGCTGGAAAATGCAGAGAAAACAAGAAATTCCACCTGGCAAGATTTTTGTCACAAGACTTGAAAGTGCCTCCCCTGGCCAAGATGCAATCTGTGGCAGCCAAAGTCTAAAGTTCAGGGGTACGTGACAAAAATGTTCCCGGTCGATATTCGCTACGACACTCTTTCAGCAGACAGACGAAGCATGGAACCGCTAGAAAATGCAGAAAAAACTAAAAATTTTGATTTGGCGTCTTAGTTGGCTGGGGGTCGAAGGTCATGGTTCAGAGGAATGACAAAAATCTTAACTCTCAATTTTAGCTACGCCACTTTTTCAGGAGACAGACGAAGCATAAAACCGCTAGAAAATGCAGAGAAAACTAGAATTTTCACCTGGGAAGATTTTTGTCACACGACTTGAAAGTGCCTCCCCTGGCCAAATTGCAATCTCTGGCAGGCGAAGTCCAATGTTCAGGGGTACGTGACAAAAATGTTCCCCGTCGATTTTAGCTACGCCACTCTTTCAGCAGACAGACAGAGCATAGAACCGCTGGAAAATGCAGAGCAAACAAGAAATTCCACCTGGAAAGATTTTTGTCACACGACTTGAAAGTGCCTCCCCTGGCCAAAATGCATTCTCTGGCAGCCAAAGTCCAAAGTTCAGGGGTACGTGACAAAAATGTTCCCGGTCGATTTCAGCTACGCCACTCTTTCAGATGACAGACGGAGCATGGAACCGCTAGAAAATGCAGAGAAAACTAGAAATTTTGAATTAGCGCCTTAGTTGGCTGGGGGTCAAAGTTCAAGGTTCAGAGGATTGACAAAAATCTGAACTCTCAATTTCAGCTACGCCACTTCTTCAGCAGACAGACGAAGCATGGAACCGCTAGAAATTGCAAAGAAAACTAGAAATTTCACCTGGGAAGATTTTCGTCACACTTCTTGAAAGTCCTTTCCCCGGCCAAGATGCTATCTCTGGCAGCTAAAGTCCAAAGTTCAGGGGTACGTGACAAAAATGTTTCCGGTCGATTTTAGCTACGCCACTCATTCAGCTGACAGACAGAGCATAAAACCGCTGGAAAATGCAGAGAAAACTAAAAATTTCACCTGGGAAGATTTTTGTCACACGACTTGAAAGTGCCTCCCCTGGCCAAAATGCATTCGCTGGCAGCCAAAGTCCAAAGTTCAGGGGTACGTGACAAAAATGTTCCCGGTCGATTTTAGCTACGCCACTCTTTCAGCTGACAGACGGAGCATGGAACCGCTAGAAAATGCAGAGAAAACTAGAAATTTTGAATTAGCGCCTTAGTTGGCTGGGGGTCGAAGTTCAAGGTTCAGAGGAATGACAAAAATCTGAACTCTCAATTTCAGCTACGCCACTTCTTCAGCAGACAAACGAAGCATATAAAACCGCTAGAAAATGCAGAAAAACTAGAAATTTCACCTGGGAAGAAATTTTTTACACGACTTGAAAGTCCTTTCCCTAGCCAAGATGCAATCAGTGGCAGCCAAAGTCCAAAGTTCAGGGGTACGTGACAAAAATGTTCCCGGTCGATTTTAGCTACGCCACTCTATCAGCAGACAGACAGAGCGTGGAACCGCTGGAAAATGCAGAGAAAACTAAAAATTTCACCTGGGAAGATTTTTGTCACACGACTTGAAAGTGCCTCCCGTGGCCAAGATGCAATCTGTGGCAGCCAAAGTACAAAGTTCAGGGGTACGTGACAAAAATGTTCCCGGTCGATTTTAGCTACGCCACTCTTTCAGCTGACAGACGAAGCATAGAACCGCTAGGAAATGCAGAGAAAACTAAAAATTTTGATTTGGCGTCTTGGTTGGCTGGGGGTCAAAGTTCAAGGTTCAGAAGAATGACAAAAATCTTAACTCTCAATTTTAGCTTCACCACTCTTTCAGCCGACAGACAGAGCATGGAACCGCTGGAAATTGCAGAGAAAACTATAAATTTCACCTGGGAAGATTTTTGTCACACTACTTGAAAGACTTTTCCCCGGCCAAGATGCTATCTGTGGCAGCCAAAGTCCAAAGTTCAGGGGTACGTGACAAAAATGTTCCCGGTCGATTTTAGCTTCGACACTCTTTCAGCCGACAGACAGAGCATGGAACCGCTAGAAATTGCATAGAAAACTAGAAATTTCACCTGGGAAGATTTTTGTCACACGACTTGAAAGTGCCTCCCGTGGCCAAGATGCCATCTGTGGCAGCCAAAGAACAATGTTCAGGGGTACGTGACAAAAATGTTCCCGGTCGATTTTAGCTACGCCACTCTTTCAGCTGACAGACGAAGCATGGAACCGCTAGGAAATGCAGAGAAAACTAAAAATTTTGATTTGGCGTCTTAGTTGGCTGGGGGTCACAGTTCAAGGTTCAGAAGAATGACAAAAATCTTAACTCTCAATTTCAGCTACGCCACTTCTTCAGGAGACAGACAAAGCATAAAACCGCTAGAAAATGCAGAGAAAACTAGAAATTTCACCTTGGAAGATTTTTGAAACACTACTTGAAAGTCCTTTCCCCGGCCAAAATGCATTCGCTGGCAGCCAAAGTCCAAAGTTCAGGGGTACGTGACAAAAATGTTCCCGGTCGATTTTAGCTTCGACACTCTTTCAGCCGACAGACAGAGCATGGAACCACTAGAAATTGCAAAGAAAACTAGAAATTTCACCTGGGAAGATTTTTGTCACACGACTTGAAAGTGCCTCCCGTGGCCAAGATGCCATCTGTGGCAGCCAAAGTACAAAGTTCAGGGGTACGTGACAAAAATGTTCCCGGTCGATTTTAGCTACGCTACTCTTTCAGCTGACAGACGAAGCATAGAACTGCTAGGAAATGCAGAGAAAATTAAAAATTTTGATTTGGCGTCTTAGTTTGCTGGGGGTCAAAGTTCAAGGTTCAGAAGAGTGACAAAAATCTTAACTCTCAATTTTAGCTTCACCACTCTTTCAGCCGACAGACAGAGCATGGAACCGCTGGAAATTGCAGAGAAAACTAGAAATTTCACCTGGGAAGATTTTTGTCACACGACTTGAAAGTCCTTTCCCCGGCCAAGATGCTATCTGTGGCAGCCAAAGTCCAAAGTTCAGGGGTACGTGACAAAAATGTTCCCGGTCGAATTTAGCTACGCCACTCTTTCAGCAGACAGACAGAGCGTGGAACCGCTGGCAAATGGAGAGAAAACTAAAAATTTCACCAGGGAAGATTTTTGTCACACGACTTGAAAGTGCCTCCTCTGGCCAAAATGCATTCGCTGGCAGCCAAAGTCCAAAGTTCAGGGGTACGTGACAAAAATGTTCCCGGTCGATTTTAGCTACGCCACTCTATCAGCAGACAGACAGAGCGTGGAACCGCTGGAAAATGCAGAGAAAACTGAAATTTCACCTGGGAAGATTTTTGTCACACGACTTGAAAGTGCCTCCCGTGGCCAAGATGCAATCTGTGGCAGCCAAAGTCCAAAGTCCAAAGTTCAGGGGTACGTGACAAAAATGTTCCCGGTCGATTTTAGCTACGCCACTCTTCCAGCTGACAGACGAAGCATAGAACCGCTAGGAAATGCAGAGAAAACTAAAAATTTTGATTTGGCGTCTTAGTTGGCTGGGGGTCAAAGTTCAAGGTTCAGAAGAATGACAAAAATCTTAACTCTCAATTTTAGCTTCACCACTCTTTCAGCCGACAGACAGAGCATGGAACCGCTGGAAATTGCAGAGAAAACTAGAAATTTCACCTGGGAAGATTTTTGTCACACGACTTCAAAGTGCCTCCCCTGGCCAAAATGCATTCGCTGGCAGCCAAAGTCCAAAGTTCAGGGGTACGTGACAAAAATGTTCCCGGTCGAATTTAGCTACGCCACTCTTTCAGCAGACAGACAGAGCGTGGAACCGCTGGCAAATGGAGAGAAAACTAAAAATTTCACCTGGGAAGATTTTTGTCACACGACTTGAAAGTGCCTCCTCTGGCCAAAATGCATTCGCTGGCAGCCAAAGTCCAAAGTTCAGGGGTACGTGACAAAAATGTTCCCGGTCGATTTTAGCTACGCCACTCTATCAGCAGACAGACAGAGCGTGGAACCGCTGGAAAATGCAGAGAAAACTAAAAATTTCACCTGGGAAGATTTTTGTCACACGACTTGAAAGTGCCTCCCGTGGCCAAGATGCAATCTGTGGCAGCCAAAGTACAAAGTTCAGGGGTACGTGACAAAAATGTTCCCGGTCGATTTTAGCTACGCCACTCTTTCAGCTGACAGACGAAGCATAGAACCGCTAGGAAATGCAGAGAAAACTAAAAAATTTGATTTGGCGTCTTAGTTGGCTGGGGGTCAAAGTTCAAGGTTCAGAAGAATGACAAAAATCTTAACTCTCAATTTTAGCTTCACCACTCTTTCAGCCGACAGACAGAGCATGGAACCGCTGGAAATTGCAGAGAAAACTAGAAATTTCACCTGGGAAGATTTTTGTCACACTACTTGAAAGTCTTTTCCCCGGCCAAGATGCTATCTGTGGCAGCCAAAGTCCAAAGTTCAGGGGTACGTGACAAAAATGTTCCCGGTCGATTTTAGCTACGCCACTCTTCCAGCTGACAGACGAAGCATAGAACCGCTAGGAAATGCAGAGAAAACTAAAAATTTTGATTTGGCGTCTTAGTTGGCTGGGGGTCAAAGTTCAAGGTTCAGAAGAATGACAAAAATCTTAACTCTCAATTTTAGCTTCACCACTCTTTCAGCCGACAGACAGAGCATGGAACCGCTGGAAATTGCAGAGAAAACTAGAAATTTCACCTGGGAAGATTTTTGTCACACGACTTCAAAGTGCCTCCCCTGGCCAAAATGCATTCGCTGGCAGCCAAAGTCCAAAGTTCAGGGGTACGTGACAAAAATGTTCCCGGTCGAATTTAGCTACGCCACTCTTCCAGCTGACAGACGAAGCATAGAACCGCTAGGAAATGCAGAGAAAACTAAAAATTTTGATTTGGCGTCTTAGTTGGCTGGGGGTCAAAGTTCAAGGTTCAGAAGAATGACAAAAATCTTAACTCTCAATTTTAGCTTCACCACTCTTTCAGCCGACAGACAGAGCATGGAACCGCTGGAAATTGCAGAGAAAACTAGAAATTTCACCTGGGAAGATTTTTGTCACACGACTTCAAAGTGCCTCCCCTGGCCAAAATGCATTCGCTGGCAGCCAAAGTCCAAAGTTCAGGGGTACGTGACAAAAATGTTCCCGGTCGAATTTAGCTACGCCACTCTTTCAGCAGACAGACAGAGCGTGGAACCGCTGGCAAATGGAGAGAAAACTAAAAATTTCACCTAGGAAGATTTTTGTCACACGACTTGAAAGTGCCTCCTCTGGCCAAAATGCATTCGCTGGCAGCCAAAGTCCAAAGTTCAGGGGTACGTGACAAAAATGTTCCCGGTCGATTTTAGCTACGCCACTCTATCAGCAGACAGACAGAGCGTGGAACCGCTGGAAAATGCAGAGAAAACTAAAAATTTCACCTGGGAAGATTTTTGTCACACGACTTGAAAGTGCCTCCCGTGGCCAAGATGCAATCTGTGGCAGCCAAAGTACAAAGTTCAGGGGTACGTGACAAAAATGTTCCCGGTCGATTTTAGCTACGCCACTCTTTCAGCTGACAGACGAAGCATAGAACCGCTAGGAAATGCAGAGAAAACTAAAAAATTTGATTTGGCGTCTTAGTTGGCTGGGGGTCAAAGTTCAAGGTTCAGAAGAATGACAAAAATCTTAACTCTCAATTTTAGCTTCACCACTCTTTCAGCCGACAGACAGAGCATGGAACCGCTGGAAATTGCAGAGAAAACTATAAATTTCACCTGGGAAGATTTTTGTCACACTACTTGAAAGTCTTTTCCCCGGCCAAGATGCTATCTGTGGCAGCCAAAGTCCAAAGTTCAGGGGTACGTGACAAAAATGTTCCCGGTCGATTTTAGCTTCGACACTCTTTCAGCCGACAGACAGAGCATGGAACCGCTAGAAATTGCAAAGAAAACTAGAAATTTCACCTGGGAAGATTTTTGTCACACGACTTGAAAGTGCCTCCCGTGGCCAAGATGCCATCTGTGGCAGCCAAAGAACAATGTTCAGGGGTACGTGACAAAAATGTTCCCGGTCGATTATAGCTACGCCACTCTTTCAGCTGACAGACGAAGCATGGAACCGCTAGGAAATGCAGAGAAAACTAAAAATTTTGATTTGGCGTCTTAGTTGGCTGGGGGTCACAGTTCAAGGTTCAGAAGAATGACAAAAATCTTAACTCTCAATTTCAGCTACGCCACTTCTTCAGGAGACAGACAAAGCATAAAACCGCTAGAAAATGCAGAGAAAACTAGAAATTTCACCTGGGAAAATTTTTGAAACACTACTTGAAAGTCCTTTCCCCGGCCAAAATGCATTCGCTGGCAGCCAAAGTCCAAAGTTCAGGGGTACGTGACAAAAATGTTCCCGGTCGATTTTAGCTTCGACACTCTTTCAGCCGACAGACAGAGCATGGAACCACTAGAAATTGCAAAGAAAACTAGAAATTTCACCTGGGAAGATTTTTGTCACACGACTTAAAAGTGCCTCCCGTGGCCAAGATGCCATCTGTGGCAGCCAAAGTACAAAGTTCAGGGGTACGTGACAAAAATGTTCCCGGTCGATTTTAGCTACGCTACTCTTTCAGCTGACAGACGAAGCATAGAACTGCTAGGAAATGCAGAGAAAACTAAAAATTTTGATTTGGCGTCTTAGTTTGCTGGGGGTCAAAGTTCAAGGTTCAGAAGAATGACAAAAATCTTAACTCTCAATTTTAGCTTCACCACTCTTTCAGCCGACAGACAGAGCATGGAACCGCTGGAAATTGCAGAGAAAACTAGAAATTTCACCTGGGAAGATTTTTGTCACACGACTTGAAAGTCCTTTCCCCGGCCAAGATGCTATCTGTGGCAGCCAAAGTCCAAAGTTCAGGGGTACGTGACAAAAATGTTCCCGGTCGGTTTCAGCTTCGCCACTCTTTCAGCCGACAGACAGAGCATGGAACCGCTAGAAATTGCAAAGAAAACTAAAAATTTCACCTGGGAAGATTTTTGTCACACGCCTTGAAAGTGCCTCCCCTGGCCAAAATGCATTCGCTGGCAGCCAAAGTCCAATGTTCAGGGGTACGTGACAAAAATGTTCCCGGTCGATTTTAGCTACGCTACTCTTTCAGCTGACAGACGAAGCATCGAACCGCTAGGAAATGCAGAGAAAACTTAAAATTTTGATTGGGCGTCTTAGTTGGCTGGGGGTCAAAGTTCAAGGTTCAGAAGAATGACAAAAATCTTAACTCTCAATTTTAGCTTCGCCACTCTTTCAGCCGACAAACAGAGCATGGAACCGCTGGAAATTGCAGAGAAAACTAGAAATTTCACCTGGGAAGATTTTTGTCACACGACTTCAAAGTGCCTCCCCTGGCCAAAATGCATTCGCTGGCAGCCAAAGTCCAAAGTTCAGGGGTACGTGACAAAAATGTTCCCGGTCGAATTTAGCTACGCCACTCTTTCAGCAGACAGACAGAGCGTGGAACCGCTGGCAAATGGAGAGAAAACTAAAAATTTCACCTAGGAAGATTTTTGTCACACGACTTGAAAGTGCCTCCTCTGGCCAAAATGCATTCGCTGGCAGCCAAAGTCCAAAGTTCAGGGGTACGTAACAAAAATGTTCCCGGTCGAATTTAGCTACGCCACTCTATCAGCAGACAGACAGAGCGTGGAACCGCTGGAAAATGCAGAGAAAACTAAAAATTTCACCTGGGAAGATTTTTGTCACACGACTTGAAAGTGCCTCCCGTGGCCAAGATGCAATCTGTGGCAGCCAAAGTACAAAGTTCAGGGGTACGTGACAAAAATGTTCCCGGTCGATTTTAGCTACGCCACTCTTTCAGCTGACAGACGAAGCATAGAACCGCTAGGAAATGCAGAGAAAACTAAAAATTTTGATTTGGCGTCTTAGTTGGCTGGGGGTCAAAGTTCAAGGTTCAGAAGAATGACAAAAATCTTAACTCTCAATTTTAGCTTCACCACTCTTTCAGCCGACAGACAAAGCATAAAACCGCTGGAAATTGCAGAGAAAACTAGAAATTTCACCTGGGAAGATTTTTGTCACACTACTTGAAAGTCTTTTCCCCGGCCAAGATGCTATCTGTGGCAGCCAATGTCCAAAGTTCAGGGGTACGTGACAAAAATGTTCCCGGTCGATTTTAGCTTCGACACTCTTTCAGCCGACAGACAGAGCATGGAACCGCTAGAAATTGCAAAGAAAACTAGAAATTTCACCTGGGAAGATTTTTGTCACACGACTTGAAAGTGCCTCCCGTGGCCAAGATGCCATCTGTGGCAGCCAAAGAACAATGTTCAGGGGTACGTGACAAAAATGTTCCCGGTCGATTTTAGCTACGCTACTCTTTCAGCTGACAGACGAAGCATGGAACCGCTAGGAAATGCAGAGAAAACTAAAAATTTTGATTTGGCGTCTTAGTTGGCTGGGGGTCACAGTTCAAGGTTCAGAAGAATGACAAAAATCTTAACTCTCAATTTCAGCTACGCCACTTCTTCAGGAGACAGACAAAGCATAAAACCGCTAAAAAATGCAGAGAAAACTAAAAATTTCACCTGGGAAGATTTTTGAAACACTACTTGAAAGTCCTTTCCCCGGCCAAGATGCTATCTCTGGCAGCCAAAGTCCAAAGTTCAGGGGTACGTGACAAAAATGTTCCCGGTCGATTTTAGCTTCGACACTCTTTTAGCCGACAGACAGAGCATAAAACCGCTAGAAAATGCAAAGAAAACTAAAAATTTCACCCGGGAAGATTTTTGTCACACGACTTGAAAGTGCCTCCCCTGGCCAAAATGCATTCTCTGGCAGCCAAAGTCCAAAGTTCAGGGGTACGTGACAAAAATGTTCCCGGTCGATTTTAGCTACGCCACTCATTCAGCAGACAGACAGAGCATGGAACCGCTAGAAATTGCAAAGAAAACTAGAAATTTCACCTGGGAAGATTTTTGTCACACGACTTGAAAGTGCCTCCCCTGGCCAAAATGCATTCTCTGGCAGCCAAAGTCCAAAGTTCAGGGGTACGTGACAAAAATGTTCACGGTCGATTTTAGCTACGCCACTCTATCAGCAGACAGACAGAGCGTGGAACCGCTGGAAAATGCAGAGAAAACTAAAAATTTCACCTGGGAAGATTTTTGTCACACGACTTGAAAGTGCCTCCCGTGGCCAAGATGCCATCTGTGGCAGCCAAAGTACAAAGTTCAGGGGTACGTGACAAAAATGTTCCCGGTCGATTTTAGCTACGCCACTCTATCAGCAGACAGACAGAGCGTGGAACCGCTGGAAAATGCAGAGAAAACTAAAAATTTCACCTGGGAAGATTTTTGTCACACGACTTGAAAGTGCCTCCCGTGGCCAAGATGCCATCTGTGGCAGCCAAAGTACAATGTTCAGGGGTACGTGACAAAAATGTTCCCGGTCGATTTTAGCTACGCCACTCTTTCAGCTGACAGACGAAGCATGGAACCGCTGGAAAATGCAGAGAAAACTAGAAATTTCACCTGGGAAGATTTTTGTCACACGACTTGAAAGTGCCTCCCGTGGCCAAGATGCCATCTGTGGCAGCCAAAGTACAAAGTTCAGGGGTACGTGACAAAAATGTTCCCGGTCGATTTTAGCTACGCCACTCTATCAGCAGACAGACAGAGCGTGGAACCGCTGGAAAATGCAGAGAAAACTAGAAATTTCACCTGGGAAGATTTTTGTCACACGACTTGAAAGTGCCTCCCGTGGCCAAGATGCCATCTGTGGCAGCCAAAGTAGAAAGTTCAGGGGTACGTGACAAAAATGTTCCCGGTCGATTTTAGCTACGCCACTCTTTCAGCTGACAGACGAAGCATGGAACCGCTAGGAAATGCAGAGAAAACTAAAAATTTTGATTTGGCGTCTTAGTTGGCTGGGGGTCAAAGTTCAAGGTTCAGAAGAATGACAAAAATCTTCTCTCAATTTCAGCAATAATCGTGTCCAATTGGGGGCCAATGGGGCCACGTGTAAACGATTTTGTTGAAATTGCCCCTGAAAGGTAGGCAGACCCGTCGGACAGCGACTTTGGTCGATGGGGCCCAACTTTGGGTCTATGGGGCCACGTATAATCGATTTTGTTGAAATTGCACCTGAAAGGTAGGCAGACCCGTCGGACAGCGACTTGGGTCGATGGGGCCTAACTATGGGTCTATGGGGCCACGTATAATCGATTTTGTTAAAATTGCCCCTGGAAGGTAGGCAGACCCGCCGGACAACGGCCTGCATCGATCGTGTCCCATTGAGGGCCCATGGGGCCACATATAATCGATTTTGTTAAAATTGCCCCTGGAAGGTAGGCAGACCCGTCGGACAACGGCTTGCATCGATCGTGTCCCATTGGAGGCCCATGGGGCCACGTATAATCGATTTTGTTGAAATTGCCCCTGGAAGGTAGGCAGACCCGTCGGACAATGGCCTGCATCGATCGTGTCCCATTGGGGGCCCATGGGGCCACGTACAATCGATTTTGTTAAAATTGCCTCTGGAAGGTAGGCAGACCCGTCGGACAACGGCCTGCTTCGACCGTGTCCCATTGGGGGCCCATGGGGCCACGTATAAACTATTTTCTTGAAATTGCCCCTGGGAGGTAGGCAGACCCGCCGGACAGCGACTTGTGTCGATGCGGCCCCACTAGGGGTCCATGGGGCCACGTATAATCGATTTGGTTAAAACTGCCCCTGGAAGGTAGGCAGCCCCGTCGGACAACGGCCTGCATCGATCGTGTCCCATTGGGGGCCCATGGGGCCACGTATAATCGATTTTGTTAAAATTGCCCCTGGAAGGTAGGCAGACCCGCCGGACAGCGACTTGGGTCGACGGGGCCCAACTATGGGTCCATGGGGCCACGTATAATCGATTTTGTTAAAATTGCCCCTGGAAGGTAGGCAGACCCGTCGGACAACGGCCTGCATCGATCGTGTCCCATTGGGGGCCCATGGGGCCACGTATAATCGATTTTGTTAAAATTGCTCCTGGAAGGTAGGCAGACCCGCCGGACAGCGACTTGGGTCGACGGGGCCCAACTATGGGTCCATGGGGCCACGTATAATCGATTTTGTTAAAATTGCCCCTGGAAGGTAGGCAGACCCGTCGGACAACGGCCTGCATCGATCGTGTCCCATTGGGGGCCCATGGGGCCACGTATAAGCGATTTTCTTGAAATTGCCCCTGGGAGGTAGGCACACCCGCCCGACAACGGCCTCGGCCGATCGGGCCCAATGGGTGGCTGTATGTAGCGGGGTCGGTCACGGAGCGCGGTCGGTCTCGGCCTCGGCTTATTCTCAGTTGGCCCAACTGAGTTGGCCAACTTGACGCCCGTATTCCGTATCATATCGGATCCCGTTAATACGGAATGCCAATTTTCACTGGTAGCTCGGTATTTTCAGACATAGGATAGACTCTCAATGGTGAACTGCAAACCTGCAGAAGAGAATACACATGAGGTTGTTACGTCAAAGATTTGCATGAGATCTACCCTGAAACTGAGCACTTACGTTTCTTTTTTGGAGGGCATTCAAATTCATCTTTTCTCTTTTTACCTGCAAAAGATCAGAATCATTACAGAAAGCTGAAAGATATTTAGAGTACTAAAAACAAAAACTGCATACTTGAATGTGGAC
This sequence comes from Odontothrips loti, assembly GCA_038380765.1. Lineage (NCBI taxonomy): Eukaryota > Metazoa > Arthropoda > Insecta > Thysanoptera > Thripidae > Odontothrips > Odontothrips loti. Next base: position 1,871,561 of record CM076251.1, on the reverse strand, counting down.
TTGTCTTGTGAGTTGAAGCCCAGAAGAACACAGACTGACATGCTCCTTATTTGGGCAGCAGAAACAGGCCCTTCCATTGTTTTTACCACTTAGGCAAACTTTCCTGCACAGTATTGTACTAATTAGACAACGACAACAAAGCTACTTAAACAGCAACAGAAAATACATGATGCACACTTTTCATACCGTGTGAGGAGAGTTTTGCATTGATAATAATAGTAGTCTCTCTTCGGGGTATCTTTAGATGACATCAGGGAGTCTAGAGATTTGCCCTCATCTTCCTTAGCAATCATAATGTTAAGGATGGTCTGATCTAGGGCATTATAATCCATATCTAGATCACCATCAACGTCATAGCGGTCTTAAGACAAATCTGGGCACAAGAGAAGAATTTGTGTTGACATCAAAAATAAAATAAGACCTCTTTAAACATGTATCTGCCTCATGCAGTCTCTCGTGGTGAAGTTCATGTGAAAAGGATGCAGTTTCATCCTTGACTTGGAGTGCTGGAAAATCACCAAAACCACAACAAATCTTAACTTTTCACAGAGCAGCTGACTCACACAATATATCAAATACAAATAATATACACACCACCAGCATAGTCCTTCGCCAACGATTCATTTGTGTGAAGCAGGTGCACTTTGCAGATATGTTTGCAAGGGGTGCACCTCAACTGATAATCTAGCCATTCGCATGTGAAGCAGTGTCTGCAGCTATTAAGGGATGTGCAAAAGCATCTGATTGATTGCTCGTACTGTTTTTTTACAACGTAAGATTCCTGTGGATGACTTTGAGAGATGACTGTCCACTGCGTTGCACTGGTTTGTTGAACATGTGAATCTGGGATAGCAGCTTCTGCCTGGATCCTCGAGTCCTGCTGGTCCTCAGCCTGACAATCTTGAGAGGCTGCTTTTTAGCCCGTCCAGACACGTTTCTTAAGAAACGGCAGGAGCCGGGCTTATAGTCTTATGCCGGATGTTCGTTCGTTCGGTAGTGCCTTGTCGTTCACAGAAAAACTTCAAATGTGGAGGATAAACTCCTTTCCACGTACGGTGGCAACAATTTTCGCTTTGTATCGCATTTTTGAGAAATGAAAATTTGTCTGTTCTTGCTTTTTGAGGTTAGGGTTGGCCGCCGCGCGCACACCATTACCATAGCGCGGTGCGCACAGGGACGGGCTCAGGTTAACGATTTAAATCGTAACCAATACATCTGCTATCGGGCACCTCTTTGGAGACTTGAGGCGGGGGCCGTAGGCCCCCGCAAACGCCGCCGGCAGGCCAAGCTGGCCAAGCCCCCCTGTCGAACCGAGGTGCCGGTGGAGCGCAGCGGAACTGGCACCGAGGTTGACGGAAGGGACGCCCAAGTGATTTTTTATCATATATGAAGTCATATATATGAGGGACCCCTATATGATCATATGTGGTACCATATATGAATGCTCTTATATGATTCTATAGAGCCAATATATGGCAGCATATATGATCCATCTAATAACCCATATATGCTCTATATAAGGACTCATATATAAATTATATAAGTGCTCATATATAGATTACTCAATCGTTCATATATAATCCATATATTATTCCATATATGGTTGGAATATGACCCATATAGGTCTCATATGTGGTACCATATAAGCCTCATGTGTAGTCCCATATATGGTTGGTATATGGCCCATATAGGTTTTATGTGTGGTCCCATATATGGTTGGTATATGGCCCATATAGGTTTCATGTGTGGTTCCATATAGGGCTGGTATATGCCCCATATGTGTGGTCCCATATAGGGCTGGTATATGGCCCATATAGGCTCATATACATGTGATCCATTATGCAGGATCCATTATAAGATTGGTAAAATAAATATGGAGAAGAAAGAGCACAAAAGTTAGTGATTCAGTAATATAATTACCACAAGCTTGGATTCACAATGCATACTACAGACAACCCTAAATGCCCTCAGCGGGACCAGCAAGTGTGTTGGTCTCAGCTGTCGTCCCCTCCCTACCCTTCGTGAGAGTCCTGCGTATCTCACCCAGCTTCTGTGAAAACACTGGTGTAAGGTGGACGGCCTCACAACCTTCCACTTCTTTGATTTCGCCAATCCATTAGCATAACCTGAGGGACAGAAAAAATAAGAGATAAGAACAGGCGAACAGGAAATAATGAAATACTTTCTAAATTAATTCAGTCGTTTGACCATGAACTAAACATATGTGAACCAACATTGGCAACAAAGCTACCACGTAAAAGTTTAGAAGCCTAGGATTTACCTCAGGCACCATAGAATTACATCTGGGCATAAAGCTAGGTTTTAAAAAAAGTAAATACAGAGTCAGGAAAGAGCATAGGGGATGCAAGGCCATTTGTACATAGAAAGAACTAAAGGCTGAAGCTACCTAACCCAATGAGCAAAGCCTGCAGAAGTACACTTCAATATCTGGGCAAGCAGCTTACCAACGATAGCAGATAACGCTCGGGGATTCAGCGGCAATCGCTCTTTCGGTTGTTGGCCCCGTCCGGCCCTCCAGGGCTGCCCCGTCACTGTGCAGTCTGTCAGTTTCTGCGGGTTGAAGACACCTAGTAGTGTTAGAATTCAGACTTTGCTGAACGCCGAAGAAAACTGTTTTTAATGAGAAGAACGCTTTTTCATTTACCTGTAGTTGTCCTGTCTCTCTGAGACAAACGTGAACATCCTGGAACACCCTGCTGCCGTATGTATCCGACGGTCGGGGTATCTTTCGGAGTAGGCACGACGTGCTTCTGGAATTGCCATGCAGCTCCGAACTTGTAATGCAAGTCCGCGTACTCCGCATTTGAGACTGTAGCCATTGTCAATCGGCACGATCCACGTAACTCATTATTGTCTCCCGGAGTCAGTCCACCGAACGCAAGCGGATGCAGCCGTAACTTCGGCCGCTCCCACGCACCGGGCCACACGACAGGACGCCGGTCGCTGCGCTACGCTACGCCGCGCCCCACCGCTCGGTGCCCGCCGACCGGGCGGGTTGCCTACTTGCTGGCGCTTCCTCCGTAAATTAAATTTTTGTTGCAGCGGTCGTAATTTTGAGTTCCGACCCCAAGTGTCCTATATCAAAATACTCCTCTAGGTGCCCCCTATACGCTCTAAAAGCATGGCACATACGAAAAAAATTCCAGCGCTACAAGCACTGAGTCGCCCTCGTTAACCAAACGATATTCACAGCTTGGAAATTTAAGTGAAGAAAAAATTGAAATGAAAACGGACAGGTCTAACTTTTGAACCAGCGACCCTCTACACGGTGAAGCGCTCCATTTGACCGCGCGACCAAGCCGCCATTGTTGAGACTTTTCGTGCCCGACCATCACAAGCCACTGCCGCCGTACGAAGCGCCAACCAAAGCGCAGAACGATGCGAATATACAGCCGAGTTGGCGACAACAGGCCTACTCACTGAACTAGGGGCCACTCTAAAATGAACCGGATTTGATGTAATCACATGGGCAACTCTGGACTAGAGGAGATTGGTTAAGTCTGCTTCTGTAAAGTAAACGGGAATTCTTGTTATAGGCATTATGGTACAATTGTTTTAGGTTCTCCGCTCGCTACGTGCAATGCTAATGGGTCATTTTGAAACATGAGCAGCCACATTGAGATGTTGCACATTGTCTTAATGTGCATTAGCTACCACGAATTCAGTTACATCCTATGATAAGGAAGGTGTAAGGTATAATGTGGGCATAACATTATTGAATGTTTTTGAACAGAATATAAATTTCTAAAGTTGCCAGAACGGTTGCATGGCTCCGCCCATTTTTGTGGCGCCATCTAGCAATAGTGAAATGAAACTGAATGCAGAATGCGGCAACAACGACACTTGCTGAGGGGAGAATAAAAAAGCGGAATAGTCGATGCAGAGAGCACCTCGCTCCGCTCGGGCTCAAAAAACACCCTGTAGAAAGGGATCTAATTGATCCTCCACTTCATTCCATGGAAAAGAAGCTGGCCCGTCCCTTCCGTCAAACCTCGGTGCCAGTTCCGCTGCGCTCCACCGGCACCTCGGTTCGACAGGGGGACTTGGCCAGCTTGGTCTTCCGGCGGTGTTTGCGGGGGCCTTCGGCCCCCTGTCTCACTAGTGTTTTCTGGAGAAGTGCCGAACCGGAAATAAGAAGTAACGAAGAATCACAAAGGCGAATCCACTATGAGGGGAACCACAGCAAAGAGTATCTCCGCCACGGCGTCAGCCACTAGCCGACGTCAAAAATTTGGAGGCTTAGCTCTCGCTGCCGATATATCACGACCATTTGGAAGGGTCACACAGCGCAGAACGCCTTCCGCGCGACCCTCAGAAGTAGTAACAAAGACCGCGCGGTTGGTTTGCTGCGTTGTGTGACCATACTTAATGGTCGTGACACATCGTCAGCGAGAGCTAAGCCTCCAAATCTGACGTCGGCTCGTGGCTGACGCCGTGGCGGAGATACCCTTTGCCGCGGTTCCCCTCATATTGGATCCGCTTTGGTGATTCTTCAGAACTTCTTATTTCCGGTTTGGCCCTTCTCCGGAATACACTACCCTCCTAAGAAGAGCACGATAGCAGATGTATTTGTTTCGATTAAAATCGTTAACCTGAGCCCGTCCCTGTGCGCGCCGCGATGGTAATGACGTGCGCGCGGCGGCCAACCCTAACCTCAAAAAACAAAAACAGGTATATTTTTATTAATCACAAATGCGTTATAAATCGAAAATTGTTGCCACCGCATGTGATTCTACGTCAAGAAAGGAGAATATCCTCCAAATTTGAAGTTTTTCTGTGAACGATAAGTCGGCGTACACACGTCCGCCCGAACGAACAAACAGTCGGCATCAGACTATAAGCCCGGCTCCTGCCGTTTCTAAAGAAACGTGTCGGGACGGGCTATAAACCTGCCGTTATATGGCACTTGTGATAGTACTCCTGCCCTCCGAGGCTCATCTATGGCAAAACAGAAGTCATGATATGGTTAAATAAAACCACATTCATGAAACAATACTCGTACTAATTCAACATTACCAAGACATAAGATTTCATGACTACCAGCCCCAATATTGCTGGCATCCAAGGTAGTATCTGCAAACTCCAATCTTAATGACTCCTGTGTAGCCTGGTGGGAAAATTGAAGATCTGTTATCCATATTCTATTCAGAGGCTTGAAATCGATCCCAAAAAGGTGACTGACTCACAAAATAATTAGAATCACCCTTCTCATACAGATCCATTTTAACTTTAGCTCTGTTTTGAACCAACGAAACAGTTTAACAGCGAATAGCACACATGTAAAGGGGCGAGTTGTGACTACTCTTCAACACAACATGACCTCTAACCAACACCTAAACCAACCCAAAACAACGTGTTATCGAAAATGCACCAAAATATCAAGAATGTCGCTCTCGAAGTCAATACTCAGGTCGGTTTTCTGATGCTGTGAAATAAAGACCAAAATCTTCACGGTGTTGGGGTCGTCTGCTTTGCTTTGGGCCAGCGCTACGTTCCGCCACCGTTTTCCCTCTGTTCTTCTTACGGGGCAAACCGCTCATTTCCCGATGTCAATTTCGCACTTATGTCTAGTACAAATCATTCAAACATTTTAATCCCAAAATTATAGTTGGTTTCCTGATAAATACCCGCAAAACTTTGGATTCGGTTGTCCTGTCTTTTTTCCAGTATTTAAAGCATTTTATTGCATCATTTTTCTAAAAGTTACAAGAAGTTTTGGAAGAATAAATAATTACAAAATTATTGTTGGTAATTATACCTAAAGTTTTAGAATTAAAAGTAAGATTTAAAAAAAAAATGGCCTTGGTCCGCCAGCGCTGTGGGAACACTTTATTTGGTTGACCCAGGGCTTGAAAGGTTGATTGATGCAAGTAATGTTATCATTAGTAAATAGCAGTAAATATAAAACTATCAAACCGAGTAATAGATTTAAGGACTGTCAAACAGTACAGAGAAAAAAAAAGCCTGCCCCGACCGTAGTCGAAGCCGGGTCCTGCTTGGTGGAGTCTGATGGTCAGTCGCTCGCTGCTCGGGCCATCTCCGAGGATTGCCGTAGCTCAGCGAGCGGTCTAGCACGTACTGTCTAGTGTCCGTTCTCGGGTTGGTGTCGGGTTCGATTCCCGGCGCGCGTACCCCAGGTAAAGCGTCTGAAACTGGGCACAGCTGCTACACGCGGGCACCGGCACCGACTTCGGTTGGTAAAGAAGGCGGCGAAACCTTGCCAGGTGAGCGCATTGCACTAGGCCAAACCTCGATTCCTTTTTATTTTGTCACACAAAAAAGATTTTGTATTTCACATAGACCTATTTCGACTATATCTCCACATTTTCTCTGAACTGGCGCACTTGAGAGACATGCTCCACATACAAGTCACGGGACCAACGGATCGTGTCCGACACGCACTTTCTTTTCACTGATGTTATTCGGTGCTGCGGAACTCCCAACATCGTGAGGACCTTGTCGTTGGCCGGGTCTCAGGAGCCCAGGCTGCCCACCACAATGGCCTGCGCGGTAGTGGTCAGGCCCCGGCCCTGGAGGTGGTCGACAAGGTGCTGGTACTTGTCATCCTTGTACCGCCGGGCCACCTCCAGCGCGTGGTAGCGCTTGTCGAATGGACAGCACACGTCCACTCCCTTAGGAGAAACAGAATTCTGGTCATATGAGGCCAAAACTCATGCAAATGGTGTCTTCACTGTTAGGTGCAAAAGCACGAAGTAGCTTTAGTAGCATGCACTACGTAGTCAAAATTGTTCGGCTTGGACATCCAGGTCCTGATATTTTGTCACCTTCATTTACGATCCTTCTTGAAAGATTGTTGTTTTAGAATTTTAAAAAGTCAAGCAAATTTTAGTGTAATTTCTCTGTTGCAGCTGAAAATGTAAGAACAAACATTAGCGACTGTCCATTGTACTCAGAGCTATTTCAGGACTGGACTGGCTTTGATACCAGGATTTTTTTACTTACTAAAAAATGATGAATCTTTTCTACTCTTAAACATGAACATGTGTCAAAACTCACTGGATAGTCTAGAAGCGATGTTTGGGTTTTAACAGGCCAAGTTTCGCCTGTACGTGTCAGCGAACTCATTTGAGAAGTTTTGTGAAAACGCACTGTCATCCACTCCGGCGCAGGCAGAGCCAATATTTAGCCTGTTTAAACTCTTAACAGGGTTTTGTTTTAACTGCCTGGAGCAGGTAGATCTTCTGAAACTGGTGTCCCAGGTGAAAATTCTGTCATATATGGCCCATATATGGAGCCATATATGGAGATTATATACGGAGCCATATATGGACATATGTAGTGCCATATACAGGCATATATGGTACCATATATGTCAATATACGATACTATATATGGCCATATACGGCCCCGTATATAACCTTATTCCCACATGGCAAAAATATGTCTAATATACATGCCGATGATCGAAATGGCTGAATTTCATACATCTAGTAGACATGTTCTGAGTATGTCCACTAGACGTATAACAAAAGTTGTCTACCAGACATTTCAAATTCGGCCGTTTAGACTGTCTATAGACGGTCTAGTATCTCTGATTGCCAACAACAGGTGATGTAGCTGACGTCATTGTCTCATCTACTGGTTGACCAGTAATCAGGCACGTTTCGTCTGCACAACACAATGGACAATTGACTGAGTTCGGATGTCCTCGGATCAACCTCATAGAACAAAAGGTATATTGTGCCATATAACGCCATATACAAGTCGTTTTACTTGGGGTTTGGGTTTTAACAGGCCAAATTTCGCTGCTATGGGGCTAAGAATGCAACAAGGGTAACCTTGTTGAAAACTGTCGAAGTCTGCTAGGGCACCTGCTGTAATCTGGCACGTGTTTACCTGGATGGTGTTTTCCTGCCTTGTTAGCTAACCTTTAGCTAGACGGGTCGTGTCGCTGGTCATGCATGGGACAGAATTCTGCCTTATCTGGTCAGAATTTTTGGCCAAACTTTGCTTTTCTGGCCAAAATTACGTTTTTTGTAGACCGGATATTTGGCTAACTATGCCTGTTAAACCTTTTTCGCAGTCATTTCTCGACGTTTCAGATCAAACGGGACGGAAAAGAAAAAAAAAAATTTAGGTGGAAAAAAATTTCTGGCTGGAATTACGAAAATTGAAAACCGAATATCTTGGGAACCAGACTTGTTAAAACTGCAGTATTCATTTCTCGACGTTTCAGACCGACCGGCATGAATTCAAGAAAAAAAAATATTCTGGCCAGAAAATTTTCTGGCCAAGATTACACCGGTGGAGTCGGGGAAGGGGAAGTTAGGTATACGACAGGCGCCGATTGGGAATGCACGTCACAATACATCCTTGGTGGCGATGTCTGCTTCTGGGACTCGAACCCCGAACATCACTCAGCGCGTTCAGGTAGACGGCCTAGAGAGCGGCTCAGATGCCGTATTCCTCGGTGCGCGCGTCAAGCCTCCCCTCCTCCCCCACTCCTCGCCACCGCTTGCCGCCCGCGTATACGTTAGGGCTGACCCATTCCCGGAACCTCTCCACTGTGCCCGGAGCCATCCGAGACCCATGTCTAACGCATTTTCGCTGCGCTCAGGGTGCGTGTATTGGCTACGCGTTTCCCCAGTTTGGTCAAAACCTGCGCGTGAATAGTGGATTCGGTCGGGGTCGAAAATCGTCGCATATTTGTCACTAAATGCTTCAGGAAGGGATTTTATTATCCTTCCAAGAGGGTTGTCAATATCTGAACAAAACACATTACGTTTTACCACTTGCATGCGACAATTTCCTTAACGTAGGTCAGCAATTGGACAGTACAGACCCAGGGCTAGTATTGTTTGCAGCAAAGTGGTAGCGCTGCATCAGTGCAGACCCATAGGTGAAATATCACAACGCCGATTGGAGGCAGATGAGTCGCTTTTTTTTTACCGTGTATGAGACTGCTAATGACAACTTCAATAACTATGAGTCTGTTTATGACAACTTCAATGATTATGAGGCTGTTTATGACAACTTCAATGATTATGAGGCTGTTTATGACAACTTCAATGATTATGAGGCTGTTGATGACAACCCCAATGACCATAAGGCTGCTGATGACAACCTCAACGACTCTGCTAAAATCTTAGAAGACTACACCGATGATGAAACCCACTATGATTTAAAATTGGATGACTCAGTCGCTTCTGTAAGTGCTCTTTTTTGATGATCAATAATGTTAAAAACTTTTGCTTGATTAACACTTGATTTCGTTTCACAGATTGGTCATCATGGAAAAACAACAGATGATAGCGATGATGAGTTCGGACTCCCTTCATTTTTTAGCGGCAGAAGGGGAAACCAAGTTGAGGCACTCACAGGGCCATATTATGAACAATTATTGACTTCTTTCGTACTGTGTACTAACAAACGTTCCATATTTTCAGGACTCCGATGACAGCTTGTAACATTCATTTTGTAACTCTTTCTTGAAATGTTCTGAATTTTGATGACAGTTTGTAACTTTTATTATGTAACTTTTTTGAAATGTTTTCTGTTTTGTTAACAGCTTGTATAACAATAATATTGTAACTTTCTTGAAATGTTGTGAATTTCGATGACAGTGTGTAACTTTTATTTTGTAACTTTTTTGAAATAATTTCTGTTTTGATAACAGCTTGTGTAACATTCACTTTGTAACCCTTTCCTTAAATGTTTTGGAGTTATAAAATAAATGAATGTTCATAGCACATTTACTGTTTTCTTTGCCAAATGCTTCTTGCTCCTCTTTACCTACAATACCTGTTCGAGCGCACAGTTGGTTGCCTATCCGCCAGGCTGTACGCTTTTCGGCGGATGCTCCGCTGGCCAGTCCGCCAGTACCAGTGGAAACGTTTCCGGCGGGAAGTTGCCGGGTACAGTTCACATTTTCGCTGAGACGTTCCCGTCGGATCAAGCTCCGCTTTCGATGGGACGTTCCCGTCGGATAAAGTTCCGCTTCCGTCGCCAAAATCCGACTGGGCGGATTTCGACGGTCCGACGGATTCCAACGACCCGTCGTTCACCTCGTCGGATTTTTTCCGTGGGGAGCCCCGATCCCTGTGACCCCAGATCCCGGGACCAGTGCCCGAGGTCCCTGAGTGAGTCTTTCAGCCCCAGTGCTCTAGTGCATTAGTGACCCACTCTCGCGTTCGGCCTCGTTAATTTGCACGCACGTCCGCGTGCGTGTTGAATTCTGATGGCGGACTCGGTTGTCGAACTCTTTGAGGTCGCAAGGGGCCAGATTCGCTCTCCGCCGCAGTCAGCTGCGTTTTTTCTTGTGACCCCAGACAGGCCGGGAAAACGGGAGCCGAATAGGCAACCCGCAGAGTAGCGGCCGTCCAGGTTGGTCGGGATGACGACGGAGCGCGCCACAGGCGCCCGAGCCAGCGACACGCCAGGCCGGCTGGCGGGCAGAGGAAGCGGCAGTCAGACCCAGAGTAGAGGCAGACGCTGAGCATCGAGGAAACGTGGTGGAAGTTGACCTAACATCTCCATTAGCAGGACGATCTAAAGAGTGGGACGATTCCATGGTATCAACTAACCCAACAATATCCGTTGGGAAACTAGACTGGACACAATCACGCGAGTCCTTTATCTTCTTTCTCAGCTTTTCTTAAAGCTGATGACACTAATGTATAATCTGCTAATTATGATTTCCAAATCTATAATATTTACAGATGTAACGTTTAGCACGCAATTACTGTTCACTGCCCAGAAAGCTCAGGAGGAAGTCCAAACTCAGCTGCAAGTCCAAACCCAGAAGCAAGTCCTAACTCAGCTGCAAGTCAAAACTCTGCTGCAAGTCAAAACTCTGCTGCAAGTCCAAAGTCAGCAGCAAGTCCAAACTCAGAAGCAAGTCCAAACTCAGAAGCAAGTCGAAACTCAACAGCAAGTCCAAATCGCTCAAATTACTGAGCATGCTGAGCCTTCGGAGCCTGCTCAGGAAAACCCTACTGGTTCATGCCAGGAAGAGGATATTGCTCCTAATGGTATCAATCTTTCATCATGACAAAAGCGTGCTTTCTTGACCAACCAGACTGTGTGTAAAGAGAAATAAATTTTCTTGTGACCCCAGACAATTTCAGGTGGCCAGACTCAGCAGTGAGATTGCTCATATCACCTTACAAGGACAAAGAACATATGTTAATTACTGGTAAAACATCAATGAGAAGGTTTTGGGGGATAATTTCCGAATTAATGAAAACACATGGCCATTCCATCACAGGGCCTTAGTGCAAATCAAAGTTTAATGGCCTTATAAAAAAAACTACAAAACCATCAAAGACCACAACAATAAGAGTGGTTACAATCATCGGCCATGGGTTTACTTTGAGGTGTGGATTGTTGTTGTTTGCAGTAGTATCCGATTGAAGTCACCCAAACACTCTATGACATGTATTTGCCTGCTTGTAGCTGTGGGATGAAATGTTCAACAAAAAGCCATGGGTCGCACCCACTATTACTCTGGATTCTACCTCTGCTTCTGGGCTTCATGTCTTAGATTCCCCATCTTCCTCCCGAGCATCATCAGCATCTCCATCAGAACCTCCAAAAAAGAGTGAGTTAATGGAGCATACTCCATTCATTTGAGTGCAAAGTCTTTTCTTAAGATACCTACTGATGCTTGCCAGGAATGAGATGCTCTGATGAAATGAGCAAAGCGTTTGAGAATTTAGTGGAGAGAAGCAATGAAAGGCACAAATAGTTTACACAATAGTTTACCAATAAAGATAATTTATTGATCCTTTCTAATTTAACGCGTTGTGTTCTCTCTTTTTCGGCGACTCGGGCGCTGTTTGCTGTTTCGCCGACGACTTCACGGCGCCGTTGGGCTTATTCAATGTTGGCGCCTTTTGGGATACTCGAGCGCGCTCTGCCGGCGACTCGACCCAGCAGGTTTCTGTTTCTGGCAACACTGTGCAAATGAGAACACATAGCGTCGACGCGCAGCACACCTCACGCACTCCGCAGGCCTGGTCAGGTCACTCTTGTTCGCCGAATCTTAAAGGGGTAGAAAAATGCCTACCCTAACCAGCTTATGGATTTCTCCAAGACGGCTTCACAAGAGCGCCTTCATTTTAATTGGGCAGTCTCAACAGAGTGCCTTTGGCATGTACAATGCCATTAACATCCTTAACAGCAACAACAAATTTGCCATTCTAACGCGGGGCCACTACTGGTTGGGGGCCATCCCGTAGCCGGGCCAGCAGGTTTTGGTGTCCCTTCACCAAATCTTTTTGAATGTGGACCGTCGGGTTTCTCATTTTATGACACTAAACACCGGGTTACAGATTCTACATCTGCAGCGTAAATTGGGACATGACGACAACGTAGGTGATCGTGGCGGCAACAATCTGTAAGAAGGACGGATTCACTGTTAACAAATCTGCGCTGAAGGTGCGGTGAACTGTTCACACCGACTGATTGTTATCCAGATTACAGATGACTCAGGCCTTTCTGGCCATCATCTTTAAAATTCTCTGCTATCTTACGGATAATATTGTGACCAGCCATAAACAAATATAAATCCCGCATCACGTACGAAACTTTGTTACAGTGGCACTGCAATGACGGATGGGTTCACAAAGAGGACTGCCTAAAGTGTCACACCCATATTTTGTTCAAACCATTTTGACTTGATCTAGTTTCCGAGCCATGATTTTCGTGCTTGTTCACTATCCAATTCAGCCCAGGCCTAGGCCCAGCCTTGTCAGGTCAAATTTTTGCTCTTTTGTGTCGGTTCTCATACTAATTTCTCGCCCGCCCGATTCGGGCTTCTACCGGACGGTGCTCTGTTAGCGGGTGCTGCACCGTTCAGCCCCGTCGGAAGCGCAAAAGCTCCCCTCCAAGGCCTCATCTCTTTACCGGGCGAGTGGGAAAACTAGATTGGGCACTTGCCAATTCATCAGAGACCCATCCGAACACTGTTAAATTCACGCTGGAACCCGGCTTAGAGTCCCGGTGCTGCTGGTGCACCGACCCTTTCTGCTTTCACGCGGTCTTAACGATGACTAGACATTAACGGATAGGTGTTCAAGTAAGTAAGCAACCCGCAGAACAAACGCTTCAATGTAGGCAATCACATATCCCCCTCCGGGACCCAAGTCTATCTACGACCCTCGTTACCTCAGGAATTTGCAAGTTTCATTTTTGTTGCAGCGGCCGAAATTTTGATTTCAGACCTCGTGTCCTCTTAGAGGCGTCCACCCTCGAAAAATGTGACCCGACTAATACCTACTACGCGCCATTGCGCTGTTACTTAACTGCTATGACGTCCCAATATATCAGTTTCTGGGACGATTTTGTGCCAAATTCGGCCAAATTCTATTATTATCACGCATACTGGCACGTCTGGGTGACCCGACTAATACACCAGTGGCCGCCCCCTCGAGTGTCCTGCATAGAAATACTCCCCGAAGTGCCCCCTTTACGCTCCCGGAGTATTGCACACTTAAGAATAAACACACAAGAAACGGAGGAGCGCTGCGTATTTACTGTAACTAAGCGTGCTCTATTTAGTTCGAAGAAGCCGCACATCGTCACAGTAGTTCTTCGACACCGGATGTCGTTCAGGAACCATAACACCTGCAACAAGTGCGTATGATTGAGAAACACGGTGTAGAGAAGAGACGGTTGCGTCACTTCTCGCGTTTCGCTAGCCTTTCGTGAGGCGGCTTACGACGGCACGGCTAAGTTCGAAAATCCACCACCTGCAGCGCTGCGATCGGGTGAAGGCACCACAATTCCCGTCAGCCTCTTTCGCCATAACCACAGCGTAACGGTCGCGCCTTCGCTCGATCACAGCGCCGCGAGCAGGGTTGTTAAAGTTAAGTTACGGTTTAACGGCGTTACGCCGTAAACGCTTAAGTTAATTAGCGTTAACGCTAGCGCGTTACGATTTTCGAATGCTCGTAACGATAACGGGTTACGTTAATTGGATTTGTTAACGCATTAGCGCCGTTAACGTTTACCAAGGCATCATTTGAACCGTAATAAGTTGAGCAGTTAGTTTCACGACTGAAATCTTGGCTAAAATCTTGGCTAAAATCTTCATTTGGGAATTCTCCTAGAAAGAACCGTTCTGCCTTCACCACCTAGCCTTGTCCGCCCCTCACCTTCGTTTATGTCTGCATCGACTGCACACCGGAATGCCCCCAAAATGGTTAACGTTAACGGCGTTAATGCGTTAACGTAACTTTAGCGCGTTAAGTTTTCAAAATTGCCGTAACCTTAGCGCGTTACGTTAACAACCCAAACGTAGCGGGTTAATTTTAGCGCGTTACATTTCTAAATTAACTTAAACAAACCTGGCCGCGAGTAGGCGAGAAAACTTAGGCGTGCCGTCCAATGCAGCCTCACTCATGGAAACAGAGTGACGTTTTCTCTTCTCTACACCATGAAGAGAAACAATATGGGGCTCAAACGTGTATAAAGCTGGCCAAGACTGTTGGCCAAGACCCTTGGCCAAGACTTTTTCCTGACTTTTTAGCCCGTCCCGACACGTTTCTTTGGAAACGGCAGGAGCCGGGCTTATAGGCTGATGCGTCATGTTCGTTCGCTCGGACGTGTGTACGCCGACTTGTCGTTGATAGAAAAACTTCAAATTTTGAGGATCAACTCCTTTTTTAACGTATAATCACGTGCGGTGGCAACAATTTTCGATTTGTATCGCATTTTTGATTAATGAAAATTTGTCTGTTTTTGTTGTTTTGAGGTTAGGGTTGGCCGCCGCGCGCACACTATTACTATCGCGGCGCGCACAGGGACGGGCTCAGGTTAACGATTTTAATCGTAACGAATACATCTGCTTTTGGACACGTTTAGGGAGACTCGAGAAGGGGGCCCAAGGCCCCGGCAAACGCCGCCGGCAGGCCAAGCTGGCCAAGTCCCCCTGTGAAACCGAGATGCCGGTGGAGCACAGCGGAACTGGCACCGAGGCTGACGGAAGGGACGGGCCAGCTTCTTGCAATATCATGTGTGACAAAAACTCAAGACGTTTCCTAGATGCCGTTTCGACGTTTCGAGCATGACATAAAATTCCTGGACCCTTTTCAACTTGTGACAAAAGACCCAAAAGACCCAGTGTGAGTAAAATTCCCAGACCTTTTAAGAGTGTGATAAAAACTTCTAGACCATTTTTCACGCATGATAAAAATTCCTATATACTTAAAACCCTGGTATTGGATTTTGTGTCACACTCGTACAAGGGTCTGAGAATTTTTGTCAAGCGTTTAAAAGGCCTTGGAATTTTTGTCACGCTCGAAACGGCATCTAGAAAGCGTCTTGAGTTATGAGTATTTCAAAAAGTCAATAATAAGTCTGGGCCAAGGGGCTTTGCCAAAAGTCTTGGCCGACTTTATTCGCGTGGTTCTCAAAATTCACTGATCAGGTACAGTGGGGAAATTAAGCTGGTTGCTGCAATCATTCATATCTGTTGATCTCTGATTCTCATTACGGGAAATACATGCATTCATCCAAGTTATGCAATTCTAGGTATTCCGTTATGCCGTAGTGCCATAGTCAATCCATATTGTAAACGGTGAGTAGTGCGTTGTGTTCAGCGGAGGCTTAATGGAAATAATGCCGGTGTCCTACACAATGTAGAATAGAGATGTGTTATAGGGTGGCCCCGCGAACAGTGTTATCATTCGAGCGGGTGAGCGGAGACACGCTGTGCCCAGCGTAACGGATTTACACGGAAAGGGGAAGGAGGAGGCTGCGCGACACATTCCTGTGAGCGGGTGGGCATTTTCAAGTAAGCCTTAACTGTTGTAGCAGTATACCTGTTAAACACACCCGTTAATTCAGACGTCTAGTTTGTAGAGGCCAAACATGTATATGCTATTAAGTAACTTTGTACGTAGATGAAAAAATGGATAAAAATGGATGGATATAAATATAAAACGCAAATTTAAGTTAATATGTTCGTGGGCGCGACTGTAGTTCGAAGTCTTCGGTATGCCCTATCTCTGATAACGCTTTGAATTAAAGAACCCTTCCAAGTTGTTAGTAAACAAATATGATCCGCGTTTGCTAATCTCTGCCGACCACCACTCCAGCCTAGCCAATTAGTACAATCTGGAAAAGAGTGAGTCTATGTTTCATTCATGATCACATACAGAGAAATGATCTGCAGTAACCAGAAATACGCTCGCTGTCCTGCTCAACAAATATCTGACGAAGTGTGATCATTATTTTATAAATTTCAGTGTAGTCTGCACTAGTGAACATGTCACGAATCCAAACACGCGGCGACCGGAAACAAGCTTATACGCGCCCACGATTTCTCATACCGCCTGGTTCCGCTGCCACTCTCTTTGGTTACTACCTTCTCACTACCGGGGTCTTCTCCGGACTACCCTCTTCCTAAACATTCCTATTCAATCCGTTTGTCGAGTCGAATAAAATGCAATGCTGTACTATTACCTCAGCTTTAGTCCGTTTACTCTTGATGGAAGGCAGCATCCTGAGTAGTTGTTTCCGCGCGTTGAAGTGTATCTGCAAAATAAGATAAGTAAGGACTCTTTCACCTAACTACAGCCGGCCAAACTAAGGGGCCTAACCTAACCTTTCAGTGAACCTAACCTAACCTTCCGACTCTCTACAGTGCCCCTAACGTCAACGGATCGATCGTGCGTACAAACGGGGCTCCAGAACCATTTCTGCAAAAACCTGGTTTTTAAGCCTTTTTAAGGTTTTACAGGTAACCAGACGAATTTTTCATACTGCGCTACGTCCCTTGGGGGCCCCGAGTAGTATATATTCCCGATTCGGACACGCCGCCATTTTTATTCCCGATTCGGGCATGTCCTGTCGAAACCTGTTCTAACCCAACCCAACCTAGCCTAACCCAACCGAACCTAACTCAGCCTAACGTACCCTAAACCTAACCTACCCCTAACCCAGCCTAACCTACCCCTAACTCAGCCCAACCTTGCCTAACGTACCCTAAACCTAACCTAACTCAACCTAGCCTAACCCAACCTAACCTACCCCTAACCCAGCCAAACCTAGCCTGACCTACCCTAAACCTAACCTAACCCTGAGGTGTGTGTGGGGGGGGGGGGCTTCCCCCTGTCCGAATACTGTCTAAAAGCGCGTGTGATACCGTATTTACAGTTGCTAAAGTCTGTTTTTATCAATCTTGAGTCGTGTTGTTCTGTTTTGCCGCCGCCGCGTCCCCCCGGCGCGGCGGTTACGTCCGTTACAACATGGTCTGTTTGGCAGTGAGCGTGGGAAAACATTTCGCAGTCGTGGTTATTTTCTAATCCGTCTTCATTTCAGCGTAGGCGAAGGAGCGTGGGTCTTGTTCGCGACGTAAATGTGTTTGTGTTATTCTTTAACAGCATTTTCTCATGTTGACCCTATCGTGGGGCTGGTTTGAACCCTGGAATCTGGTATCGTTTTACACATCTTTTCTCACCGTGTCAATTTTATTGACACTCGTGAGTATGTAACCTGCCTCTTAAAAAACTCCGGGCCTACCAGTATCTCACAAAGTGGGATAGTATTTGTTTTTACTCATTTTTGCTACAATGGTAAGTAAACATATTCGTAATCATTATCGATACCCATTTGTTTTATGTGTTTTCCTCACAACAACTCCCAATGCACCCCAATGTAAGAAACAAACAGCAAATATAGGCAAATTAGAGAAAAAATCAATTTTACCGAATTTTACCGTAAATTACGTCACTTTGAATCTGACCGGTATTTTTACATCCCTAGGTTTAGGGTACGTTAGGCTAGGTTAGGCTTGGTTAGGGGTCGGTTAGGTTTAGGGTACGTTGGGCTAGGTTGGGTTTGTTGGGTTAGGTTAGGTTACGTTGGGTTAGGCTAGGTTAGGTTGGGTTAGAACAGGTTTCGACAGGACATGTCCGAATCGGGAATTAAAAATGGCCGCTTGTCCGAATCGGGATTATATACTTCTGCCCCGTAGAATCACGTGCGGTGGCTACAATTTTCGATTTGTATTGCATTGTTGAGTAATGAAAATATTTCTGTTTTTGTTTTGTGAGGTTAGGGTTGGCCGCAGCCGCAGAGGGAGATGCCGTACAGTAACACGACGGGACGGGCTCAGGTTACCGATTTTAATCGTAACGAATACATCTGTTGTCGGGATCTTCTACGGAGACTTGGGGCGGGGGGCCGGCAAACGCCGCCGACGGGCCCTGTCGGTCGAACCGAGGTGCCGGTGGAGCGCAGCGGAACTGGCACCGAGGTTTGTCGGAGGGACGGGCCAGCTTGATTATGCGGCCGTAATTTTCATTTATTTTTTTTTAATGAAAAATAAGACTTTTAACTTATTGTCGCAAGGTTGTGCCTCTTGTGCATACTCTAGGGTCCGCAGCGGTCCCGACTCTTGAGTTTGAGTTGCCTCCCTTTTAACCGGGGCTCTACTCGGCTCCGCACATCAACAATGTGGGCTGTTTCACAAGAAAGGAAGAGGTCCGATTTTTTGAGTGGTGGAGAAGGATGGTTGATACTGAAACAGCCAGCTGGCGAGCCAAGCAGGGGTAGCTCTGTCCTTTTCTTTCGCTCTTGTTTGGAGTGAGAGAGCTGAATTTGAAATCGGTTTTGAGACTGTTTGCTGCATTTTTGGACTAGAAAATCTGGTCAGGCGATCTTGTATGAGTACTGTGCGCTAATCAGTAAGTTTTGAAAAACTTTTCACAGAGACTTTCGATTTTGGCGTAAGGGGCAATATTGGAAATTAAAAAATAGTCCGATCTTGGGTGAAACTATAAGGGCACTCCGCGCCTAAAATAGCGGAAATATTGTAAATGGGAACCGCAGTAGAACATTTCTACCACGGCGTGCCACAAGCCAGCTAAAAATTTATGTTCGTTTAGCTCTCGCTGATGATGTATCCCGCCCATTTGGTAGGGTCACACGGCGCAGAACTACTCCCCGCGGCCTCACAATTCACAACACAAGGCTGATCCTCGGAAGTACCCAATTCAACTACGAGGCGTAGTCACAACAGCAGGTCCCTCAAAACAGCAGGTTCGTATGATCGTGAGCACCGCACGTGAACCTTACCTCACCTACCGACCTTGCTGTTTGGAAGGACCTGCTGTTTGGCTACAGTCCCTTAACTAACCCCGTCCCCTACTTACAGCGTCGATGGCAAACTGAGCGCTGACACACAGGACCGCCAATCCACAACCCGCACTGGCGTACGCTGCAAGGTCTCCAAACAATCCACCCAAAATTTCCTGGGATCGAAAACAGAGAGGGTAACAAAGCGAAATTATAGTCTTATAGGCCTCGGGCGGAGCAGCACCACCAGGAGTCCGTGAGTACAAGCTGGTCAGAACAGTGTGCACCCAATGCCCTGTGTGTATGTGTATCTTTCCACCGACAACGACCCCGAAATTGCGGAATTCTCTATTACGTAGATAAGTGTTTCCGATCGGGGTGACAAAGAAAATACGCCTTGGTGAAGTTTAAGAACTTTTCCGTTTTTTTTTTGTTTTTGTTTTTTTTTGCCGAGGCGGCTGTTATTCGATGCCGGCGATTCGGCGCCTTCCGTATCCAACCTAACCTAAAGCTGCAGCCAGAGAAAGGCTTTCTTGGTCCAAGTCTGCCTACCTGCCGGACGGTCCCCACCAACCGCCATCGCCGACGTGAAGCCCCCCTTTTTCCTCTCAGGAGGTTTCTGGGGGCTGCACCATCATACATACATATGCTTTACTTAACACAATTTCATTAATCGTAATAGAGATGAAATGTTAATGTCTAATGTTTTTTTTTTCTAGGTAACATTTAAAAAAAAAAAAGCAACCATTTTTATAACCTGTTTTGGCATTGGTTTGGCAACAGTTTTAGGGACTTACTTTCAACAGTGCCCAATGTGGGTTGGCACAAATAAATTTTATTCGTTCCGAGAAATGGTTGCCCTGAGTGTCATGGCATGGCTATCATTGTCGCTTAAGTGAATTTATTGAATTTAAGCCTCAACCCCCCCTTTTTTTTAATTTCGAATCAAATAACATTATTTTTCTGTATGGTCCATGCTTGTTTCTGCCACAGTTTCAAATCTAATCGATTCAATTTAGGCTATTTCTGTGTCGGCGCTCTTACTTCATAGAGAACGTCTCCAGTACACATCTTTCGTTCTCGACCGTCAGCTTTAACCATAATGATCCAGCATCTCTTTCAACGAATAGATTCCGTTTAACTACTTACCGTTAGAACATCTGGATTATTCCATCTGGAGTTGAAAATTGAATATACGAAGCTGAAGACGTATGCGGTGCACATGATAAACATAGCAAGGATGAAAGGCAACTGAAGTTTGCTCCAGCATTGTTCCACCATGCGTAGAAGCTGCCAACAAAAACATGGAGCGCCTAGTGAAAACGATCGTACGCTGAAGCCAATGGTGCATCCCAAAATATATATATATATATCCTTGCCCGGTCCGCCGTAGGCCTGGGAAAGGTGTGAGCAGCATGGGCCGACGGGCACACCTAACATGGCCCGGTCCATATATATATGTATATGTTGCGGTTAATGTCGTCAAACCGGGGAATGTCGTCATTAGCCGGTTAATGTCGTCAATGTCAACATTAGCCTCGGATTTCGGTTGATGTTGTCAGTCATTTCAGTAACACTTCACACTTGTATTTTAAGTAGGGATGAGGGAGACGAGTAGGGACGGCAAGTTTTCGTTGCTACCGGCAACCAGTCCGCGCGGTGGCGGGGCGGGGAAAGTAGGGCACCTAGGTCATTGTTTCGAACGCTATAAAAGAGACCGCACTCCGCACGCAACCATTTCGGCACTGCAACCCTTTCGGTCAACATGGATCTCCAAATTACCGATAAACAAAAATTTTATGAACATTTGGAAACCATCATACGGAGTAAGAGGGCAGACAACTCTGCCTTCCTATCTTCAGAAAAATATGAAGAAATTATAGTGAAAGTCAAGCAGGGGAAGACTCCGGGGATGAAGAAGGACGACTACCGGCGGCTGGCGCGGTACGCCGTGGTCACCATCGAGGGCAAGGAACACCTCATTGCCCCCCTGGCTGATGGTGACGCGCGAATGAGGTTTTTCATCAAGAATGAAGATCTCTACGACGCGCTCGTCGAGTGTCACCGCGAAACGGGGCACGGGGGCCGGAACAAGATGGTCCCCGCTATGGCCGCGAAGTACGTGAATGTGTCGCAAGAGACCATCACGATGTTCCTGAAGTTGTGCGGCGTCTGTCTCACGAAGCTCCAGGCGAAGAAGCGGGGGTGACGGCCAAGCCCCTCGTGTTCAGCCAGCTGAACGATCGAGTCCAGATCGACCTCATTGACTTCCAGTCCAAGCCGGACGGCGAGTACAGGTTCATCCTGAACTATCAAGATCACGCCACGAAGTTCGTCGTTCTGAGACCGCTCAAGCAGAAAACCGCTGCAGAAGTCGCCCATCACGTGCTGGACGTCTTCATGCTGTTGGGCTGCCCGTCGGTGCTTCAAAGTGACAACGGCCGTGAATTTTGTAACCGGATCAACAACTCCCTGACCGTCCTCTTCCCGGAGTTGAAAATCGTTCACGGTAAGTCTCACTACCACGGACAGCTTCTCGATATCCCCTAGAGTGCACTGCTTAGCCCTGCTTTGCCGTGTCTTCTCAGGCACGCCACGTCACAGTCAGAGCCAGGGCTCCGTCGAGAACGCGAACAAGCAGGTGCAGCGTATCTTGGAGACGGAACTCCTGGAGAGACAGACGACGCACTGGGCCACTCTTCTGCCGTTCGTTCAGCAGAAGAAGAACACGGCCTACCATGAGGGGATCAAAATGTCTCCTTACGAAGCAGTCTTCGGCCGGCCCATGAAGAGAGGGCTGGGCTCCACCCTTCCGGCAACATTGGTGCCTTCCCTTGGCACCTTGCGGACGGAGGAGGAGCTGATCGAGCTGCTGGAGACTGTCGAGGTCCCTGAGCCTGCCCCGCCTTTCCCGCCTGCCTCACGGTCTAAGCGTCCTCGCACCCCGGACTCCATCCCCTCCGCTTCACCCCCATCTACCCCAGGTGTGTAGCTAGGGCTCCCCTCCGCCTCTCCCCCCCCCCCCCGCCCCCATTGTTTCATCACGACCGCGTCTACAGATCCCGCACCGTTCGGCCGCGTGGTCCCCCTGGTGGCCAGGCCTGGCACCAGCACCAGCCCCGTGGCCAGCACCAGCACCAGTCGGCCTGCTCAAGTCCAGTTCCAGACACCTCGGACCGCGCGGGGCGCGTCAACCACCAGCACCCCGTTGAGCAGCCGTCGGCCGGCCGTACTCCCTCCCCCACCCACCCCAGGCACCTACACTGCGCGCCAGTCACCGCCACCGCCTGGTTCGCCCTTCGCGGGGTTCACCCCCGCGTGGGTCTGCGTGGTGTGCACGGTGTCTGAGGCCAAGATGCAGTGCAGCAGGTGTGGTAAGTCACTGCATGCAAGGTGCGCGCAGGGCGGCATGTGCGCCGTGTGCAGCCGGGGGCCGCTGGTCGAGGAACGACAGGCGACAGCGCGGACCAACCTGCTCAGGCAGGCTGACAAAATGCTTGCCATGTCGCGGAAGTCTTTCCCCCCAGCGAAGGTCGGTGACACCGTGTACATAACGGTGCCGGACGTGGATCGCGCCAGAGGGAACCCCAAGAACGTCGTGTGTGTCGTCGTTGAGGTCACGCCCGACGGCCTCTACCGGGTCGGCAACAGCGACGGCACCCTCAACCACCTGCTGGCGCGAAACCAGTTCACGACGGCCCCGCTGCGCATCCTCGATCCGGACACGGTGTCCGACATCCCGGCCTCCCTGCGACACCTAGCGGGACTTGGAGGCGTGCTGGGAACGCAAGGCTTCCAGAAGTGCAACTGCACCACGCGTTGCATGAACAACAGATGCAACTGCCGCCGGTCGGGGGTGAAGTGCAATTCAAAGTGCCACTCTGGCACTGCTTGCACTAACAAGTGATAATAAATACTAAATTCTCGGTCAAAAAGCGCTTCATTTCTGCCAACACTCAATGCTGCCAACATTAGCCACCACATACACATGCTGTCAACATTCACCGGACCGCTCGCCTATCAATTGACGACATTCCCCGGACCGCTTTGGAGAATGACGTCATTAACCTAAATTGGGCGGTTAATGTTGTCATTTTAGCCGTTTGGCAACATTAGCCGGCGAATGTCGCCACAAACAGTAAATTGACGATGCGGCGTCCGCGCCGCGCACCGATCCGAAGGCGCCCGCGCCGCGCGCCATCCGCTCTCCCGCTGCTGCGCCGGCCGATTGGTCGCCGGTGCCGTCACCACCAAGGCAGCTTCCTGATTGGTGAACGCTGCGGTCACCGGCGCCGGCCGGTCTCATAAAACCGAGCACGCCGCCCGTCTCGGCGGCTTTTCCTTTACTTCTCACCGTTACTCTGTCGGTCAGCGGCCGGTTATTTATTGTGTTTGTAAACTTCAATTCATAGAGCCCCCGGTCCGCACATTGTTAACTGATTTTATTTCCTTGTGTTTTATCACTGCGCAGTGTACTCTCAAGCTTTTTAATATATCTGTTCTTGTTAGTGTTTTTAACTGTTCCTCCTTTCATAACACCCACAGACGACATTAACCGGCTAATGACGACATTCCCCGGTTGACGACATTAACCGCAACATATATATATGGACCGGGCCATGTTAGGTGTGCCCGTCGGCCCATGCTGCTTACACCTTTCCCAGGCCTACGGCGGACCGGGCAAGGATAGGTGCGTGCAACATGGCCCGGTGAGAGTCGGACGAGGTCGGAAGTATGAAAAATTGGACGGAGTGGAGGGAATTTTATTTGTTGGAGCAGGCTGAGCTGCCATGACATTTTGAGTTGCACATATTGTGACACCGGCGCTCCTGCAACTGCATCCCTTGCTCACACGTCCCTGCTTACAATTGCACCTAGCATATCCTTGTTCTCCCGTGATGCTGGATGTTGTGGCCAGACTGCGTATAGTCATCTTCCTGTCGAGTGGCACTTCAGATACCGACAGAAACTTCTCCTTACTTATGGCGAATTGGCTTCGCGACAGGGCTCTTTCCAGGACTCCGTGCTTGTTTCCCACCCTGTAGAGAGCGTTGTCCAGGACCTCGACAGCAGCCTTCACGTTTCTTGGATCTCCCTTTGACCGGTCCACGTCGTCGACGGGGATGGTGACAGTGTCGCCCACTCCAGGTCCAGGGAAATCCCGCGCTGTCGTTCTGGTCGTTCTCCCTGCTTGCTTCAGTAAGTTAGCGCGCGCCGCAGCCCAGGCGCGTACTTAGGGAGGGGCGATGGGGGCGATCGCGGCCCCCCCCCCCTTTTGGGTCCCCGGAGGGGACCTTTGCCCCCGAATGTAGGCAACCCGTAAAGCTTTGCCTCTGAAGGTAGGCAACATGTAAAGCATCGCCCCCTCCTTTCATCAGCCCTAATTACGCCACTGCCGCAGCCTGCACTCAGAAAATGTTGTTCTCGATCCCGGAAAAATCAAGAGCATTTGCATTGGTTCTAATGAAATGTTCTTGTTCCAAATGCATGAGTACTAGATTCAATGTAAATGCTCTTGATTTTTCCGGGATCGAGAACACAATTTTCTGGGTGTGGTTGTCTCGGCTTGTCTCTGCTCGGCGGCACATAGAGCACTTCCCATCGAAGGCACACCGACTGTGCACGGAGCGTCCACACACTGACACTGTGCAGGAATCACGGTGTGAGCAAGAGACGCCACACTCAGCACACTTCTTCATCGTCAGGGCTGCTGGGCTGCTGGACTGCTCATCAGCCCAACCCCTGAATCGGAACGCTGACACAGGAGTCGCGGCCGGGCCTGCAGTGGGAGGTGTGTGGAGGGGCACTGGAATTGAAACTGACGCAAGTGTTGGGCGTGGAGTGCTAATTGTTATGCCGGGCGTTGTGGGGGTTGGTCTTGGAGTTTGACGTGAAGTCCGTGGGGCTTGAGGTGAGTTGAATAAGTTTGGAATATGTTTCCCGGTCCATGTACGCCAAATTATCCGCCCTTTTGCCGCTTAAAAGTTTTTCTATTTTCTCTTGAAATGTTGCTCGGTTGGGCAGAGCTGACGCGTCGGCAGTCAGGGTGCCCGTGGAAGGTGAAGGTGAAGCCATAATTTTTAATGAATAATTTGGAACTTTGAACTTGAAATTTAGAGCCGTGATCGACGCGGCGCGGAGCGAAGTAGTTGCTATGGCACTGCTCACTGTTGCTGCTACTTGCTGCATTCCCGTCCAATTTTGCATACTTCCGACCTCACCCGACTCTCATTTGAGCAGGGCGGACGCGAGGCTATGCCGAGTCCGATATGAAAATTTATCACGTTATTGAAGGCTGCGTAGCGTTAGCTGCCTATGCATCACTCTGCAGTATACAAGTTGGGGGCTACCCACACTCACAAGGGAACGTTTTTAGGTGTGACACTTCGTTTTCGCTCTACCTCTGCGAGGTTAAGGGTACCATAGTACATTTCGATTCCACCCAAAAGTTGCATCGCTTATATTGCACGTCTCCCGAAAAACAGGGGTAATATATCCCTAAAAATAAAAAAACAAAAAACTCAAAAAAATCAATTTTGACGAAAAGTGCTCCAAATGTCATGGAACGTCGAGAAATTCCGGAATTTCCGCTTTTTGAGACAAAAAAAATACAATCTCCTGGTTTGTCACCCGGTTACGCCAATTTCTCTTGCCGTCGCGCTTTAGAAATCGTGTACCGCTTTAGTTGCCTGCGCCCATGCACGTCTGCCCTCCCTTCGTGTCGTGGGCCTTCCTCACCTCGCTCACTATTTCCTGGTACCCAGTCATGTTCGGGACGCTCGCATTGCCCTTTCTCTTGAGGTTCAGCAGTGCCCCCAACTTCTCGTTGAACTTCACCTTCATCCTTCCTCTCATCCCCGCTTATAGACATTTTCCACTTCCACAGCGATAGCCTCAGACATTTTTGCGATTTAGCACAGTTTCTTGTTGCCTGGTTGTCTAGGCCCGCCCCGCCACCCCAGCGCGCCAACAGTGGCACTCCGTTCGGCAGTGCTGCCAGATGCCTGGCTCGAGAAACCGCCGCTAGAGCGCGCGCAACCTGCCCAAAAACCGCCAACATTGAAATAGCCCAAAACCGCCCGATCTGACCTCAGAGTAGCCAAAATTGGCGGTTTTTGTCCACAAATTTGGGAGACGTTACGGAATAAACGCTAGTTCATTTAGGCTTCCCTTTACTAACTTCCTCATCCGAGGTGCGAGAAATCCATGCTAAATTGTGTAAGAAACGATAAAAATCAATCAGGAGAATTCATTTATTTGCTTAAAATTAAAACCGCTGTTTAATAATATTCTAGAGGTAAAATGAAACATTGCAAAGGTTATGTTGGTCTGGGTTACTTACTCTTAAGCCTAGGATCCTTTTCCCACTTGGGATTAAATGCTTTATCGTATTTTCCCCACTTGCCCATCTCCAAGACAGTGAGCAAAGGCAGGTAAGGTAACAACAACCACCACAGTTCAAAGCACACGCATGATCACAAATGACAAGCGTCAGGCATTGCCAACCTAAAATACGATCTCCAAACGAAAAAATTGCTAATTTTTGACCCTGAGTGAGGAAATAGCCCAAAAGGCGGTTTTTCAAAACGTAAAATAGCCCAAATGGCGGTTTTCCGCCCTCGGACATTTTCACCCGCCAACTGACCGTTCGAAATAGCCCAAATTGCGGAAAACCGCCCAATCTGGCAGCACTGCCGTTCGGACACTACCCAGGGACTTGCGCTCGGGTAATGTCCCAGGGGAACGCAGCTGCCTTTGTGAGGCGGCAGCTCAACAATAACAAGCCAGCTTGCCCTGCCAGCGGCGTTTGCGGGGGCCTTGGGCCCCCGCCTCAAGTCTCTGTAAAAGTGCCTGATAGCAGATGTATTTGTAACGATAAAAATCGTTAACCTGAGCCCGTCCCTGTGCGCGCCGCGATGGTAATGGTGTGCGCGCGGCGGCCAACCCTAACCTCAAAAAAACAACAGACATAGTATTTACATTTGTCAAAAATTCGATACAAATCGAAAATTGTTGCCACCGTACGTGATTCTACGTTAAGGAAGGAGTTTATCTTCTAAATTTGAAGTTTTTCTGTGAACGATAAGTCAGCGTACAGACGTCCGAACTATAAGCCCGGCGCCTGCCGTTTCTTAAGTAACGTGTTGGGACGAGCTAAAAACAAGAACATGTACTGCGCAAACCGGGTACCTCTGACAAATTAATTCAATCGGTCTTAGAGTACAAAGCCAAGGACACAATTTAGGAACATTAATGTAATTTTGTACGTTTTGTACGTGAACGTGACGCAGGAGGTCCAGAAAATATAGGGGTAGGGGTCGACGAATCAGCGGCAGGACGGACAAGTCAGGATGCAGGAGCATGTATATTGAACGGACCAGGTTAGACAGCAAACTGAGCACAGGCTAGAGGCCACAGCGGCCACGGTTGCTAGGAAGCGCACGACAATGCAGGGGCCCGCGAGTGTGGCATGAGCGGGGTATAGCCAGGGTGCTAGTTCAGGCGCGGAGTACGGAACCCTTTTCCGTAACACTATTCCTGCTTCTATGTGAAGAGTGCGCCATAAAGCAAGAAGGCACAGCGGAAAGGCATCGTACACAGTGAAATGAACAGGATCATGGGACAAAATTTTGTGTTCAGTGACCCCTGAGAAGAAGAGAAGCCGCTGAAGTTGTGGAACAAGTGCTGGACATTTTCTGCCTCCCTGGCGACCCATTCACTTTTCAATAGGACGATGGGAGTCCCGGGAAAGTTTCCGGGAGAAAACGGAAAATTTCCATAATTTTTTCGGAAACATTCGGATGCTTCGGAAGACTGAAAAAAAAAAAAAATGGGTAGGGACAAAAACGGGTAGAGTCCGACGCGGCGGTCCCAGTGCCCTCTGGGTAGTGTCCGACGCGTCGGACAATACTCGGGTAATGTCGGACATTATCCGAGGCCGGACATTACCCGTAACATACACAATTTCTGATTGATTAGTTCAATTCAGTGTTTGAAAAAAATTTAAAACGAAAATCTTTTGCAGAGTACCTCAGCCGTATGCAGCCAAAGAAGACGATGCAGGCGCACGGTAGTGGCATTCATCCGTTCGCAGTCGTCGGCGAGACGCCGCGCCAGGCTCCTGGCGAGAAGTCCGATGGCGGCGTAGTTACTCACCCACACTGCTGCTAGACTAAAGTTGCAGAAAACAGAGTGCATGACGCTCATAATCGCCCACGGCGGAAGACCTGTCGGGCCATGAATTTTCAAAGATCAAAACAGGGGCGTAGCCGGAGTGAACAGACTGAGTAGGTATATCTCTCTTTTGCCTCACTTAGCTGGTATTGTAGAGTTGCCACGAGTAACAGCGCAAACAACTGGCCCACCATGGCCGCGTACGCTAATGGTCTCATGCCAAGCGACAAGGGCGTGCCTGTCAGCGTCATGTACACCCTCTGCAACGGTAAAGGAGCCACATCAGAGAACAATAAAGGAATTAAGTTATGTGATGCTTATAAGCCCAAAACAGTTTTTCTCTATTTTTATTTAAAAGGGTTGCACATTAAAACACACGGTCGAAAGTTTTGAACTTGCGTGCGATTGTCGAACCGAACACCCTTTGTTCGGTTCGAGTTTGTTCGAGATTTCAAACGTTCGCACACCCCTAGGGCGCGGGCAGGTCAGTACGGATCCGTGCGCCTTCGTGCATCTGCGTCAGCCAGAAGCCGACATCGAAAATTAGCTCGCGCTGGTAGAGGTAATAGGGGTCGTTCACATACCACGTGGTATTCGTCAGGGGGGGTAGGGGGTCGACCAAGTACCACTCAGTGTCACGTGGGAGGGGGGGGGTCTAGGCTGTGTCACGTGGTATTTTATCAAACATCAAAACTGCGGCTATACGCGATGATGAAGCCACCCTATTCCACAAAATTCTCGGGAACACGTCTACCAGGCCGTGCACCGTAGGGCAGCGCCCGAGTCTGAGGTGCCCATTGGCAGGACCAGAGGCCTTGGCTCGCGCGGCCAGGTCCGTCGGCGCCGATTTTATTTATCAGTGGGTGACAAGTAGATCGAGTGCACAAAAATACAATATTACTGATATTTCAGTGAATTCCAGTTTGTTTTCACTGTCTGCTGTGTGTTGTGTAAAGTTGATAAATTCAAAACAAAAATGACTTCAACATGTTTGCATCACCTTAGTAACAGATATATTTTTTTTAATATACATTTACCTGTCGTTTTTGTGTACTGTCTTCACCAAAAAGATACCGAGGGGGAACCACTCCCCCTGGAGGTGTACACACGATTACGAGGCGGTAATGATCACGTGGGATTACGATGATCACCAATGACTACCGATGATTACTAATGACTACCGATGATTACCAATGACTACCGATGATTACCAATGACTACCGGTGATTACCAATGACCACCGGTGATTACTGAGCATTACCCGTGATTACGGATGATCACGGGCGATTACCGTTCGATTACAGATGATTACCGACGATTACCGACGATTACCGACGATTACCGAATGATTACGCATGATCACTGATAGATTACGGGTGATTACCGATGGATTACGGGTGGTTCCTAATGGATTACGGGTGATTACCAATGGATTACGGGCGATTACTGATGGAGTACAGGTGATCACCGATGGATTGCGGGCGTCCATAAAGTACGTCTGCATGCCCCTTACCGAAACAGCCCTTAGGACCACTTACGGCCGGCACAAGCGACGATATTGTTAGGGGAGCCGGGGCGTTTGGGGAAAGCACACACGAAACAGGAGTAAGACGTGTATTCCGAACAGGAGAACAGAACAGTCTGAGGGAGAGCCGAGTCGTGGAGATGGGTCGGTAGTCCAGGCGACGGCGGTTGCGGCCCGAGCCGCAAGTGTCCGGGCGTGGGGTACCGCCATCGGCATGGGGTAGTGGTAGCGTCCCCTTTACATCCCCCCCCCCCCCCCCGGCCCTACGGGAAGGCGTCAGGCCGCGAGACGACGGGGGCCAGCTTGTCCGCGTGGAAGGTCTGGACACGGGCTCTGGGGCGGCCCGGCAGGCGGACCCAGACCGTCACGTCGTTGATGACCTCCAGGACCTCGTAAGGCCCGGTCCACCAAGACTGCAGCTTGACGCAGCGCCCCTTTTGGCGCCTGGGCTGGAACACCCAGACGCGCTGCCCGACCCGGTAGTCTGGCCCGAGGTCACGGTCCCGGACCTCGTGGTGGATGTAGTGGAGCCGGTCCTGCAGCCAGGCGGGGTAGCCCAGCCGGGGCGGGAGGGCCTCAGTCCCCGGCGGCAGCCCTCGGGCCAGGGACGGCGGGAGGCTGAGCCGCCGGCCGAACATCGCCATGGCCGGGGAGATCCCGGTTGCGGCGTGCGGCGCCACACCCAGGCCCAGCACACGAGGGGCACCTGCTGGTCCCACTCCCTCTGCGAGCTCCCGGCCAGCATGGCGAGGTGCTCGGTGGTCGTCCGGATGAGCCGCTCGGTCGCGCCGTTGGACTGCGCGGAACACCTCGTAGCGTAGCGTCTCCTTTACAATATGGACGTACTTTGGGGATGACCTCTTATCTGGTCGAAGTCCCTGTTTTCGTTACATTACATTATTTGATATTTGATTTCGTACTTTCAAGTCACGGATGTCGTTTGGACGTGGGGTATTGCCACTGAACTGCGAATAACAACGCCGATTTCTACAACACTGCAAATGTCGTCTGGTTGCGTGCGTCGATTTTGTGCGCGGAGAGTCTCATATCAGAAAATGCACGGTTACTTCTTTAGCCAGAGAGATACTGGAGAGAAACACCAATAGCAGCCGGTATTACTATTTTCATGGCCTCTATATATTTTTTTTGCTGTTTGGGGGTATAGATCAGTTAAACCAGACTCAGTTCTATGCAAGAGGTGAACGTACAGTCAATATGTAATCTCAGAGACCAAATTTGAAGCTAGGAAGCTCTCAATGCAGATGTAATTAAAATGTATGAGTGAAATCCTACAGGCAAATATTTGAAGTAAAAAGTGAGCTGAAGTGAAGGTTATTGTGGAAATACCCTTGAATGCTGATAAATAAACAATGGTGGACACACTTTAATTTGCAAAATATCTTTAATTGGAGTCTCCAAGCGTCACTTATCCTATGACTAATATTTGTTAAATTAACACAGCAAAATGCAAATACAACTTCAAGTAAAAAAAAAAAAAAAAATCTTCCTCCACGAAATTACAAGCAGGTAATATATGTATCACAACAAGAGAACATTAACAGAAATGTTGGCTGAATACTTAACATAGAAGTAATCCTTGGAGAAAATATCAAAACAAAAACAAATGGAACATCCTAAAGAAAAGATCACATTGAAAGGGTTAACAGAGATGACTCCTCTGAATCATGTACAATTTCTAAAAGCAAATAGAAGTATTAAAATATCAGGTTACGATCACTTGGTTAAGTCCTCATTTGCACCCTGAAATGAAACAGTGTGCAGGTCTACAACTCTTTGACACAGACACATAGACTTAGATATTTATGAAATAAAACCACAAATAGGCAATTAAACTGAGCTCCTCTTCCCAAGATTTCTACAAATCTTAGTTACAACAAGGATTTAAAACTCCAGTCGAGACCAAAATGATCACGATCAATTACATTTTAATCTAAGAATGTTCTTAAGGCTGCCTGGCAAGACGTGGCATGTATTCAAGTCTTTGACAAGTTATTTAAATACTAAACTTAGAAGTGGTCCTCCAAGAACATGTCAAACAAACAAAAAAAAACATTTTGAACAAGAGATCACATTGAAAGAGTATAAAAATGTAGCTGAGTTATCTCCAATTGAGTGCAAACAGCTGTATTCTAATATCAAGTATATTAAAAGTAATAAGGAACTAAAATTTCAGTTTAATACACACTTTGCAATATTCTTCTTTACATCCTGGAATGAAGCAGTGTGCAGGTCTACAGTTATATAACACAGACACATAGACTAAGATAATTTTAAAATAAAATCACATATAGACTGAGCTCGTCTCCCCAAGATTTCTAAAAATCTTAGTTACAATAAGGATTTAAAACTCCAGTCGAGACCAAAATGATCACCATCAATTACATTTTAATCTAAGAATGTTCTTAAGGCTGCCTGGCAAGACGTGGCATGTATTCAAGTCTTTGACAAGTTATTTAAATACTAAACTTAGAAGTGGTCCTCCAAGAACATGTCAAACAAACAAATATAACATTTTGAACAAGAGATCACATTGAAAGAGTATAAAAATGTAGCTGAGCTATCTCCAACTGAGTGCAAATGGCTACATTCTAATATTAAGTATATTAAAAGTAATAAGGAACTAAAATTTCAGTTCAGTACACACTTTGCAATATTCTTCTTTACATCCTGAAATGAAGCAGTGTGCAGGTCCACAATTATATAACACAGACACATAGACCAAGATATCTTTAAAATAAAATCACAAATAGACTGAGCTCCTCTTCCCAAGATTTCTAGAAATCTTAGTTACAATAAGGATTCAAAACTCCTGTCAAGACCAAAATTATCACAATCAATTACGTTTTAGCTTACGAATATCCTTAAGGCTGCATGGCAAGACGTAGCATTTATTCTGAATTCTTGGGCGTGGCAGAGTGCAGATGTATTTTTCTATTGCATAGTATCCATGGACATCCATTCTGGTGGGCTGCAGTTTATTCTGTCCAACAATTTGGAACCAGTTGCATAGCACACCAAGTCCTCTCTTCTTCGATTCATTTGGTGGTTTCACAGGGGCTGTCTTGGCACTGTACTCTTGGCTACGCCATGTTGTCCCTGACATGTAGCTGAAAGCAAGAACACGTCCAACTGCAACAGACCCATCTTCTGACAAAAATGCACACCACTCAGAAAGTGAGATTTCAGCTTCAACAGTTGGGGCAGCAAGTGATGGAGATGGTGTGAGTAGGGAAGACCGGACATGCTGGACATTGTTAGTTTTAACCCTCACTTGACGGTCACTACTCATTTTAATGTCACCAGTGCGCAGCAGGTACACCAAGAAAGATTTTTTTATCACACAAACTTTAGAATTACCATCTAAAACTTTCACGTATGGGCCTGTTGGTGTGACTTTCACATTTTCTAAAGCTTTGTCACCAAGACAGCCAGTTGAAATCATCATCAAATCTTCCTCAATGTCATCATCTTCAGAGTCATCTTCACCTGCATGCACATGTAGGCTGTCCAACGTTTCACTGTCAGCTTGCGCATCAGCTACATCAGTTTCATCTTCATAAATTATTTGGCTATCATCATCTTCATCCACATCTACATCGAGGCTCTGATCTGCTGGACTTGCAACGGGCTTCATAGGACATGGCGGCATTTTAGTATTTGGGTGGGCAATGCTCAGCTTAACACACACCCCTAGAGCCCACTTGAAAGCACTCTTGACCTCCTCTTCAATTTGATAATCCTCTGGCAATATCATCGAAGGGCGGTGTCCTTCAGGGGCTTGAGGCAAACGGTATGTGTGCTTCAGTTGAGGGAATGAAATTGTATTCTTCAGCTTTAAGAAGACATCTTGGAGGAAGTCAATTCTTCTCACTCGATGCTCCAACTCAAGGATACTAAAATTTGTCACAGTGCTCTCTGTAGTGGTCATGGAGCGCAACTTGCGGAAACACTCTTCGCATGGCTGGCTACTGAACATGCATGGGCAAAATAATTCAGGCTCTTCAGAATCTCGCAACTTGATGATAATCTGGATAAGGCCATGACCGTTGAGTTCCATGCAGGTAAATGCATTGCTTGTGATGAAGTTGTGGCCAAGTGAATAATCAGGTGATGACAAAAGCCATTGCCGCCACATTCTACAAAAGAATATCCACTTCCATGAATGATGTATTCTTTGTAGTGGATCAAGAGTGGGGTCTAGAAATGCAGCTGTTGTCTCCCTCATCATGTCCAGGTACAAAGCTGTTCCTTCGCTACCTGGCACATGTTTTCTGAGGAGGTCTGACACTTTTTGATCACATAATTTCTGAGCTGATCTGAAATTCATCTTGTCTTTTACATCCACTGAAGTTTCAGATAACTCATGTTGATCTTTGCTGACAGTGTTCACCAAAGAAATAACATGACCCCTAGATGCCAATTTATCCTTCCCAATTGGCATGATATCAGAGGCTTTTGATATCTTGGATCTTAACTTGACAAGGAGATGAATCGTATCCTGTATATACACTTGTTTGGGTGTGCGATTAGCACTGAACCAGGACCAATGCTTGTCTGGTTGCTGAAACGTTCTACAGTACATAACTTTCACAGCTCTGGAATCTCCATCAGTTGAACGTCCAATTACTTCCATTCCTTCTTGATGTGCCACATTGTCCAAGAATGTCCAACGTTGATCAAGCTGCTCAGCTGTGTAGCGATTGTCAGTGCCGAACATTCCCACCATGTAGGCCGGACTGCCTGGAGTTAAAGACTGCGCCATGATAACATTGGCATTGTTACTAACAACTCCACTTTCAAAATATGAGGCAATGACTGCAGCAGAAGTAGCAGGAAATGCATTTGCAACTGGCACTCCGTCCTTGAGGGGTGGGACCAGACCAACAATTTGGTTGCTCTTGGAGTCATACTGGACTCTCCCATTCACTCTGGTAGAATCTTCAGAACTCCACAGTTTTTTTGATCTCCCTTGCTTTTCTAAATTTTGGCTAAGTGTGTCGAATCTAAAGGTGCCTTCTCGTAACAGTTTCTTGGTCATCAAATTTCTTCTAACAGTAGTGATGCTTGGCAGAGGGAGGTTTCGGGAACATGAAAGGGTGACATAAAAATGTGGGCCAGTCAAAGTGAAAACCATTGTGGCAAAATCAATAACAGTACTAGTAAATCTCCACCCCCGAGATAACTTTCCTGAATTATTGATTGCACATTGGAGAAGCATTTTCATTAAGTTGCTAATGGGCAGCTCGTCAATCACATTGCAAACAGCTTTCCTGCTGATTGCTCTGGCTAGCTCTACTTTCAGGTTTTGATTTTCCCGAAGGACAAGTTCTAGCTGATTCAAGATTGGGAAATATTCGTCTATGTTGTGGCATTGCAATGCAGCTACAGCCCGCTTCCGTTTTTCTCTTTCTCTCCGACTGTGTCCTGACCAGTCTCTTTTCTTTGAGAGAGGATGGCTGGCCGGCAACCCCCAGCTGCAGAAAATCCTCTGATGATTCCAGCATTTCAGCAACATCACATTCCACTTCATTGTTGGTTTCAGTCCCTTGGCTCGATGAAGGTTTTGATACTTTGGGGAATGGCAACTGTCTCTGCGTAGACTTCTTCAGAGCAGCCTCTAACACATGAGTCGTCACATGTCTATGGAAGTTGCTCGACTCCCATCTGTTCGCAGATTTTCTGTAACTGTATGACTTGCTACAGATTGGACATTTTACATGACATTCAAAAGAACCCATGGGGCCAACTTTGACAAATAAATCTAGGTTGAAATCTGGGGCATCAGTGTTGACAACAGAATTCGCTTTTTCTTCAAGCCATTTCAGAATTTTTTGCTTCGCCTCATCTGTATGCTTAAGAACCTCTTCACTGTTGTCTTGAGCTGAATCATCCAATGAGATAGTCTCCAAAGAAGATTTTGCTACCTTTTTAGTGGCTGGTGTGTTAAAGATGGGGGCAGGTCTCTTCAGCACTTTGCCCGATGCAATGCCAGCAGAGGTTGTTATGACAGCTTCCAACATATACCTATCTCCACTCATTATTTCGTATTCTTCAGGGAGATCCTTCCAAATAGGCCCATAGTATTTTAATAAATTTTCTTCAAGTTTTGAACTATCATTTGCATACCTTTTTTTCAAAATTGTGAGCCATTTTGTTCTCATGAAACTTTCAATT